>OY728159.1:1518030057-1519254640 GCA_963277665.1 Viscum album | reverse complement strand
CTCAACTAACGTGTTCCATAAGTGATCACAGCCCACTCTTGAATCAGGACAGATCCGAGTCCTGTCCCTGATGCATCGTAGTAAACTACGTACCCTACTCCCTCCTCCGGAAACCTCAAGATAGGCGCGCTAGTCAATCTCTGTCTCAGCTCCTGGAAGCTCTGCTGACATCCTTCTGACCACACAAAGGGTTTCCCCTTATTCGTCAAAGCTGAGTGTAGTGCCGCACCTCTGGAGAAGTCTAGCACAAATCTTCGGTAGTACCCAGCTAGTCCCAAGAAACTCCGTACCTCCGTCACGCTCCTGGGTGGCTCCCAAGCTAGCACATCCTTGATCTTCATAGGATCCATCACAACTCTTGCCTCAGAGATGACGTGTCCCAAGAAGTGGACCTCGCGAATCCAGAACTGAAACTTCGAGAGCTTTCCATAAAGCTGGTGCTCTCAGATTGTGTCTAGTACAACCCGTAAGTGGTAGGCGTGCTCCTCCTCAGTCGTTGAGTAAATGAAAATGTCATCGATGAATACCACGACAAATTGATCGAGATATGGATGAAAGATCATGTTCATGAGGGCCATGAACACTGCTGGAGCATTGGTTACGCTGAATGGCATAATTAAGAACTCATAGTGGCCGTACCGACATCTGAAGGCTGTCTTCTGCACGTCCTCATCCCGAACTCTGAGTTGATGATAGCCTGATCTAAGGTATATCTTTGAGAAAGACCGTGATCCCTTGAGCTGGTCGAAGAGGTCATCAATCCTTTGTAGCGGATACTTTTTCCTCACTTTCACCTGGTTCAGGCGATGATAGTTGACACAAAGTCGCAAGATCCCGTCCGCCTTCTTGGCGAACAATATCGGGGAAGCCCAGGGTTAAACACTGGGTCGGATGAATCCCTTGCCCTGAAAGATCTCCAACTGTACCCATAGCTCTAGAAGCTCAGCGGGAGCCATCCGATATGCTGGGGTGGATATCAGGGCTGTCCCGAGGTACAAATCAATATAAAAGCATACCTATCTGCGAGGAGGTAGTCCCAGAATGTCATCCGGAAAAACATCCGCATACTGATCCACCACTGCAGGAAAACCAGGACTCCGCACGTCAACTCCTCCTAGGATGAGGCTAGCCAACTGATGAGTGATGGGATGTCCTCTCCTCTGCGAGAGTCCATCCTGTGCTACGAAGTCTCCCTTCTCGCCGGTGAAGGTGAACCTGCTCCCGTCGGTGCGTACACACCGCAACTTGCGCCTAATATAGTCGATTTGAGCATGGACTTTAGTTAACCAATCCATGCCCAAGATTATGCCTTAAGGCCTCGACGTTGCTACAAGAAGATCCCAGCCAAAGCTCTTGCCTCCTAGAGTAAGCTCACACTGCCGGAACCAGCGCGTAATCATCGAGTCTGCTCATGTAGGAGTCTCTAACCGTAAGGATCGAGCCAAAGGCTCTATCGGAATCTTCAAGCTCCGAATAAGGGCAGCGACTATGAAAGAATGACTCGATCCTGTGTTTATAAGAACTACAACAAGGGTGGAATATACACAGATAGTACCTCAAATAATCTCGGGCGCACCGTGGTCGTAGGCCTCCACTGCCTGAAGTTGTGCCTATCTATATCCGCCAGCTCCCTGTGGTCGGGGTGGACCTCCTGGCGGTGGTGGTGGTAGAGCCTCAAAGCGTCACCCACCACCTGCTGCTCGGCCAGCTCCTCTGCATCGTCCGCCTGCTCCCTGCGGACCGCCACGGTCGACCCTCTGCCTCTGCCTGGGTGGTCCCTCAACCGTCTGCTGCTCCTCTGCATGGCGGGTCGGGCAGTCATGTGCCATGTGGCCCTCCCCGCTGCATGCGTAGCACTATCTTCCTTTCGAAAGACTGGCTCCGCGCTGTGTGCCCCGCACCACTGAGCCAGTGTCCTGAGGTCGTCTGCCTGAGGGTCTGGTCTGCCTGGACCCATGAGTCATCCGTCGACTGCCTGCTGCAGAAGACTCTGCTACATGCTGCCCTGCGGTAGGTCTCGCTACTGATGTAGGCTCATCAAGGAAGCTCTCGATCAGAAGGGCTCGCTCCAGTACTCCTGCCTGTGTCGGAATGCTGAGGGAGATCAGTGATACCCTGATCTCCTACCTCAGACCCTTCTTGAAGGTCTGGGCATGGAAGAATGTGTTCCGTACCATTTTCGTCGAGTAGCGCGAGAGATCAGTAAATCGCACCGAGTACTGGGCGACCGTCAAGCTGCCCTGCCACAGCTGAAAAAGCTCCTGGATGTGCACCACACAGAGGGTGGCTGGGACGAACTCCGAGTGGAAGGGGCTCTCAAAGTCCATCCAGAGGAGAGATGCCTCATCGTGCACCTGGAGCATCAAGTTCCACCATCTGCCTGTTGCCACGTGAAGTAGGCTCGCTGCGAGGATCACCATGAGGTCTGATGGTGTCCCCACTAACATGAAAACCCGTACAACTGCCTCCAGCCAATCCTCGGCTGCCTAAGGGTCCGTCTCCCCGTGGAACCTGGGCGGTCGCTGACGCTGAAACTCGTGAAGTGCACTAAGGCGACATGCATCGTCAGCGGCTGGGGCTGGTAGCATCGGTGGCTCGGCGGGTAGAGGTACCGCCGGTGCCTCTGCTGTCAAAGGGCCCTGTACCGAGGCCTTGTCGCTCGGTAGGCTGTCGTCACACAAAACTATCGAAACCCTAGCTGGCTGCCGTCGTGGGGCTATCCTGAAAAGAAACAGGTGCGCCACGGTCAAAAAGTATACCTGGTGAGCTGACATAAAGTAATCACAAATAAAACTTGAAACACACATTCAATCAATTTTTTCGTGCATTAAGTCGGAAATCAGAAGTCAGGGTCCTGGTGTACGGATACGTCGGCCGACGCACCAACACTGGACTCCCTGGACCGATAACCATACTCAATACTCTTAACACTATTTCTTCAAAAAAAAAAGATCAGAGTCCTGAGTTCTGCGGTAGAACCGAACTCCTCTGATACCAATTTGTCACGACCCGTCCTCGGGGCCCGTGCCGTGACTACCCCAAGCCCGTCTTCCATAGGCCATGGGCTGGTGACTAGCACCAAGGCGTAATCCCCGATAAAAAGAGAAGGAATTGCCTTTGTAAAGTAAACAAACACCACAGAGAAAGAAAGCATTAGAAGTAAACACTAAGTGAAAACTGATACAAAAGTAAGTGCGGAAAAGTAAGTGGGCCAGTATACAAACCCAAACTGAAAGTAAAGTACAACTGGAAAGGGAAAACAACAACTGAAAGTAAAGCCATAGCCTCGAGCCGTCCACTGGAAGTCCCACCTGAAGGGTGAGTACAGATGGCCTCCATAGCTCCTCGGGTCCAGCCGTCAGCTCCGAGTACGTCCCGCCCAGTGGTCCACCTCCGGGTACCGACCTGCTCCACAAGCCTCAACCGCGATCAGCGCTGTCTGTCTTCTCCAACCAACACAACGTAGTGTAGGCATAGCTCGTGTAGTGGTGAGTATAAGCTACTAAGTAGGGACCCCGAGACCCCCGAAGGTCTCCTAGAATCCACATAGGATAATCCTCAAAGGAAAGATACAATCAATAAGTAACATTCGACACTACTTAGGTATATGCCCATATATATACCTAACTCATCAATTCTCGATCATCTCCTACATCCGAGCTCAAGTACAACCCAGTACACACCGGAAATCACAATCCAATCCACACAGGGAAGCATAATGTAATCCACACAGAATATCAAGTCAATATTATCTAAGATAAGGATTGAAAGTCAAGATTTAGCTCACAAAGGTATACTTCTTCGTAAGACGATAGAGATGATCAAATATTGCCACTGATTCATCTAAGTTGTCAGACCCATAGAGGATCAATAGGTACTAACCCCCGTAATGACCCACAAAGGATCGATAGGTAACTAACCCCCGCAATGACCCACATAGGATCAGACCCACACAGGATTTGTAGGCGCTGGCCCACATAGGACCGCTGAGCACTGACCCACACAGGATTTGACCCACACAGGATCAGTAGCACTAATCCACGTAGGATCGCTGAGTGCTGCAGTATTCGCCGTCGAATCCACGGAGGATTTCTGTACAGTCGTCATCGTCGTCGCAGTCGCAGCCAACACTAGGGTTCCCGCACAATGCAAGATCGTTCGGGAGGGTCCGCTCAACGAGCCGACGGGATGATACATCAACTAATTCATAGTATAGAGTTTATGTATCCAAAAGTTGTGTATCGTCAATAGTAACTCAACGTCATAGACGGCGCATCAATCGGACACCCGGTCTGAGAGTTATTGGCTTTTTCGTCCTAGTGGCCCGGTTGGTTTTTAAGTCAAAACCAACCGGACCGTACTCCAACTATGTTCAAACCTCGAGCGAAGTAAGCCAAAAGGTCCTTCTCACTAAGAGGAATCCAACAAAGTCAATGGCAGATCAATCGGACGTCCGGAGCTCAAGTTATAAGTGTTTCCGCTCCGAGGGCCCGGTTGGTTTCGTGTACGAACCAACCTGGCCAAACCCAAAGTACTCCGAAACCTTGAGTTTAATAAACTGAAACAACCGTCTCAATCCAAGGATCGCATCTCAGCTGACGGTGCGTCGATCAGAGGTCCGCAACCCAAGATATGGGCAGAAGACCGATGGAGGTTCGGTAATAGGGGGTTCGGGCCCGGTCCGACCCGGCCCGATACCCTCTGGGTCGGCCCGAACCAGGTCGAACTGTCCCGGGTCCGGGCCCGGCCCACTTGGGCGTGGCCTGGCCCAGCTGGAGCGGCTTGGCCCAGCCCGACGCGGCCCGGCTGTCGACGCCCAGCCCGGCCCGGCTGGCGCGGCCCGGCCCGGCACGGCTGGCGCGGCGCAGCCCGACCTGGCCTGGGCACGGCCTGGCCAGGCGGCCTGGACTGGCGGACTGGCCAAGGCAGCTGGCTCGGCGCGCTGGCGCCAGCCAGGGGCTCTGCCGTTTCGGCCGAGCGAAGGGACGCGGGGGGGGGGGGGGGGGCACTGCCCCCCGTTTTTTTGTAGTCGCGGCCCCACGTGGGGGATGCTTTTCTGGCCAGTCGGGGGTTGTAACCCCGGCTCTTCCCCTGTCTGGACGACCCACTCCGACCGGCCGGCTGTTGCCGCCATGGGACCGGTAAGGGCCGGTCTTTCTGCTCCAACGCCAGCAGCCCGGAACAGGCCGCCGGTTCCCCTGCTCCACCGCAGCCTGGAACCGGCCTCGGCCTTGGTCCGTCCGGCGCGGCGCGACGACGCCGCCCCCATCCACCGTGGCCCCTCTCCGGCCGCGGTGCTTTTGTGGTTCTCTGGAATGACGTGACAGCGCCGCGTCTTTGGTTCATCTTCAACGGCGCGGCGTGATGGCGCTGCACTTATTCCCCTTTCCTTAATAATTCTCGCGTAGTGCTTCGGCACCGCGTTGCTTTGTTCGTGCCGCATCAAAATCAAACAACCAAAAAGGGGAGGAGAGTCGGCCGTGTTCGTGCGGTCCGACCTCCTCCCGTTATTGCGATAACAGGTGGCCCCAAATAGACGATAAACCATTGATGAAGTAATCATGAACAGACAAAATAATAATTAAACCCATACCTCGTCGAATCGTTGAGCGAGGGTTCGTTGCGGAAATAACCATCGCGGAAGAAGGCGTCGCGGAAGCAGAGAGTCGCATCTCAGGGAAATGATTCGTCGGCGTCGCGTCATCGATCTCCGAGGATCCGACGTCCTTCGCGTTCTTCGCGTTCTTCATCGAAGAATAAGAAGAAGTTCTTCAAGCTTCTCAACTTTTCTCCAAAGACTCACACAATAAGAACAACCAAAATAAAATAAGTTCAACACTTATTTTTTTAACATAACTTTAGCTTTTGAATTTCAAACATCCAAATTAAACTCACCAATTAATTAACTTAAGTTATCAAATTAATAGAAAGTTTAAGGAGTTAGGGAATATGAAGGGGTGGGGTTCGTGTGGGCCCCACCACTCTCATAACCTCCCATGGGAAGTTGGGTGGTTACCCCAACTTCCACTAAAAGCTTAAACCACTTAGAAATAAAAATTTTAGCTAAATTTTTATTTTAACTTCCACAATTTTTATCAAATTCTCTATTGTAAACGAAACTCTGGAAAAAGTGTTCCTAAGCAATTACCGGCACTGCAAATCCATCGGTGCCCTCAGAATTTGATTCCGAGCACCGGTTCAAAAGTTAGAGAAACCCGCTCGTTCGTTCATTGAACATACCCGAGCTAATCTTCGGATAGAAATTCCGGGCACACCGGGCCTCGAAATCAAGTGCCGTCAGAAACCACGTTCTTGTAAAATCCCAAATAAGATTAAGAAAAAATTTCCCTTGAATTTTACGGGTCTTTACAACCCGATCCACTCAGAATCTCAATTTTTTTTAATTTTAGTATGAAATTTTCAAATTCTTATATTTGAATCCTTGTTGTGCTATAATATTAATCAAATAAACGTAAATAAAGTTTCATTTTTTATATTTTATACCTTTTTGATGTGTTTTTAATTCATTATAGGGTTGGGTATAAAAGTTTTAATTAAATTTATTAAAAAAATATCTTTTATGTCGATTTTTTAACCAATATAACAAATGTATCACACAAAGGTTATTATATAATTTCCATGGAATGTGTTTGAATTTTTCATTAGTGGGGGGAATTGAATAAAAATTATATAAATAATTAATGTGAAATATGGGTTTCTATATTAGCTAAAAAAACTACTATAAGAAATCTATTTTCAACATATCATAAATTGATGTTTCTTTACAACAAAACCTAAAACAAATTACATAAAAACCCCTTATTTGAAGTACTGATTTGTTTATGTAATGATGTTTCGATGTTTTTGTTTCAATTTACTCAAGCATAATGTATTTATCATCCATAATATTGTCATTTCCAATATCATTATTTTGAAATGTGATATATATCACGACTCCTCCCCACAAGGTGTACCCCTCCTTGGTCAGTAATGTGAGAATGAGATAGTAACACCCTGAGTCCCACCTCTAGTAGGCCCCGGGTTGGCGACTAGAACCATGGGTATAATTAACACTCAAATGGGAGGAATTACACACTAAGGGAGCACATGTGAAAAGGAGAGATAAGACATGCACAAACCATCTCTAACTCAAACTGAAATATAAAATAATTACCATGTACACATATGTAATGTCATGGAAGTACAAATACAACTGAAAGGGAAAAATGAAAGTACAAAAATAAAATAAAAACTAGCAGCGAGCATGAAGCCCGAATAGATCCCGTAACAACAAGTTAATAGTAACCAACCTAATCTCCAACCTACTCCAAGTGACCTAAAAAATAGTTTATATATACATAGGTTGAGTATAACAATATACTCATTAGGATCCTTCACAGAGCCTCTCGTGCAAAATTAAATAAAGAAGGCTAAAGTACAATGAACCACAAGTGAGACTAACTCATCACCTAAATAGATATACTATGTTCCCATCCACACCATGGATACTATCACAAAATATCCCATATAATAGTATATAATTTAAAAAGAATATCAAGGGTACCCTGCTACCACATCCCCACTAGTTTTCTGCATTTCCCCAACATTTCATGTCCTAAACATCTCTCTCAAAAAAAGGATTGCCTGTAGAGACCTAGGTGAAGTGCCCCAACATGTACCTTGTGTAGCACAAACAACACATCTATTTAACCAAAGCAACCATGTAGTTTTAAAGAGCCTCCATATATCACATAACGTGTATCATATATCGGGCATTATACCCCAACACATTACATGCCATACACCGAGTAAGGATCCATAAGCCATCACATCCTATACACGTTACACCTATAATATTTCATAGGAAACTATATCCATAATACATGTGTGTGAATAACCACAATCCATTACAACCCTCAACACACATATATATTGAAAACTAACCACTATGCCTACCAGAACAAGTAACTACCAATAGAATTCAGTGGGTCCAAAGGGGGTAGTCATCCATCCATCCTCTCATCAGAATGATGGGTAAAAAACCCACCCCCAGGGCTCAGAATCCCAAGGGTTTTAGTTTACCTAACTGATGGGGTGGATTAGCTTGTAGAAATAAAAAAAAATACATAATATACTATAGCTCACAACCACACTATGGGCATAACCGAGCCTAGACTCAATTGCAACTAACGTCTCTCAGACACCCGACCAACACTACTTATACAAGGTACCCTATAAGCACACAAAAATTTAAAGAGATTTATTATAATAATTCATCCCCTCTTTATCAGTTTCACTATAGGTTAAATAATTCTTTATACATTAATTAACCATTTAAATTACACCTTTTATTTCATTAGAATCACACTCAAAGTCCACAAATCCATTAAATTGAAACCATAATATTTCATCCGACCAAGCTCTAACCCCATGGGTTAATCATAAATCATTAAATAATTTATTAACTGCATGATTAATTTCCCATATTCCCGTGCATTCTAGAAAAACATTCTATGTTATGAAACATAAGGGGGGTCAACCCGGTGAATAGATGAACTGCCTGTCAAGCCTTTTCCACCTAAAACAGGAGCCTAGACTCATCCTCCCACAAGAAGATAAACACGGAAAGCATGTGGCATACCACCTGTTTCTTGGTACCTTTTGTAAAGAAGGTAAGCAAGACCATATGCCTTGAGTAGTGGGTAAAGTAATGCAGTTAAACAACTAACAATATTTAGAAATAATTCAATGATTATATCCAATATGATTCATCATCTATGGGTTCCTCCTCAACACTCACATGCATAAATCTATACAGCTCACCACTCTAGGTATCAACTTTTGCCACAAAAAATGGGCCTCCATGCCCCCACATATCACAGAATTCATCCAGGCTCACATCACAACACAAGAAGCAGGATACAAAGATCATATCAACTGGTATCTTGGCCCTTAAATAAGGTATTCTTCCTTCACAAGCAATGAGCTCTCATGGATGTAATAATAAGGTTCTTGGCCATTAAAATCAAGAGGGTAACTCATAACCTAATGGGTAATTATCTTTATCAAAAAAACTAGTTCTTCATTAAATCTTTAATTAACTATTTAATTAATCGTTGGTTCCAACTATGGGTAACCTAAATAGAAACCTATCCTAGCTATCACAAATAATTAAACATGCTTACTGCACCAATTCAACTAACATAAAATTATAACAACAACAACCAGATTCATTTCCATGCCTCTATTGTCTTCTAAAAATAATTATAATAAATCCATGTTTACATTATTTACCAATTTCCATCAAGGAAAACTTTCTAAACAAAGAAATCCTAGATATCACACTATCTTGGAAAAAAAGAGGCAATCACATATGATGGATACCAATTTATTTATCTTCTTCAAATATTTATTATGTCAATTACATTGTGATTTAGTGGGATAAAACTTACTAACTCTACAGTTTCACATAAAATAATTGAGAAACCATAAATCCCGAACCTCAAAAGTTTCTTGACATTCTTTATATGGGGATGATCCACTCAACAAATCACGATTGCCTCCCCCCCAACAACTACATCTACCTAAGGGAGTTGTGGCATGACCACACCAATCAACACCCAATAAAACTACATTAGAAGCACGAATATCACATTCCATAACATGGAAAGGACAAACATGAGAAGAAAGATAGAGGGAAACAAGTGAACGAAGGTAGATCATACCTTCTATTAATGATGGATCGACACTTATTGGTTGCACCAAAACAGGGCGTGAGCTTGCAGAACGATGAAACTTAAAGGGGTAATGATCCAAGGGTTATGGTTCGATCATAGTGCTCTTATGGGAATAAGGAAAGGTTTGAGAATATTTCACCATGGAATAAGAAGGTCGAATAGGGTAGGAAGATATATCATCCATTTAGAAGATTAAATGGTGTTTTGGTTTAAGATATGATGGATTTTCCATTAAAATAAGATCACATTAAACCATACAGTTTGACCAAGTATGGGAACCCTGAGCCATAGGAAAATTATCATAGGAGTTATGGGATTTCAATAGTCCTTAAATCCCTTAAAACAAGGCCTTTAATTCATTTTTCATCAAAGAAAATGCTAAATGGGAGAAACTATAGAAATCTGAAAACACTATACACCTACTAACATCTAGAAGCATTGTACACCTACCAACATTTGAAAACACTGTACACCTAATGACATATAGAAACACTATATTCCTACCAATGCCTAGAAACATTGTACACCTACTGATGCAATGAAACAATATACACCTACCAACGTCTAGAAACACTTTACACCTACTGACGTCTAAAAATAATGTACACCTTACAATGTATGGAAACAATGTACACCTACTGATGCCTTGAAACACTGTACACCTATGGAAATCTAGAAACATTGTACACTCTCCGACGTCTGGAAACAATGTACAACAACTAATGCCCAGAAAAACTGTACACCTACCAACATCTGGAAATAATGTACACCTATTGATAGTGGGAAACAATGTACACCTACTGACAACTGGAAGTACTATACACAAAACTAGAAACAATCTTCACAGAACTAGAAATTTGGAAAGTGTTGGGGCACACCACCTTATCCTCCGAAAAACCTCAAACACCAAATTTTAGAAAAGGAATGGACCAGAGAGGTTTGTGACATTACATCCTATACCTATCAAAATATTCTCATCCTGGAGAATTCAAAACAAACCTAACATAAAACAGAAAAGGGGTCCAATCAACCACCCATCGAGATACCTCTCAAAAGAGAGAAAGTCTCAAAAAGAAAAAATAGAAATCCATCTCAAAAAACGAATAGTCTACAATCACAAAGCAAACATCGTTACATGAAAAGAGTTCAAAATCAAACAACATGGATAATGAGCATGAATCTGTGACTCATGTTATGATGTACTCTCATCCATGCCACCATGTCGCCACAAGACACAAACCTAGGGGATCGAACATCCATGAAACACATTCTCCATGTCATAATATATCTCAACAGGTTTCTCCTCAAAGGTCGAATCATCATCAATGTCGATCTCCCCCAGTAGATGATGTGACAATCATCATAAAGATAATGATGGAGCGGTGACACATGAAAAACATCGTGTATCCAGATCATCTGTAGGGGAAGTGCTACTAGATACTCTATGGCTCCCACATGAGCCAACAACTCGAAAGGCACAAAAAATCATGGAGAAATCATACTCCCATGACCAAACCTTTACTACCCAAATGGGGAGTCACCTTCAGAAACATTTGATCCCTAAAATATAACTATAAAGGTCTCATCCTTTGATCGACATATTATTTATGATGATCCTACACTACCTTCATCCTCTCTCGAATCACCTGAACAATCACTGTCATATTTTTCACTAGTTCCAATATGAGAATTGAGGACTCTCCAACCCCAGTCCTTCATAATGGAGAATAGAAAGGTCATCCATACAAGGCTTCAAGGGAGAAATAATGATGTTTAAGTAAAAACTATTTTTGTAAGAGAAATCCACCAAGTGAAAGTGCATCATTCACAAACCTCCAAAACCCTAGACACAACGGTGAAAAATTTTCTTCAAGAGTATGGAAGGTCTGCTTGATCTTACTGTCCATCTGGAGATGAAAAGTAGTGATAAAGCATAACTATGAACCAAAAGCATGCTGGAGACCTCTCCACACCCTATTGGCAAAACATGGATCTCGATTGTAAATGATCGTCCTTGATACTATGTGGAGTCTCACCGCCTCCTCAAGATACTACCACGATAGAACATCCACTCAGCTCAATTCCTTGATTACTATGAAGTGGGATGATTTTGTCAAACGATCCACTACCACCCATATAGTGTCATGGCCTCCCTAATTTCGAGGTAACATAGTAACAAAGTCCATTGATATGTCCTCCCAGTTCCACTATGGAACATCTAACGGCTGGAGAAAACCACTGAGGACACGGTGCTCAGTATTTAACTTCTGGAATACCAAACATCGAGACACAAACTACACAACTGTACACTTCAGCCCAAGACACCAAAATTGAGTCCTCAAGGTTCAATACATCTTCATCACGTCAAGATGCACTGCCAAAGGAAAATTATGGGACCCTATGAAAACTGCTTCACACATCACCAAAGGAACAAAAATCCTTCCATGATACAATACTCAGTGTTCTACATCCTCAGACTAACCATTAGGGAGCTCACCACAAACAACTTGATCTCTCCATACCTCTACCTCAAGATCCCCCAAATGGGCGTCTTCATCCTGCTGCACTAGATATGACTACACCATCATCTAAAAAAGACAACCTTTTCCCCCAGCTTCTCCCATATCGATATGCAATGATAAAAGTTATTCCATCACTCTCAAAGAATCACCAAATTCATGCACTAAATCACAATGTGACTTCCTGATCAGCGTATCAGATACAAAATTACACTTTCTAGGTGTATACAATATTTTAAAGTCATATTCCTATAAGAACCCCATCCACCAATGCTGCTGCAAGTTCAATTAAAACTTAGAGAAAAACATACCTCTAGCTCTTATGATCAGTGAAAACCACAAAGTGCTTGCTAATGAGGTAATGTCTCTACAACATCAGAGAAAAAACCACTAAAGAAAACTCTAAATCATGTGTGGCATAGTTATGTTCATGAAGATGCAACATCCAAGACACATAAGAAATAACTGACATGTACTACATCATAAAACATCCTAGCCCCAAATGTGAAGCATCCCAGAAAACATCAAACTAAACTCTCTCTACTGGTAGACAATGAACTAGAGCACATACAAACATCTCCTTCAGAAACTCAAATGTTTCATGATACTGATCAGTCCACAAGAATGCCTGATACTTCCTAGTCAATGATGTCATAGGAGTTTCAACCTGATAGAAATCACTTGGGAACCTCTTCTAATAGTCTGCAAGATTGAGGAAACATCACACCATAGTCATTGTATTGGGGGATACCATTGACAAAAACTCTTCAATGTTTGATGGATCCACAAAAAATCCCTGTTGGGGGAAAACATGATCCATGAAACAGAATTCTCAAGCCCAAAACTCACACTTTGACAACATCACAAAAAACTAATTATGTCGAAGAACTCCCGAAACATCATGTTGAAGCTATTCATGATCCTACTTAGACATAGAGTAAAAAGGATGTCTTTGATGAAAACCACAATTAACATATCTTGGAACTCACAGAACACGGTATTCATCAACCACAAGAACACAGATGGGGAATTCATCACACTGAATGACATTACAATGAACTCATCATTCCCATGATGAAAAAGAAAAGCGGTGTTTGATATATCATCATTCTTTACAGACATCTAATGTTATCCTAACAACAACTCGATCTTTTAGAACCAACTTTCACCTTTCAGTTGATTGAATAAATCATAAATCTACATAAGGGGATACAGATTCTTCACTGTAACTTTGTTTAAGTGACAATAATCGACACACAACCACAAACTACCATAATCTTGCATCACGAAAAAAACTATTGCACCCCACAGTGACACACTCATCAAAACAAAACCGCACTTTAATAGAATATTGAGATGTATACACATCACTCGTAACTCAGAAGGGGCCATCCTATACGTAAACATAGATACATGATACCCTCTTGGTTGTAGCTGGATCCCAAAATCGATGTCTCGTTGAGAATGTAATACTACAACCTATTCTTGAAAGACATCAGGGTACTCTTATATAACCATAGGAAACACAAACTATTGAACCTCCAAAGAACTCAGCATTAGCTCAGCCATCATGGATAACTAGGATAGAACACGCCTTTGACCCATCTATGGGTCTCGCTAACTGACAAACATCGTCGTCTCTCCATCAGCATCAAATAATACCACCTTCCTCCTAAAGAAATCCATGATAGATTACAAAAAATAAAAAAAAAATCCTTGTAGAGTATGAAATCATATGGTTGTATTCATAAACATAGGAAATCTCCCCAAGAGTGGTGTTTCCCCAGTGCTAGCTCACAGTATCTACAAACTTCAAACAAGTCAGCTCGACCTCCAACTAGCATAGTCAATGCCATGGGAACTGAAAGCCTCTCTAACTCATTTCCCAGGCCATGGAAAAGGGAAGCTAATATATAGGATTATGTCACTCATGAATCAAAGAAGGAATACAACCAAGTAGAAAACAAGCAAATGGAACCTTGAATGATGTTTGGATCGCATGGAATTGGAAATTATAAAGCATGAAGCATGCCAAGACCTCTTACATGTCCTCTTTAGCCCTGATGATGACCACCACCAATGTAATTCTTTGCTCTATGGGGATGGGGAGAATCCTGAGGATGTCCTCTTCCTGTCCCATCTGCTCTTTTCTAATCCAAAGCTGGTACAACATGCTACTACACCTTGGTTGGAACTGCCTCAATGGTGGATCCTGGAGCGGAACACCTGGTGAACACTGAAAACATTGAAATTTCAAGAACTATCACTACTGATGACCTCTTCCTCCACATGAAAATTAAGCACATGATACCTTGGAATAGGCCTAAGAGATTCCACCCCTAGAGAAATGATATACTGAGGGATGGGACATACTCTCGACCGAAAGGAAACTATTTTATTCTAAAAAACGAGAGCCCCATACCATAGATCTACTTCATGAGGAATAATGAAGACTCCCTACTAATAAAGATCCTTCTTTGGATAATTTCCTCTTGATGACCTATACCCTTGAGAGCACCTCAAGATATGTTTTCATCATAAATTCGGTGACTTGGTGCTGGATCTCTGGATGCAAAGCCTCCTTGAAATTCATCTCCCTAGCCTCCTCATATAGAAACAGGTCCAAATAATGTCCTAAAAGGTTCTTGAAATGGATTCCAAACTCTCACACACTAGAGACCCCCTATAGAAGGGTAAGTAGCTCATAGTGACTGGACGTATTCCTACTCGAAGAAAGAAAATTGACTTTGAACATGTCTCGAAACTCCTCCTATGAGATCTCTAAATTTTTGTGAGTATCAGGGAATAATAACCACCACTTCCTCACATCCACACACAACATCATCACAACCATATAAACTCAGTTCTTATTCCAAGCATAGATCAAACTGAAGGCCATATCAACCTATTACAACCAGTCATCTGTGAATACATATGAAATAGAACCCTCATACTTTTGTAGACTCTGGTACTAAAACTCTCAGAGTGTCCACCTATAAGTGTATTCATCATCAACCTCAACCCTTTGATGATATGTTGGCATAGCCTACTGGACATCTTATGTGTGAACCTGATGAGGACTTCAACCTGGAGCTATACCTGAAAAATATCAAATAGTTAGAGCTCTTAAACCAAGGATATCGAAGAATAAACAATATTCAATTAATTTTTTTCTTTTATTCATTTTAGGTTAACATATCCCAAGTTCTACCCATTCAAACACAGAAGAAAAGAAGAATTATGCATGATCCTTTCCAAAGATTCTACCCTACAACCAGTATCACCATGTTTAATAGCCACAGTAAACATAAATGTCTACGCATCAGATCACAGGGGTCCCAAAACACCTATGTATCATCTAGTCTCCAGTGTTTACATTACTTTCTAAACATTACTAACACTTTTTCACTAACAACCAATGCAACAACACCTTTGACTAACACCAAACTATATCATATCCCTAAAATAGACCAATGAAACCACTCTTTCAAGACCTCTTGAAACGAGGTGTACCCCTATGGGGCATGAAATGTGATAAGGGAGATAGGGACCCATGAGTCTCGCCATCAGTAGGCCCTAGGTTTGCGACTAGCTCTAAGGGTATATTAAACACAAAAATGGGAGGCATTTACCTCTAAGAGAACACATGCGAAAGGTAGAGATAAGATAAGCACTGACCCACTCCAACTCAGAATTCAATATAAATTAAATCCCAAGTAAACATATGTAGTTTCATGAAAGAACTACCCCAACAAAAATGGAAAACTGTAAGTACCAAATTAAAATAAAAACAATTGTGACCATGAAGCCCGAACTGCTCCTATAACCCCAAGCTAGTAGTAACCATCCTGATCTCTAACCTTCTCCAGGCGACATAAAAAATATTGTATATATACATAAGGAGAGAAAAAAAGTTTACTCAGTAGGATCCTCCCTAGATCCTCATATGAAAAAGTATATAAAGCATGCTATAGCAAAGTGAACCGCAAGTGAAACTAACTTGTCACCTAAATATATGTACTATGTTTACAGCCTCACCCTAGATACTCTCACCAAATATGGAACACTAGAGTATATAATATAATAAGGAATATTAGGGGTACCCCACTACCACATCCCCTTTGGTTTTCCACTTTTCTCCAAAGTCACACGTCCTATGAATATCTCTACAAAAAGAATTCCCTTTAGACACCTTGTGTAGAAAAATCACCACATCTACATAACCAATGTAAATAGGTAGTTTCTGGGTGCCACCAAAGCTCACATAACATGTATCATACATTGGGCATTATACCTAAAGCCATTACAACCCATTAACCATGTAAGGATCCTTAATCCATCATATCCTACACACGTTACACCTATAAAAACCTATAGAAAACAATATCTAGAATATACATGTGTGAATAACCACAATCCATTACTTTCCTCTACACACATATGGGGGAAACTAACCATTGTGCCTACCATCATAGGTAACTACCTAGAGAAAAGACTGGGGCCAAATGGTGCAGTCATCCTTCTATCCTCCCACACGAATGATGGGGAAAACACCCCCTAGGGCTCAGAATCCCCTGGGGGTCAGTTTCCCTAATTGGTGTGTTGGATTAGCATATTGAAAAAAATATAGAATATAATATATCTCACATCATTACTATGGGCATAACCTAGTCTTAGACTCAACTGTAGCAAAAGTTTCTCAGACACTCAACCACCACTGCTATGACTAGGTATCCAATAAGCACACAACCATTTAAGGAGATTTATTACAATACATCATTCCATTTTTATCAGTTTCAATTTAAATTAATTAATTTTTTAAACCTTAATTAACCATTAATAATTCCACATTTTATTTCATTAGAATCACAACCAAATTCCACTATTTAAATTGAATCCTCAACATTCTTTCCCAGCAAGCTCCAACCCCATGGTATATTCATCAATCATTCAATAATTTATTAATATAATTATAACTTTAACATATTCCCAGGAATTTTAAAAAATTATTCTAATCTTCTAAACATAAGGGGGCTCAACCCTGTGTGTATATGAACTACCCGTCAAGTCTTTGCAACCTATAGCTGGAGCGTAGAACCTTTCTCCCTTGAGAAGCTAAACACAGAAATCATGTGGTGTACCCCACATGCCTTCTCCCCTTTTAGAAGGAGGGTAAGTAATACTAGTTTCCTTGAGTAGTGGGGAATGAAAAGCATATAGACAACCAATTAGAATAAGCAAGCATCCAATATTCATATCCAACACGTTTCTTCACCTCTGGTGTCCTCCTCGACACCCATATTCATAAAAGGATTCATCTCAACACTCTAGGAATCAACTGATGCCCTAACAAATGGGCTTCCCTGCCCCAAAATATTACAATAGCCATCCAGGCTCGCATTACAGCATACGCAACCTAAAACAAACATCATATCAACTTGGATCTTGGGCATTAAATAAGACATTCTTCCTTCACACGCAATGATCTCACACATCTCCAAGAAAAAATCTCCTGGACATTAAATTCAAGTAGTACCCTATGAGGAATTATCCTTTAACAAACAACCAGTTCTTCAATCCTTCCTAATTTAATAGGTTCATTAATAGTAGGTTCCAACTATGGGAAAACAAAACAGATAGCTATCATAACAGTCACAAATAATTAAACATGTTTAATGCACCAATTTGACTAACATAAAATTACAAACAAACAACAACTAGATTCATTTATGTTATTATTTTATCATCGACAACTAATTATAATTAATTTGATTTTAGGTTATTAAAAAAAATTTCCTTCAAGAAAAACATGCTAAACAAGGAAAACATATATATGAAACTATCTAGAAAAACAAGAGGCAATAACATATGATTGATACAAATTTATTTATCCAGATAAAATATTTATTATGTCATTAACATTGTGATCTAGTGGGATAAAACATGTTAACTGTACAATTTCACATAAAAAAATAGAGAAGCCACAAATCCCCTACCTCAAAACGTTATTGACGTTATTTATACTATAATAATCCACACAACAGATCACGATATCCTCTTCCATGACAAATGCTTCCACCCAAGGACCTCGCGGCATGCCCGCACGAACTGAAACCCAAGAAAACTCTATTAAGAGAATAAGGATTATATTCCATAACATGACAAGGAGAAACGGGACAAGAAGTATCTATGAAAACAATAATAACAGAGGTATATCATACCTTTTATCGATGACAGATCGACTCTTGCTGCTTGCATCAAAATAGGGGATGCACATGCACCAGGAAGAAACTTCATGGGGTAAAGATCCAAGGATTAATGTTCGGTCACACCAATCTTATAGGAATAAGGAATGGTTTTAGCTTAATTAACCAGGGAATAGGAAGGAAGAATAAGGGAGGAATATATCTCATCCCTTTAGAATATTTAATGGAGTAGTGTTTTAAGATATGATGTATTTTCCATTAAAAGATAATTTGATTAAACCATGAAGTTTAAACAAGTAAAGGAATCTTGAGCCTTAGGAAAATTAATATGAGAGTTATGAGCTTTTATTTATCCCAAAATATTTTAAAACTAGGCCAAGAATGCATTTTTCATCAAAAAAACACAAAAAAGGGAGAAACTGTAAGAAGTTGGAAACACAGTACAACTACCAATGCCTGGAAACACTATACACCTACTGATGTCTAGAAACATTGTACTCCTACCAATATCTAGAAACATTGTGCACCTACCAACGCCTTGAAACACTATACTCATACCGATGCCTAGAAACATTGTACAACTACTGATGTTTGGAGGAATTTCACACCTACCGATGTCTAGAAACACTATATACATACCGATACCTAGAAACATTGTACACATACCAATGCCTGGAAACATTGTACACCTACCAACGTTTGGAAACATTTTACACCTACAGATGCCTAGAAACACGATACACCTATTGACTTTTGGAAACACTGTACACCTAAAGATGCCTAGAAACACTATATACCTACCTACGTCTGGGTACACTGTACACCAACCGATGCCTTGAAACATTATACACCTACCGACATCTGGAAATACTATACACCTTCCAACATCTGGAAACACTATACACTTACCGATACTTGGAAACATTGTACACCTACTGACATATGGAAACACTGAACACCTACTAACGACTGAAAACAATGTACCCAAAACTGGAAACACTATTCACAAAACTTGAAATTTGGAAAAGTGTTGAGGATAAGCCACCTTGACCCCCCCAAAAACCTCAAACACAAAATTTCATCAAAGGAATAGACCAAAGAGATCCGAGCCAATACAATATATGCTGAGATGGTGGTTATGATTGTTAGGGATAGAAAATGTGGTAAGATTAGATTGTAATTTTTTTGAAGAAGTAATTAATTTTACTAGTAGTTGTACTTGTCAAGTGAGCATATAGATTTATTTACATAAACATTGTGTTATTAAACTAAGAGTATATTACATAATTAACCATTGAGATATGATCATGGGAGGGTGTTCCCACTTATAATTTTGGTAGAGGAACCTAGTGGAGTAGTCTGTACTTATACCCGAAGTAGGGGCTTGTGAACATATATTAAACTACCAAGACTAAAAAAAATTCCTAAGAGGAAAAAATTTAGAATTATGAGGATATATATCATGAGTTATATAAAATGAAGCAGAGGTTTATATACATGAAACCTAATGTTTGTTCAGGTATGAAATAAGGGTAATGTTTGATACACCACCTTGGTATATGAACTATGTTATAGTTAACTTGTCGTGTTGTGTTTTTTTATTTCTTTTCATTGTTTTAGTGGTATGAGATGGATTATTTATTCCATGATATGTTATAAAGGTTTAATTATCTACATTTTATAATTTATGAATTGAATACATGTATTCACCATAGATAGGTGCATGAGCTCACATGGTTGTATTCTACATAGTTGATTTTACTCACACCATGTATATATATTATTTATACATATTTGTATAAAAACATGATTTTAAAGGCTGAAATATCACTCAATGTACCAAGGTAATGCATATAAAACTTTATGGTATTATGATTTTATCGATGGAGATAGAGATCGGTGGTGAGACTAGAGTTCTTGAGGGGTGTTTGAGTACCTTGTTTTGTCAATTTAATATTTTTAATATAATCAACCCATGAATTATCTTTATATGAATGTGATTAAAAGGACATGACATACATTTGGGCTGCATATTATTCTCCTTTTTAGTGTTTTCTAGATACCATTAGTATTATTATATATTGAGGGAGGATAAATCATTATTTTAAAACTTTTTATCATAACCTAAAATTTAACTTTTTAACTATTATATTGAATTAATATTTCCTACAATAACTCTCTTTGAATAATGTAGCATCCCTAATCTCTGTCATGTTCATTGTGACCAAACATGATGTCACATACCTCAAGTGTGCATCCCCATATTTCATAGGCTTCTGAAATACTATGAGGGTCCATGTGTACTATGAAAACCTATACCTACCATGATACAAATAGATAAAAAATACAATGAATGAAATATAATAAATAGTCATCAAAAAATAAACTAAAAAATAGAATAAATCAAAGTTATATTCCATTAGTACCTAAATAAAAAAATCCCACATAAAAAAAAATTAGTATCAATAAGATTATATAATCATATATAAGTTAACAAGGTCCCATGAGGGTAGATCGTATACCACATAGGCCAAAATTATGAAAAATAATATGAAGTAGTTCTCGAGTCCATTATTGTTCCCATATCCCCTTTCTTACCATTATTTAAATCTCATCCAATGATAATATTTCCCATTCCCTTACTAGGATCATGAATCATAATGTCTAATTAGGTACCAAGGAACCAAAGTAAGGTGGGATCATAACTTGTTAGGGAACCCCAAGTAGTATCCCTAAATAAATGTAGTATAATAGATTTCATATATAGTTTGGTATGATCATAAATGAGAGGAAACATACAAATGAATTAATAATAATTATTTCACAATCATAGTTTCTATATAGCCACTCAGGTGTGACCATACCTACATCATATAGTGTCACATTGTCTCTAGAATTATAACATAATCACTGAAAGGGAATCAGTTCCTAAGTTATAGTGTATGGTCATAATGCACCATTATATTATAATGACCAATTTATGTGTATTTCATCCAAATCATGTTTCCCAAAAATGTGGGTATAATGCACCTATGATACCATAATCATCAAAACTAGGGTTTTTCATTCTAATAACATAGTCACAACTAGTATCGTGGTTTCCCTAAGAAACATGTACAAGAAGGAATCATGATATTTTAACATAAATTAGAGTGGAACAAATAAACCTATCCATAGGCATAATCACAAGAGGAAATGAAATTCCAAGCCCTTTGAAACATCTTGTGAAACGGAATCACGCCCCATAATATCCATCCTTATGTGAGAAAATAATATTATTCCTTTAAATAATCATATCATAGGTAGCACACTAATCATCTTGAGGACAGAAAAATAGTTGCGAATAACATCTCATTACCACCATCATCCACACCACATGGGAAATTTGTTCTATAGCATGGTCAGCATTATGTCACATTAACTTGGGCATAGCATCCTAGTAACAAACATATGAAACAATGGAATCGAATCCATAATCATGAAAGGTATAGTTAAAGTTAACATTTAAAACCAAATATGTCCACTATTATCTTAAGAGGAAACCATCCCATAAACACATCCAACAAAACATTAAGGAATAAGAATCATAACTAGTAATCTAATATAAAACCCCTTTCATATAGAAATAATTCTATGGAAATTTTAATTATATATGGTCCATTCCCTGAATACTTGACCTATCATCATAAACATAACCCAGGAATAACCCACCCTTTTACTAAAAATATAGTGGGGGATGGAACCCTCACCCCGACTATCAATTTAACTATGCAAAGGCTATATGGTAACTCACTATTTCAAAATGGATCAAGGCTCAAGCTGACCCCTCTCAATTAAGAACCTCTATTTTGTCCAAATAGTCTAAATGAACCAATATATGTCTATTTGTATCATATAACCAAGGGAATCCCTAAAGGGGGTTGGTCCATCTGGTTTCAAGCATTTGTGAAAATTAGATTAAAACAATACATTTTTTACACTGATAAATTGTAACTCATGTTAATTTTTTTATGAATGTTATTTTATAACTTACATATAGGACAATTAGACAAGTTTATTCAAATAATTAATTTTAAAAATGATGTGAAAAAATAGTTTTAAATAACAGTTATAGAAATAATAGTCACTAAAACCCCTTAAATGATTTTAAAAAAATTCCTCTTTAAAACAAAATTTTATCCCCTAGATCCAGTTGATGATTCTATAATTTTTTCTAACATAATACCTAAATATATTTGTGTTCCCATCCACATCAATGATCTTTCCCTATTATATATCCATGGTTTCATAGTCATTGAATACCCTTTTAAACCATAATTCTGTCTTTGTTTTATCACCCCTTAAATGATATTTACTTTTTCTTCATCTTTCATGATCATCTATTATCCTTCATCATCCTCCTTCATCTCCCAACGTAGACTTCCATCATACATATCCATGTTTTTTATACAATCCCCACCAGGATTCATTATGAATAGTAATTGCACATGGTCCTTACCCCAACTAGAAAATAAATTATTTTCAAGAGAAATATATCACAAATTCCTCATTGTAGGTAACATTTTAACAAATACTAAGTTTGCAATGAGCCATCAAAAGTAGATTTCTCTAGTATATTTAAAAAATCATTTTGTGTTGGGAGGAATTAACAATCCTAAATAATATTTTCAATGGGTGAACTTTCCTATCAATAATAACTAAAAAATACCATTATAATACATATAATAAAATAATAAAAAAAATATTCAAAAAAATATAAACAACACACTATACAGAACTTTAAATATATGAATTAATAAAAATATTACAAAAAATATGTACATTCAAATGTTTATCAAAGAAGTATATAAAAAAGGGGAAGGGATAATCTGGAGGTGGCGGTGGAGGGAACTACATCCCATAAACATTGAGTCAAATATCACATGTACTCCATTATATCCTTGTGTTGCTACTCCATCCATAAATGCATCTCTTCCTCCTGTCGTTACAGCTATTGTTGATGGAACTCTTCCTCCTCCCTACTCATGGTATCTATAATCTCGCCCTAAGCTCGCAATTACTCCTTATAGTTTATAGTAGATGATTAAGAACATACATTATCTCCCCTCGATCAGTATGATGGCAATTTGTTGTTTTTATAATAACTCTCATGCATCAATTGAGAGTTGATACCAATAAATTGACCTTTCTCAAAGACATATTATGTCACCTACATCCATGAAACATTATCAAATCCCACTACACTAGTGGAAGAATCCTTGGTCATGGACTAACTCATATTTGGTGTATGAGAAGTAACAACTTCATATGACACCTTCAATTTCAATTTAAAATTAAAATAGATAAAATATTATTTGGTGTTAATTTTAAAACTCAGAAAATCATATTGACTACAATTTGATGCTGGAGACCACCTGTAACCTCTCCAGTGTTAGGATCTCTATATATCCTCTTATAAATGTTGAAATAAATAAAATTGGTATGTATGACTTACTACATGAGTATAAAAAAATGTTCACATTAAAATTTATACAAAATATTAAATGAATGTACTTACCATATATTGATGATGTGTACTAAATGTATGAGTACTAGAATGATGTTTCACCTCTGGACTCCCATAGTTCTTTTGATATAATGTTGATCTCCCATGAAAACTATATTCCATTCAATATGAACATATTCCAATTAAAACATGAGATTATATGTAATTTGGTTGGTGGGTGCATCATGACAAATCAAAATTTTTGACTCTCAATTTCTTCTTGGATATCCTCCTCGGATTGGGAAAAAACTGATGGCAATGAACACACGTACAGAACTCCCACACCTCCCAGATAGATTCCAATGTACTATCATTTATGAGATACTATAAACCATATAAATAATTACTAATATCAAGTTACTAATTTAATGTTTTCCAAAATTACTAATATTTGTTTAGGTACCATCCAATGATCAAACATGTGGTGCGAAACATGAATGCGAATATGATCCCATGTCAACCATTACTCAGAAAAATAATCCATTAATGTATAACTCCCCTCTCAAAAAATAATATGTTAAAATTGTGAAAATTATATCAAATAATCAAAAAATTAGTATATAAATAATTTAATGATAATTAATGAAAGCTAACTAAAATAAAAAACTAAACATACTTTTGCATGCATGGATCAAACTTAGGATGTGGATTTTACTCATAGATTAAGTTAGGAAAAACAATATCACAAGGCCAAGGCCCCTCTAAGTCATCACTAAACCACCAATAGTTTGAGGGTATAATAATGTAGCATCAGGCTCGTAACTAGGTAGTGCAGCCTCATCCAACTGCCTAAACAGATCAGATAAACAGTCGTAGACCATTAGAAACATATAATGATTGTTATCAAAATAGAATTAAAAAATATTATAAACATATAAATGTTATATATGATCATAACCATCATTAAATTATGTTAATATTCATATAAATCCTCATCTACTTGTATAATCATGTCAATATATTCATATTCATCCTCAGTATCAATAATATCCATAGGACATTCATCTTCATCATCTCATGCTATTTCAAAATCATTTGTTACATCAATAGCATCATCGTCCCCATCATCCCATAATTGTGTGGTGTCATCAATGATATTCACAACTCTTCATGTAAAATATGGATTTGGAGTAGTCTCTTAAAAAATTTCAATTCCCTGAAGTTCATTTGAACCAAATTTACATTGGAAAATCTAATTTTAATTTGATTTCATTTTTATTATCCTCCACCAATAACTTAACTCTCTTGAAGAAGAATGATAATTTTTATAATAAATTTTATTTTCCTAATAAGCTAATAAAAATTGTTCATTTACTACAAGAATGATTTTATATTTAATATCAATAATTCCATATTTCTGATCAACATGAATGCCTCTATTTGTATCTAACCAATGACATTTAAACATTGTCATGTAATTCTTTCCCAAATAACACAGTTCCATTATTACTTCCAGCATGTCGTAAAAGTCAAATTCACTTTCTTTATGATGATATCGTCTCAATAAACTACAAATATTAATTGTTTTTGTGATTCACCATATGAATATGAATGAAATCCAAAACCATTCACCACATATTCATTACAACATTTAATAATTTATGATTGTGGGTTACCCAATACAAAAAACTGATTCTCAATTTTATCAACATGTTGAGATACCTGAAAATTTGAAAAATAAAAATTATCAATATAATAATTAATAAATCGATTTTATATTTTAAAACATAAAAAATTTAAATTATGAGTTTTTGAAACCAGTGGGAAAAATTATTTAACGACATTCTTCAAGAGTAGCTGCTCTAATTTGTGAAAAAAGTTTCTTGATATCATTATCATATAATCTAAAAATAAAATAATATTAATTTACATTTAATAATGTATATTATAAGTTATTGGAGTACTCATACTAAAAATGGTATCATTTCAACATAGTTGAGTAAAAAATATGTAAGAGACCTGTGATTTTCATCATCTAAAATCTATCGTTGATGACCTCGACCAAATCCATGTTTCGTTTGATTAAAAACTGATAATTTTTTATTCATTTCATCATTAATATTTCCCTAGTTATATCCCATTTTGTTATGTTTTGAGGGATATTTACATTGAAAATAATGACAATAGAAATAAAAATTCCTCTTATAAATAAAATTCTTCATTTGATCCTTCAACCAGTGATTTATTAAGTACATTTTCTTGAATTTTATCATGAATCTCTAAAATTGGTACATCCATCAGAACAATAATTGATGTACATATTTTTCATCATATAGAAAATATAATATTAAACATTCCATTGAATCAAATAATATTTGTGGAATTATTTTTTTCATTTTATATAAAATCTAAAAAAAATGTTCTTACTGTAACACCGCAAGCTTCCATGGTACGCTTCTCTTTGATTAATAGAGCAGCGTGTGTTGTACGCAACTTCGAGTTCTAACACACCGCGACCAATCAGAGTAGCCATTATGAATAGTAATACCCACTTTTTGAAAATTATATAAATTTTATATTTCATAATGGACTTCATTTTTGGAATCAGAATATTTAAATTAGTGTATGTTGAATTTTTGGTATTTTCCCGAGAACTTCCAATTTTCGATGAATAGTGAAAAATACTTAAAAACAAAATTTTTAATCAAAATAATTTATAGTGATAAATTATACTATTTAGTGGTTTTAATGTATAATTAGAATATAATTTTACCATTTTATCCAATGGTGGTCATTAGAATTAATTTCACGTTGAAATTGGACATAAACAATTGTCAATCTTTTGATTGATATTGTTTCTTAAAAACACGCTATTTGTTTTGACAATGGGAATTAATTATAATATTAATTAATGCAACTTATATTTTTGGAATTTTTTAAAATATTCATCATTTTTGAATTCGGAATATCAATTATAGCTTAGGGTGGATTTTTGGTATTGTTCTGAGAAACATCAATTTTTGATGAATAGTGAAACCATTAAGTGGTAGATAAAAAATTAATTTTTCATTAAAATGAAACATTACCACTTATGTGAATTTAATTTCAAGAATAAAACATACATGGTTGTCATTGGTAAGTAAAATGTGGTTCAATGAGATGAAAATAATTTTTGGTGAATAGTAACTTCTAAGTTTTATTATTCGCGATTAAGGGTAATTAGTGTAATTTAAGGTAAATATATTGTTACAATAATATGAAATTACCTTTACACTTGTCCTAACCATATTTTATGAGTCATTTCCGGCCACTAAAATCCATGGGTCAACTTGGAGAGCCCATGGAGCCACTTGGGTAAGAAAATGACATTAATAACTTTTTATTTAAAGTAAAAAAAATGTGTCACAAACATGTATTGTTTTACTAAAACAATTTTTACATGGGGTTATACATGTCATATTTTTGACTGTAAATATTCATTGGAAATCTAAAAATACTCCCTACATCATGGTAATTGTTTTATAATTTTTAGGCATTAAATAAATAAATTTATTTATCACACCATGATGATGCAGTGATTAACTCATTAATTAACGATTTAAATAATATGAAACGATAATGTAAAATCTAAGACATAAACTTGTCAAAAATCTATTGGATGAGTAGATTTCGAACCCTTATCACCTTATCTTAGAAATAATTAATTTTGGGACCTTTGAAATCGGAAAATCATTTCATAATAATGTAACATTTCATGACATTCCAAGAGTGCCCCTCCTCTCCTCTTATAAAAGGTCCCCACCTCTATCACCTTATTAACACCATAAAATCCATTTTGTGTTGGACAAAAACTGCCCAAATGCTCTATAAACTTTCATCTCTTACTCCTAGAAGCCTCACTTTGGTCAGAAGTCTTCCCATGGAAGTCTTTGGCTCAAATCAAAAAGAGTTACCCGATTTTAAGGTAAGGTTTTCTCTTAAGTTCTTTTGTTTTATTTTGCTTCTCCAACCCCTTAAACTCAATTTATTCCTTTATTTTGTAACAAAACCAGTATATTAAATATACTAGGATTTTTTTATTAGAAGGATTTGATTTATACTTGCACATACCTTCGTCTAATGGTTAATGAACATATTGTTTCTGTGGGTGGTGAATTACTGCCTCACGAAACGATGATTGTTCAATCTTCTTTTAACACCTCTCATGGTGGCCATTAAGATGTCACTATATTTATTTATGATATATATTATGTTTATTGTTTCCTTATGCTTCTTTATTTCTCATTTATGGCATAAATTTATGATTTCAATTATAGGTAAACACGATAATTTCATTTTAGGAAGTGCAGAAAACCGCCCCCTCAAAGTGATTTGAATCGTTAATTCCATATGTGGGATGTATAAAGGGTGGAGTAAATGATATTATATATTATATTATACTTTAATTATAATATAACTTTATATAATTATGATTTCATTCCATTAAATACGAAATATAAATGAAATTAGCGTTCATGCGTACGTACGACTTACCGTCTCCATGAACGGTGCATTTAATTTCTTACCTCTAAATGTTATGAAATATTATAAATGCATGTATATAATAGATATATATGATATATATGATATCTAAATCATGAATATAATTCTGAATATAATGGGTATTTTACCACATGAAAAACTTGTAATTATAAGAAGTTTATTTTTAACTCAAGTACCAAATATCGACAAAACGACCGTTATTAACTTAAATAATTACATAATGTTCATAACATGGTAATAAGTGATATAAAAGCAATAATGAACTTGAAAAAGGTTCTTAAGTAATTAGAAATTAACTCTTGTTTATTATTCAGTAGGTTAAAGAATGATCGAGTCAACTTGGACATGAGGTAAGGGACATTGTCTCAATCTCCTTTCATTGAGGCATATTTTGTTTTATACACAACATTATTTTATACGGTGTATAAACCACTTTGACATTTACATTTATTCAAAAGGAATATTTTTATATGAAGTGTTTAATAAATGACAAAAGGGTATGTTTTTTTTCATACGTATGCGGTGACAATGACTTCTTCACCGCCGTGACCATTATTTGAGTTTCGGCTTCCTCTACAACCATAAATTTTTTTAAATGAAAAATAAATATAATGTTTTACTTTTCTTTTATTTTGGTATTGAAAATTGTTTTATTATATAAATTTGTGGTATTGATATATTGTGATTAAAATGTGGAGATTTTATGTTTCCTTTATGCATGTTTTATGTGATATGATTATGTTATGGTTTATGATATGTTTAAACCTTTTCATATAAGGAATGCATTGGAATTAGTATGTGACGGGTGGAACCCACTATAGCTCCTCGATGCATCGGTAGGTATCATGAGATAAACTAGTGTCTTGGCATGAGGCCTTGACAAAATCTTATTTGTAGTCTTGGCACGAGGCGTTGGCTACGTGGTTATGATAGTTTGGCATTATGCATTCCAACATTATGAAAGTGGTTATTGATATTTCATGTGATTATTCGACTTATAGAATATCCATTTGAATAAGTAAATTGAATTATATCATTTTATTTCACTATATTATGATGAATTTCATGTTTAAAAGGATTTTGTTTTAGTTATACATTGCCTTAAATGTTTATTTTTATTTATGAAGGTTTCCTCTATATTGTTATCCATACTGAGCATCTGAGCTCACCCCTTTCAATGTTTTAATTTTTTCTCGGATGTGAAGAAGTATTTTGTGAATGAACTGTAGGGATAGTTGGAAGGGGATATGAGTGTGGACTATGAAGATCATGTTATTGTAGTTTTTTAGTTTATGATGTAATGTAACGTTTATGAATGTATCTGTGTTTCCAAGGCTACTAAACTAATTGGTCTTTTGAGGCTTGATCTTTTGTGATCATGCCAATGTTACGTAATAATGCACCGACTCTAGGTAACTGGGGTTGGGGCATTATAGTTGGTATGAGAGGCAGTTTAGTACTAACCTTGGAAGATAGATTTAGATAAACTCTAATTAGAGCACATAGCCCTAAGATAGACTTTGAGGATTAGTATATAAGAACTTCCTAGAATTTTGGTATTATAGAGATTTTGTGAGTTTTCCGAGCAATACATCCCTATCTGGATATGAGCAGGTAGAGGCAGCTCTTGCATAGATGTACCTAGGGGTAATACCCGAAAACACATCTTTGAGCTTGACTCAAATAGGAACTGGTGCACGACAACGGGCCTTGCTGCACTCTTAGTTACGACACTCCCGGGGGATATGCTTAGGATAATTCTCATTTTTTTTACAAACCATTATGAAAGGTTTATGAGTATCTACATCCTCAAAGAAAACATTTTTATGATTATGGATTATATCCATAAATAGTTCAATTTATGTTAAGTGTTTTGCAAGTTTGTTATTATGTATTTCGATTCATAAACTAATCTAGTTCATGACATTGTTTAGAAATGGCGCCTAGTGAAAGGAATGGAAACTTTTCAATGCACACACTCTATATAGGGATTTCCCTCCTTCTCAATATAATTATAGTGGAGTTGGTGATACAACTGGTGCTGATCAACTTATCACTATACTAGGACAACTCTCTCAGGTTATGAATAATAACCTTACTCGTATGGATCACCCTGATTCGCAATGTGGAGGATCAATGTTAGATAGTTTCATGAGGCAATAACCACCAACATTTAATGGGGGTTCAAATACCTTAGTAGTTGAGAAATGGATAAATTCCTTAGAGAAAATATTCCATGCCTTGGGGAGTAGTGAAAGGGAAATGGTTTTCATGGCAGTTTACCGCCTCACTGGAGATGCTGATCAATGGTTGCCATTGATTCAAAACACAAAGGAAGATGATGAGGTATAAAATATGGAATGGAGGTAGTTAAAAGAGATTTTCTTAGAAAAATACTTTCCTCGTGACCATTGAGCTGATATGGAAAGGTAATTTATGAGTCTGAGACAAAAGGAGGATGAGAATGTCGCTAAGTATGAGGATAACTTTACAAGGTTAGCGAGGCATGCAGAAGATTATATACATAACCAAAGAAGTAAGATTGATCGTTTCTTTTATGGGTTAAAACTGTTTCTCCATCGACCATTGGTTTCACAATCCTTCTCATTATACGAATACATTGTCTCATGTACTATTAAGACGGAAAATGAATTCTCTAAGTCTTACGACTTTAAAGTAAAGCAAGAGAAGAAGAGAACAATGGAACAAGAGACAGATAAAGGAAAAAAGGGAAAGAAGGATTTTCCATTATGCGATAATTGTGGGAAGAATCGCCCCGGTACTTGCCTAAAGGGAATGGGAGTTTGTTATAAATGTAGAGAAAGAGGTCACCAGGCTCCTGATTGCAAGGGAAAGAAAGAGGCTATCAATGTTGAATGCTACAATTGTAGGGAAATGGGGAAATATATAAATGAATTCCCTAAGCGCAAAAAAAACTTACCACAGAAAATGCCAAGGGAGCAAGGCCAATCTTATGCTGGTACTACAGTTGAAGTGGAATAATTAATGTATTGGTGCTTTTGGACTCAAGGATTATATTCTGGTTATAAGAATAACGTGTTATATATAAGTATTGTACTGTAGTACTTGTTGTTTTCATTAAGGTTTTAATATGATGAAGGTAACCATATTTTTAGTATGTGACAATAAGATAAACTTTACTTTGTTTTTGGAATCTAATGTTACAATTGATTTTGGAATTTAGAGACCTTTTAGAGAAAGTCTGGAAAAAGGTATTTTTGATAACTATAAATGTTGGAATGGATTATGTTGAACTTTGTATATTATTGTTTAAGGTTAAAAAATTTCTAAAGATTATATTTGGAATATTATAATACTATAGTTTTAGGAAAAGGATAACCTGCAGGTTGGGGGATAACCCGTCGCGTCAGACAAAGCTGCAGGAATCAAACCCACAACCATAGTGCGAAAGGCCTTTATTACCTACCACTAGCCTACAGGAAGTTCCTGGTTATTACAAAATAGTTTTCCTAATCTGAATGGTATGTGTTAGTATTTGAAACATTGTACGATTAGGATAAATATAATATTTTTGAGTTCTATTATCTTTTTGAGGGAAAGATGAGTTTATGGAAGAAATTAGTTGAAGGTTAAAACTCTACTTGTCAAGTATATATCTATATACCTCTCTATTATTCTATGAATAAATTAATTCTTAAACTTCTGTAAAGGGATATTAAAAAAAGGTGTTATCCTAATACCTTATGTTTTGTTGAACTGATGATATTTTAAATCGCAATAGATTGAAGGCTTTGAGGCCTTCAATTTTACACTTGTTTGTGATTGATGACCTCAATCACTCCCTAAAAATATTTATTTTTTTCCTCCAATTATATGTCTCTAATTTCCACCAATGTTCTCCTAATCAAGATCATAATTTGGTGGTGACTTTTTCATTTCCCTTTCCCGCTTATTAAGGCTAAATTTTATTAACCTTATTTTCGATGTGGGTTTTCCATAAAGGTATTTTCTATTTTCAACCTTTTATTTTCAAAAACATTTTAAAATTGCGAGGACGCAATTTATTGAAGGAGGGGAGAATGTGACACACCAAGCATCCATGGTACGCTTCTCTTTGAATAATAGAGCAGCGTGTGTTGTACATAACTTCGAGTTCTAACACACCGCGACCAATCAAAGTAGCCGGTACGAATAGTAATACCAAAATTTTTAAATTTATATAAATTTTATATTTCATAATGGACTTCATTTTTGGAATCGGAATATCGAAATTAGTCTATGTTGAATTTTTGGTATTTTTCTGAGAACTTAGAATTTTCGATGAATAGTGAAAAATACTTAAAAACAACATTTTTAATCAAAATAATGTATAGTGATAAATTATACTATTGAGTGGTTTTAATGTATAATTAGAATAAATTTTTTCTATTTTATCCAATGGTGGTAATTATAATTAATTTCACTTTGAAATTGGACATAAACAATTGTAATCTTTTGATTGGTGTTGTTTCTTAAAAACACGCTATTTGTTTTGACAACGGGAATTAATTATAAAATTAATTAATTCAAATTATATGTTTGGAATTTTGTAAAATATAAATCATTTTTGAATTCGGAATATCAATTATATCTTATGGTGGATTTTTGGTATTGTTCTGTGAAACATCAATTTTTGATGAATAATGAAACCACTAAGTGGTATTTAAAAAACTAATTTTTCGTTTAAATGAAACATTACCACTTCTGTTAATTGAATTTCAAAAATACGACATACATGGTTGTCATTATTAAGTAAAATTTGGTTCAATTAGATGAAAATAATTTTTGGTGTATAGTAACTTTTAAGTTTTATTAATCGCGATTAAAGGTAATTAGTGTAATTTAAGGTAAATATAATGTTATAATAATATGAAATTACCTTTAAAATTGTCCTAACCTTATTGGATGAGTCATGGAAGAACAAGAAAATCCATGGGTAAACTTGGGGAACCCATGGAGACACTTGGGTAAGAAAATGAAATTAATAACCTTTTATTTAAAGTAAAAATAAATGTGTCACAAACATGTATTGTTTTACTAAAACCGTTTTTACATGGGGTTATACATGTCATATTTTGGACTATAAATATTCATTGGAAAGATAAAAATATTTCCTACATCATGGTAATTTTTTATAATTTTTAGGCATTAAATAAATAAATTTATTTATCACACCATGATGATGCAGTGATTACCTCATTAATTAACGATTTAAATAAAATGAAAAGATAATGTAAAATCTAAGACTTACACTTGTCAAAAACCTATTGGACGAGTATATTTAGAAACCTTATTTCCTTATCTTCGATATATATAATTTTGGGACCTTTGAAATCCGAAAATCATTTCATAATAATGTAACATTTCATGAAATTCCAAGAGTGCCCCTCCTCTCCTCTTATAAAAGGCCCCCACTACTACCACCTTATTCACACCATCAAAGACATTTGGCTCGGGCGAACTCTGACCAAATTACCTCTAAAATTACCTCTCTTACTTCTAGAAGTCTAAATTTGTGCATAAGTCTTCTCAAGGAAGCCTTTGGCTCAAATCAGAAAGAATTACCCGATTTTAAGGTAATGTCTTCTCTTATGTTCTTTTGTTTTATTTTTCTTCTCCAACCCCTTAAACTATTTTTATTCCTTTATTTTATAAAACACCAGTATCTTCAATATACTAGTATGTTTTTATGAGAAGTATTTTATTTACAATTACAAATACCTTCGTCTAATTGTTAAAGATCATACTGTTTCTGTGTGTGGTGAATTACTGCCTCACGAAACGATGATTGTTCAATCTTCTTTTAACACCTCTCATGGTGTCCATTAAGATGTCACTATATTTATGTATTATATATATTATTTTTATGTTTTCCTTATTCTTATATATTTCTCATTTATTTCATACCTTTATGATTTCCATTATGGGTAAGCACGATAATTTCATTTTAGGAAGTGCGGACTACCGCCCCCTCAAAGTGATTTGAATCGTTAATTCCATATGTGGGACGTATAAAGGGTGGAGTAAATGATATTATATATTATATTATTAGATAATTATAATATACCTTTATATCATTATGATTTCATTCCATTAAATAGAAAATATAAATGAATGTAGCGTTCATGCGTACGTACGACTTACCGTCTCCATGAACGGTGCATTTTATTTCTTACCTCTAAATGTTATTTAATATTATAAATACATGTATATAATGGATATATATGATATATATTATATCTATATCATGAATATAATTCTGTATATAATGGATATTTTACCACATGAACAACTTGTAATTATAAGAAGTTTATTTTTAACTCAAGTACCAAAGATCGACAAAACGACCGTTATTAACTTAAATTATTACATAATGTTAATAACATAGTAATAAGTGATATAAAAGGAATAATGAACTTAAAAAAGGTTCTTAATAAAGTAGAAATTAACTCTAGTTTATTATTCAAGAGGTTAAAGAATGATCGAGTCAAGTCGGACACGAGGTAACGGACTTCGTCTCAATCTCCTTTCATTGAGGCATATTTTGTTTTATACACAACTTTATTTTATACGGTGTATAAACCCCTTTGAATTTAATGTTTATTAAAAAGGAATCTTTTTATATTAAGTGTTTTACTAAAAGACAAAAGGGAATGTTTTTTTGTCGTACGTATGCGGCGACAATGACTTCTCCGCCGCCGTGACCATTATTTGAGTTTCGGCTTCCTCTACAAGCCATAACCTTTTTTTGAATGAAAAATAAATACCAAGTTCTACTTTTCTTTTATTTTTCTATTGAAAATGGTTTTATTATATAAATGTGTTGTATTGATATCTTGTGATTGAAATGTGGAAATATTATGTTTCCTTTATGCAGGTTTTATGTGATATGATTATGTTATGGTTTATGATATGTTTAAACCTTTTCATATAAGGAATGCATTGGACTTAGTATATGACGAGTGGAGCCCACTATAGCTCCTCGAGGCATCGGTAGGTCTCATGAGACAAACTAGTATCTTGGAATGAGGCCTTGACAAAATCTTATTTGTATTCTTGGCACGAGGTCTTTGCTATGTGGTTATGATAGTATGAAATTATGAATTCCATCATTATGAAAGTGGTTATCGATATTTCATGTGATTATTCGACTTGTAGAATATCCATGTGAATAAGTAAATGGAATTATTTCATTTTATTTTTCCATATTATTCTGAAGTTCAAGTTTAAAAGGCTTTTGTTTTAGTTATACATTGCCTTAAATGTTTATGTTTATTTATGAAATTTTCCGCTCTATTTTTATCCTTAGTGAGAATCTGAGCTCACCCCTTTCAATGTTTTAATTTTTTCCAGGATGTGAAGAAGTATTTTATGAATGACCTGCTGGGATAGTTGGAAGGGGATATGAGTGTGGACTATGGAGATCATGTTATTGTAGTTTTTTACTTTATGATGTAATGTAACATTTATGAATGTATCTAGTGTTTCCAAGGATACTAAACTAATCGGTATTTTGAGGTTTGATATTTTGTGATCATGTCAATGTTACGTAATAATGCACCAAATCTAGGTAACTCGGTCAGAGTGTTACACTTACAATATGATTAGTGCATCATAGATTGTTGTCGCTGCACAAATGTATCTAAAAAAATATGATGTTTCTGTTAGTGAATCCCAAATCATGGAATTCAATAAACTCATAAATCCAATTTATATAATTATTTCCATTATAACATGAGATTTAGGACTACTTAATACGGTAATATGACCATTACTGACACATCTAGAAAAATTGGAAACATAACCATCTAGAAGCATCAAATATAAAACCACTAAAAATATAATAAATTATTTTCTTTGAAAAAATTATAAGACACTTTGGTCTTCATTAACTTATGTGATATATCATTTTCCAAAAATTCAAGTTCTGGTCACCTTTAAATTTGGGAAATATATAATCATGCCTGGTCTTACCAAGTGTGTCCAAACCTGTATAAGATATATTTTCAAAACATTTTTTCACAATATGAATGACATCCAATATATGATGGAAAAAAATCATTACAATATGGCAGATCTAAAAAAATGCTCCATTTTATCCAATTTTTTTCTTCCCCAAAACCATCTATTTTTATTGGTGTATAGTCGGTTCAATGGTAATGAGAGATAAGGAAGATAAAATAGATTTTGAAGTAATACCAGAGATCATTGTTGGAGGTCAACTCTTTGAATTTTCCATTTTTTGAAATGATATATGTTCTTATAAAAGGAAGATTATTAAGAATAAATTTTTGATGATTTTCAATAAAATATTTTTTTCTCCCATTGATTAGCATAATGGATTTTTTGTATCTCATATAGTGAAAACATGATTTTGTACCATCCTTATTCTAAGTAAATAACATGTCATATGCTGGGAATTCACTAATTTTTCACATTAATGTAGCTTTCATTATCAAATTTTATTTTCCAATAATGTCATATTTATTAACTCCATTACTCCACAATAAATTTAACACATATATAAATGGCTTCAATTATATATCAATATTCTTTCTTGGACATCCTAGAATTAATATGGTCAAAAAGAAATATGTCTCATTCATAAAAATATAAAGATATAAATTGAATGTAGTTTTAATGATGGGATAAGAATAATATTTACCACCATAAGAACCAAATTGACAGAAACCATCAGTAGAAACATCTAATCGTATGCTTTGAGCTTTCGATGAAAAAGACATATGTACTTGGTCAAAATGTTTATGTGAATCACCATCAAATGTATGATTTAAGATTTTACCTATAGATATACCTGATTTTTTCAATGGAATCAAGGGTGATGTGTTCTAATACATAAATATATGCTTCAATCTAGGTGTATGTCGAAAATACATCAACTATTTTATATGAATAAATCTAAAATTCCCTAATTGAGCCACTTTGAACCTCAAAATTATGCATGTAGGAAAACTAACTAATAAATAATTTTCTCTATAATATAAATTGTAATCATTTGAACATGCATGAATTTTTTGATAACCAAGACCAGAATTACGAGCATTCCTCTTTCTCTCTTATAGATTTTTAGGAAAGACGTTTCCTTCAAGTAACAGTTCTTTAACCAAAGAATAAATTTGATTAAAATAGTTATTTTACATTTCATTATATAATTTAAGAGCCATACAATTTTAATCCACTTCCAATTTTCTTATCATGAAAATTGGATATAAGTCCTCCTCAACATACTTCAATGAATCATAAAATTTGGATGGTTCTAACAGAGAAGTTAAATCAATATCATCTTGAGTTTTAGTTTTTTGAAATATAAGACAAGACACATCATGTACTTTCTTTTGAAACTACAATTGACCTGGAAATAAATTATTATTATATTCTCTAGAACTATGTTCACCATATTGATACTATAAAACATATTTCTTTTAAAAAACAAAAAATAAATATTTGACCCTAAAATTTTTTAAATGTGTCAAACCACCTTAGATCGCACTTCTTTTGTGGAAAATTTATTGTCCATTTGTAAAAACATCTATTTTTATGATGAAAATGGTTAAATATCCTCAACACCCTTAATATATACAAAATTTATACCAGAACTGATTGGATTACAGTGATGATTTATCCAATCGGGACCATGTAATAAAGAATTTTTTCGACTTCCCTCCTCCATATTTCTAAAAAATATATAAAATAAATAAATTGTTTATTATTAATTTTATATAAGGATAAAATGATCCAAAAAAGAGTAGATAATTATTAAATTAAAATTTACTTGTAAATATTCTCAATTTTATCAATTTACTACTAATTTTTACGAGTTACAACTTATTTTTACTAATTATCGTTAATAAATTGTCATTACATGTAATTTTTATGAATTAAAATTTACTTTTACTGATATTAATTATTTTTTAGTAAGCACTTCTAATTACCATATATTTGATCTATATAACATATATTTTTACTAAATACCACTTATTTTTTACAAACTATCGCTGATATTTTGTAATTATCAAAAAATTTAGTAATTAAATCTAATTATATGTATAATTTAATATGAAGTATTGAAATATATTATAAATTATTGTAAATGTGTAAGTCATAGAGTTGTCAACTTTCAGGTCCTGATAAATGACTAATTGGGGTCATCCATATCCAAATTTATCATTACTTGTGACCTAAAAGTTGACAACCTATTTTAATTTTACTTTTCTTGTAATTTTTACAATTTATATTATCTCACAGTTGTTTATAACAAATAGTACTAATTTATATCAGTTTTTATTAATTATATAAAATTAAAAATTTATACTATTTTATATCAATTTATTGTTAATTCTACCAATTTATTAATTTTTATTAATTTATAACAATTTTTACTAATATTTACTAATTATTACTAATTATCACTAATTTATACTAATTTTTACTAACTTTTACTAATTTTTATTAGTTTATAACAATTTATTACTAATGTTTAAATTTTATTACTTATTATTACTAATTACAACAAATTATTTATAATTAAAACTAATTATAATAAATTTATACTAATTACCACTAATTTTTCTAGTTACTACTAATTTTTAATTTTTATTACAAATTATTACTAATTAATACTAACTATAATAATTTTTTTAAAAAAATTTATAAATTTTTTATAAATTTATAATATTTTATAATAAATTATAATAATTTATTATATTAATATCAATATATTGAAAATTATTTAAAATTAAAAATTTATAATATTTTACATTAATATATTATAATTTATAACAAATTTTACTATTTCATAGTAATTTATAATATACTATAAAAATTTACATCAATTTAATGTAAATTATATCAAATTACAGATTTATACTATTTTATATCAATTTATTGTTAATTCTATCATTTTATCATATTTTATTTTTTTAATAAAAAATTTACTTTTTTTCTAATAATTAATATTACTTACTAATGTTGACTAATTTCTCCTTATTTTTACAATTCATTACTAATTTTTACTAATTATTACTAATTACCACTAGTTATTACTAATTTTTATAAGTTTATAAAAATTTATTACTAATTATAACAATTTATTACTAATTATTTTTAAGTACCAGTAATTATTAATAATTACCAATAATTATTACTAATTACCTCTAATTATTAATTTTTTTACTAATTGCCTCTAATTTTTACTAATTATTATGAAATATTATTATTTTTAAAAATTAATACAAATTATAATAATTTATATTTTTTAATTTATATATATTTTTTAATTTATAATAATTTATATTAATTCATAATGATTTATACTATTTTATATCAATTAATTTGAAATTTTATCAAATTATAGATTTATAGTATTTTATATCAATTTATTGTAATTTATAACAATTTATATAATTTCGTATTAATTTATTTTAAATAAACATAATTTATATCAATTTATTATAAATAATATCAAATTATGAATTTATACTATTTTACATCAATTTAGTGTTAATTATATCTATTTTTTATTTTTTTATTCATTTATAATATTTTTTTTTCGTATTTTTACTAATTATTAAAAAATATACTAAATTTTACTAATTATTAATAATTTTTACTAGTTTTTTATATTTATTAATAATTATCACTATTTTTAATTAGTTTATCATAATTTATTAGTAATTATTACAACTTATTACTAATTATTTCCGATTACAAGAACTTATTACAAACTACCAATAATTATTACTAATTACAACAAATTATTATAAATGTCTACTAATTACAACTAATTTTTACTAATTACTGCTAATATTTATAAATTATTACAAATTATTAATAATAATTACTAATTATACTAATTTGTTTTTTCAATTTAATTTTTTTTAATTTTTTTATAATATTTTATAATATTTTATAATAATATATACTATTTTAGATCTTTTTATAATAAATTTTATCAGATCATAAATTTATACAATTTTATATCAATTTAATTTAAATAATATCAATTTATTAGTTTTTCTACTTTATAATAGTTTATAACTAATGTAAATTTTTTTATTAATTTATACTAATTTTATATGTTTAATTTTTTAAACTTTTCACAAAAAATTATAAATTTATAAGAATTTATATCAATTTACTGATTTTTATTATTTTATAATAATGTATTATTATTTTATAATTAATTTATTATTAATTGTTACTAATTACCACTAATTTTTACTACAAAAAATGGCTCAGTGCATGAGTGGAACCCATGCTCCCCAAAATTTATTAATAAAAATGTAAAAGTTAGGTGATTACATGAGGTACAAAGATCTTGTACCAGCAATAGGAAAAATGGAAAGAGGAACTAAAGTGACATGAAATACCTCTAAACCATCCCTTCAAGGCCATGAGACACCCCCCAATTCCCATGACATCATTGAAGACAACAGGTCTACAAAAAAGCGTGACAGTTTGAAGACCACATTGCAGAAATCCTCTGAAAATCATATCCGAACTCAACTGGAAAGATTCGATGATGAACAAAGACTCGCAAACCACCAATGAAACAATGATAAACACCATAAGCTTGGTACCACACCCTCATGGAGCTGAATAACCTTGGAATTCCTTACACCAAGCAGTATGAAGTAGCCCTGACAGTAAATTAATGCAACACTCCTCAAAGAACACTGAACTCCAAAACTCTGCAATGGATGAGCGAAAGAGATAAGAAAACCATGATTGAAAACCCTTCCACACATTCTGTTTCCAATTTCACACTCATGACAAAAAAAGGAAATACTATCCCACACTATCCTAGAAAAATTATTTCAGAAACATGGTTCCTATGAAACCCCACCATATACCAGTATGAAATCATTCTTGAAAAAGAAACTACCCTAAAAGCCTCGGTATTAAATGATTGACAAAGAAAAACATTCCCTGAAACATCTTCAGAGGTCAGTAGGAAATTAGTCCCTATATTAGAGGCACTTCAGCATCACAAATAACTTTCAAAAAATTAAAAATTATACTTCAAAAAAAATCCAATTATCCTGAACACAAAATATGGGGACAACAACAAAAGTGAAAACAAAGCAGACAGGAAAACTATTTGAACAAAAGTGTTGTACCCACATAATTTGAAGATAATCAAAATTAGGGTTTCGGTCAAGCTCAAATTCAACTCTATCAAACATAAACTCTGTGATACTGAGATAATCATCCACTGATATTTCCTTGTTATGATATCTTCTAGAAGGAAACTTTTCTTGTTCATCAATCCAAGGGTAGAAGTCCTCCTTGTATCCTTCCTTAATCACCCAATTGCAATTTTTAAGATTAATTCTATCATCTTATTCCTCAATCCAAGGGTAGGAGTTTGCTTCATCAGATGTGGAGGAGCTCTCTTCCTCAGAGGATGCTGATGCGGATGGATTTTCTTTGAACACCAGTTGTGGAGGGATGTTAATTTCATCCATTTGTAGCCCTCAAGATCTAGTGAAAATGGTTCTCTCCAACTTTGAGTAATCAAGGAATTTTCATTTCTTCATATAATATACAGTGATAAAACCATTAGGATCAGTATGAGGTTTCTTTCCTTTTTTGGCACTCGAGTGCAGATATTCATCCTCGATTTTATGTGCTTGCTCATTATCATTATGATTAGAATCTCCAGAAACAGAGTGAGTCCCTTGTGCTCTATCAGGATTGGTTGGAAAACCCCAGTGTTTTAAATTATAAGTTCATAATTATTGACCATATCCAAAAACCCAGAGAAAAAATTATATTGAATTCACTGAATTTGTTCTGGGCAGGAATCTGGGGAAAATGAAGACATTATTAAAACCTTAGAATTAGAGGGTTTAGATTGTTCTTCAGAAGGCCTTCTATCTTTCTCAATCCAAACTGATTTCTCTTGACTCGGAGGAGGATTCCCAATATTACGATTGCTCATAGGGTCCTTACTATAGACATAATCTCTAAGTGAGTATCCATGATTCAGGCAATTAGAGAATTAGCTAGGTAGGTCTTCATAGACAACTTCTTAATAAAACCAACATAACCATTCTGGAACCAAATAACTGAAGTTAGGTGTTGTGTAAGGTCAACATCAAAACACTCATGCACAACTGATGACTTTGGGAGGTTTCTAGTAGTAGAATCCAGCTTAATGGGATGACCTATAAGTTTAGAAATTTGGAAGAGGGATGTTTGTTTGATTAAATTTAACAGTAGACCTGTGAAGCCTAACTAAATAGGGGAAATCGAGGATTTAGTGATAAAATCAAGCATGAGGGACCAATTATGTTCTTTTATTGAGAAGCACCAAAAACTCTAAGAACCCCAAATCCAAAGCCAATTTTATTCATTTTCAAATGATATATGAATCAAAATATTCATAGAATTTATTTGGCCATTTTTAAAATCATCAAATACATTAGATTCAAATGAATTCCATAAGAACATCAATGAGGGATGATGCTTAAATAATTAAACAACAAAAATAAATTTGAGATTAGTAGAGAGAAATTGAAGCTCCTCATTCGAAAAATCAATTGTCGCATGACCTCTATGGAGAAACATATTCAGATCAATGGAATCAGTGAGTGTCACAGGGATAGTACGATCAACAGATCTGATACGAACATCCTCTACAACCACATCTGTGGAGCTTCGTGAGTCGTGTTGTCTCCATTCATCGCCCTCTCTCGACGTCTCTATCCTTCTAATTGAGGTTCCATTAATTATTATTATCTACTACTAATTATTACTATTTATAGATAATTATTAGTATTTACATCTAATTATTACTATTTACTGATAATTAAAACAAATTATTCCAAATTGAAAATATTTAATTTTAATTAAAAACATTACTATAAATTTAAAATAAATATTACTAAAAATAAAAAATGAAAAAAAACTAACTAGTTCTAATTAAATACTATTACTACTAACTAATAATATTTATTACTAATATAAAATAAAATCATTAAATAAAAAATAAAATAAATTAAATAAATACCATAAATATAATATTTCAGTGGATATAAGTGTTGAAAGTTTCTCTACTATAATGATTCATAATTAGAAATGTTTAAAATAATATGCGAGTAAAGAAGAAGATATGAGTTCAGAGAAGAATATAACGTAAAAAATTCTGGGTGGGTATATATATTAGATCATTTGCGACAAGGGCCCTATCTTAAATTATATTATTTGGGAAGAGATCCATCACAAATAGTACCACTATTATTAATTAAGGTATCGTTAAAAAATGTATTTGCAACAGACCCCATTGAAAATACCCTCTAACGATTGGCTTTTTCTGTTGGGATAGAATCTCATCACAAAAAATTTAAAATGATGGAAAGTATTTGTGATGATACCCGTCACAAATACATTGCTGCTAATAGTTCATTTTTTATGAGAGTAAACTCCCATCTCAAATAACAAAAAAAATATGGAATGGTATTTACAATTTGGGTATAATCCCTTTTCAAATAGTCTTAAAATTCATGCTAATGGTTTTTTCGATGGGAATATATTCCATTAAAAAATACTGGTTTTTGACAACAATTTTTGGCGTGATACAATTCTTTTCACAAATAGTCTTTATCAACATACTATTTATGACGGGACAACAACCAGTTTCAAATAACCCACCGTAAAAAACCATTTTCCCTGTAGTGTACATGACCTTATATGTGCCTCACTAAATTATAGAGCATGTTGAGTAATAGTGATGGTATACAGTTGCATTGTGGGATACTATACCCCTATATCAGAGTGTGAAGTATCAAATAAAATAATCCAAGAATCATCCATAACATAAACTAGACTAAGGGGATCCAATAAAAATATCCCTCAGCATATAATAAATGACTATAGAAGAAAAACATCAGAAAAACTAAACATGTGACCAATACCTAGGCTGATCTCACATAAAAACAAGTAAAATTAATAAAAGATATAGAGGATACACTACCATCCCCGAGTCTCACTTTATCCCAATATCTTATTACATCTCAGTTATCAGCTAAACAAACCACTATCAAGCCTCTACCCAACTTAAACCTAAAATGATTAAAGTCTTCTAAAGTAACCAAGGGCCATGGTCACCCAATAAGGGTGGCGCCACAACTCAGTAGGGTACCACTAATGTGGTCCCATACACAACATGTAAATGAAGTGCATGTGCATGTGATATGCACATATTATAAATATATTATATAGGTAAGTATAAAAAAACCAATATCAATCCTTGGGTTTTAACCTAAATCATTGGATCAACCCAAAACTTATTCAAATAGAATTGGTGTGTTTGTGATCATGATAGATAATCATGACAAAAAAAACAAGGCTTGATGTCCATATTGTAATAATCATAAAAGTTGTATCCTTGTAAGTATCTGAAGGAATACATAAAGTATCATGCATAACTATTTGATCCATGTAAAATTTCCAAGGAATATCATAGAAGTATGTTGTAACCTAATCCCTAAGAGTTGATCCTAGGTGATCAATAATCATCCACAATCATCACCAAACCCTAGGTGGTAATCCTAAGAATTCCTTAGTCATTATGTGTAACCACATAACATTAGGAGGTAATCCAGGGTGTTTGATAATCATATGGCTCCATGATAATCTATAAAAGTTAATCCAAGGTGATAAAAAATCATTTATAATCATCACCAAATTCCTGGTATAAATACTTTGTGTTCCATAGTCATCATGTGTAAATGAAAAATCCTAGGAGGTAGTCTTGGTCATTCTATAGTCATCATGCATCATCATCGATCCCTAGGAGGTCATCCTATAAAATCCAATACAATCAATAACAACAGTAAGATCCCAGGAGCATGCCCATGGTATCCATAAGCACTAGGAATAACTAAAGAATCCTAGGGGTGACCCAAGGTAGTGATTAAAACCTTAATCATAGAAGCCAAATCCTATGAATCTGTGGAATATTGTACATAAATATATAACTCGAATGAGTAGTATGTCCCTCCCATGATGTTTCTTGAAAAACATATCATAAGGGTTTTCTATCCCCCAAAACCCATCTCACTTCTTCATGATATTATCTCAAGCACATGACCCCAAAACACTAAATATTTCTCACAAGAACATGGAATGGGGTCATCATCTCAATAGGGAAACCATTAGGGTCCCCTAGATCTCATCATTCCATGAAACCCTTTTTGGTTCCCCTTATCTCAATCAGATCACTCAAGTCAAAACCCATCACTCAGGGGTAATATTTCCATCATCATAATAATGAATGCCATACAACCTCGCAGGCCTTGTAAGGAATGACTCATTGGAATTTTTCTCATTAGATAGAAGAAGTCTCATCTACATTCACAAAACATCCTTATTTATATCCTCATGCGTAACCTATCCTTCAATATCTATAGTGTCTAAACACCAAGGTAATCACATAACAACGGGGGTAGGAATACTCATCCAACTATTATCTCAACTAACCATCATTCTATAAGGCATCTCAATATTCCATAAAGTCATAATAAGGCTAATCAATCTGTCCATCACTCACCCCTACTAGAGGGAGCTACATAAAACTATCCATGGTCTACTATATCATGAACATTTGATTTTATTTAGTCCACACCTATCATGGGAGTTTCATATAAAAAATAATATAAATATAATTAATGTATCAACTATCTGTGTCTGAGACATCTAACTTGTTCACAAGCATCCATGATAGCTCATGAAATATTTTTCAATAGAATTAGATAATTTAATAAAAACAATTCATCTAAAATGAAAATTCTTTTTACCCTCAGCTGTGAGACCACATATCACATTAATGTAAATAAAATGAATTTACCATAGGGGTATTCTCAAGGGACCACCAACCTCAATAATATGGTTATTTCTTTAATCACTACTTGATAGCTCTTTCCCAAGATCATCTATATACCATCCAAGTATAAATAGCCATCATCCACTCATGTGAGTCCCTAATTTACTCAAAGATTCACCAAACTATTAATTTTGATGTTTTATAATTAAATAAAAACATAAAATATATGCATAATGCTGAAAACCCATCTAGAACTCTAGTTGAAACCGAACCACAAACAACCACCTATGGGAGGTCTGTAATGAACTCATGGGACCATATGAAGAAAAATAACCAAAAATTTGAAATGATTACATTATCAAATTAATTTAATTTTAATCAGAAAGACTAAAAAACTACGATGCAACATTCCTTAGTAAAACTTTGTGTGGTATCATGCCATCTATAAACCTAAGTAAAATCATCATAAATCATAATGGTTTCTCAATGATCCAAAAAAATAATTCATCTGAAGCACTAGACATTTCGATTGAAATCACAATGATAAAATTAGAAAGAAAATTGAGGAGAGAGGAGGAGATCATACTAAGAATTCCGAGATGAAATGCTCTAAAACCACTTGAAATTGATGGGAGGAATGTGGATAATGGGATTTGGTCTCCCTTAATTCATGTGGCTATTCTAGTGGAATACCATAATGGGATTTGAATTTATAATCCCCATAAGCTCATTTTTTTTAAAACCAAGCCCATATATTTCCAGTGATTAATTGGAGGTTCACACCATGAATCATATGGGAAATAGTCCATCCAAACTATTTCCCCATAAATTCCACAAAATCACCCCATGAATTTCATTCATGGGGTGAATGAACCATTCAGACCATGAATGTCCTATAGCTATAATTTTAAACATCTCATAACCCTGAACACTCTTATAACATCCTACTGAACATTGAAGACACTACTGAAGCCTTAAAACATGTCTAAAAATACTGTTTAATGATTTTAAAACTCTCAAAATATCATTCTAAGTCTTGGTTCTCAAAATAATCCCCCAACATATCATAAATTAAAATTCCATTATAAATTCATAACTCATCTAGAACAAGGGAATACGACATCCCCACATTAACTCTTATCATCCTTAAGATGTTTCATCAACCATTCGACTATAAAACCTAACCCACATGGGTTTCTAATTCATAATATACTCACATAATTCTTTTATGTATTGCTAAATGATCATCTGATACTCAACTGAAAACAATAGTCATATTATGCAACAAACGCTGAACCACCGCTCATCAAACGCACTGAAATAGTAAAATAGTTCTTTCCCATTTTTGTCTATCCCATGACACCACAGTGCCATAAATTAACTCATCACATGACTTATATTTCTCCCCAATACAATCCTCATCTCGAAACAATGTGTCCAAATTCACAATGCACCCCACCATTTGAACCTACTAAATAAATTCATTCTCAGTTGTCCAAAAACATTCTTGATGTGGTTTACATCTCACCGCACTCAATTATAAATTAAAACACGAGGTGAAATACCAGTACTTCCTCTCATAAATTTTTTTAACCAAATCAGATGAGTATCCACAACATATGCCCAAGGCCTCTGTATGCCATCCTTTCTTATAAATGCCTCAAAAAACCTCAGAATACCCCCATCATTCAAAATAACATATACCTTAAACCATGATATGAACTTCCCTTACCTTCCTAGGATTTTTACCCCAATAGAAACTAATAATATGATTCAATACAAGATTCACCCATAGAATCATTTAAAAAATCATGGTTTACCCCATGAATCCTTTTTCACCCCATGAATCACCCTAGAGTCACGCTAAAACCAATTCATGAAAATATTATTTACTTCCTTCCTTCTATTATTAGTCAATTTTCAAGAAATTATATTTTAATAAAACATATATCTTTTATTATCTATGTTATGATTTATTTTTTATTATAATATTTGATTATTTAATTATATATATATTATTTATAAAATTAATTTATATAATAGTTACTATTATGCTTATTCTAAAAGTAAATATTTGTGACTTTCTTAATCAAAAAAATTAGTCACATTGTTTTTCATTTTTTGAAATATGTGCTCAATGTTGTTTATTCATAGGTAACTTGGTATCCGTGTGGATGTAGAATTGTATATTTTCTTCAAAAATAAATTTTTATTTCTATATTTAAATATTTTTAATTTTTTTATCATTTATATTTTGAATGTTTTTTAATTCCAAATAATATAATTTATTTATTTTTCAAATAAAAAATAATTGTAATGATTTATTTATATTTTTTGTAACATTTTATTTATTTATTTAAAATATATTACCCTTCCAATCATATAAATATATTGATATATCATATATATGAAAATAAATATTTTTTTCATTAATAAACTATATTTTTACAAAAAAAATATTTTCATAATAATTGTACAATATATATAACTATTTTAACATTTAATTATTTTTTTTATCCTTTAATAAATTATTATTAGTAATTAATTTGAATTCCTATTATGAGTGTTACTATTATTAAAATTAATATTTTTTATTAATATTATTCATAATAATAATAATAATAATATTTTTAATATTTTTAATATTATTGATACCAAAAATAATATAAGTTTTGTTATTAATAAAAGATATGTTATAGTTATTAATATTAATATGACACAATCAGGGGTTGAGTCACTTCATTAAAGAAAGGAAACCACTTTCTTAATCAGGTTAAGAGGGATCCCATTATATGAAAATATAAGAAATAATCACATGGGACAAAGTCTCAAAGTCATGAACACCTTGTTAGATGGTTATCCCATGTTACAACATTGTGGTATGTAGCACCATATCAATGGATCTTAGGCAATGCTATTACAAGATCCTTTTTTACATGATGATATTTATTGGTGGAAAATATTCTTAGGATATTTTATATTGAGGTGTTCAATATGACTTTTTATGATGCAATTTTTATTTGGAGTTATTTTTTCTAATAATGTATCTTGAAAGACTTAATTTTGTAGTTTGAACTTATGATATAATGTGGATTTTATAATGGTTTCTGCCTCTGATGATGTTTTATCTATACTTTATGGGGATAATTTTTCATGTTATATGCTTGGGGATGTTTCATTATCTCTTATAAAATCAATGTGTGTAACACTATTCACTAGTTCTATACTAATTAGGAGGTAGTTTCCACATAACATATTTGACATGAAAAATTCATGGTTGAACGACATTTTAGGATAATTTAATGTCTTGATAGACTAGGCCTCTAATGTGGATTCATGAAACCACCCTCTTACATATCAAACTGAACTTTATACTTGATTTTTATTGATGTATTTGAATTTTGAATTTATGTGGCTTATGTATGAATATGTTGTACAAGTTTTTTCAAAATCTCAGTGTTGATCATCATTTGTATGATTGGTTACTATATACCATAATTAGTGTTACTATTATTAAAATTAATATTTTTAATTAATAATAATAATAATAATAATAATAATAATAATATTTTTAATATTTTTAATATTATTGATACCAAAAAATAATATAAGTTTTGTTATTAATAAAAGATCTATTATAGTTATTAATATTAATATGAAACAATCAGGGGTTGAGTCACTTTATTAAAGAAAGGAAACCACTTTTTTAATTAGTTTAAGAGGGATCCCATTATATGAAAATATAAGAAATAATCACATGGGCCAAAGTCTCAAAGTCATGAACACCTTGTCAGATGGTTATCCCATGTTACAACATTGTGGTATGTAGCACCATATCAATGGATCTTAGGCAATGCTATTACAAGATCCTTTTTTACATGATAATATTTATTGGTGGAAAATATTCTTAGGATATTTTATATTGAGGTATTCAATATGACTTTTTATGATTTAATTTTTATTTGGAGTTATTTTTTCTAATAATGTATCCTGAAAGACTTATTTTTGTAGTTTGAACTTATGATATAATGTGGATTTTATAATGGTTTCTGCCTCTGATGATGTTTTATCTATACTTTATGGGGATACTTTTTCATGTTATATGCTTGGGGATATTTCATTATCTCTTATAAAATCAATGTGTGTAACACTATTCACTGGTTCTATACTAATTAGGAGGTAGTTTCCACATAACTGATTTGACATGAAAAATTCATGGTTGAACGACATTTTAGGATGATTTAATGTCTTGATAGACTAAGCCTCTAATGTGGATTCATGAAACCACCCTCTTACATATCAAACTGAACTCTATACTTGATTTTTATTAATGTAGTTGAATTTTGAATTTATGTGGCTTATGTATGAATATATTGTACAAGTTTTTTCAAAATCTCAGTGTTGATCATCATTTGTAGGATTGGTTACTATATAACATTTTCTTGTTTTTAGAGACCTGGTTGTTGGATTCCATGTTGAGAAGCCTCTACCATGGGACTACAGGAATGAATTTACTATGTAGTGAAGGCTGGTGACTCACCTAATATGGTAATTTATGAGGGATTTTTTCTTTTGAAGAGTCAATTCTAATATTGTCAAATGTCTCAACAAAATTGGTTGCAAACTTTTATTCTTTTTGTATGTAGATTGGTTGAACTAATTTTATTAATTTATATAATTCTAATTGTTCTTTGTAATTGAATTATTTTCATTATAATTGTAGGTTTCTGATGCTTTATAGATTAGCAAAGGTCTTTTATTGGTTATATATAGAAAATTTTTTGGTTTCATGTTGGTGGAATTCATAGTTGGTGTCATATGTAAACACTACCATCTTGGTTTTTTCCTTTGGTAAATTATGCCTTATCATCCTCACATTTCTCTTCTATTTTTTTAATATATATTTTTGGGATCATGTATTTTATTTTATCGATCAATGGATCTCATCATTATTAAATATTTATATTAAAGTTATTTCAAATATTACTAATATAAGTATTTATATTATTAATATTAGTGTTAATATTATTAATATTGTTGTTATTATTACTATTAGAAATATTGGATTTAATATTATTAATATTAGCGTAAACATTAAAAATATTAATATTAGGGTTAACGTTATTAATATTTTTTTTACATCTAGTCATTTTTTCCAAAAATTATTATTTCACTATTTATTATAAATGTAAATTTGTATTTAAAATTTCACAATATAAAAACATATGTTATTTTATAAATAGTTTATATGATATAATGAATAATATTCGGATTAATTCATATTGAACAAGTGATTAATATAAGTAAGGGTTTATTATTTTTTGAGATTTTCCAAATGAAATGTTCCAAATAGAGACCAGTTTTTTTATCCATGCATAATGTTTTTAAAAATGAGAATATTTCTAAGAAGTGTAATCAAATTTCACATAATTATTAATGGTTGTAATTGATGTTACAGTCCATGGAAATAAAATAGTAAAAATGGTTATATTTTTCATTCTAATAATGATGTAAATTTTGTAAATGATATTTGTGATTAGACTGATGAAATGATTCATGATATTGAATAGAAAGAAATTAGGGAAACAATGATGATTAATAAATTATATAGTGATGTTGAAATACCATTGTATCCAGGATGTACACAATTTATGTTTTTGTATTGTTTTATGATTTGTTAAAATGAAATCTAGGAATGGATGCAGTTAAAAGAGTTTTATAAAAATTTCTAAGGTATTTGAAAGGCTAAATTCTTAACGACAATGATATTCATATTCTAGTTATAATGTGAAAAAAAATTATTTCTAATGGGATTGGGGTATAAGAAGATACATGTGATCCCCAATGATTGTGTATTATATAGGAAGGAATTTGAATGCCTCTCAAGGATTCTACAATATAGGACATGAAATTATTAGTTGGAAGAAAATCAGAGTTTTATATATCTATTATTCGAGGTAACAAATCGCCTAAAAATTCAATTTGGTATCTTTTAATAGTTAATTCTTTGAATATTTTTTTAGATTTAAATAATGAGAAAAATTGTAATATGTAATGCATATTATTGAATTTCTAAGGGAAAATTACATCATCTAGCTGGTTTCAAACCGTAACGACCCATGTTTTAATATGTAATATATGTTAGAAAAAGAAAGGGTTTAATGTTAATAAAACAGAAGTTAGAAGAATATTGATATGAAAATCTAACATTAAATAATAAGAGTATAATTTCAATTTAAAAATGGTAAATATAAAAAAGAACCAAAAGGTTACAGAATACATCCTTGTGATCTCCCATGAATATGATTCCACTAAAAAAATAAAAAAAAATAAGAATAAGTATTAAAGGTATTTTGAAGACCAAATGAAATATATTAAATGGTGTAGATATTTATGGGGTTTTGATCTTTCTATTATTGGAAACAATACTATATAATGAAATATAGTTCTTGAGGGTAGTTATTCTCAGATCGATGACAAATATATGTCTCGGTATTTTGAATAAAAAAATTTTATGTTTTAGTAATATTCCTTTCATGAATTTATGTTTTGGAATATTTACTACAAAATGTTTCTATTTTTATGATGAAAAGGATTCAATATAGGAAATTGGATACCAGTTATGGATTTTTTATTATTATGTTCACTTTATAATTTTTTTGTTTTAATATAAACATGATTTATAATTTTTATCTTCTTTAATGAATTATATCACTAAAAGATATTATATTTTATTGATTTTATATTTGAATGGGTTTTCATATGAAATATATTTTGAGTATTTATTTTCATGTAAATTTATATTAATTTTTTTTATTTAAATGTAATGATTTTTAATGAATTATTTTATTTATATTTCGATAATGGAAATAAAATTTACCTATTAAGAAAATGTAATCTAATGTATTGTCTTTGACTCAAAATTATTTTTATGTATTATATCTTGCACTGTTCACATTGTCATATTTCTGACCATTCCACTTAGAGTGTCTCTTATATGTCTGAATATTGAATCTTATTAATAGAGTTATCATTATTTATTAAGTGAAGTTACACATAAATATAATAGTGTGATTCAAAATATTTCAAAATTTTCATCTCTTATGTTTTGGAACACTTACTTTTAGAAATAACAATAATGATCAAGGACCTTTTTATGGTTTCTAGTTCAAGATAACATTATGTATTAATATGATTTTTTACATATCTCATTTAGTCTACACTATATACCTTTATGAATGTAGTTAAAATTCAACACTTAAATATTTTTCTAAATATTATCAGTAGTTATATTTATGTATACTATCTGTATCGTTAATTTTCCTTTTTTTGATTTAGGTATTTTAGCATAACCATTAGACATTGAGAAATGTTATTATTATGTAAACATTATGAGTAATTTAACTTTTCTAATTATTCACCTATTAGTTACTTTTATGTATTCAGGATTTTTTTCCTTTTTGAAATTTCATGGGATCTTCACCCATGTCAAAAACCTTGTACTTATTATAACATCAAGAATGACCAATGTACACATTTTTGGGCATCGGTTTTCGAAAACCACCATTATAATAATATCTTATGGAAATATTTGGGGTTATCTTATGTTTACCTCTATTTAAAATAATAGTATAAGAATTCATAATTACCCTTCTAAATTAAACTCTTCAAAAATAAACTTTATGACTTGATATTTTCTCTCTCTACATATATTTTTTCCATTTATATTTCAAAAAATTATATAAATATAATTGGTATTTAATATAATTCTAATGTGGAAATTTATTTTTTTAATATTATTTTCCATAGTTTTTTAAATTAGTTTCAACCTCATAACCTACTAGATAACTATATGTTTTCATATCCTAACGAAGAACCTAAGAATAATAAAAACTAATTAGAGTCAAAAAGAGTTTTCAATGTTATGATGGAATAGTCAAATTAAAATTACATTAAATTTATAAAATATTTTCACTTCAATATTTTTTGGATAATAATGAAATTTGAATGAAATATTATATTACAATCATCACTAAATAAATCTATTTATTATGGGTGATTATTAATCAATGACATAAGAAGATACAAGTTTCACGAATCGATTCATATATATTATTTATGATTAAATATACAATTATATATTCTCATGGTATATTTTATAATAAAAACAATCATAATTATTTTTAACGGGTTATATGAATTGGGGTGAATCCAAAAATAATAGTGAAAATTTTACTAAAAAACAATCATAATAATATTTAAAGTGAGTCTATTTTGAAATCAATGTGAAATTGAGTGATTCAAAGTGAAAAATAGTATGTGAAACATCCTAGTATTAAACTTCATAATTTTAAATTCCCATGTATTATATCTAATTATAGAAGTTCCAATAAAGTTTCCCTATAAAATAAAACTATCACTTCATTTTTACAAATATCTATTGTTCAATTTTTCATCTATACTACTGTTATTAAACTAATTACATAGTTTAAGATATCAAGGAAAATTACTTTGAGATTATTCACCCAAGCTGAAAAGGAATATTCAAATGTTTCAATGGGGATCAATGTAAGGGTTTATTTCTCCAAAACAACCAATCTTAAGACATTAAATTATTCTCTCATCTATTTCAATATATTTTTAAATATATATTTATTTGATTTCCAAAAATATATGATGAAGTATTTCAAAATTTAACTTTCATTTATAAATTTAATTACTATGTTCTATTTACTAGAATGTAAAAAAGGACCTTTTTAGGTGTTTTATACAGGAAATAGTGAACTGAATGATTTTATGTGTTTTATTTAACTCATAGTATTTTGAAATGAAATATAATGATCGGTGATCCTAGGGAATAACTCCCAAATACGGTGTGTGTTGAAGTAATCTATTTAGAAATGATATTGAAATTAACAAATTAAGTTAATCTATTGTACGGGTGATTATAATGTAGTTTTTATGGGTGATGGGTATAATCTCCAAAGATTAATTCCTGGGTTTTATATTCTATCTATGATTTTTAAGGGAATATTTGTATTAAAAGAAACAAGATGTGGATTTTTGGAATAAAAGGTTATTTATGATTTTTAAAGGTTCAAATATTATATTTTATGGAAATAATATGATCCTAAAATGGTTAAAAGTTATTATTTCAAGAAATATATTTTTTCAAAAAATCACATGTTTTCTCATGTAACTTTTCTGGTTTTTTATTTATATTATGTTGGATAATGAGTTTAATTTAAAATGTTATGTTATTAAAGATGTTGATTTCATGTTAAAAATTAAATGTTATATGAGTTCAATGTTTTTTTAATAGAATAATTTTTTATGGGGATTTAAATGTTTCTTTACCCTAATGGATTTTCTATTTATTTTATACTTTTTACTAAGCTTTTTAAATTCTCATTTTTCATTTTCAAATGATTTTTACAGGGGTTAGGGATAGATTGAAAATTTAATGAATTAAAATTTATTTTATATAATGTTATTTACTTGAATATATCATGTTTATAAATTTATTAGTTTGGTATAGTGGAAAAAATGTCCATTTAGTGATACATATGGGGTTTTTATGTAATGTATTTTCCTATTTCTCTAAAACTATAAACCTAAATGGTCTTTGGAATGTAAGTCGTTAAATATTTTTTATAAATACTATAATTATTGAGTGATTGTGGTCAATTAGTCATTATTTGTATCAAATAATATTTCAAATAACATTAGAGGTCATGAAGTTATCAGTTGAGGATAATTTACGAGTAATAGTTACCATCATATAATAATAAATATTAGGGTGATCAAAAATTATGAGGCATATATACACTTTTGAGGTCTTCTGTGATTTTGATTTAAAAAGTTCTTATTTTTTCACATTTATTAGGTTTTTAATATTAATTAATGTTTAGGTATAAATTTTAACATTCATATCCCATAAAACTAAATGGTTCTTAGGCCAGAGATCCTACATGGACCTCAGGTATGCCATTCTGTATGTCGAAGGTTTTGATCTTGAAATGGGGTCTGGATTTTCAATGTGGGGATACAATAACCAAATACTAGAGTCTAAAGAAAATTGAACATTTTATAACAAATGAAAATACATAATAAAATAGTCATACATGCTGATTTTCATTCCATCATACAATGACTAATCACCCACTAGGATGATCACAATATAAAAAATGAAATAAATTAAGTTAATGTATGTGGGGAACCACTTTCATGCCTGATCTATACCTCAATCCCAATCTCAAATTGACGTCTGAGCTACCTCACTTGATCATTCCAAATTGTTCCCCTACTCTACATGAACTAGTGATTAATGAAGTTTTCTTGGGTACCCCAAGTGCCATATCCAATCGAGTAGGGTATGTGTATGAAATAGTGGGGAACCAACAATGTGTTCCTTTACATAATCAGTAAGTACAATATATTTTCATGTTGTATTATCATATTAAGTAAATAAATAATTATAGTGTAGAAGTGTAAATAAATTACCATAGTCTATCCTTGGGTTTTAAAGAGGCACTCAGGATTAACCACACTAGCTTCAGTGATTGTCAAAGTGTCTACCAGCATAATAAATAACTTTGACGAGATACATATCCTACACCATGATCATATGTACATGTGTCGACCAATAATAAACAATCAATTATTTGGAGTATCCTGCAAATTTATATTATTCAAAACCTCAAATAAGAATTCTCAAAAGTATCCTAGAAATCAGAATATATCATGTCTTTACTAAATCCATGGAATCTCATGCATCTTATAGAACAATATCTTAAGAATGATCCCTAAATAATATGAATCATGGTAATCTCATAATATTTCCGTCTCTAACACCAAGATCGTAGGTATCACAAGGAATCTTGTGGTAGAAGACATCACAGTATGTTCTTAAGCATCCTAGGAATCCCATATATCATCACTAGGAATATATCTAGATCCTCAGAATTATTGGCATATCTCTTGATGTCATAGGGTCAGATCACTAGATCTTGGGTAGGTGATCCTTGGAATCCCCTAGTCACATCCCACAATAATCATATCTAGATCTAATGAAGTAATACCCTAGAATCAATCATTAATTGTATTTATATCCTCAAGAGGAAATCATTGGCATTCCAATTTATATATACAGGGGGACTATATCTACCATGTAACAACTTCTAATAAAGATAATAATAATAATAATAATAATAATAATAATAATAATAATAATTACATAATGGATTAGATTCTTTCCCAACCCATATTTCATAACTATAGTTTGAATCCTAAGTGGATGACACATCCCTATCACTAAAACCCTACCAAGCACACATCTTCAATTCAAATACTAAGGTTACACGCACAATAATTACTATTCATTCTCACACAATCTCTCTCATTGTAAACATTGCATTGGGGAACCCAATAGGGTCCCCTATGTCACTTCATAGCACAAACACCCTATAAGGGGTCCTCACTCTCAACTTAATCTCTATAGTCAATGTCCACCACACATAGGGAATTATATCCCTTGATATCATCATAATCACTTGAAGGACACACTGCCCTGGGAAAATCAATATCGGTATAACTCTAGTGAAGTGGTATAAATCCCATATCACTTCTAAATTCAACCTACCTCAGTCAATTCAATGAACCTATCAACTTCTACCAAGGTATATCAACCAAATTCTCATACACTAATTGTTGAGAAACCCTCACCCCATTCTCATCTCAACTAGTCATTTTGGTTTAAAGTATCTCATAGTTCTAACAAGGCCTATTCGATCATATTATTCAAATTCATCACACACCCCTACTCAAGGGATCTAAGGGATCCTATACTAAGGGACACTATTTCACTTAGTCCACCCTTATCTCATACCTTAGGTTTTATGTATCATAAGATAGATGAAATTATAATCAAGTCCTTGTCCATCAGTGACTGAAGAGTCAATCCAATGCATAAGGGTCTCTCATTCACCATGAATCTTTGTTCAATTTATTCTAATGAATTTAACTTCCACTACAAATTTTATTTCATTAGTAAAACAACTCATTGTATTTAAATGGTTTATCAAATGTAGGTGGTGAGATCACAAATCACATGTTATATAAATAAAATTCATTTACAAAAATGGGTATGTTCAATGGTCCACTAACCTCAATTACAGAGTCATTCCATTTTTATGTGAAACCTAACCACCCTTTCTAAAACTTCTCCATATTTATAAGACCACCATCCATTCATATATGTCCCTAAATCCTGTTATGAAACATAATTTAATTATCATGTAATTTCAAAAATAAAATTTTAATTTCTTTTTAAATTAATATAAATAAAAAATTAATTAATTATTCTCTCCAAAAAAAAATTTCAATTAATTAAAAATAATAACATAAAAATCGGAGAAAATTATGTTTTTTTAAATATTATTATTTAAAAAATACCCTAATTCCTTGGGGATAACTTCATATGAGAAACACCAATTACCCTTATACAGATCCCCCTACATAAGGGTAACCCAACCATTAAATTTATGTATTTCATGATGCATAAGGGCATGTAGAACCTTACCCATATACAAGACCCACTATATAAGGGTATATAGAACCTTACCCTTAAACAGGTCCTACTGTGTAAAGGTAAGTAGGGTCCTAACATTATATATCTCGATGCACAAGCGTAATAGGGCCTTACCCTTATGTTGCCTGATATGTAAGTGTAAACAAATTTTTTCCCTTACCTGGTTAGCTGTGTAAGTGTAACATGCAACCCAAAATAAAAACCATCATATATATATATATATTTGTGTGTGTGTATGTATTTCTTCTTCTTCACAAAACCTAGCAAACCCCCTTTTCAAAATTCTCAAACCTCTTTCTACGCATCCAAAAAATTGAAATCATAAAATAAAATCTCAATTCTCCCACAAAAACCCTTGACCAAGCTATGGTGGATCAAATAATTTAAAAATGGTGATCTAAAAATGGGAAATACTTTAATAGAAATACTATGTTTAAATCACAGTGAATTTTAAAACATTTGAGATTAGATTTTTTTCCACGACTATTGCATCTCAATCTTACCCGGATTGATCATTCTAATAAAAACCCTTATCACATAACCCTCCTTCCTCTCTGTAAACATGAATATTATTCTATAGGAAGCCTCATTTACCATTAAAAAAATAAGGGAAGGGAAATTGGTGAATTAAATATAAGTAGTTAAATTAATTTTATTAATTTTATTTAATTTTAATACATATTTTGACACTAATCATGGGACTCAAAACTAGAGTGGAAGTTATACCTCACCTTGGTCCCCCCCCCCCACAAATTTAAGCTGAACCGTAGAGTCTGGATTTAAATTAGGGGCTTTTTTAGGAGATATAAATGTTTCAGTAAATGTAATATTAAAATTTATTTAATAATTATTAAAATAGTCCAAAAGATACCCTAGTATGTAATCTCATCAAATTCAAACCCAAGAGTAAACACCTTTTCAAGGTTCAACAGACCAGTATACAAAATTATATGGGGTCTTATTATTCGGTAAATTACCATTCTATCCCTCATAAGAATCTAGATATCAAAACATAAAACATATACTATTTTCAAAAATTTTGTAGATATAGAGGTATTTTCAATCTTCCCACCCTAACAATTCATATCCCTAAAAACATTGGTGGTTAACCAATCCACACACCTTGACCCATAATATTCACCAATTCATACATAACTCATTGTGGTGTAATATGAAAAGAAAATAGAGTTTCCATTATGTGACTCCAAATAGAAAAAACACATTTTACGCACCCCAATCTATCTTAATACCCTTTAGTGTTATCAGTCAATTAACTAATATTTTCATGGTTCTCCCCCACTATATGACATGCATAAACTATTTCAAAGCCTATTACATCTAAACTATTGTAAAGCATAGTACATGCTCACCATTAAAAAAATAAGGGAAGGGAAATTGTTGAATTAAATACAATTAGTTAAATTAACCATCAATGTTCTACATCAACACCATTAAGTGTTATCAGTAAATTCACTAATATTTTACCGCTTATGTGAATTGAATTTAAAAAATCTGAGAGACACCGTTTACATCAGTAAGTAAAATTTGGTTCAATAGGATGAAAATAATTTCTGGTGAAGCCTAGTACATGCTCACCAACTATATGGGTATCATTATCAAATATAAATCAACCATTAATGTTCTACATCAACACCATTAAAAAATGTAACCAAAATATGTATGGCCAGAGATCACACTGGTCCTTCCATTGAAACCAAACATCAATAGCCAAAAAATTCACAAATAAAGAAAACCCATATATTGGGATACCCTTGCATATCTCACCCAAATAACCAATATCCCAAGCCACATCTCAGAAGTATTAGGCTCACCCACTAAGCTCACAGGTCATATCACACATAGGATATAGCTCTTGGGTTCACCTCTACATACAAATTTCTAAAATAACCTATAAAATAACATGTCAAACTACCCACTATAGAGTCTCACACATATAAGGAACCACATACAAAGACATCTACTATCTAGGGAACTAATTCTCAGTGAGAATCAACATATGAGACTACCAATTAAAGAATAACAATCTTAGGTTAAACCTCATCGAGTATTCGTATATGTAATCCACCCTCTTATAGACCACAATATCTTCTATCAAGATATACTAATATACAATTTCATCTCCCTACAATGATATTTTTCGATTATTCCATAGTCATATAGTATTATTACATTTAATTATATGAATAATCTATATGTTAAAATGCCATATATGTTATTTTAGACACTTTATATAACTAAACTAATTATATATCTTAGAGAAAGTACCATAATCACCCATAATGGCTTTATTACAAATGTATAAAATTCCTGTACCAACCTATTAGGATCATTATACATAACCTACTATAAGGTTCTTAATAGTCATTATCTTGGAGAATCCCTTCATAGAGTCTAAATGAGAATTCCTTAGATGAAAATATAAAAGTGGTTAAGATGAGTAGAATTCTTGTAACATGTTATATGGAAAAATAGAAAATTAGATGTTAATAGAATATTAAACACCCAAATCTGGTGTAATCAGTGAACAAATCATAAGAAAGAACACTTATGTCTTGTGAACCCTATGTTTAATTTATAATGCATGAAAATTAGGTTCTTACCAATGGGAAAGTAGCCTAAAACCAAAAAACCATATGTTGTAAATACATGAAACCTTGTGCTTCAAAATAGGTCAAATAATATAACCATGAAAACAGAAAACACAGATAATAATCATATATCCCTAATAATATGGAATTTCTCTTAGGATGAGTGTTCATGATGCCCCCTTTTGATATCCATCACATAATTTGAAACATTCTTTTGTTGTTTATATAAAACTAACATAATTATTAGGATAGAATACAACTATGGTATACTCTTTGATATTTTACACATAAAATATATGATACCACTTGTAACATACCAATTCGAAAACAGCTCAAAAATTCCAAAACTAGAGAGGATACCAAGAACTCAGGTGCACCTCTACATAAGCTAGTTGATAATGACTGGCCACAGGGTTCTTGGGTTTTACCATGGAGACACTATACCCCTATATCAATGTGTAAAAAATTGAATAAATTGAACATGTTATAACAAAATTCAATGTTAAACAAAGAATTAATTAATTATTTGGGTCAAACCATCATATAATGATAGATCACCAACAATGGAAAACATAGTAAAGTAAACCAAATAAATTAATTAAATGTATTTTTCGCTCATCCACCATCCCCATGAAAACTAAATCCCAGACTCCAAATCTCATTTGAGTTATCTCGCACAATCCTAAAGCCTCCGAACCTTTATCAAACTAATTCTATGATTGAAGATGTAGTGTTGAGTATCCCAAGTGTAATGGATTATCATTCATGGTATGAGTATAACTCAGTGGGGAACCACCACTAGATTCCTGTACATAACCAGTAAATAATTTTTTCTTAATGTGATATACTTATAGAAAATAAATAAATAAAACTAGTGAAAATTCATGAATAGATAATAATTCTTGATCCTCAGGTTCTATCATCACACATGGGATTTACCACACCTACTTTTCCCAATGTTAGAGGGTCTCTATGAATTACAAATCACCTCATGGGGATAAATATGTGACCCCAAGATCCCACTTACATACCTCAACCTAGAAAAAACCAGATCCTAGGGAGAATCCAAGGTATCCCATTTTAAAAAAAACTCAAACTGGATCATGGGGAGTATCTAATAAATCCCAACACATTAATTCATATTCAGATACTACAAAATCATAGGAATCTTAAAAAATATCATCTCATTTATAAGCGTCGGATCTTATGTATCCACGTAATCCCATAATATTTTCCCGGACAATAACCAGATCCAAGTTATCACTAGTAATAGGATTGTATTAAACCTCACAACTGGTTCCAAGGTATCATAGAAATATCATGTATCATCATCATGCAATTTTCTAGAGCCTATGAATCACTAATAATCTCTCCTGACATCATAGGGTTAGATCACCTGATTCTAGGTAGGAAATCCCAGACATCCCCCTAATTACCAAGCATCACAAGATCATACAGAAATAATCCCTACCCTCCCACATCAATCATTTTTGGATCCTAGGGAGGTATTCACCGATATCCATAATTAATATTATCTAGATCCTTAGTTGGTAATTACATTCATCATAAATTATATAATTGGGGACCAACATCCACCTCAGAATACCTCATTATAACAAAAAATGATAATAAAAATAATATGGGTTTGAAAATTTCAAGATCTATCCCACATAAATAAATTGTATATATCAAGTACGTAATATATCCCTACCATAAAATCTCTTCTAGGCTCACATAATCAATTTTTTTATTAAAGTTACACCCACAATAATCACTATTGATTCCATGTTATCCCTCTCATGGTAAATATAACACTAGTGAACCCACTGGGATCCCCTAATTCACTTTATACCATAAAAACCATGTTGAGATCCCTTTATCTAAACTTAAACATCATAGTCAATACCCATCACTCAAATGAAATAAAATCACTTGGAACCATCATAATTATCTCAATGACATATTAGAATCCTATGAAATTCCATACTAACATCACTCTCGAATTTTTTTGTAACTTTTGTCTCATTTCAAATGAAATCCTTGGTCGGTCTATTCACCAAAGCTATATTCAAACTACCCACGACATACCAACCCATATCACATACACTAGTGGGAGAGGAATCCCATCCCCATGCTAATCTCAACAAACACATTGGCTTTAAAGCATCTCAAGTTTCTAACATAGCGTACTCAGGCCTATCATTTTCAATTCATTAGGCACCCATACTCAAGGGATGTAAGGGATATTATAATAAGGTCTACTATGTAACATAGTCTTCACAATCCTCACACATTTGGGTTTAGGTATCACAATATGCATACCTTTATAATAAATTCACAAAAAATTGGTGTTTAACGAATCAATCTAGTTTACAAGGGGCCATCATGGCCCTTGGAACTTTGTTCATTTTATTCACAATAATTTTATTTTAACTACATCATTTTTTTCATTTGTAACAAATGTCATTAAATATAATTGTTTGATTTCACATCGGTGGAAAGACTGCATATGAAATTCCATATATGTAAAATGCATTCACAAAAATATGTATCTTCGAGTGACCATATACATTAATTATAGAGTGATCTCCTCTATATGTGAATTTTGAAAACTCTTGTTGAAGCTCCTCCAGGTCTATATGACCATCATATATCAATATGAGGAGCTAAGTATTTTAATAAAATATTATTTACTTATAGGATAATTTCTTAATTTAATTTATAATTTATTTCTCAATTTATTTAAATAAATTATTTAATGATTTTTTCTCCAAAAAACCTTATTATACATTAAAATAATTCTTTAATAAAATCCTAAAATATTAATTTCTAAAATAAAATATATAAATAATATCTTTATTGTAACACCCTAATCTTCCACGATATGTTTCTCTTTGAATAATATGATAATGTGTGAAGTACGTAACACCAAGTTCAAGCACACCACGACCTATCGAACTACACATTTAAAAAGCGGTAAAGAATAGTAATAACCAAATTTTTAATTATATATATATATATATATCCCATATAATTTTAATATTAATATTTTTTATTTCTTAGGCATAATAAAAGGGAAAATTAAAATTTTTAGTTAAAAGAAGTGTTTTTTAAAAAAAATGTTGTTTTTCCGCCTTTTAATGGGGATTCCTTTTTAAATAAAATACATGGAACCTTTATATATTAAATTTGATGAAATTCAATTATTCTTTAGAAGTGGGATATAAAAAAAATTTGATAACTTTTTGAGGTTTTTCTAGTAAATTTCATATTTTGATAAATAGTAAAAAAATACAAATTTTAATTGAATTTTTTTTAATCAAAATAATTTATAGTTTAAAAATATAAAATTGAATGGTTTTGAAATTTAATTAGATTATATTTTTATAATTTAATACAATTATGGTCATTTGAAATAATTTTTCATTTAAATTAGACATAAACACATATTAATCATTTGATATTATTTACTTCTCACAAACCCATTTTTTGGTTTTGACAATGGGAATTAATTTTAAATTAATTAATACAACTTCTATGTTTTGAATTTGGTTAAATAGAAATAATTTTTGAATTCTGAATATCAAATTTATCTTCGGCTGAATTTTTGGTTTTTTCTGAAAACATTTAATTTTTGATAAATAATGAAAAATACTACATAGTACATAAAAACAGACTTTTTTATTTAAATAATTATTCTTATTTAAATTTTTTTTAAATTAAAAATAGATACATAATAATTATATTAGAATAATGTAATTCATTGAGTAATTTTATAATAAGATTAGATATATAAAATTTTATTGAACTTTTAACATCTTTTAACAACCTTCTAGGAACATTCGCAAATGTGTATAAAACGTAATTTTACCGCTTATGTGAATTGAATTTCAAAAATCCAAGATTCATAGTTTATATCAGTAAGTAAAATTTGGTTCAATAGGATGAAAATAATTTTTGGTGAATAGTAACTTTTGAATTTTATTTACCAGGATTAAAAGTAAATATGGTAATTAAAGGTAAAAATGAAATTATAATTACCCTAACACATGTCATAATTCTATTTGATTAGTGTTTTAAACAAAAATCAACCATAGTAATAAAATATGATCCTATTGGTCTCCATGGATTAGATTAGGACACTAATTATTATTTTATTTAAAGAAGAGTTAAAAGTGTTAAATTCGAAGTTTAATAACAAATCCATTTTTAAGAGAGAGTTATAAATAAGCTAAATTCTGATATAAATATTCATTATAAATATAAAACGATTTCATACATAATGGTATTTTTTTTATAATTTTTAGACATTAAATAATTAAATTTATTTATGACACAATGATGATGCAGTAATTACCTTATTAATGAAAGATTAAATTAATTGATATTATATATATCCAAATTAATTTAAATTGAGACTTTTGATGCATTTCACTAATTTTATAGGTTAATATGGAATGGTAGTGTTGATTTAATTTATTTGGTTCTATGTAATCGTGTTTTTTTGACTTTCACAAAAACCAAATACTAAATAGTGTCTAAATTGACATAAATGAGTTTTTAAAAGAAATACTATATTATTAAATAATATAATAATACTAAAAAAATTTAAGGATTGGCCAAAGGACTCATATAATGATATATATGTAATTAATGAACTTCTTGGGGTTCCCTTGGATATTTATAGTAGGTTTATTAAGCATTTATTATAATAATACTAGAATACTTGGTAAAAGTTAAATTATTTAACTAAGAGTTAAATTTAAAAGATAAGATTAATATGGTGACCTAAAACTCTCTAAAACCTATTGTTTGAGAGGTTTTAAATATATCCCCACCTTATCCTCTAAATAAATCTTTTGAGAGACATTATAAACCAAATATGATTTTATAATAAATTAATATTTACAGCTTTTCCAAAAGTGACCCTCACCACTCTTATAAAAGGGTACTTCCCCTTATCTCAAAATCACACCTCTAAATCCATTTGGCTCAGCCATCCCCTGCTTGAATATCCTCCCAACTACCCTCAATTACACCTAGAAGCCTTACATTGATCATAAATCAATTCTAAGGATCAATTTTGATCAAATCTAATGAAAGGACCTGAAGAAGATGTAATAATTTCATCATCTCTTTCAAAGTTCATTTCTTCTTCCACTTCATCTTTCTTTGTTTTTTCCATTCCAAAATAAAAACTCCACTTCCTTATACATAATTTGATGTTATTATAAATATGGTACAAGCATATTCATAAATCTATTCATCCTATGAATGACGAAGTCTCTACACGTGTGTACGTACAGATTACCATCTCCACATAGTGGTGTAGTTTGTTATTCAACACATCATTATTTGGATGAGTATAATAATGAGTATAAACAATGTAAATAATAAATATAAAATTTTAATAATTATTTATATATAATATAACCATCCAATTACATACGATTTCACCATCAATAGAATGGTATTGTCTCTCGTGTGTACATACGGATTACCGTCTCCATGAACGTGATGAGTTTAATTCCCCATCTTAACCACTCAAGAATAATTTTTATTTTATGATTAAAAATATTGTTTAAGACCATAATATGATTCTGGATATTAATGAAATACATCATTTCCATAACAAATATGACTTACGTAACAAAACATACAATGGAAAACAAATCAGTTAACCCCCAAAACAATGACGTTACTAAAATATCATTAACAAGGAAATATTATAAGATCATATATGATAATGTATTTATGTATGTGATTATTTTATAATTTAATAATAATTATTTCACCATTATAAAGGAGGTTAACGTACCCTAAATTAAGTAAAAGTACAAGGTAAGGGGTTTTCATCTCACTTTTATTCCTGTGAGATTCATGTTATATTTGCCACTATTTTTTTTGTGTGGAGTATGTAATGCACATGTTTGTATTATCTATGTAATATACTTTAATTTATGAGTATTTATGTTAGCATTGTATGATACTTCTTTCATGTAGTGTATGCTTTGTAAGTTACAAAATCGGTAAAGGAACTTCTAATTTCAATTTCAACTCATTAGTTTTTACGCACACTTCATTGATTATTTTTCTACAATATTCTGTGTGAAGTCCCTAATTATATATTTATGTATTAATTTCCACTCCCCTTTGTTTGGATATACTTTTTATACACATAATCACTCCATTTATAAATTCCTAAGTCATTGATAGAAACTTTATAAGGGCAATATTAACTCAATTTCCATTCATTGATTTAATCTTCCAAGTCGTTGGTATTGTTTTTACAAGAATACATGTAAATGTACTCTGATTTATTTAAACAGAATATCCAATCATATTGAGTGTATATATATATTTTCACACATAATTATTTCATTGATTAATCATTAATCTAAGGATATGGTATTTATAAGGTATTTCTTCTCAATTTACATTCCATTGATACTTCTTTATTGTTATGTTTCAATTAACTTTTATATGGTGTATATACTTTCCTTTGACATATTATATCATGAATCCATTTACTCTCATGATATTATAATGTTTTGATTAATGTTATTATTCAATTATTTGTACTCAAGAGTTCTTCATTTTGTTAGGAACTCATTAACCAAAATATTGTTTTAGATGTTTTAAAGATTTATTCATCCAAATATCTTTCATTAATGTCCATGTATTAAAAATGGTTTTAAGGATTAAATCATATGGAAATGAATGCGTTAAAATTAAAATTCCTTTAAAAGTTTCAAATTGGTATGGGACACTTTGATTAAAAAATATCTTTTAAATGATTTCATTGATAAATAGTGTGCCTTTTAAATGATTACAAAAAGGGGATATTTCTCTCAAATAGTTTTAGTGATTGTTTTAATCTTTGTCAATATCCTTACTTATTATTGATTTTGGGGGATTTATTTTTATACAATCGTCTCTATTGTATTGAATGAGTTATGTTTGACTATGGATGTCTTATTTTTATATCTTTTATGATTTCTGGTTAAAATATCATTTCATATTCTAGTTTTAATATGAATGTTTAGATTATGTTTTGACGCTTCATATGAGGAATGAAATGGACATAGAAAGTGATGGGTGAAGCCCTCTATAGCTCATTGATGAGTCGGTAGGTCTCATGAGACAAACTAGTGTCTTGGCACAAGGCCTTGAAAAAATCTTATTTGTAGTCTTGGCACGAGGCCTTGAATATGTGGTTATGATGTCTGGTATTATGCATTCCATCATTATGAAATTATCTATTCATATTACATGTGATTATTCATCAAGTAGAATATCCATGTGAATATGTAAATGGAATTATTTTATTTATATTTTCCATATTATGCTGACATTTAAGTTTAAAAGGATTATGTTTCAGTCTTATAAATTGTCTTAAATATTTATGTTTTCTTATGATAGTTTCCTCTATATTATTATCCTTACCGAGCATCTAATCTCACCCCTTAATTTTGATTTATTTTTCATAGGATGTGAAAAAATATATTATGATTGACCTACCAGAATAAACTAAGGGATAAGAGTGTGTTAAAAGGAGACAAAATGTTGTAGTTTTCCCATTTCATAATGTAATTTAAAATGTATGTATGTATCTAGTACCTCTAGGGATACTAAACAAATCGGTTATTCGAGACTTGATCTCTTGTGACCATTCCAATGTTATGTAGTAACTCACAAACTCTGGGTAACTGGGGTCAAGACATTATAGTTTGTATCAGAGGAATTTTAGTACAATCCTTGGAAGCTAGATTTAGAAAAACTGTGATTAGAATACACTACCCTAAGATAGACTTTGAGTATTAGTATAGAAGAACATGAAAAAATTTTGGTAATGTAAATATTATGTGGGTTTTACAAACAATACATCTCTATCTAGATACGAGTAAGTTGAGGTAGCTCTGGTACAAATGTACCTAGGGGTAAAACCCGAAAACACTGCTTTGAGATAGACTCAAACGAGAATGGGTTCAGGACAACAGACCTTTCCGCTCTCTTGGTTATAACACTCCCGGGGGATATGCATTGGATAATTCACATTTTCTTTACAAACCAATTTTAAGGATTTTAATATAAGATGAGAATAAATATCCTTGGTTAACCCTAAGGTGTTTTACATTTAAAATAAGGTGTCATGAAATTCTCTAAATGATTTTATCACTATTTTTACTCACAGTATGCTTTCTGGTTTTAGTCAATGGATGGATTCCAAGGAAGTAATAGTAACATTTAACATGATGTACAAGGTGGGCACAATGGTGGAAGTGAGAAATGAAATGGAATATTGATAGGCGTAAAAGATATTGTGTTCATGTCGAATCAATTTTCTATAAATATATTCCACAACATATACATTAACCAACTCCCAAACACAAAAAAGAAGAGAAAGGTGGAGAATCATAAGAGCTCCAGTAGTGGATACCATGGATAAAAGAAAGCTCATTTTCTATAATGCAGGAAATGTGGAAGGAGACATCCAGTAAAGCGTCTCAATGGAACAAAGAAATGATTTATGTGTGGGAAAGAAGGACATAAAGTAAATAATTGTCGAGGTAAAATGAAGAGTACTATGGAAGAAAATAAAAATGATCATAAGAATCCATTTATAGTCATTTTTCGTAAATATAGGGGACCTGGTCATTACCCGCGTCAATGTCATATTCTATAGGATATACTCTATGTCAAAGAAAAAGCTATGTGGAAATAAATATATGATGAAATTTTTAAATATAATAATGATCTTTGTTGATGGGATTATATTGGAAGACTTTTCTCTTTTATGTGTATCATTTTAGTTTGTTATGAGAAAGTACTATTTGAGGAATAATTATCTTTTATTTTGTGGACATAGTTATAAAAAACCATTTGAGTTTATATAATCCTTGAATTTGATTCAATTACTGTTATTAATTTTTGGGACGAAAATGCAAGGTATGAGATAACATTTGTTGTTAAAATATGTTATGGTTATTTTTGTGGAATTTTTCTCCTTTTTAGGGAATGTTATAAAATTATATAGTTTTTGAAAAAGGACAATACGCAGACCGTGTGACACCCATTGTGTCGGACAAAGCTGCATGAATTGAACCCACAACCAAAGTGTGACTGGGAATTATCACCTAAAACTATAAAACAAGAAGTACCTGGTTAGTTTGAATAGTTTTTTTAGTTAAATTATTTTATTGATCAATAATAAGTTTATTTGGGAACTTATGTTTTATCAAATGGATATCCTTAGGATAGGAAAATGATTTGGTGATTAAGTGATAAAGGTTTTTTTAGAAGATGTTCACTCTGTTGGGAAGCCTATATGCCTAAAAAATAGAATACTATGGGATATTATTTGAGGAGTAATGGTGGTTTTTTATTTAATAAGAATGTATGTTTGTTGTGGACTTATAGTGATTTGGGTTATTCATGAAAAATGATTAAATTTTCATAGATAATATGTGATTAGGATAATTAATTTTAAGTATGTGACTTTAAGAATAGTCAATATCATTTGGAGATAAATGTTAAGATTTATCACGGAAGACTGCTATCAAATCCTTCTAAATTTTGGGTTTGAAATATAGTTTGGATTATTTTGATGAATTTTAAGGATAATTGTTTTTTTGAATGGTATTTACTAAACTTTAGGAGTTTTTTGTTTAATTTTAGAGATTAAGAGTAGTATTTCATTCTATAAAGGATTATCTTTTTTGGGGATCATATGATCTTTTACTAACCATATTGGTTTTTGTTAATTTCTAAATAAAATGGAAATATATATTTCATCTATTGTGGATTATGTGATTCTATAGAAGTTGATTCTAGCACTTCAGGTGTGACCAAGTCATCTTGAATACTTATCTTTTGGATTGAAGGATGAGTTTGTGGTAGAAATTAGGTAAAGGATGGAAATATACTTGGCAAGTAATATTTTTATTATTCTATAAATAAAATAATTCTTAAAAATTTGGGAAAGGATCAGAAAACCAAAAATGTGTTATCCTAATACCTTATGTTTTGTTGAACTGACGATATTATAAATCATCATAGATTTATGGCATTGAGACCCTCAATTGTCTATTCACTTGTTTGTGATTAATGACCTCAATCACTCCCTATAAATATTTAAAATTTTCCTCCAATTATAATTTCCACCATTATTCTCCTATTCGAAATAAAAATTTTGTGGTGACTTTTTCATTTCCCTTTCCCTTTTATTAAGACTGAATTAAATTTACCCTATTTCCAATGTAGGTTTTCCACAAAGGTATATTTTATTTTTACCCCTTTATTTCTGAAGAATAATTTCAAATTGTGTGGAGAAAATTTATTTAAGCAGTGAAGAATGTAACACCCTAGGCTTCCATGGTACGTTTCTCTTTGAATAATACGATAGTATGAGAAGTACACAATACCGAGTTCAAGCGCACCACGACCTATCAAAAAAGCCATCTAAAAAGTGGTTATAAATGGTAATAACCAAATTTTTAATTTTTATTACATCCTATATAATTTTAACATTCATATTTTTTGTTTCCTAGACATAATCTATGGAAAAATTCAATTTTTCAGATAAAAGAAGTATTTTTTAAAAAATGTAGTTTTTTCGCCTTTTAATGGGGGACCCTTTTTAAATACAATATGTCAAATCTTTATATATTTAATATGATTAAATTAAATTCTTATTTAGAATAAGGAAATAAAAAATTATTTTGGGTAAATTTTTGATGTTTTTTTGATAACATTCATATTTTGAAGATTAGTAAAAAAGCTACTATGTTTTAATTGAAAACAACTTTTTTAATCATAATAATTTATAAATTAAAGCTACCAATTTTAATGGTTTTGAAATATAATTAGATAATATATTTATCATTCAATCCAATTTTTTTCATTAGAAATAATTTTACATTTAAATTATACATAAACACATATCAGTCTTTTGATCCTTCTTTACTTCTAAAAAACCCGCATTCTGGATTTGTCAACAGAAATTAAATTTAAATTAATTAATGAAACTTCTAGGTTTTTAATTTATTAAAATAAATATTATTTTTTAATTGTGAATATCAAAATTATCTTATGCTTAATTTTTGGTATTTTTCATAAAACATTAAAATTTTGATGAATAGTGAAAAATACTGCATAGTACAAAAAAACATAAATTTTTATTGGAATAATTATTTTAATTTAAATTTATTTTCATGTAAAAATATATACATAATAAATATATTTTTCCAATGTAACTTATTGAGGTCATTTTATTATAATATTAGATATATAAAATTTTATTGATCTTTTAACGTCTTTTACCCACCTTCCATGCACATTTGCATAAAACATAATTTTACTGCTTATATGAATTGAATTTATAAAATCAAAGAGACACATTTTACATCAATAAGTAAAATTTGGTTCAATATGATGAAAATAATTTTTTGAGAATAGTAATTTTTTAATTTTATTTACCATGGTTAAAGGTAAACAGGTTAATTAAAGGTAAAAACGATATTATAATTACCTTAATAAATGTCTAAATTATATTGGATATGTGTTTTTAGACCAAAATCAATCTTAGGAATAAAATATCATCCTTTTGGTACACATGTATTAGATTACAACATTAATTATTATTTTATTTAATGAAAGTTAAAAGTATTAAATTCAATGTTTAATAACTAAACTGTTTTTAATATATATTTATACATAGGATAAAATTTACTATAAATATTCATGGGAAAGATAAAAATATTTCCTATATAATGGTATTTTAGTTATAATTTTTATATGTTAAATAATTAAAAAAATTTATGACACAATGATGATGCAATAATTACCTTATAAATGAAATATTAAAATAATTGATATTATAAATATTCAAATAAATGTAAATTAAATATTTTGATGCATTGAACTATTTTTATAGGTTAATAAGGCATTTTAGGATTGATATAATATATTTTTTTGTATTTAATCAAGTTTTTTTGACTTTCACAAAAACCAAATACTAAATTGTGTTATCATTGACATAAAAGACTTTTTTAAAAAACACTATATTATTAAATGATATAGTATTCCTAAAAATATAAGGTTCGGCCAAAGGACTCATTTGATGATATATATTTCATTAATGAACCACTTGGGGTTCTATTTTATTTTTATAGTATGTTTATTAACCATTTATTATAATAATACAAGAATACTTTGTAAAAGTTAAACAATTTAACTAAGTGTTAAATTTAAAAGATAAGGTTAATATGTGACCTAAATCTGTCAAAAACTTGTTGGTTGAGAGTTTTGAAACTCAGAACCAAATTATGCTCTAAATAAATCCTTTTGGAGCCATTATAAATGGAATATGATTTTATAATAAATTAATATTTCAAGGTTTTCCAAAAGTGACCCTCACCTCTCTTATCAATGTTTACTCCCCATTCTCCCAAAATGAAACCTCCAAAGCCATTTGGCTCGGACAAACCCTGATCACATATCCTCCCAACTACCATAAAATCAATCTAGAGGCCTAATATTGATAATAAATCCTTATTTTGAAGCCCTTTTGATCAAATCAAAAGGATTCACCCAAAGAATAGGTAATAATTTCATCACCTCTTTCAAAGTTCTTTTCGTCTTCCACTTCCTCTTTCATTGTTGTTTACATAAGAAAATAATAAATCAATTACCTTATACATATTGTGATGTTATAATAAATATTTTACAACTATATTCATTATTCTATCCATCCTATTAATGACAAAGTCACTATACATGCGTGCGTATGACTTACCGTCTCTACGTCCTGTTGTAGTTTGTTATTCAATACTTCATTATTTGGATGGGAATAATAATGAGTATAAATTATTTAAATAATAAATATAAAATCTTAATGATTATTTATATATAATATTAACATCCAATTACAAACAATTTCCCCATCAACAGAATGATATTGTTGCTCGTGCATACGTACGGATTATCGTCTCCACGAATGCATTGAGATTCATTCCCCATCGTAACCATTCAAGAATCATTATCTTTTTATGATTCCAAATTTTTTTTAAGAACATAATATAATTCTGGATATTAATTAAATACATCCTATCCAAAAGAAACATGACTTACGTAACAAAACATATAAAGGAAAACGAATCAGTAAACACCCAAAATAATGATACTACTGAAATATCATTAACAAAGAAATATTAGAAGATCATATATGACATCATATTTATGTATGTGGGTTTTTTATAATTTAATAAAAATTATTTCCCCATTATACAGGAAGTTAAATTACCCTATACAATTAAAAAGTTAAATGTAAGGGGTTTTCATCTCACTTTTATTCCCATGAGATTCATGTTATATTTGCCAGTATTTTATTTTTGTGTGTTATATGTACTACCCATGATTGTATTCTTTCTATAATATAATTTAATTTATGGGTATTTATATCTTCATTTTATGATACTTCTTTCATGAATTTTATGCTTCATAAGTTACCAAATCAGTAAAGGTACTTTTAATTTCAATTTCAGCTCACTCGGTTTTATGCACACTTCATTGATTATTTTACTCTACGATTATGTGTGAAATCACTATATATATTTATGTAGTAATTTCCACTCCATTTTGTGTGGATATACTTATGTTACACATAATCACTCCATTGATAACTTCTCAAGTAACTGATATGAACTTGATAAGGGCAATCTTAACTCATTTTTCATTCATTGAGTTAATCATCCCAGACATTGGTATTGTTTTTACAAAAGTATGTGTGAATGTATTATGATTGATTTATAATTAATATAAAATAATATTTAATATATTTATATTTGTCAGACATAATTATTTCATTGATTAATCCTTAATCTAAGGATATATTCTTTATAAGATATTTCGTCTCAATTTACATTCTATTGATACTTCTTTGTTGTTATGCACCAATTCACTTTTATATGGGGTATATACTTTCATTTGAAATATTATATCATGAATCCCTTTATTCTAAGGATTTTATAATGTTTTCATTAATGTTATTCCTCAATTATTTGTATTCAAGCGTCTCTTATTTGGTTAGGAACAGTTTAACCAAAATATCATTTGAAGTGTTTTAAAGATTTATTCTTCTAAATATCTCTCATTAATGTCCATGTTTTAAAAATAGTTTTTTGGATTTATTTATGTAGACATGAATTTTTTTAAATTACAATTCCTTTAAAAGATTCAATGTTGTATGGGACACTTTGATTCAAAAATCTCTTTTAAGCAATTTCTATGATAAATAGTGAAACTTTTAAATATTTTCAAGAAAAAGGGGATATTTCTATCAAATAGTTTTATTGATTATTTTCATCTATTTAAATATACCTCATTATTCATGATTGTGGTTGATTCATTATAATAAAATATTCCATATTGTATTTAATGAGTTATGTTTGACTATGGATATGCTATTTTTATACCATGAATGGTTTGTTGTAAAAAATTGACATTTCGTATGCTAGTTTTAGTATGAATGTTTAGATTATGTTTTGACCTTTTCACACTAGGTATTAATTGGACATAGTAATTGATGAGTGGAGACCACTATAGATCCTTGATGCATCGGTAGGTCTCATGATACAAACCAGTTCGTTGGAATAAGTCTTGGACAAAAACTTATTTTTAGTTTTGGCATGAGGATTTGACTATGTGGCTATGATGTACGGCATTTTGAATTCCATTATTATGAAATTATTTATTGATATTAAATTTTATTATTAGAATAGTTGAATATCTATGTTTATAAGTAAATGGAATTATTTTATTTATCTTTGCCACATTATGCAAAATATTATGTTTAAAAGGAATGTGTTTTAGTCTTATAAATTACCTTAAATGTTTATGTTTTCTTATTATAGTTTCCACTATATTGTTATCATTATTGAGCATCTAAGCTCAACCCTTTCTTATTTTTTATTTTTAAAAGGATGTGAAGATGTATATTCAGATTGACCTGCAGGAATAGACTAAGGGATATGAGTGTGTTCAAAGGAGATACAATGTTGTAGTTTTTCTATTTCATAATGAAATGTAAAATGTTTGTATGTATCTAGTACCTCAAGGGATACAAAACTAATCAGTCTTTAGAGACATGATCTCTTTTGATCATTCCAATGTTATTTAATAATGCACCGACACTAGGTAACTGAGGTAGGGGTGTCATACTTATGAAGTCAGGATACTCATGTAAAGTTAACACTGGTTACCCTTATGGAACACACCTACATAATGGTAATACAACCTTTACCATAATGCATATCCTTTTATTTATAGGAAAGAAATATTTTACCCTTACGTAGGCCCCACAACGTATGGGTATAAATTAACTATCCATTAAACTAGTCATGTTGTATAATGTTAATTAAGGCGTTACCATTACGTAGACTACGATGTACGGGTAACAAGGTATTTACCATTATGTTACCCTCTACATATGGGTAACTTGTGTCCCAAAATAAAAAGCTATATTTATATATATATTCTTCATTGTAGATCCCCACAAACACCAATTTTATAGTTTTAAAACCTCATTCAATTCATTAAGGCTCCTAAAATCATAAAATAAAAACTATATTCACCCACAATGGACCTCTTCCAAACCACAATGACTCAAATAATCTAAATTATTTTGGAAACCACACTTTTAGAATAAAAAAAAGATAATAAATATTCTTCACTGACCATGGGTTTAACTGTAAAAGCTTCAATAATGGACCCATACTCTAAGTTTTTGATTCTTTATTCAGCCTCCATTATACTTTATATATAAAACCACCCTCCCCTATCAAATTTTTTTCTCTTGAAGCAAAAAAATATACTCTATGATGTCTTTTTCCCTTCACATGAACTTTTTTTTAGCAAAATGAAGGAATGCATAGTTATTATTTAAATAAGATTAATGATATTAATTTAATTTAATTTAATTTCAATTTTATACACTTGTCTCGGGACCCAGAACCCAAGGAGATTTTATACCTCACCTATGTAAAACCATCGATTTCAGGCTCAATCACATATTTGGAAAATCAATTATTGGATTCATTTAGGATATATAATATTTTAATTAATTGGAATAATTAGTATTTAATTAATAATTATTAAAACACTTCAAAAAATTTCAAGAAAAAAATTTCATTAAATTATATCCTAATATTAATCACCCCCTATAGGATCAATAGAATAGTAAAAAACATATACCGTTGTTAGGAATGTAAATTCATCATTTTATCCCTCACAAGAACCTAGAAATCAAAAATTCATATTTTTTTTCTAATTTATACAATTAGTTAAACATAGAATCCTTCAAAAGATAACCCTTAGGGTTGGTATCTGATTTGATGTTGACATATTTATTTTTATTTAAGATAATGGTTTAATTAAACTTGATAATATAAGTTGGTTAGTATAAATATCCCTGGAGGTGATTTTAAGACGATGTTATTTATGTTAATTCAGGATTTGATTATTATATTTTTGGGTGTATTAAATGATTATGTCATATATAGAGGATTATTATCCAGTATATGATTTTATATGAAATTGTTTCAAATTCATTAAGGGAAAAATTTATTTATTTTTAAATAATATATACTTTTATAATGGATTTATATCATGGTTATACAAGTTATATTTGGATTTGATTAAAATAATTTAGGTTTATAAAAAATTGAGGAACATTAGTCATGAATATTTAGAGTCAATATTTTTTGGGATAAATTTTATGTTGATTTTTAGAAAGACTGTGATTTTGTTTTTTATGATTTGAGTGTTATGAATTTGGTAGGGATAATTATAGGAAGATTATAGGTTTATTTTATTTTTGGTATTAAATGATGGGATTATAGTAATTTAACATTGGTTTAATTTATATTGTTACAATTTCAATTTTTTAGGGATGTTTTATTATAATTTTAATGTGTAATTATAGTTATTAATTGTTTTGGGGGGTTTTAATGGATGGTTAGCAGCAGGTTGAACCAATTAAAAATAATTGATTAAAGGTTTAAATATTCCATGACTACTAAATTTAAAAGGTAAATTGATCATTTATTATTTTTGTATGGATAATTCAATTCATGATATTTTTTTTAATATATCAAATATTAGTTTTCATGATATAGTGAATAAAATTTCACATTGCTTTTACATCCCTTACAAATGATTTCATTTCAATTATTAAACCAAATTAATTCTAAAATAATTTCTAATACATTCATCACATTATAGTCATTAGAAAATTGTTATATGAAGAGTTAAATACATATTCCATAAATTAAAATACCCATGGTTCCTGAACTTTTTATGATTTTTTTTAAAAAACTCAACCTTTTTTATCTCTCTCAATATGGAATTTTATTCAATGAATTTATATTACTTTTCATGTTTTCATAGCATTATTAAGAACATATTGCCTTAAAAAATTGATGTATGAGGTACACTGGAATGTTAATAATGAAATTTCTAATTTTTAAATCTATTAACCTACTAACTACTAAAGAAATTATGATGAGGTTCAAACCTCAATGAGAATGTTCATAGACACTAGGAAAATCCTCATGGAAGAATGTTCTGGAAGAAGAGTTTTAACTATGATTAACAACTAAAAATGCTAGAAATTTAAAACCTATTTAATAAAATTAAATAAATAAAATAAAATCATTTATTTGAACTAAATTAATATATGATTAAAGTAGACAGAGACGCATGTGTCAGACTCATGATGCCCATCCAGGTGCATGCAATTCCAACTACTTAATTTCCACATCAGAATATTTATTTATTTAATTTTCAAAAATTCCAAATTTTATTGAAATACTATCATGTATCCTTAAATTAGATTATAAAATATTCTAATTTTTACACAAATAATCAATCATTTCTTTATATAATTGAATGAATAATTTGTGTTTCATATTGACCTCAAATCACTTAGTGAAATGTAACAACTTGTTTCTCAAGATGTCAACTTATCTATCAATTATAGATTCACTCACATGAGATCACTGATTTAGTATCATGGATTCACTTTTGAGTGGGAACAGACATAAAATAATAAATTTTCAATTAATATATTGATTTATTTAGGATTGAAAAGAGTGAAATAAATATTTCTATTTCAATCCTCATCAATTTATGGCTAAATAAATTACCTGATAATCTCCTGCTTGTGATTTCTTATTATGTATCACATGAATGATCATCAAAGCATTAATGAAAAATCCAAATTTAAAATAATTCAATTACATATATATTTAAATAAATAAGATTATAATCAAAAAAATCAAAAATAAAAAATAAAAGTTGGTTTAAACGAATGGCATGAAATTACTATCACGTTCATCATAAATCTAATACCAATCAAACTAGCCACCTATCTCAAAAACAAGAAACATAAAATAATAAATATAATTAATTGTATATATGTTAATGAAATTATCACTTCTATCCACCACTAAAGATCAAAAAAAACCTTCACTTCGATGATTGATTCACTATTGAACCAAAAAATAGTGCATGTCAACAACATTCATGAATCACCATCAATCACCAATAGGCCTGAAACCATCCACTTCCAACATGCGTAGAGGAATTTTGTGCTGCTTTTCCACACACCAAGATGTGATGGTCCTTGGGTGTCTTTTCGAGTGTGTTGGTGAAAAAGATGAGTGGTTTTAATTGGAGGTATAAATCTAGTGTTGATGCATGAGGAGGGGAACCATTGGTTAGGGTTTTCACTAAAGGAGAGAATTGTCGCATGAGGAGGGGACCAATTCAATGATAGTGGAGGAGAATCCCTACCGTGTATGTAATTTCAGTGGATGAGGGATGTTCTCTATCATATGGGTGTATTGAAAAGTAGGTCAACAGGCATGTGCTCACTTCGAGAGTATGAAATAAATTTTGTAAATGAAAACCAAATAGTTATTTGGATTTTAAATGTAGGAGGAATCTATTAGTGCTACTGGAATCTTTCCCTTGAGACTATTTCTCTTGTCTAAGTTTCTGATGAATTCTAGATGCAAGCTAATAACATTTCATCTTTTTTTGTTCCTTTAATAAATGATATTCCATTATACCATTTTGTAGTTTATTATTTGTGGGAAATGTCTACAAATTGGGTTCAAATGTAGTTTGTTAAATATGTGAGACAAGAAATCTTGAAAGAAATTTTTGTGAAGTTTATTTTTCCTTCTCTTGTATCCTGGATTACAAATTTATCAAAATTTTATCATAACTAGAATCCAAGTAATCCTCAAATTTCTAAAATTTCCTTTAAAATATATCCATGTAAATCCATCCTCATGTTCTTAAGTTGTCCAAGGACATCTATGTAACGTGTTTCATCAAAATGATGGTGTTGTTTGGGTGATAAGAACTATGGGAGACCTTTAACATTGTGTATATAGTACCCACTATATAGGAAGAATCCTCCATCACAACTGATGAAAATACTTCTCAAAAAATTAGAGGAGTAAAGACAATGAGTAATTATTCCTTATGTATCAAGGGTTGGACGAATCAACCTTTGAAAATTTTATTAAAAAATATCAAGAAAGAAATATTGGTAAACCATTGGAACCATCTTCAAGGATATTGATAAGATGAATTATATTTTTATTCAAACACTATGATTAGAGTTTGATGTGGCACACATGAAGGAAGGTGAGAGTATCTTTGACTAATTCTGACGTTTAACTGCTATTATTAACAATTTAAAAAAAAATTTAAATACTGGAAGTTATTCATGTCATTGAAATGGTACTGTGATCTCTCAAAACCATGTTTGAGAATGTGGTTTTGTAAATTGAAGAATAAAAGGACTTAGAAAAACTGTCTATTGAAGAATTAATGGGATCACTACAAGTGCATGAGAAACGAATACAAAATAGTATTGGTTCAATGGTTCAACATTCCATAGAGTCTAAGTTGACTCCAAAATAACAAAATAATGGAAAAAACAATTATTTGGTCATGGAACTTGTAATAATGGAAGAGTAATAGGTCATATATATCATGAAGTCCATCATCAAAATCATCAAAAGTTTTCAAGTGTCTATGGGAGAGGAAATGGTGGAGGTTGATTCATGCATGGTCATAGAAATAGAAAGAATATATAATATCACAATTGTAAGAAATTTGGTCATTATTCCTCTTAGTGTTGGAGAAAAATAGATCAAGATGAACCACCCAACTATGATCAAGCATCTCGCTATGAACAAGAAGTCATCACACTCTTCCTCGCATAAGAAAAGGCATATTAATGGATAGATGTTTGGTATCTCGACACAGGCACAAAAAACCATATGAGTGCTAACAAAGAACTATTCTATGAACTCACAGACTATGTTTATGGAAACATGAGCTTTGGTGACTCATCTAGGGTACCCCTGATTGGAAAAGGAAAAAATTAAAACCTATTTGATGAATAATGAGATAAATTATATTTTAAATGTGTATTATGTACCAAACATGAAAAATAATATCCTTTGTAATGGAAAAATCTTGGAGAAGGGGTATGTAATAAAAATGGAGAAATTTTTTCTCTATATAATATTTGCACAAACGAGACTTACTGATCAAGTTCAAATAGCAATGAATCACATTTTTTCACTCCATATTAATACAAAGGATGAGAAATTTCTCTTTAGACATGTGAATAATGACTCATGGATATAGCATCTTCATTTTAGAAATATCCATTTCAGTGGACATAAAATATTATCCTCATCATGTATGGTGCATGGATTTCATTAAATTGATGTTCCAAATTATGTGTGTGAGGCCTGTACAATCATTAAAAAAAAGGAATTCCTTCCCAAGTGGAGTGTCCAGAATAGAAAAGGAACTACTTTAGTTAGTTCACACCGATATGTTTTTGGACCACTTGAAGCACCCTCACTATGTGGTAATGAATACTATAAAAATGTACTTGATGTTTTAAGTACAAAACATTAGGAGTATTACATCAATGAAAAATATTGCACTTTTACAATCTTCAAAACATTAAAAACTATTGTTGAAGAATAAAGTGGTAAAAAATCCAATTACTCTGATCTGATAGAGTTATATAACACATTTCAAATTCATTTTAAGATTTTTTAGACAATAAGGCATCTATAAACAATACACTATAGCCTATAAGCCACAACAAGAATGGAATTGCAGAATGAAATAACTATAATGTCTTCAACATGATGATGACTATGATGAAGGAGAAAGTCTTTACAAATATCTTTTTAGTAGATGCAGTTTCATGTACTACCCACCCACTCAATTAGTGTCCAATAAAGAGAATCATAAATTGCACCACAAGAGGCATGGAGTTTCTACAAACCAAGAATAGAACGCCTATGAATATTTGGGTATGTCACCTACACTCATGTTCCAGAAGAAAGAAGAAGGAAGCTTAATGATCATGGAGAAAAGTTTATCTTCCTCATCTAAAATGAAGCATCTAAATCCTACAATCTCAAAAATATACTAACCAATAATTTAGTGGTGAGTAGAGATGATAAATTTAATGAAAAATAATCTGGGAAATCAAATGATGATGAATCAAACCAAGATATTCCCATATCAACATTATAACCTGAAGGAAGGAAAGGTCATTAGGAGAAAACTCCCACTACAAATTTATTGGCTATATCATTGGTATGAATAATACTAGGAGTAAATTCCTGCACCGCTAAAATAACTCTACCAAGTCAAAATGTGTACAGATCATCCTCACTCTTTGTGTCTATAAAAATAAAAATGTTACGCAATATCAATGAGAAAAATAAATGGGTAATTGTTTTCTACATATTTTTAGACTATGAGCCTCAAAAATTTTATCACCCATAATATAATAATGTTAGAGAATATCTATGATAGATGAAATTCATTCCGTAGGAAAAAATAACAAAAGGGAGCTGAAAAAATATAATAATAGCCATAAAACTATTAAAATCAAATTGGTGTACAAGATCAAGAAAAATTATAATGGTGATATCGATCACTACAAGTCATGGATCATAAAAAATTCCTATAAACAGTAGTACGTGGTGTACTATAAAGATGTCTCTCATCCATTATCCAACATTGACTCTATGAGTATGATTATCACCCTTTCATTTTATCATAGTTGGATGATAAACCAACTGGATGTGAAGTCTTCATTCTTGAATTGAATCATATAAATATCAGTCTATGTTTACCTTACTGGAGGCTTTGTATTGAAAGGAGAGGAGAAAAATATGTATTTACTGAAAAAATACTTCTATGGGTTGAAACAAGATTTATGTGATTTGAATTCATTAATCAAAGATTATCTTCTAGAGAACAGATTTTCCCAATTTATATATGATCATGCAGTATTCATCAAGAAAAATGATCATGGAGATATTCTTATAGAATGTATGTGTTAATGATTTTTTGCTTATATGGAATATCTGACCTTTGTTTTATGAATTCAAGAAGGCCATGTTTAAGGAGTTTGAGATGACTGACAGAGGTCTTGTGTATTTTTTCTTGGGCATAAAAGTAAAGAAAAATCATGGTGGTATATATATATCACAAAAGAAGTATTCTATGTAATTGATTAAAAATTTAAAAAAGTCCAATTATAATGTCATAAAAAAGCCTGTCACATTAGCCTTAAAATAGGAAAAAAGATGTATAAGGAAGAAGCGTTGACTCAGCATTGTTCAAGATTCTAATTAGAAGCCTAAAGTACCTCACAATCCCAAGGCACGATATATTATATAGTATTGGGAATCTAATTAGGTAATGGAAGAACCAAAATAATCAAACTAGTTACCCAGGAAAAGAATCCACATGTACATCAATGGAATAGTGGAATTTAGTCTATTCTATCCATAAAATGATGAAGAAATTCTATATGGATAAATAGATAGTGATTGGGGAGGTGACCAAGTTGAAATAAAAATCATGAATGGTTATGTATTCTTTCATTAAATGACTCCTCTCACATGTAATTCAAAGAAACATAGTGTGGCTGCACTATCCACATGTGAGGTAGTGTATGTAGCAGTATCATCCATTGTTTGTGAAATAATTTGGTTGATAAACCACCAAAAAGAGCTAAAGAATCCATAGGATGGATCCATAGTCGTATATGTTGATAATAAGTCATCAGTCGAACTAGTAAAAATTATATGGAATCATGGAAGTGAGGAAAACATGCATACCGAATACCATTATTTGAGTAATAATGTGTAACAGAAAACCAAAAAAATAGAGTATTTTCATGCTACAGAATAGGTGGATGATATTTTCAAAAATTCATTTCTGAAAAATGAATTGAAAGAAATAAGAATGATTCTCAGAATAAAGAATATTTTTGTTTGAAGGGGAGTGGTGGAAATATCAACCATGCTATAGATTGGATTTTCAAAGAAGGAGGGTGTCATCAGTGTTCCTAGAATATTTTCCATGCAGCTATTTCTCTCTTACAAGTGTGTGCTTAATTCCAGATGCAAGCTATGAATATTTCATCTATTTGTGTTTCTTCAAAAAATTATATGTCTATATACTATTTCAGAGACATTTTAATTTCTGGGAAAATCCTATAAATAGAGGAAATTTAGTCTATTAATTATGTGAGACAAGAAAGATTGAAACCAGTTTTCTTGAAGTTTATTTCTCCTTCTCACGTGTCTTGGTTTGTACAACAATCCATATTGAAATCCTATGAGAAGATGGATAGTTGAGGGGAGGTGGGAAGGGGGTTGGTATGGTGGCGTGCAATGGTGAGGGGAAGCAATGGGATGAATGAGTTGAAGAGTAGGGGTAGCACTCTAGGCATGCTGCAAGAGGGTGGAGGAGAGGTTGTCAACCTCTTCTCCTTTTGCTGAATGGAGGATGGATTCTTGTGAGGCATGGTGCAGGCTGATTGCTGGTATTTCTACTATCTAGATCTAATAGTTAGATTCCTCCCCTCGAAGGGTTTCTAAATAGTGGAAGACGACCTCTTCGCACATATATATTCCACCCCACGTTGAAAAAACATGGAAAATAGAAAAATTCAAATTAAATTGAATTATCTCAATTGTAAAATAATAATAATAATAATAATAAATAATTTGAATTATAAAAATTTATATTAAATTAACTTGATTTTAAAAAATGACAATTTTCAATAGATAAATGAAAATCAAAGTTATATATATTTTACTAATTTCTGAAATATCTAATAATATTATAAAAAATAAATAATTATATGTATATATAATTAGATATACCAAAATAATAAATAATATTTAATTAGTAGTTATATAACATTATAATCACTCCTAAAAATAAAAAAATACTATTAAATGGAATAATAATTTAATAGAAATAAAAACTAATAATAACGATAAAAATAACATTTTAAATAATATAAAATGTTAAATATAATATAATACTAAAATAAAAAATTAAAATAATTATTAATAAATATAAATAAATTAATATTAATTCTAACAGTATTTAAATTACATAAAATAATTAGTTTATTATGTATTAAATTATAATAATCAATAAAATTAACATAAACTAATAAAAAAAATTAATATATAATTAAAAAAATAATTAAAATAAAGAAAATGATAAATAAATATAGAAATAAACTAAAAATATAAATAATGGTTAAAATAACTAATTAAAATCATATTATAAACCGATAAATAAATTTAGTGCAAGCCATGCACATCAAATCCCCCACACTTAAAATTTTTCAACCATGGGAAAAACAATCCGAAATAATACAGACCTTTAGAAAATTCAACACATAAAAATTACATGTTTGAAAATTTTCAAGTCCCTTTTCAACCAAAAAAATATCAGGCTTCATTTAATATCCCAATTTATTAAAATACTTTCCCTTCAATTCATATAATTTCCAAAAAGATGAATCTACATGTACACATCATTTTACCTTACTCTCCATCAGTCTCATCTCTCAAAAAAATCATTAACAATGCTTTTCTCAATTATTGTACACATGCATGCTAACCCTAGGATTGTCATAATTATTACATCCCCACTTGGGTAAATCAATAGATAGAACCAATCGTAATGAATTAATATTATGTTCAAATGTCTTTAATGCTGTGTGATGGATGATTAAAAAATTTATATTTTTTTTGAAAAAACGAGCGTTGAATCTTGAAATAAATGCATGATAAGTGTCAAATAAAATGTCTACCTGAACATAAGATTTTTCTTATCCCTAAGAATATGAGAATAAAATTTATCTCTCAAAAATTGGATCTTCTTTTTTACCTATCTCTATATTTTTATTTACTTTTTTAAGGGATGCAACTCAATCGAACATAGTTGAAATGAAAACAGGTGAGTAACAGCTCTCAAAACACATAAAAAATGATATAAAAATCCCAAAGGAAATGTAAAAAAGTAACTCATTATCTATAAAAGATCATTCGAAGTAGTTAATATATAAAACTCTCTAGATCCTAGAGTAATAATTCATCACACTTATAGGTATCCCTAATGTTGAGGGTTTCTGTGCAATGACCACAAATGATATCATTGTTGGATTGAAAGAGAATCTATATGATCATGTTAAAATATATGTAATAAATGTGGATGTTGTGAAATGTATCACATATGATCATGATGAGATAATGTCAATCCATGTTAATAAAATTTCCCATTATCCCCAAAAAACCCTATCAATGAATAAATCCCCCCCCACACTTAGATTAAGAATCATAATGGAAATATTAGTCAATTGGATGGGGAATTGTATCAATTAGGAGGATCATCCTAAAATAATTATTTATGAATTATAGAGGCTATATAAATGAGAAAATATTTAGGGGGACTACCACATAATCGACTTTACATAGTTCAACCTTTTAATGGCACTAAAAAAACTGATCATAAAGGGGGTACCTTTATCAATGCTAAATAAATGATGTTAAAAGGTTATTTTATCTCCATTAAAATAAATGATGATAAAAGTACCCCTTTATTAGTGTTTTTCTTAGTGATGATAAAAAGAATATTTCATAAAAAAATTATTTATCTTTAAAAAGAATATATTAATATATTAATATATTTATATTTAAATAAATATAATATATTTCATAAAATATGATTTATATAAGGATAAATAATCATTTAAACATAATATATAACATATATAGTGAAAATGTATTATAAATAAATCAAAAATAGTATTAATTAATAATTAGGTAATTATTATCGAGTAATTTTAATTTAATAACAATTTGAATATATAAAAAAATATTAAACGATCTGAAATAACTTTAAAATGTTACTGAAAATTGAAATTTCCATAACTTTTGATTTGGGTGTATGTTTGTACTCTATCATATATCAAATAGAAGCTTGTGAAAATCTATATGACGTAATGATCTTGAAAACACCATTCACTTTTTTTTCTAGGATAAAAATTTCCCATAAGTCATTCAAAAATGAGTTTTTAGTCGTGGTATTCCGATTTTTTGTCATTCGATGGAATTTCAGACTCGTTGAATGGGGTCTTATTGGATTTTTTTGGGGACGTAAATGAATCATAGGGATTAAATTCATATTGATATTTTTATTTAATAATTTTATCATTTTTCATTATGTAGTTTAATTTATCATCAAATATATGAAAATATATACATATTTTGTTTATGATTACACATAGAAGTTTAATAACATAAATATATATATGAAAACATATTTACATGAAAAGTAACCTTATAGATATATAAACCATAACTTAATAAAAAATATTCATTTTACTTAAAATAATTTTTTGGAATAGCTTTATACGTATATAATTAATGTATATATCATGTATATATATATATATATATATTTGTCTATGTATTGAAAAACAAATTTATATTTATCTATATATTCTAATATATGTATATAAATATTAATATATTATATACATAAATAAATATAAAAATGTATTATTATATTTAAAGATACACATATATTTAAATATATGTACGTATCTTTAAATACACAAATACATACCAAAAAACATATTATATATATATTGACACACATATATATATATGGATAAAAAATGTAATTAAATATATATAAATATATAATATATAATAAAATGAAAAACAAAACAATATTGTCCAGTGGAAGGCGCGTTTTCATATGATAGGGAGGTCTCAGGTTTGAAACCCCCCAATTGAAGGGGCGCGCGAGTGGGTGAGAAATCTCATAGCATATTTAAAGGGGAAAGAGAGGATAACACTGTTAGTGGGGAGGATGATGGACATGTACTATTATAATGGGGTTGAGTGATAATTAATTGGGGTGTCACTTTACTATTTATTGGGAAAAATATTTTTGACAATTTATTTTTTTGACCAATATTAGTGCTTTTTTAGCAATCATAAAAGGGGCCTTTATCATAATTTTTTAACATTGATAAAAGGGACCCCATTTAAAAATCACTTTGATTATGAGTGATTTTTTAAAGCTGATAACATCTTTTTTTAGTGCTATTAAACCCCTATTCTATTATATGAGTGGGTTAATGCGTTAAAGGGGTTTATGAAATCAAATAGAAGCCTCAATCATTTTAGTGAAAATTTGAAAATTATTTTCACTTTAATGGAAACACATGTCATGTTTTAGAAGTCATAATGTGGTCCATATTCCATATATAAAAAGAGAAAGATGATATGATGTAAAAATGTTCTAGAATCCTCATGGGTATAGAAATTAAATGTTCAACAACATAAATGAGAATGAGTAAAACTAAGTGTCTCAAAAGTATATAATTTTACGAAAAACATTTTTGAGGCATGGAATAATATCAGAAATCATCTAAATCTAGGAATCAAGAATCAAATAATTCAAAACTAAAATCATGGTCTCATAAATCCTAGGGATATATGTGGTATTATTTTGACAATATTATGAAAAAAATACAATAACTTTCATGTGGTTTCAATAATGACAGGACTATTAGTTTTTTCATTTTTTCAAATATTTAATTAATTTTATAGTTTTTTATTTCACTTGGTGTTTTTAATTAATAAAATATAATAGAAAATAAAACACTTCCTTGTGTAAGTGAATATAGATGTGGAAATGATACCAATATCCGATGATGCTCCAAAATTTTTGTACCTCTAAAATCAACACATTGACTACAAATACCGACATCATATCAAATATACAACACCAAAGTAAAATTAACACGTGGATAGTAATAATATATATGATGAACTCGGATCTTCCAGAGTACCAGAATAAAATATATTTACAGAAAATGCATGCCATCTTATTAACGAAAAAACTTAAGGAAATAAAACTAAATGCAGTGTATAGAAAATAAAATACCGAGTGGTTACCTCCAATTAAGTTCGATGTTTACTTCATCATTATCTAGATGTTGATGAAACTAAACTTGGATTGAATAGAAATATATACCATGCAAACGATTCTGTATTAGGATTAGTGGGGAATAAATTCATTGAAAATGAAAATATCCTTGATGATACAGAATATCTCAACATATTGATTTCAAAAAAATATATTGGTAGAATGAAAAAGAAAATATCCTAGCATGTAAGGGAATAAATATACCTCATCTAAACAAGGACTCACCAAATAATTTATGTTTTTTAAAGTGAGTCTGTTGGAATATCCAGAAGATTACCTCTTTTAATGTAAACTATAGAAAACTTTCCTTAACATAATCCTTTAGTGGCAAGCTTATATCCTTCATATCATTAGATGTAGTTCCTAGGTCGATGATATATCCTAATTCATTTTCACCTCCAACCACTAACATATGTAAATCTATTTTTTACAACTAAATTCATGCCCCACAATTTCATTTATTGTATCAAGGTCTAGAGTATTACAAGTATATGTGTGTATTTTAGGTGAACCATTTTTTACCTAGATGTATGGAGAAAGTGGATTGGTATCAATTAGATTAGATGACTATATTGTGACAATAATGATATCTTTTTCTGAATATTCTTCTATTATGTCCCTATTATATTTCTCCAATGGAACATGTGGCACCAAAAATAGAGGATCATTTATGAAATCCCATTCTTCTATTATTTTTATAAATTTATGGATATTCTCCACCATAATCCTGGACTAATTTTTTTACTCTATAAATGTAATGTATTTATTTTGGAAATGTATTCACACTCACAAATATTTTCAAAAGATGGTGATTTGATTTAATTTGATGGGATGTCCTCTTGCATGTTTCAATATATGGATTCTAGGCTCAATTATAACTCTATCATAGTAAATAAGATTCCCTATTCAATTTCCTCTTGATACTCAAAAGGTTTAATTTGATATAAACCATATTCATAAAGTATCAATTTTGTGTGGGGTTGGGAACTCACATAATAAGGACATAAAATCACATTTTTTGATAAACCATTTTGTTCCATATAGTATAATATTGTGCTCTCATATTATTAAGAGTTGATTATATAAGAATAATCAATTTATGATGAAGATGCATAAATTTTTTTATGATAATAAGAATAATCAATCAAACTATTCTCATCCCTAGAATTAGAATATGAATTTTGTTGAAATGGAACCTTAATTAAACTATCCTCAAAATAACTGTAATATTTTAGATCATCAAGTTGTAGTGAGATGACTTGTTCGATATGATGGGTAATTTTATTTTCAAAATTATTCATTTGATTTTATATATCTTTTATTGAATAAATAAAAATTGCATTAAATTCATATTCATCCTCAATCCTCTAATTTGACTTAGTGATAGAAGGAAACAACATACACTCAATTATTGAATCATTTGTTTCACAGGAATTATGATGTTTCAAAATTTCAGGAATTCTAATATTTTAAAATTTATTGACATATGTATAACAATTTTTTTCATACCATGGTGAAAAATTATCATATGGATAATAACATAATCTTGAATAAAGAAAATTAAAATAAACATTATTACATGGAGAGATCATGTGTAGTGAATCATTGTACCTCATACCACGAGTTGTTCACATATTAAGAGGGTGTTGATTTTAGATGTATAGTGTTGACCACACCATTCAAAACATTTTGGTTTCTTAAAATTCTTGTAATGACAACAAAAAATACCCAGAGTAGATCTTTTTTTTGATTTTTTTGGTTTGGTTTTATTTTGTTTTTGACCTAAATCACTCTTCTTATTAATATACTAATGTTATTATTGTCCCCAAAAATAATGATAGAAATGTTTAGTGTTTATCATGAAATGCACAGTTTTAAAATTTATTAACCTTCTATATAAGGTAAAAGTAATCTTCATGTTTTCCTGCAGAAGGATAGAACAAAATCAGGTGACCTATTATGTTCTTACTAAAAGGAGGAAGGTTGTGTGAGAGGCTCAACATGGGACAACTATTGGCGTGGCATTCCTTGACATCCAAGGGTCAAGCTCCTCCCCTATTGGGGGTTTTATAGGCTGGAAGAAGGCCTCCCCCCACAAATATGTTCCATCCCTAGATGAGAAAATTCAAAAAAATGAATACTTCAACTTCAAAATTAAAATTAAATCTATTTATATAAACTTTTAAATAAAAGTAATATTAATAATAATAAAATAATTATAATAATAAAAATATATATTAAAATAATGTGATTATATAAAAATGATAATTAAAAATATATTAAGTAAAATTAATGTTATACATATATATAACTAATTATATAAAAAACATAATATAAAAAATTTAAATAAATATATATACATAAAAGTATATATACAAAACAATACATAAAATATAATTAATAGTTATATAAAATTATAATCTATCCAAGAAATAATAATACTATTTTTAAATTTTAATCTAATTTAATAAAAAACTAATAATAAAAATAGTAATATATTAAATAATATACAATGGTAAATAATATGTAATAAAAAAAGAATATATTAAAATAAGTATAAAAAATATTAATAAACTAATAATATTTAAACAAATGTTAATAATCTATAAAATTATTTTAAAGAAATTATAAAAAACTAATACTAAAACATAATGAACTAAAAATTACTAAACAATAATACAATATAATGGAAATAAACTAAAAATATTTAAAATGGTTAACCTGGTTAAATAAAATCAATTTAGAGAGCTATAATTTTTTTAGTGAAATCCATGTCCATCAGAAATCATCAAAAAACAATTATATAATTAGTTTTACATTATAGTCTACTTAGAAATGCATCTAATGTTTAAAAAAAGTTTTTAAAAATTTCAAACCTGATTCAATAAGATTTTTTTTAAAATTTGTTTCATTTTGATGTTTTAAAATTTTATTCTTGAGATTTTACTGTTCCAAAAATATATATGTCATGACATGTCCCCCTGAGCTAGTGTCGTGACTACCCCAAACCCGCCTTCCATAGGCCAGGGGATGACGACTAGTGCGAGTAGGCACATCCCAAAATAAAAGGCATTTTCCTTAAAACCTCTATACATGCACAAGTTCAAATTTCGGAAAGTAAACACAAAGTAAACCCCAAATTCCACGGAGAAAACTTCTAAGAGTACATTACCAATTGAAAGTACAATAGGGCCAGAATACAAGCCCAAACCCACAAAGGAAAGTACAACGATCATGATCTGTTCGCTGGCGACCCCACCTGAAGTGTAGGTGAAAGGTAGCCACTTGTAGCTTTAGAACTACACATGTTTTTCTTGTCTCACTAAGCACCGGCTGGTCCCAGACCACCAAGGTCTCCGTCAAAGCATCTGTTCGTCTAGTATCACTAAGCACCTCCTAGTCCCATACCACAAAAGTCTCCATCAAAGCATCAATCACCTGCACAGGACATGACACATGTGAGCAATTCCTGTGCAAGGGTGAGTAACACAAGAATAAGTAGGGACCCCTAACCACAAAGGAAAGACCACAAAGGAGGGTATGAACAATGTACTATAAAGCCACACATGTATAATCTAAACTTTGTAAAGTAAAACTATTTTTTGTACAATGAACACCTTGGACTGCTGAGGTACTCATCTCTGATGAGTATCATTGGTCTTCTGTGTCACACAATGCCACTCCCCACTGTGGGCCTTCTATGTCACATAGAGACACTTCCCCTATAGGCCATCATAGTTGGTCCACCCAATGACACTTATAATTAATCCACACAGGGTCGTTTGTAGCTGATCCACATAGGGTCAATTATAGCTAGTCCACATAGGACCACTTGTAGCTGATCCACACAGGCTCCCTTGTATCTTGTCCATACAGGGCCTATCATATAGGCCTACTGGGTCATTTTGACTTTCTCATCAGTAGTATTCGAAACTCATCTAGCTGCAGCATTCCCACATGTAGTGCGCTTGATTCTAGGAGAATCCACTCTTCAAGCCATTGGACATATATGGACTCTTGAGGAATGTCACATAGACTATTCCAAAATAATTGTCTCATCGCAATGGTACCAATGCTTCAAACAGTGCATCTATCGGACATCTGGTCCCAGAGATATTGGTGTTTTATTAAACAGGGGCCAGTTGTGTTCTGGCCTGATCCGACCTGGTCGAACCGACATGACCAACCCAGCCCGGGGGTCCCGCATGACCTGACCTCATTCGAGCGACCCAACGTGGTTCAAGTCTTGGAAGGCCCGCTCCGGCTAGGCCCATTGGGCATTACTGTACCCGACCTGGTTTTGTTGTGGGTCTAGCTCGCCAGGTCACCCAGCAACCTGGTTCCATCCAGACTAGCCGACAATAGGTGAGCCAGTTCTTTCCCAGCCCCTGCTGCCCAGTGGCCCGGTTTTATCCCACCAGTCTGGCCCTCAAAACCGAGTTAAATAGTGTTCCATATCTAGATGCTCTGCGGCCTGGTTTGCGCCCCTCGACTTAGCCTACAAAGTGGGCATGTCTCCTCCAACTCGAACGGCTGTTGGGCATATGGTTCGATCGCGATGCGGCCGACTAAAGTTGGACGCCCACTTTTCCCGCACATGGTCCCTGTTAGACTGTGTGCCAGTGCACCACAGCACGGACGGCTCGGGCCACCCCTCTGACACGACTGGGTGGTCAGGTCATTCTTCAAAATCCACCGTCATATATGCCGGTTCCCCCTACTACCCCACCACAGACCGGGCTGACAGTGGGCTCCACCTCGGCGCGCCATCGTGGCCCCACCGCTAGCTAATGTCACCACAGGTGTGTCTTCGGTTCCTTCTTCGGATGACCGGGTCCGCTTCAGTGGTAAGTTCCTCAAAATTTTTATACCTCCAGCTTCCATGGGGTGGCTTCTTCCCTACTATGGCCTTTAGATTTGTTTTTTGTAAATTTCAAAGGTGCATTCACGAAGAACATATGAACTCCCAAAGACTGTGGAGGGCTTTGTTCATGTTTGCCTGATTCCTCCACATTAGAGTTTTTAAAACATGGGAGGAGGATGTTAAAAATTCAATCAAAAATATACCCATGAAGAAAAAACTTTGAGATAAAACACCCTCCCACAAGAACAAGTGACCTGCGAATCACTCTCTTCATGGGTTTATATGCATTCAATGTTTTAGAAAGAATAAAGGGGCAAAGAAAATCAATAGTAAACCCATAGCTGGAGAAGCTTTGATCAGAGGAAAGGCTCATCACTAATGGAAATCCATTCACTTGGATTCATGATCCTCTCAAATCCATTAGTTTTAGGTCGTCTCTGGTCTCAGGTCCATTATTCAAGGGTGACATTACCACTTTTCTATTTTCAGGTGTTCTTCATTAGAGAGAATTCTCTTTTAGTTTGTCAAAAAATAACAGATCTCAATCTATTTCTCCAACAAATTCATCTCATTAAAAGAGATAAATGTGTCACCGTGTTTCTTTTACACTGAGTCACCACATCATTATGCTTTAGTTAATGATTATTTATGCTGTTTCATTTATGGAATGAAACAATAAACTCGTCGCTGTGTTCCGGTGACGATTTTTAAATAAAATAATCAATTTTATGTTTGTTTTATTTTTCATAAAATTTCATAAAATTTACTTTTTTCTAATACCTACGATGGTCAATGTTAGGTCCATTCTTAGGTAATGTCTCCTTTTAAGATGCAACAGTGCCCCCAGATTTTCAATCGGAGCACATGTTTATATTTTTCCAAAAAGTGCACGCACTCCATTTTAAATCATTTAAAAAAGTTACAAAAACAATCTTCCACCCTCAACCCACATCAGTCGAGGTTAAGCTCCCACTAATAGAAACACACCCTCACAAGTTCAACAGAAATCTCAAATTTATAATCGGAGTTAACATTTACGAGTTATAAGGATTTGAATATAAAATAATTGTTACTTATTTATTTTATTTACCGCCAAAAACTAACTTCCACTGTTGGCCTGTGCCAGCCAACTTTAGGCCCTTTATTGGATAATCCTGATGCTCTGAGTTCAATGGTGCCCTTGTATTTTTGATCTGATTACAAGTTTAAATGTCAGAAAAATGTGCACGCATGATTATTTAATGAACCTAAATAAATTTAACAAAATAAATTTCGGTCACTTTGGGCCTACGAATTATGTGTTGTCTCAGTGCCTAGTCTCAAAATAATCCCATTTAATTCATAAAAATCATGTAATTTTGGCGTATTAAATTACTCCCCCTTTATGGATTTACATCATCAAAAGAAAAAACAAGGGATAATCAAATAAAAATGGGTACTGAGAATGAATCTGAAAATCCCGCTCCCATGTACTCTCTTAGAGATTCTTACTCTTCCACCAAACGTATACCAGAGGAATCGACCACCCCTAAAGGACCATCTCCTACTGATCATCTATCTCAATTGGGAACTCCACAATGGTTTCCCCATCATCAATGTCCAACTTTCCTCAGTTGATGACTTGCAATTGATCATGCACATACCTCCTCAACTGCAATATGTGGAAAATGTCACGACTCAATGCATATGTGGGAGAAGATCTAGGAGGTATTCCACCTCTCTAACTCTACTCAGAATCTTTAAAGGGCTGAAGAATCTCCAAGATAACTTGTTGCCCTGACCAAATCACTGCAATCATAGTCAGGGTGATTCCCAATGGGATACATGGTCTCCCTCCCCAAACTCCAAGGACCTCGTTCTTCTATTGGAAAAAGATTTATGCATTCTCTAGGCAGTCCTCATCATCTCCTGGATGATTTTCACCTTCTCAGTGGTAGCCCATACCAACTTTGGACCCATGAGTGCTGACTAACCTGGGATTTTTCGGCATTGATGTGACCTGTAAGGCTGCCTATAAAGTTCCTCAGACAGTTCCATGCCAATGGTGGAGTGATAGTTGTTGTTGTACACAAGCAGTACTAGAGGTAGGTGGTCCTCCCAACTATGACCAAACTCCAAGAAACAAGCACGTAGCATGTACTCCATATCCTGAATAGTCCTCTCCATATGACCATCAGTTTGGGGATGCAAAGTCATATTCTAGTGTATCCAAGTCTCGAACCCCTCATGTAGTCCCTTCCATAGCCAGGATGTGAACTGAGAATCATAGTCCAAGACGCTCGTCAAAGTTACCCCATGAATTCATACTAGTTCATGGAAGTATAGATGTCTAAAGCCATATCTGATCCCTGATCCTAGATTGGTAGGAAGTGAACTAACTTGATGAGTCAACTAATGATCACCAAGATAGTTTCGGGTCCCCTGGACGAGTGTGGTAATTCCATCCTGAAGTCCATCGAGAGACCATACAACTTCCACTCTAGTGCCTCAAGTGGATATGACTAGCCTATTAGAACCTGATTCTCATCCTTCCCTTATTGACAAGTGATCCATCATTAAATGAACACTCCCACCACTTTTTTCACCCCTTCGCACTAGTACTAACGTCGATGATCCTGTTACATATTTTCCACTCCCAGATTTACCACTAGAGTGGAGGTATGGAACTGCCTCAAAATCTCTTCTGAAAATTCCTCTAGTACTACTATGTGTCCTTTAAAAAAGATGATGTTCTCCCCTCCCATTGAAAATCCATGAAGAGTTTTTCCTGAGGATAACTGAGCATGCTAGGCCTCATAGTCATCATCCAGCAATGTTTCCTCCCTAAATAGATATAAGAGTGGGGGTGTGACAGTCATTGTCTAAAGGTAAGCTTCTCTATCATCATCCACAAAGAATATCTACAGCTTGGCTAGCTACTCATTCACCACACTCAGCAGAAGAAATCAAGACCTCATACTGAGCACGTCTACCACCACATTCACCTTCCCTAGATTATATACTATGTCAAATTCATAGTCATGGAGGGACTGTAGACATTGACACTGCCTCATGTTCAGGTCCTTCTAGGAAAAGATATACCTCATACTTTTGTGTTTAGAGTAGCCTGTAAACCACTCATCCATCAAGTTGTGCTGCCACATATTCAAAGGAATGACCACTGCCACTATCTCTAGGTCATGGGTTGCATAGAACTTCTCATGCTATCTCAAGTACAGTGAACCATAACCAATCACTTCTCTCTCCTGCATCAGGACACAACCTTGTATGGTCACTGATGCGTCACATAAAACTACATACCCAACACCCTCCTCTGTTAGTATCATGATAGGATCCCTTCTCATGCCCTACCTCAACTCCTAAAACCTATAATGGAAACATTCTTTCCACATGAATGGTTTTCCCTTCTTCGTCAATGCCTTCATGTGTGATGACAATCTATAGAATTCAGGTATAAACCTCCAATAATACCCAACAAACACAAAGAAACTCCTCACCTCAGGAATTTTCTTGGGTGGTTTCCAAGAAAGCACCAACACTATCTTTTCTGGATCCTCCACAACTCCAAATTCTAAGATGACATGTCCAAAGATGTGGTCCATTCATATCTATAACTCACACTTCGATAGCTTATCATTAATCTAGTTCACTTAGAGGGTGTATATAACCATCCTAAGGTGTATCGTGTGCTCCTCCTCTAACACTAAATACACTTGATGTCATCAATGAATAAAACTAAAAACCAGTCTAGGTACAACGGGAATATAATGTTCTTAAGTCCCACAAACATAGCTGGGGAGTTTTTCATGCCAAATGACATCACTGAGTACTTATAGTGTCCACATCAACATCTGAAAACCATCTTTGAGATGTCCTCATCTCACACTCAAATCCGGTAATAGCTTGATCTAAGGCCTATATTTGAGAACCATATCGCTCCCTTAATCTTATCAAAGGGGTCATCAATCCTTGGTAGAAGATACTTGTTCTTCATGATCACCTAGTTTATGTGAAAAAAGTCTAATCATGGGCTCAAGATTCTGTCTACCTTCTTGGTGAACTACACTATGTCTGCCCATGGAAAAACACTAGGCCTTATGAACCCCTTCCTCTATAAGTCCTTCAACTATACCCTCATCTCTTGGTGGTCTACGTGATCCATCTGATATGCAAGTGTAGATATCGGTTCCACCATAAGGTATAGATAAATGTAGAAATATACCTCTCTATGAGGAGGTAGTATTAGAAAATCCTTTGGAAAGACATCCTCGTACTCATCCTCCTCTATAGGGAACTGAAAAATCGAAACATACACTACTAAATGGGTAAGGATGGTCGCATGTAGCTACCCACTTCATCTGTCCTCCATATCCTTGAGCATGGTGTGGACAACATATGGGTCTTGTTTATAACATGCCAAAATGTATACCACCTACTACGACTCTCCCAACTACTCTGCCATGTCTACCACCATGCAGATTAATCTATTACTATCACTATCTCTACCCTAGTGTCCCATCCACCATTTCACTATTAGATTTATGGGATTTAAAATCTATTAATGAGATGTCCCCTATTGTCTCTTGAAAATACTTACTATTTTCTCAGCCAACTGGACTCAACCTATGATCCCTAATCTCTAGATCCCCTATCTTGGGGCCTCTTCTCGGAACGTTCCACACATCCAACTCTCTAAGAGAGACATTAGAATCAAACATTCCCACTACTGACATCCACTAGCTATATCTGCTTAGCCAAAGGACTTTCAACCACAATGGTTCACTCTACCACCCTAGAATATGTATGAATGCCCTGAGGAATAGTACTGGCTTGGATGTCTCTAAAAACATATCAATTGGATGCCCAAGCCTTGAAGCACTAGTAGTATCGTATTAATCGAGTACATGGAAAGGTTGGTACACCACGATGAATTCACATATATCGACATGTCGTTATGTCTAAGATATAGAGGATTTCGAGCACACATATCCCTTAGATCTTATGGAAATAACCCCCTCTATGAGAAAGGTTATCAATCTCTATCCTTGGAAAAGTCACCTCATCGTATGATTGAATAATATAAACCCCTCCATATCCCTGATAAGCCACATAAAAGGCTCACAGAAAGTACCACCATCCGATATAATGGTTCCCTGGATAGATGGAAAACTCAATCACCACCTCCAGCCAGTCCTTAGCTGCCTATGAGTCGGGCTATCCTTGAAACCTGAGTGGTCTCTATCACTAAAACATTCCTAAGTAATTGAGATTTCATGCATCCTCTACTGGTAGCGCCAGTAGAACTGCTGACCAATGTGTGGTGGTAAAGCTAGGACACTGCCTGAAGGTTCCATCTTAGGAAATATTACCTAAAACAAAACCTCATCACTCAATAGAGCATCCTTGTGGTAACAGACAAGAATCTTGGTTGGCTTTCTGTGTGGAGGCATCTTAAAAGTTATCATGATGAATCCAGATGAATCACGATTAATAGATTATACCTAGTGAGATCACTCTGAATGAGAAAGATCAAGAGAAAACAATCAAATATGCATGTAACCAGTGTTTTCATTTACTGTGTTAGAAAGCAGAATTCAAGGTATTGGTGTATGGATACATCGGCCTCTGCACCAACACTGGATCCCCAATCCCAAATTTCGAAATCAAAACACATAACACTATTTCCCCATAAAAATTTACAGACTCATAGTTCTTATGGTTGAACTGACCACTCTGATACCACATTTCCATGACCCATCCCCCAGGGCTCATTTTGTGAAAACCCCAAGCCTGCCTTCCATAGGCCAGGTGCTTGTGACAAGCACTGTGTAAGCATATCCCAAAAGGGAAAGAATTTTCCTTAAAACATGTACACATTCAGAAGATTAAACTGCAGAAATAAAACCCATAATAAAAAACAATTTTCTCTAGGACCACTAATGAGAGTACAAAACAACCTCAAAGTATAAAGGGTCTAGAATACAAGAACAAAAAAACAAAGGAATGTACAACTGCTATGGTGCATCCACTCAAGATCCCACCTAAAGGGTAGGTGAAGGGTAGTTTTTTGTAGCTATAGAAGTACACCGATCTGTCCCATATCACTAACTGCCACCTGGTCCTGGACCACCATGGTCTTCGTTAAAGTATTTGTCTTTCCCGTCTCACTGATCGCCACCTAGTTCCATACCACCAAGGTATTCATTAAAAAGTCAATCACCTTCATGGGACATGACTCATCTTGGACAAGCCCATGTAGGGGAGAGTAACACAATACTTAGTAGGGACCCCAACCAATAATGGAATAACCACAAAGGTGGGTATGCACAACGTATTATCTGCTCATGCATGTATAATATAAAGTATGTTAATAAAAACTATCAGTTGTACACTGAAAAAACTCAGACTATTGAGGTTCTAATCCATGATGAGTACCATGGGTCTACTGGGTCACAAAGAGCCTCTCCCCACTATTGGATTATTGTATCACATATAGCCGCTTCCCACTTAGGCCATCATAGCTTGTCCATACATGGCCACTTATTGATGATCCAAACAGGGTCACTTGTACTAGATCCACATAGTGTCTCTTGTAGCTGGTCCAAGTAGGAATTCTTATAGTTGATCCACACAAGGTCGCTTGTAGCTGGTCTACATAGGGCTACAAATTATTTGGTCATGTAGGGTCATTTATACCTGCTCGTTAGCAATCCATGGTGTTCAATGTATAACAGAATGTTTTCCTACTATGTATTGTCTTATTCAACCATACATGGGCTTTTCCCACACGTGTCGTGTCCCATTAAAGAGATCAATGCTTCAATAGAGACCTTGGTGGTCTAGGACTAAGTGGTGCTTAGTAAGATGGGACAAACAAATACTTTGATGGAGACCTCGGTGGTTCCAAACCAGGTGGTTTTCAGTGAGATGTGATGGACGATCATACTTCTACAGCTATAGGCAGTTACCCTTCACCTACCCTCAATGGGGGGTTTTAAGTAGGTGAACCATGGAAGTTGTACATCCTTCTGTGTTTTTGGGATTTTATTCTGGACCCCTATTACTTTCCATTTGTACTGTACTCTCAATATTTGTCTCAGTGATAGTTGTGGTTTACTTTGTGTTTATATTATGCAATTTGAGATTGTTCTTGTGTACAGGTCCTAAGGAAAATGCCTTCCCTTTTGGGATATGCCTACTCTGTGCTAGTCTCTAGCCCCTGGCCTATGAAAGGCGGGCTTGGGGTAGTCATGAAACATGTCCTGTGGGATGTGTCATGACAATATAATTTTTTTTCACTAAGCTATTCCAAATTGGATGAACTATTATTATATTAAGGAAGCATTGGATTTTAAAAATTCTTGAAAATATTATTGTAATTCATGGAACCTTCCCCTTCATAAATGACACAACCATGAAAATTAAGAAATTTGGTGAAGGAAATAAGTATTGTATGATTATGAAGCCCAACAAAAGAGAAGTTATATTCTTAATTTTTTTAATATATGTCATCAAGTAGTTATTTTTTAATCGGAGTTAAAATCGCAAGTGTATAATTTTTGTAATGTGAAAAATGTAACAACCCATATTTTAACATCTTATTTCATTTCATATTTTTTTTATTTTTGATATTGATGGTTATGAACTAAAATGTACACACACGAGATGCATGTACACATACATATAATGCATGCAAATGTATATAACACATGATATTAAATTTAATGTGCATTTGATACACCCATATGATGTGTGAATATTATCACACATATGATTCATGAATAATAATATATTTAATATAATAATATATATATACTTTAATTTGCATGAAATGAATATTCTACTTTAGTTTCATTCGATGTAAAAACCTATCTTTTATCTCTTAAATGGTTTAATTTTCTTTTTAACCAATGGATGATTTATTCACAGATTTTAATTTATTTATTGAAATGGGTTTTATGAATAAACTCCTAATGGATAGAATTTCCTAATATGTGTCTGGAAGTGAGACCTATAGGCTTTAGTTATAAAATATAATGATTAATATTGTATGTGGGTTTGAGATGTGTGTAAAACACTACTAAACAAATTATAAACACAATTTTCTAGAAAACACCATATATCTTATTTCCGATAGTGAAAGAACCCCATCATATTTTGGATATCCTCATGAAATGCTCATGGATCCCTAGGATGGAGCATTCCCATAGAGGAAGAGTGTTTTTTCTATAATATTTGTTATCACCCTCAACCACACTCCATTAGTGGAATGTGATTTATTTAACTCCAATAGTTTATTTTCATCTAATTTTTTTTTGGATTATTTACAAGTTGATTTAACGATGATAGATCTAACTATGTTTTGGGTTGTTATACACAACCAATGACCATTTTATAATCATAAAACCCAATTACAGTATTCATTGATGATTTCATCAATAATATTTATTTAAATGATTCGTTTCAAATAAAAATGAGTTGCATCATTTCAGATGAGCATTAATAATGTTTGGTAAAATGTAAAGGCCATTTTAATTGAATATTATTTAGAGAGGTCTATGTAATGGAAGATAACATGTCACCTTTACATAAATGGGATATTTAAAGGTAACCCCAATAATACCTATATAAAAAATGAGATGTATACTGGTAATATATGTGTTGACTTTATGCATTGAGGTTTTTCAAAATTGTACAAAGGTATGTTAGTGTCTTACCTTTATGCAAAAGTTCTATAAAGAATGTTTAAAAGTAAAAGTGTTTATATTTGTTCATAAACCCCTTCGTCATAAGTCTAAACATAAATTTTTTTAAAAAACATTTTTTCATATCAAATGTATTTTATTTTTTTAAATGATTATAAATCATAATAAATGGTATTTTTGGATATTTTAATTTATAGAGAAATTATACATAATTAATAAAAGGTTTATAATTAATTAAAAATAATTATGAAACTATTTCTCCAAATTTTAATTTTAATATTTTAAATATGTTTTATCTTATTATAAGACAATATTTATGATCTAGAAATAAAATTTTTATTTAGAAACCAAAAGAGGCCATTTAAAATTTGTTTTTAAATTATGAAATATTTGATATCAAGATTATATAATTTTTTTGTAATATAAATTTAATTATAAAATATTTATAATTCATGAAATATCTTATATATTTCATATCATACTAAATAAGAATGTTTTTATATAGAATTCAGTGTAATATTTTTATATTCATTCTTTATCTAATCTATAAAATGTTTATAATTAACATTTTTTATTACATGTTCATAATATTTTATTATTTTGGAAAATAATTACAATGTTTATTTATATTTAAAATTTATTTGAAATTCACGTTTAGTAAATTTTTTATGTAATTTGGTTATTGTGTATTCCTTAGTTTAATTTTTAGTCTTATTATAGGATATAGCCTTACATGTCATTCTAGGTTCAATATCACAAAGTTTAGTTTCCATCTACCTTAACCTAATAATTTAATTATAGTTATGATGTTGAGAGTGTTTTTTTAATATAGTTATTATATATATTATTATAGAAATATCATTAATTGAATTAACTCTTTGTAAAGTATCCTAAGGTAGAGGGACTTGGGTTTGGACCTCCTACTTTCATGGAGGCTTGTGCCTCAATTACGTAAGTGAATATGGTTGGATATCTATCACACCGAGCTTACTCATGTGGAGTTTTAAAACCTCCTGTAACTCCTTTCCTTTACATGAAGTTTCCATGTACTTTATGTATATGATGAATTTTTATTTGTGTTAATATGTTTTCTTTATGATTTTTGGGTGCATAAAATAGCCAGAGGTGTTTTGAAAATTGTAACAAATTTATATGGTTTTAATACATTAATAGGTCATTATATTTGGGATTCCAAAACTAAATCATTAGAATAATTCATTCAATAGAGTAATAAAGTATGGGAAGATAAATATTTCATAATATCTAATAGTCTTGAATTTAATATTAATATTGATCGCTCGATTGTCATAGATTGTGGTCAAACAGAATTTCTATTTTACTCATAATGAAACCTAGTGGATGACCAAGGTTATTTTTTAAGGACAATGGTTTGGGAGTCTCACTATCCAATGACATATTTTTTGGGTGATATATTATCTGTTTTTAATGTTTCCAAAAATGATGATTGGGTTTTATTTCTTCAATTTAATGGGTTTAAAACAAATGAAACATAATTCAACATAATAATTGGTGAAAGTGGTTGAATTTAGGGTCAAACGCACTAAAACTTCATCGTTATATGGGTCACATTCCACAACAGTTTCAATATCATTATTTTAATTATATCCTATTTATAATTATTGGGTTTGAACATAAATAGTACAAATATCCCCTGATACATCCAGTTCCACCTCTACCATGCTTAAGAGGAAATAAACACAATCAATGGAGACATTTACTTTCTCAATACCCAGATTCATTGTATATTGTTCATACATAAATCCATATTTCTCGGTTAGTTTTCATTTTTAATTGATAGTGGATGGGTTAGATGATTTTATAGATTCAAGGATGCATCAACTCATTAGAATGGGTAGATGAATATCATATATATGATTCTTTTCATTTTCCTACATCATCAAGGATGAAACCAAAAAATAATTAATTAACATAGTGCATGTGTTGTCTACCCCAGGGACCTATCACTTATGTTAGTTCTCTATTATTTGGATTTGGAGAGATCAAATTAAAAGCACAACATCCAAATTTATGGAAAACAAAGAGAATCAGCAAAGAAGAGAAAAACAAAAAAGTAACAGATAATTAACAAAATTGAAATTGAAATTAAAATATATAAATAAATATAGAAGGAAATTGTATCTAGGGTCAAAAAAATTATGTATGGTTTCAATGGGTGAGGACGAAAATTATTTTAAAGTGATGGTCTTTTTCTCCCTCACGTTTAGTGTTGAGATGCGGTTTTACTTCAGCTTAATGAGTTCCATGTCTGTATCTCTGATGGTTGTGATCAATTACATCAGAAGAATATATTCCTAAGAACAAGATCTTTTTATTTTAAGGTTGATGCAATCCAATACATCAGAACATAGTAGACATTATCATATTTTTGAAATTTTGGAATATTGTATTACAATGGTCCTTGGAATATGGCCCTGATCATTAGTGGAAAACGTGAATATTGGGATTGTTCTTGGGATGTCACAAGAAAGGTGGATATTGTATTTGAGTGCATCGTGGCTTCAATGGTTCATCTTCATCCATGATGGAGTCATATTATCCATCTACAGGGGAAGTGGAGATACTTTAATATTCAATTAGGGAAATATCAATGGTTTCACATGAATTCTATAGTATTCAAAGTAAAGGGAATAATTTTTTGGGTTGGGAGTCTTGGATAGAATGAGTTTATGGAATAGTGGGTGTGGGTGCAGGGTCATTGTAGTGTCCATGAGAGGGGTGGAGATGCAGAAAGGGAAGTGACCATGACAAGGTTGATAGTTGGTGAGGGAACTAGCATTCATTATTGGGACCGGGTGATGAGTGTTGGGGAAAAGTAATCTATCCATGGTCAGATTTCTAATTGTGAAGATTGTTTGAAATAGGATTCCTAGTAGGTAGTGCCTTTCGGAAAGCAGATGGGGTGATCATAAATTAGATCCATAGTATGAAAATTAACAATGAAAAGTACGGTCAGTTCTTGCCTTTATATTTTTTCAACCAGGATTTCAAAAATAAAAATTTAAATTGTTCTTATTAAATATCAATCAATTGAAATCAATATTGGAACAATTAATTTGAAATTTTCAAATCAATTTAGATTTTAATAAATTCCTATTTTACTATTAAATTCTAGTTTAAAAATTATTTTCAAATTGTATGGATTTTCAATTTGTATAAAAAAATATTAACATACTAAAAACAAATAATAATCCATGTTGTTTATTAAGTTCCAAAAGTCACAAATTCAATAAAAATGAATAAATTTCCCTATATTTGAAATAAAAGTAGGGGATTTTCAATGAATAATAGATAATACATGTTGAAAATTAGAGCTAACATCACTCCCACACAATTAAAATATTACACTCCATGGAAATATTATCATTAAAGATCAATTTATTAAAAAAAAAATTCCTTTCTATATTTAAATTTAATAGCCAAAACTGAAACAAAAGAAATATTCATCCAATGATCAAAATATCATTAATCATATGTGAGTCAAACCACTTCCTCTCTTCTATTAAATTAAGGTTTCATTTTTGGAATGGATTGAATTAGATATAATTGTAATGAATGTTTTAAAAAAGAACCTCAATGTACCCCTATTTCTTAATTTTTCCAAACCAAAGTTTGATTTTCAACATTATTGATACCACTCAAGATAATGTGTTATATGTAAATTTTCCCCTTTATGGGTACAATATTCACCTCACCTAAAAGAATTCATTTTTGAATTACTTGATTCTTCTCATTCTCTTTATTTGAATCTTTTCCATCCATTTATGTTCATAGAACTATGAAAATTTATTAAAATTTATTGAGGGATACTCTCAGACACTATTTCATAGTGTTAGAGATCCATTGTGGGTCCCCAACAGTCTATTTTAATTTATAGTGAAAATACTTACACAATATTCATTTAAGATGGATCCATAAGGTGTTATTTATTATATAGGTCAAGTTACCTCTGATGAGGTTTAAAATTCTAGGGACACTAATTTATAAAATTGATTCTAGAAAAATAATTTCACTCACACTCCATGTAATGACCCACCAATTATCATTGGATTGAGAGCTCAACGAGTCATTACTTGGCATTAAGTGACATCACCGAGGCGCCAAATGCTGGAAATAAATTCCGAAGGGTTTAAATACACATGGGGGACTATTTACCCTTTAAATGAAGACAACCAACAAAAAATGAAAACTAGACAAACATCTCCAAGCAACCACTATATGATGCATGATGTAAAACCAAGATAGTTCAGCCATTTATTTCATAATAAACCAACCAAAGTGCAATAGCGGAAACCAAAACAAAATACAATCAGAGTAATCAGTGAAAAGACAACTACAAGACTAAAAGACGACAACCCAACTCCATGCTCCATAAGCTCCAAGCTCTAACATCACGAACCAGCCCAATAGTCACGAAGTAGTGCTATAAACATGTGACACTTTACCTTTTCCAACATCCTGGTGTATGACATCTGCAAAAGAACCATCGTTCCAATACAGGGGGTGAGTAATGAAACTCAGTAGGTTTTCCCTGATGACTTCCCAACCCATGACTCTAGGATAAAACATGTTAGAAAATTTATATAAACCAATATATATAAAATAGTTCCAAAAGAATTCTAAATATAGTAAGTTCCAGGTCAAAACCATTTTCCAACTAAACCATTTTTCCAACCAAAACCATCTTTTCCAAGAAATGAAAGCAAGCAATGCTTCCAAATAACCACCACATTTTCACTTTGGAATAAACATTCCATTCCACATAATCACATTATTACCCATGAATTCATCATTATGATAGTTCCATACTCATGACGAGTCTCTTGTCGATCTACCAAGTCGTCACAAGGTAATTATTCCCCATGTTCCATTACACTTTTGGCACCGAGCACAAGGTCATATTTCAACCAAGCCTCGTAAATGCAGTATGAACACACACACCAAGTATGCCCAAAACCATGCCATTTCAACCATTCCAAAACCCTTTCAATAAAACACGTTTGGGAGAGTTGGTAGATCCTGGAATGAGTTTGGGGTAAAAAAGGGAAGTCGCACGGGAGGTGCACGGTTTGTCTAAACCGTGCTGCCAAATAGTGCGGAGTTTGTTTGGGAGGCAGTGGCTTCCACATGGTTAGAGCATAGTTTGTCTAACCGTGCATCTAAACTGTGCTTGATGGATGGCTAAGGTAGAAGCTAACGCACGGTTAGCACACGGTTTTTCAAATCGTGTGGACTAACCATGTGGTCACTTAAAAATTAGATCCTAAAATTTTATATCCAATCCGTTTTACCTCTATTTGCCTCATTAAAGCTCTTAAGTGGCCCTAACTCAAAAATACTCTCCCTTGAAGGTTGGAGGACTTCTCCCAGGTGTTCCAGAGGCGATTTGAAAAGTTCTCTTGGCAAATCGAAGTCGTATTCTTAAGGGTTGTGATTGTTCTTGATCGGTTTCTTAGATCTATTTAGATCTACTTCTCTTCTTCTCTCATTTTCTTAGATCTACTCCCGTTATGGGTAGATCTAAGGGTGTGTATGAAAAATATGACAAGATTTGGTCTTGGTTATTTTAGGAGAAGAGATCTAAGTAGGGTTTTTGGATAATCAGCTCGGTTTTGTTGGCGTTCTTCGTCCGTTGGTTGGTTTCGCCCAATTTGTGGAGGTAGGTGGCTTCACTCTCGATTCCTCTTTTGGATAGAGGATACCGCATGGTTTGTGCATAGTTTGGGCAAACCATGTGAGGAGGCCGTGCAGATATCCCCTCTCTGGCAGTGACTACCACACGGTTAGCTCACAGTTTGACTAACCGTGCAGACTAACTGTGCACGAAGTCAACTTAGATCCTATTTATTAGGATCTAATCTGTTTTATCATTTAACCCACTCGTTTTTGATCCTAGATGCCCCTAACGTGGGATTTGTCTCTGGGGAAGGTTGGAGAAAACTTACCTGGCATTTTGGAAGCGATTCGGAGGGTTGCTGTGGTGTTTAGAGGACGGTTGATCACAGTAAGTATCATTATTGTATTGTTTTCATAGATCTCCTTATACCCTCTAGTTGGATACTTATATCTATGCCCTAGGTGGGTAGATCTAAGATAGTGGAAGACTTCTAAGTTGGGTTTTGGTCTTGTTGGTGTTAGGGGAAGGAATCTAAGGAGTGTTTTTGGAGAATCGGCTCGGTTTTGTTGGCGTTCTTCGTCCATTGGTTGGTTTCGCCTAAATTGTTGAGGTAGGTGGCTTCACTCTCAATTCCTCATTCTTAGAACTTGAAGTATTAGTTCAAATTGATTTAACTATTTGGTTTTGATTGTGAAATTGTGGTACAATGCATGTTATAAATATTCTTTAGTGGTGATTTATGGGTTTTGATGAAATTGTGGAAATTGAATGAATGGTTTGTAAAAAGTGTTTTGGTTTCTTGATTTTAAAATGGTGATTTTAATATATGGATTTTCTGGATTTGGAAAATGTTTTGGGGAGATAGGTTTTCAATAAAAGGGTTGTTTTATTTAAATGGTTTTCACATGGTTGAAATGGTGTGGTTTTTGGGCATACTTGGTGTTGTGTTTATATTGCATTTATGAGGCTTGGTTGAAATATGTCCCTGTGATCGGTGCCAAAAGTGTAATGGAACATGGGGAATATTACCTTGTGACGACTTGTTAGATCGTTGAGAGACCGATCATGAGTATGGAACTATCATAACGATGCATGAATGGGTAATGATGTGATTATGTGGAAGGGAATGGTTATGCCCAAGTGAAAATGTTGTTGTGATTTGGAAACATTGCTTGGTGGAAATGGGTGAAACTTCACTAGTCAGGCCGAGCGTTGTCCGAGAAACAATGGAGAAGATTCATTTGATACAAAAGAGGACGGAGATGGCATAGAGTCATCAGAAATCCTATGAAGATCACCGTCGAAGACCGTTGTCGTTCATCGTAGGTGATCATGCCTTCTTGAGGATCTATCCAAGGCTTGGACATCATCGTTTTGGGAAGTAGGGAAAATAATCTCCTCTATATATAAGCCCTTTTGAGATATTGGAACGAGTTGGAGAGGTGGAATATCAGTTGGAATTACCACCATGGTTCAGTGCAGTGCATAACGTGTTCCATGTATCTCGGTTGAAGAAGTATCAGCCCGATCCTGACCATGTGATCAGATGGTATCACGTTGAACTAAAGATAGATGCTTCGTTGATACATAACCCGGTGCGCATTGTGGATACATAGGATAAAGTATTGCGTGGAAAAAGCATCGGCCTTGTGCAGGTTTTGTGGCAACGCAGTCAAATTCATAAAGAGACTTGGGAACGCGAGAAAGAAATGAAAGAGAAGTGGCCAGAACTCTTCCAGGAAACCCATGGTTTTCTACTTTCCGGGGATGAAAAGTCCAATGGTGGGGAGAATGTAGTACCCCCGGTTTCTGGTATGTAACCCTTACTTGATGCTTTTCATGTTGTAAAAGTTAAGGGTGACGTTTGGGAGAGTCGGGAGATCCTAGAATGAGTTTTGGGGCAAAAATGGAAGGCACATGGGAGGCGCACGGTTTGTCTAAACCGTGCGGCCAAACCGTGCATAGTTGGTTTGGGAGGCAGTGGCTTCCACATGGTCGGCGCACAGTTTGTCTAACCATGCAGCCAAACCATGCGTGAAGGATGGCTGAGGCAGAGGCTAACACACGGTTAGCGCACGGTTTGTCAAACCGTGCGGACTAACCATGCAATCACTTAAAAATTAGATCCTAAAATTTTAGAACTAATCTGTTTTGCCTCTAATTTCCTCATTAAAGCTCTTAAGTGCCCCTAACTCAGAAATACTCTCCCTTGAAGGTTGGAGGACTTCTCCCAGGCGTTACGGAGGTGATTTGAAGGGTTCTCTTGGTGAATCAAAGCCGGATTCTTAAGGTGTGTGATTGTTCTTGATCACTTTCTTAGATCTACTTAGATCTACTTATCCTCTTATCTAATTTTCTTATATCTACACCCTTTATGGGTAGATCTAAGGTTTTGGATGCCAAATATGACAATATTTGTTCTTGGTTTTGTTAGGAGAAGAGATCTAAGGAGGTTTTTTTTGAGTATCGGCTCGGTTTTGTTGGCGTTCCTCATCCGTTGGTTGGTTTTTCCTAATTTGTTGAGGTAGCTGGAATCACTCTAGATTAATATTTCTTATAACTTGAAGGATTAGTTCAAATTGATTTAAATTTCTTGGTTTTGAATTGTTTAATTTTGGTTCAAAGCATGTTATAAATCTTCTTTAGTGATGATTTATGGGTTTTGATGGAATTTTGGAAATTGAAAGAATGGTTTGTGCAAAGTGTTTTGGTTTTCTAATTTTTAAATAGTGATTTTAAAATAAGGCTTTGCTGGATCTGGAAAATGGTTTGGGGAAAAAGGTTTTAAATAAAAGGGTTGTTTTATTGAAAGGGTTTTGGAATGGTTGAAATGGTGTGGTTTTTGGTCATACTTGGCGTGTGTGTTCATATTGCATTTACGAGGCTTGGTTGAAATATGATGTTATGATCAGTGCCAAAAGTGTAACGGCACATGGGGAATAATTACCTTGTGATGACTTGGAAGATCGACGAGAGACCTCTCATGAGTATGGAACTATCATAACGATGCATGAATGGGTAATAATGTGATTATGTGGAATGGAATGGTTTTTCCAAAGTAAAAATGTGGTGGTGATTTGGAAACTTTTCTTGGTTTCTTTTCTTGGAAAAGATGGTTTTGGTTGAAAAAATGGTTTAGTTGGAAAATGGTTTTGAAATGGAACTTGCTATATTGTGAACTGTTTTGGAACTCTTTTATATAAATTGGTTTTTATAAATGTTCTAACATGTTTTATCCTAGAGGAATGGGTTGGGAAGTCATCGGGGAAAACCTGCTGAGTTTCATTACTCACCCCCTACTTTGGCACGATGGTGCTTTTTCAGATTTCATATACCGGGATGTTGTCAAAGGTAAAGTGCCACACGTTTATAGCACTACTTCGTGACTCTTGTGTTGGTTCATGATGTTGGAGCTTGGATCTTGTGGAGCATGGAGTTGGGTTGTCATCTTAATGTCTTGTAGTTGTCTTTATGCTGTTTACTCTGATTTGATTTAGTTTTGGTTTCTGCTGTTTCACTTTGGTTGGTTTATTATGAAATAAATGGATGAACAATCATGGTTTTAAATCATGCATCATATAGTGGTTGCTTGAAGATGTTTTTGTAGTTTTCATTGTTTGTTGGTTGTCTTCATTTAAAGGGTAAATCGTCCCCCATGTGTTTTGAAACCCTTCGGCATTTATTTCAAGTATTTGGTGCCTTGGGGATGTTGCTTAAGGCCAAGTAATGACTCGTTGAGCTCTCAAGCTAATGAGAATTGGTGGGTCATTACACTCCATCTTATAGTTCTAAGGACATACATCCCTGAATAAAGTCACTAACTCACCCAATAATCATCTTTGTCTTAAAATTAAAAAATAATTTAATTACTCAACTCCAGCATTAGTATTTTCATACTATTATGAACATCAATTAAGTTCAACATATGTTTGAAAAATGAAAATATAAAGTATAAAATAGATCTATTAATAGAACTGAATTTATTGAACATTTTTTGAATACATAAAAACCGAAACCTATAGAAAATATGTATAGATTACAATTTTTTTTATATTTTTTTTATTCTTATCTAGTAATAGATATTAAATTTATAATTGAAAAGGTATTTTCCATAATAACCCCTTTTATTTACATATAGATTTACTATGATCATAATAAAAATAGTTATTTTTAAATTATATGTTCTACAGTACATATATATAATTTAAAACTACCCCTAAATAGGTTTAATCTTCTCCCCCACACTTATTCATCACTAATCATTAAAAATTCCAAAACAATACACCTAATTATAGTGAATGAAAATTGAAAACTCATAAAAACAAATTGATATTTAGTTCCCAATAGGTTTATGTTTGGATCCTCCATGGTCTACTTCCTTTCTTGGTATGGATAGTTTATAGATATCCTCATTGGTGGTGGCCTCATAGTTAATACTATCAAAAGAAATAAAATATTAAAAATTGTTTATTAAAAATTAATGTACATTAAATGAAAAATATGGGGAGTGGATGAAAATCTTGGGATTGCCCCTCCCAATAGGGTCTGTAGTCAGACTTTCCACAACTAGAATTCAAATTAACTATCCCCAGTCTATAAGGGGATAAAGGCTCAATGATTTAAACAATCCCATTATTTTTCTTCCATAGTATCACATCTATACATATTGGTGCCTCATTCATACAATACTGCATTTTCAACCCCTTTGTAGTGTAAATAGGATACTGTGTATGGATTGGGGGGATGAAAAATGGGATATCCTTGGTTTCTCCCAAAATTTATGTGGAATCATAATCATCCAATGACTCTTGATCTTATAACACATCATAGTATTCAAAATGTGGAATTTTGAAGGTAAATCAAATTGAAAAAAACATAACATGATGTGTTCAAGTAAATATATTTCCCTTTATATGTAACAACTACAGTTTCTATCTCTTAATGAGTAACCACTGGTTATTCTTATACTACTATTATTCCTCCCACTAGTGGATTCCCATAACAATGTTTAGGGATTAGTGTCATTAATATAGGTTCAAGGACTTATTCATCTTGATTATCCACTTCTCTTATAGCATCTTCATTAAATTCATCGAAATAATATTCAAGAAATCTATACAAGTAATGTTAATTAAGCTCTCCATGTTCATCATATTGGGTAGTCTAGTCCTTCATTTAATGTAGCTCCAATTTCTATTCTACTATTTATAGATCTATTTTCTCTTCAAGGGTATCTGTAGAAGATTCTTCATCTTCTGCATCCAGGGTTAGAAAAAAGTCACAGTTTATGCACTTTGAAATTTATAGAGATCAGCGTGTAGAACATATTTTTAAAAATCAAGTGATTTTAAGGATTGATTCACTCCCCCATATAACCCAGGTTGAAGTTCATGTTTCTTATACAATACCTTTAAAATGTCTTTTTAATGCCAACAACTTGTGTCTCTTCTATTCTATCCTCAAGCTATTATCCCTCATATTATTCTTCTTTATCATGGATGATGGGCATCAATTTGAATGAATCTATGAAATTAAAATTAAGGGGATTAATGGAATATTATTCTTTAAAAAACATGGAAATAAGTGAGTCCATTTCATTGGTTACTCCATCAGTAGTTTCATCATATAGATAAATTTCTTGGTACAATTCCTCTATGAAGTTATCTTGTGAAGATAGTGGTAACATTGGGAATTATAGATTCTCTTTAAATGTGAACTCTTACATATCTTAATCTTCATTTTCCAGGATATTTATCCTATATTAAGAACATAATTTTTTATTATAGTTTATGGTATATCAAATGAAATTTTTTTTAATAAAGTTTGAAATTGTGATGCTTGAAAGAAAGGATCCATAAAAAATTACAGCATGTAGCTTCTTGGTTCAGTACACCAGTTTATGGAAGATGTTCTCAAGGGTTAATAGTAGAAGATATTATACCTCTAAAAGTAATTTATATTCAACTTTAATATCTTATTTGGAAAATACCAAGGTATTTAACACCTCAACATCTTGTTTTTTTCTTTAGTTGATGGGATTTTGGATGGTAGTGACTATTTCACCTTATATACCTTTTAATTCCTTCATATTTTCTCCATGTTCCTCCAATTGTTGGATATATTTATCTCTTAAATCATTTAATATTGATGAGTATCACTAAATTTACTCCAGTGCATTTTCAACTACATTTGTGTGGTTTGGGTCATGTACTGTAGATATTAGTTGGTTTTGTTTATGTATTTGTTTCCATTCCCCAACAATTAATTTATACCGAAGGTTTATGTTGTTCATTCTATTGAGAAGTTATCTCTAGGTAATCATGTGGAGATGTGAAATAAAAAATATTATTTATCCATTAGATAATGGATACACCTTAGTGATTATACCTTTTTCAGAAAAAAGAGAAGTAATTGAAAAAAAAATAATTATTGAAAAAACCACTATTTATGGTTGTGTTAAAGACACTAGAAACTTGATCTTTCTCCAAAGAAATATATTCAGTTTGATCTTGATGTTTTCACAGGGTGTTTTCAAACAAAATTTCTATTTTATTTCTATTTTAGCCTAGTGGCTAATGTGGATTCACTTTCAAGGAGAAGGGTTTGAGAGCCTCATAATATATGAAATTATTTATTGTTTGGGGTTTTTTTTCATAATTTTGAAATATTCAAGAGATGATTGTGTTTTTTTGTTTTGTATTCAATTTAAAGTGTTTAAAAAGAAATTAACATATTTCTATACAACAATTGGTTAATATGGTTGAATATAGGGTTGAGCATAGAGATCCTTCAACATTATCTAGTTCTCATTTGACGATGGTGTCACCATAATTTTCCCAATTATCTTCTCTATTAATTTTTTGATTTAGAACATTCATTTGAGAAATATCCCATGAACCATCTAGTTCCACCTCCTCCACAATATAGTTTCAATTAAAACAATCAATTGAGGGATTACCTATCACAACATCCAATAACAACATATTCTATTTAATCATCAATATATAGCTCTACACAGATTTTCACAATTAATTGATAAAGGTAGGGAGATATGATTTGATATATTTTAAGGTACAATAAATCATTAGAATGTGTGGATGAAGATAATTGACCAGCTTCTTTCCATTTTTCTACTAAATCAAGGATAAAACATAGAAATAATTAAATAATATAGTGATCATGTTATCCCCCCTTGGGAAAAATCACTCTTATTAGTTCTCTGTGATTTGGATTTGAGTATATCATTTTATGAACATTCAGTGTGGATTTATAAAAATCATATAGAATTGGAGAAGTAGATAAGAACACATATTTAAAAAATAAATAATACAACTAAAATTGAAATTAAATACTGAAAGTAAACAATGATGGAAATTAAAACTCATTTCTGACGATTTTGAATGGTTTCAATGGATGAGGCAAGAAATTATTTGTAAGTAATGAGATTTTCATCACTATCCTTTAGTTTCAAGGAAGGATTTCACTCTAGCTCGATGACTGCCATGTGTGGATCTATGATGGTTAAGATAAATTATATGAAAATTATATCTTTCTAAGTCCAAGATTTGTTTATTTTGAGGGTGAATATATTCATTACATATTACGACAGTTTATGTTATTCTATAGTTGAAATGTTCGACTTTAGGATTTTAGCAGGCCTTGGGATGTGGGCTTCAATGTTAATAGAAAAAATGGGTTGATCGATCTTTGGATTAGGATGTCCCATGAATGGCATCAACTAGACATGGGACAATGAAAGGGATTTGGTGGTTTAGATTTATCTAGTAATGAGTGGTCCTCTACCACAATGGAAGTTGGTAGTGGAGCTTTTGCAATATTAAATAGGGAAAATCACGATGATAGTGTGTGCTTATTCAGTATTCATATGTAAGGGAAGAATTTGATGGTTTGGGTGTCTTGGATAGAACGGGTTAGTGGAGAAGTGGCTTTGGTTGAACTATCATTATAGTGAATATGAGATGGGTGTAGATGTGGCAAGGGAAGTGAACATGTCACGATAGGAAGTTGGTGAGGGAACAAACAACTAGTATAGTGACAGTGATATAGGGGTTGAAATGGGGGCATGGTATGCAATCCCAAGTCAGAATACTGACTATGGATATGGTTTTTAGTAGGTTACATGGTAGGAACTTCCTTATGCTAGGATTATAGGGTGACCATTAATGAGATCCACCACATGCATACTGACCCTAAGAAGTATGGCTAGTTCATACATTTACATTTTTTATCCAACATTTAAACAAAGTACATTTCATTTCATTATAGAATTGATCAAATTAAATCTCAATCAATTAAAATTAGTATTTGAACAATAAATTTAAAATCTTGAATAATATTAGTTTCAAATCAAAACCAAATCCACTTTTAAATTATATTTTGAAAAACTATTTCAAATTTTATGGATTTTAAATTTGTATTAAAAATAAATAATTCATTAAAGAATATAATAATCCATTATATACATTAAGATATCAAATACACAATTTCAACAAAAAAATGAATGAACTACCCAGTATTTTAATTAAAAGTTTCAGTGTTTTCAATAATTAATAGTCAAAAAATGATAAAATTCTAGCCCAAAAAAATACGATGTATAAAAAAATTGGAGAGATAGTAAAAGAAAACCATTTAAATAGTACATGTGTAATTTCATGGAAAGATAAACTTATGAAGGCTCAATTATTAAACTTGGTATTTTCATGATCTTTAGGAGTACCCATGGATTATCTTGTGTAGGGAATAAAAGATATATGTAACTCTATATTTTGATGATGGGTATTTTTAAGATTATAATAATAATCCATTGATTGTCATTAGTTGACTTATTCTTGGAGTTTTATTGGGGATCTAAAAATTTATAACCACTAAAGGGTAAGAAATCATAGGAATAGAGTTTATTGAATCTATATTATGGATTTGGATAATTTTTTATCCACATAACTATTTATGAATCATCCTTGTTATGATTTGGATTATTACCTACCTAAATAAAAATGGATTTATTAAATGATAAATGTGGTATTCCATGATAAAATATAAATATCAACCATCTAAATGGATAAGATATTAGGGGACATAATTTTTAGTGGGAGTTATTTTATTTTATTCCCTTAATGGAATGATATAATACATGATACTCACCTTCTGGTATGTTTTTGTTCTAGATTATGGAATACATCACACTAACTATATTGAGATCGTTAATAGGTATGAAATATAAAATAGATAAATATTATTATCATGTATTGAGATGTTTTCTCAGGGATAAACATTTTGAGTACCAAAAGGTATGTATTATTGAGAACAATTCTACCATATCTTACTCATGATTATAATCTACAGAGTTTATGTGACAAATTTATAGTGAAAAATTTACGTAGAAGTAGGAATGTATTGATTTATGGGTAAAGTATAACTTCATTTTTGTAATGGAGCAATAGGTTATGCATTTTAGGTTGGATCCTATGATATTATTTTACCAAGTGGATTTTTCTTTCAATTGAATAACGGTTATTATGTTCCCTCAATAAATTAGAATTTGATTTATAAATCTCATTTTAGATAATATGGGATTTTAATTCATTATTAAGAACAATAGTTCTTCTATATATATGAATGAATTTTTTATGGAATTGGAAATATACTAAATGGTTTATATATTCTTCTCATGAATAATCATGTTTATAACATTTAGAATATGAAGGTCAGATTTGAAACTAATCACACCTACCATTGTAATTTTCATCTTTGACATGTAAATTAGAAACATGTTCAAAGACTCCATAAATTTGTTTTATTAAAGTCATTAAATTATGATTTTTTATATATATTTTGGGGTTCTATAGAATTCTTTTTAGGTTTCATAAATATAGGGACCAATGAGTACATAAAAAATGGTTGTTTTAAGTAATTTGTTACTTTTACTGATGAATTTAGTTTGTATTTGTGTGAGTTTCTCATGAAACAAAAGTATAAAACATTTTAATAGTTCATAGAATTTTTTAATTAAGTGAATAATGAATTGGGAAAAAATATTGATTTTTTTGATCAGGTAGGGATATTGAATATTTTATCTTTGAATTTATAGCTCATCTATGATATTGTTAAATTTTGTCAATGTTCCCTCCTTTGAGAACAAAAAAATGGAATTGTGTAACTAAAAAGAGATATCATGTTTTTTATATATGCTTAAATCGATAATGAGTTTATGTGTCCCTCCAATTTCAGTTTAGGGTTATTCTTGGGAGAGTATTTGTATTCATTATAAATTGTGTTCCATCTAAATACATCACAAAGAAACCATATGAGATATGGTGTGAGAAATGTCATGGTTTTTTATGTGTATAATTCCATATGTGAAGCATTCATAAAATGATTGGATTCTGAAAAAAATGACTCTAGGTTTGATAAATTCTTATTTGATAGTTATCCCAAAGAAACTATTGGTATTAATTTGAAAATACTTTTGAATACATAGTGTTTGTACCTTGAAGAGGTTTATTCCTAGTGAAAGAACACATGAGTTGAGGTTTTTTCGGGTGGAAATTCGAACTCAGAGAAATTTAGACTAATAAATAAAAAGTTTTCTTGATATTGTGGTTTATCTAGTCCCACAAAGCGTTGTGGTTGAATTACCAACTAAGGTTTCATGGGAACCTCAAATTTTTGGATGGATTCATTCGAAAGATAAGACATATGGATTTATCATGGATAATAATGATGAAGTAACATTTATATACGAAGAACTGTATTTCTATTGATATTCCATTAAGTGTTCTGATTATGAGATATAGTTAAAAGACATGGAATAATGGATGGCCTCTATATACACTAACCTAGTTTGGAACAATGTGGATTCATCAAAAGGGGTGATACCTAAAATCTGTAAGTGTGTTTTCCTCAAGAAAATAGAAATGTATGTTAGAGTGATTATTTATAAAGAAGACCTGCTAGAAAAGTGTTACAAAAAATTCATGTTATTGAATATGTAGATCCTTTTTTAGCTATTGTGATGATAAAGCCTGTATGAATTTTTATAGCTGTATTGGATCACTATTATTATAATATATATCAAATGTATGTTAATAAAACATTTAACAATGGGAATTTACCTAAGGATGTTTATATAAAACATTCAGAGTTTTTTGAAGTTTTAAGTGGTTATTCTAAGGTTTGAAAATTAAAAAAGTCTATTTTTGGTCATAATCAAGATTCTCAGAGGTTTAATATTAATTTTGATGAAGAAAAAATTGAATTTAGTTTCATCATGAATGTAGAATGTAATGGGTGAAGAAACATACATACTCAATAGGAGGATCTATAGAGATAGATGAAAGAGGCTGCTTGGATTATGTTAAAAAATATATATTGGTAAATTACTAAATGTTTTTAGCATAGAGAACTCTACGAAGGTGTTATTAATAGGGTTTCATGGAATATATTTTATAATTATTTAGGATACTTTTAATGAGTTATAATGGATATACATGTTTCCTCACATGTCCTCTATAAGATCAATCTTGAATTCCATGTTGTGTACTTGACTTGACATATCATATTCTCTAAGAATAAATATTAGATACAATTATAATCTTAGAGATACTCAATGGATTTTTGTGAAGAATATCCTTATGTACTTAGGAAATACTAAGGATTGGTTATGGGTCATTGGTGGAGGGGGTGATCTCTATGTAACGTGTTACCTAGATTCTAATTTCAATATGAAAAATATGATATGAAATCTCAATTTGGGTACATGTAAAGAATAAATGGTGGACAAATTAATTGAAAGAGTTCCAAAAAAGAAAATATAGTGGACTTGACAATAGAGTTAGAATATATCATTGTATAAGATTCTATGAAGGAATATATTTTGATCAATATGTTCGTTTCTATACATAAAGTGGTCCCTATAATATAGGGAGAAATTGAGCTATATCATGTTAAGAATTGGACTATTTCTCAGTCTAAAGAACCAAAATATTACATTAGGACCATGTAAATCCATCAAAAATACTATATCATTTAGAAAATAATTGATAGGGGTGATGTAATGTTTAGTTGGGTAGCTACCTAGGATAATGAAATCGATCTGTTGAAATAATTTTTACCATAACAACAAAAAGATAGTCATGTATAGTATTTTCATGTAATACACATGATATATTGGTTTCAATGGTTGAAAATGAATCATGATGTAAAAATAAATAAAATCTTCAATTTTCTTTCATTAATGAATGTTTCAATTAACACTATTGAATATTAAAATGATAATATCCCATCAATGTACAGCTTTGAGTTATCCCTAACCGATGATCATTATTCGATATTATGGTCTATCTTAATATGATATTTTTTTTCTGAATTCCCATAAGGCCTTATATTTTTATTCATTTTTGAATAAAAAAATTTAAAATTAGCTTGATAGAGAACCCTAAAATGACTCATAGGCCTAGCAGTAGATGGCCTAATATAAGAACCGAAGACCCAAAGACCTAATTATACTTGAACTACCACTCCCCCAAAAATGGCTTCATTATGGTTATTCTCTCCCCACTATGCATAGATTATCAGCTAGTATTTCCTCTTACAGAGCTATATGGTTTCTAATATTGATATAGGTTTCCATACCCTCTCTATAATACCAATATTATTAGCTTTGATTCTGTGTCTACTACTTACTATGATTCCATTTCTAGGACCTACTCTTATGTGCTATGACCAGATAGATTAATGACCTAGATAATGTATAGACCTAAATCCCATCGCCTAAAGGCCTTAGATATCCCAAAGGCCCTGTGACCCAAACTACTATGGTGGATTTATTTCCCAGCGGTCGGAATTCCCAAATCGAGTGAATAGTTCCACCACTACAGTAACTATAATAGTAACTGCTACTGTGCCTGCTACAGTAACACATAAATTCTACCCAAATTTCTTTTGAACATAGTAATTATGGATACCAAATTTGGCATTTTTCCACTCAGCTTATACACCAACTGTATATGATATGTTTATCTTTAACAAATTATTCTACTCATTATAAATAGTATTATTTTAGTTACAATGATTGGATTCATGAGGTAATAAGTGGGGACTGATTTAGTAGATTGATCTTCTTAGGTGTATCTAAAATAATGATATATAGTCATTGATATAAATAGGGTTATATACTTATAATCAATAATTATTACATTATTTTAGAAAGATTCATAGAATGAGGACCATCATATTTTGATACCCTACATACACAAGTTTATAGGGAGACATAGCTAATTAGGGGGTGGATGGGTGTGTTGTTGATCCTGTAATTAGTTGGAGCACAACCAATATAGTATTTGTCCACTTTTATGAAAAGTTAAATACATTTATCAATTGATTGAATTATATTTATAAAATTAATAGTTTTTTTGCTTCAGATATGATTTTTCCAACTACTTAGACATGTGAAATGTGATATAATTATTAGATAAATGAATAACATGTTATGTATTCTTCAAATTGGGTAGTATTTTTCAAATATTTATGATATGATGAGAGGCCACTAATAAATTGATATGTACAATGTCTATTTATCATTCATTTTTTGGAAAAATGGATTTCATAGGTATAAATACAATTTATATGATACATCTTATGGTGGGAATGTTAATATAGTGATGGGAGTATGTTTGACAGAGATTTCACTAGAACCCTTAGTGTCTTGATTAGTGTTGATGATTTTCTAGAGTTCTCTTATTTCTTATATATGTTAAAAATGGTATTTTATAGTGTTTTTCAATGTTTCTATTGTCCATATGATCAAAAATTTAGGCCCTTGGATAAGGATTACGTTTTTAAATTTTTTTTTTCAAAATAAAAATATTTTGATGAAATTAAATATCTAAAAGTGTTTGGATAGATTCGAAAATAGTCATGAAGTTTTCATGATGTCCTTATAGAATTTTTGTGCATGTGAGATGTTGTTGGATATGTACTAAAATGTGAGTTCATTAGATACATATACATATTTATATAATGAATGAAAAATTTAAATATATATACAATATTATATAAGTGATATTTTACATTAAATAAATTCATATAATGCATGAATATTATCATGAATATTATCATGAATATTATGCAATAATAGTAATATAATAATTTTAATATACATGATATATATATATATGTTATTTAATATGTATGAGATGTATACTATGAATGAGGTTCATTCTATTCAACAACTTGTAGATCTTCTTCTAAATAGTTTCATTTGGATTTAATCAAAAGTTTAGTTCATTCATATATTTTATTTTATATATTTAAATTTATTCAATGAATAAATAACCAATCCAAAAAACACATCATATACATTAGGAAGTTCCATACTCAGGATTTGGATATTAAGGAGACTTATTTCTATTTTGTTTAGGTGTGAGATTTGATTGAATCACTACTAAACAATATTAAAACACTCTTCTTACCATAACTCCATTTATCTCATTAAAGAATGTTCTATCACCCCTTTAGATTTTGGGTATCCACATGAAATATTTTTAGATCACTCATCTAGTATATTATTATAGTGGTAGAGTTCTTGTATTCACTACTCATCATGAGATCCCTCAAGCGCACTCCATTAAATGAATGGGATGGAAGCTACAATAATAGGTGGGTTATATGTACTTTGTATTTTGAATTTTTTACACATTGTTTTCATAAAGATATATGACCCTCAGTTTTGGTTTTTTATATTTCCAATGATAGTTTTATGATCATATGCAACCCATTAAATATTACCAAAGAAAAATAAATATTACTATGAAAATGTAATTTCAAATAAAATAAGCACATGCATAGTAAAATAGTAATATATATAAAAAATTACATAAAGGTTTAATAATAAATCATCATGATCTCACATGAAGATAATCCCACAAAATATAACAATATAAAGAAGTAATATTAGAAGAAATATAGAATATATTGTATGGAATGATTGAAATATATTTAATGTGTGGTTATTTATAGGGGAAAGTATAACTATCATGGGTAGTATTTATATTTCCATAAAAATAATCATTAAGGATAGCCTTTATGTTATCCCAGAAAATTATAAAATTATGTATTTTAAATAAATAATTTTTTTATTAGTTATGTATTGAGTTTATCTTTAAGAGTTATATACATGATAATTTATATTATTTTATGACCTAAAGTATTTAATATAGTGATTTTTATACCAATTATACATTTCAACTTATTTTTTCAACATAATAAAAAATATATTTTAATATCAACTTGATTTAATATTTTTATATATTTAAATAATTATGTCACTATAATATTTTTCTATTTTTATATCATATTTCATAGTAAGTACATTATAAGTCTTTATTTTTAATTTTTTTTCAATAAAACAAGTATTATTTAAATACTATATTATTTTTAATCAATTAAATTAATTTTTTATGTTGAAATTTATTTATTTTTGTTTCTAATATATTATTTAACTGAAATTATGAAAAATTAAATTAGCCTTTTGTATTTGGAAAACATTACATTATATATTTCTAACTATACAAATTTAATTTCATATACAAACACTTTTTTGTGGACTTTATAAAATTTCCAACCATTTTACTTATAGCGGCACTTACTGTTTTGCATAACTACCATTACATATCTACATTATTGATTTTTAAAACGCATAATCAGAATTACCATTGAATATTATGTAAATTTACTTGTATGTTTAATAGTATGATTTCATAAATTACAAATTTATTCACTCTTATAAGTTATAAAACATAATTTTACATAACTCGATAAGGATCAAGTACTTTGTTATTTTCAATCTATCTATTTAGGGTGACCATTACATATTGAAAGTTTTATTTAGTATATCTCACCCAATTGAACCTAGTAACCATTATATATATTAGGAAGATTCAATTCTTATCTATTTCTTTTAGTCATCCTAGCAGTTAAATTTTTGTATGCCAGGAGCATCATGCCTTTTCCACATTTCGGGTACAATATTACATTTATGACCCTTACATGTTGATCAACATTAATTTTCCCTAAGATTCCTAGGTAATTTTCCTTTTCAAATTCATCATCCAATAGTTATTTTTACAGATTCAATGAATATTTTAACTTAATGATTTTTCATTTAGTCTTCACCGAATGAGTGACCCTTATACTCATTTCATGGTTTATACAAGAAATTTTTTAAACTAATGTACCTAGATTTCAGAAATAATTATATAGAATGTTACCATTATCTGAATAAATTATGGACACTTTTATTTCATATTCAATGTACTCTTATCTAAAATTTTACTTCTAGAAATCATATTTTACCTTCGGAATACAACTCATCAAAAATAATTTTTATGCTATGATTTTTGATATCTCTATAAAAGTAGTTTCATATGGTATTTAAAAATTTTTTTACCATACAATGGGTTATAACATTATTATTATTCTAAAGATAAAATGTAATTTTGTCTCATCTATTTTATAGTGACATAAATGAGTTTCACTCAAATAATTATTTGAAAAAATATAGGTCTATAAAACCTAATACATTAATTTATATTCTTATAAAATAATGACAACGATATATGGGTTAAAATGTTACGGAGATAAATTCAAATTAAAAATTTTTAAATAATAAAATATTATTACATCATGAATTTTTATATCATTATTAAAATTTAAATAAAATTATTAAAAATATCACTAAATAAATCTATTTATTGTGGGTTGATTATAAATGAATTAAATAACTACATAAAGTGTTCACAAACCCATTCCTACATTTTATCTATGATTAAATTCCTAATTGAATAATTTTATTTAATATTTTATTGGAAAAATTGTGATAATAACATTCACAGGGGTGATATGAAATAAGGTGCATCATGTGAAAATAAAAGAATATTTTATAGAATAATATGTTAATCGCATTTAACTGGACTCTATTTTTTTATGAATTTGAAATAATGTGATTTTAATTCGAAAAAAGATATGTGATAAGTCACGATGTGCCACCTAGTCATTTTAAATTTTCTTAAAATGGTTCTAATGATGGAAGTTGTAATAATGTATATTTATAGATGTGTACTACCTCTTCACATTTACAAACATACATAATTTGTTTTTTATTAAAAAAAATTATTATTACACTATTTCTTTAGTTTATGGCCATTCGAAAATACATTAGGGTTTTAGATTCTATGGTGATAAGAAAAAGTTGTTTTTTAATAAGAGACTTATGATAAAGGGTAATTTTCGTAAACAGTTATTTTTTTCTAAAAGATTAAATTTTTTTTCTTAAAACCTTAAAATAAATTGAAATTAATTTATATCTTTTATATTTATACCAATATTCTATGAAAAAATTTAGGAGTTAATTTTTTGAATTTTGTTATATTTTTTACATAAATTGAAAATGAATTTATGTTGAGTTTTATACATGAAATAGTAAAATTCAAGATCCATTAAGTTTTATTGGTGATAAAATAGTTTTGAATTATAGATATTGATGGGATATCTTAATATATTTCTCTGAAATTAATTGTGCAATGATTTTTTTATTAGGATAAATAATATTGGATTTAACTGATGATGTTTTTCCATTAGTGGGGTGATTATTTGAGTGTTCCATAAGGGAAATGAATAAAATTTATCATTATGCCTTTATAGTATTTGTTAGATTTTTATGAGTTTTAGAGGGAATATTTTGATTATATGAAATAGAAATTTAAGTTTATGAATTGAAAAATGATTACGATGCTTTCAAGGATAAAGTTTTATATGTTTTATGAATCTTTATGAACCTAAAAATGTTAAAACCTTTGATTTCATTAAAAAATAGTTTAAGATATTCCCATTTTTTACCAAGTATCCTATTTATTTTTATTTATTTTATTCTTTATCATGATTGGGATTATAGAATTAATTGATCAAGGAAGATGGTGTCATATTAAAAATTATGTTTTATATGATTTCAGAGTTTCTCTTTAAAAGAAGCACATTTTCCTAGTTTTTTGAATATTTCATTAGCCAAACAAGTTTTTTTTCCTTTAAACCACTTACTGAGATTTTTATATTATAATCAGATTTTTAAATGGTTTTATATAAGGATTAAGGTTGGGTTTGAATTGTTATGATTTCAAAGTTTTTAATATGATGATTTATCCTCTAATTAATCAAGCATATTACATAATGAGTTTGTTTATTATAAAAAATCAATATTTGTTAAAATATGTTTTTTATTATGTAAGGTATTTTCTTAATTATCTAAAACACTAGACATAAACGGTATTGGGAATTTAAGTGATTTACCTTTTTCCATAAATCATGAAATTTTAGAGTTACTCTATTTAGGTCTTCATAGATGATATCAAAATAGGTTTCAGATATCTTTTTAGGTAACAATGTTATCAGTTAAAGACAATTTAAGAGTCTTTGATACCATAATGGGTTAATATGTTTGTGGATGATCATAAATTTATAGGCATAAATTCCATTTTTTAAAGTAAATATGTGATTTTATATTAATATTTTATTTTGGTGGACATCTAGTGAGTTTTTAGGAATAAAACATGATTAAGGAATAAATAACCCTTGGACTTGGTATTTAATTTTATGTTGATGTAATTATGGTTACCTGGGATAAATAGATAATCGATTTTTAGAATATAATTTTCCAAGTACAAATAACTATTGAGACATGAATGTGATTTTGTGATAAAGTAATTAAAGTTTTTTTCAAAAAATATTATTTTATCTTTGGAAACATTACATGATTTTCGTATATATAGAAAATTATTTTCTTTTATATGATTTATGAAAAATTGATTGATATTTTTTTAGGGAAATATAATGATTTATTTTTTGGAAACATGTACACTTTTATTTTAGTATTATATATTTGTGATTTGGGTTATTTTGGGAAAAGCCTAATAGATTTTTTTTTTATAAAATGATAAGGATTGTTTTTCAGATTATTGAGGATACATAATTATTGGGATAATAGTTATGTTGATATTTGGAGAGAAAGTTTTATCTATGTTTTTAAGATTTATAGTTCTTGAATTTGGAAAAAGGAATTTCAGGAAATCTTTAGGTTTTGACCACATTTCTTCACATAAATTATTTTATAATTGAGGTGAAAACTATTTTTTACACTTTTTAACAAAATTAATGACATCAAAAAACATTATTTTTTTTTAAAAAAATATAGTTTTATAAAACATTATTCTTTTCACTAAATTGAGATGATATATATGTACAATTTTCTTGCCTAAAACGTAACTCTCTCTTTAGGAAACCATATCCTTCAGTAGTCCTTCCCTGTTTTTATTCCTTGGTCATCATCATCATAAAATCCCCTCCTAAATCCTAAATCTATCTTCATGTGACCACCCCTTAAAAAATAATTTTCTTTTCATTACCCTTCATGACCATTGAAAATCTTTCCCCATACTCAGTTATCTTCTATTGTCATCATGTATCATCTATCACAACCATTTACTTCCTTCCTCCCTTTATTTATTCAATTTTTAGGATTTTCCGTCTGAGTCAAATTGATATTTTCAATTATTCCTATTATGAGTTTTTATATTTTAAAATATGATTCCACAATTTTATTTGGATTATTTATAAAATTACTTTATATTAGGGTTCTAGTGATACTAAATCTTAAATTGATTTTTTTATTAGGGACTAACATAATCAAATTTTTGAGAAACATTAGATGATTATATTTGAAATTTGAGATCAATATTATTTATTTATTGGTAAATTAATATTATTATTGATGTTGACTTGTATTTTTTTGTCAAAATAAATGTACTTTATAATTATCATAATCAATTTGATTATCATTTATATTTTAAAAAATTTTTAATTATAAAATGATATAATTTAATTATGTTTCAATTGAAATTTACTAATAAAAAATTATTAATACAATTGTTGATAATGTGGTAATTTTATTGAAAACTATATTATTTTTTCCAATCATATATATATATATAAATTAAATCTATAGGAAAATAATATTTTTAGTCTTTCATAACTTATATCTGAAAATAAAATAAATATGTTTCATAATATTACTATATGAATATATATATAAATAAATGAACATATATTTAATTTATTTACCTTTTAATAAATATATATGAATAATAAATCAGTTTTTCTAATATAAACATTTTTCCTAGTGTTAATATTAGTAGAAATAGTATAGAAAATAGTATTTAAATTTTTTTCATTATTATTAATATTATTTTTACTACTAATAATTTTAATATTCTAGAAAATATTATTAATATTTATATTACTAATTATAATAATAAAAATAATTTTGATTATATGGATATTAATAATAGTAATGTGACTATTATTAATATTAACTAGTAGTTATGTTGTTACCAGTTTTGATCTTGGTTTGGTTTGGACTTTCTCATAAGATTTTTTTGAAAGTGTAAGATACTGAACATCAGAAGATTACTCATACATATTTTATACATTTTCATCCTTTTTGGGAATATTTTCATTGGATATTTTCTTGGGTCACTTTGGATGAGTTTTGGAAACTTACGTTGTGGTTTTGGGTAGTACAGGTTGGTGTATGATTTTCCCAAACCGTGCTCCCTTATCAAGAAAATCCTGCATCATGGAAATAGGGGAATTGTATAATTAACTTTCAGATTTTCATACCATGTTCCACATATGAGAAACTATGCACCCCATATATTAGGGGCACATGTTTGAAATTTTTTTGGCCCAACACAAGAAACTGTGTGCAGGGAAAATTAAACCCCCCAATATTTTATTTAAATATTCATAAACCATCATTTTTTATTCTATATCACCCTAGATTGACCTAAAAAAATACAATTCTTTTGGAGGAACCCAAGACGATTAGAGGGCTCAAAAACCCCTTATGGTGTGAATGAATGATTTTGTGGAAGGATTCAACCCCTCTTATAGTATGTGATCTATCATAATTTAGTTTCCTCCCTCCCACCCATATTTCTCTCTTATTTTGGAGGGTTGTTTCCTCCATTAGATATGGTTTTAGATATCATTTATAATGAGATTAATTCATTTTATCTTGGTACTAGGTTTTTTATTGTAGATATTATATGCCATTGTGAATACATTCTTTCTACACCAAATTTATTTTTAGGATTTGGTGACTTTTCATCAACGATATTGATGTAGGTTGTCTGATTTCTAGTTACCATAGTCTTTATTATAATTTTTTGTATTTAATGCTGAAATTTAAATTTCCATGTTTGTTAATTTCATTTTAAGATGATTTTATTAACTGATTTATATGATATTAGGAACCCTTCAAGGACCCTGTTAGACATGTTGAAAATTAAGAGAATGGATTTGATGTAAAAAAATGGGATGTGAAAATAAAATTGAAATGATGAATTATGAATTTTAAAAATGTGAATAATGGGATGATGTAATTTATGTAAATTTGTGATGCCTAATTGATAAAGATATTTAAATTGTTTTTTGGATTAACCTCGAATGGTAAATGAGTTGGGTAATTAATTATTATAATTGTTTATAAATGAGATATGAATATGGAACAATGACAAGTGATATTTTTGAATGTGATCTCTGAGTTTTGGTTCAAGTAATGCTACTCCAAATACCCATGGGATTATAGAAAATAACTCTAGGCCCGCCATAAATATATATATTTTTTCATTTGATCACTTAGTTGTGATTTTAGGACTACTACTATAAATAGACATAGGGTTTTAGTCTATTGATCTAGGACCCCAATGTATGAATGATAAATTTAAATTAAATCAATGATTAAAATTCGATAAAATAATGATATATTAAATTCCTATAGAATATAGTTCAAAAACTTTTATAGGATGAAGAAGGTATGATTGGTTCAGGTTTCATGATGAACCCAGGGGCCCTTGTGGTGGTTAAATAATATTAAATGTGAAAAGGGTTACATTTTCACTTTTACATTATCCATTATACAACAACATACATTTTTATTAACATGATATTTCTTTTAACTCTATTGGTAGTGGCCTACTGATTAGAGATCATACCCTACATGGGATACCTGATTGATACTCGAATACACTTCTTGTTTTTAGGATAAGATATGGGAAACGACACTATGTTAGATTAATGAGTTGGGATTTAGGATGGATCATGGATGAGGAAACTAGAAATGATTTTAGGACCCTCTTGGGAGATTTTAGTGTGTCTTTATATTGGGTTTTCAGTAGAAACTTGAATCTTTTATGGAATAACATCTCTACTACTTTGGTTCAAGGTATTTTTCCATAATTTAGATTTATTCATCATGAGATAATGGTTGTGTTAGTTATTTTTTATAATCGGTTGATTATTTTTTATTAATTATTATTGTTTTTATTCATTGATAAAGAGGTTATATTCTCCCCGCATTACTTATTTGATACTCATTTCTGGTCGGTAGCCTTTGTTATATGAGGGGGGAGTGGTGGGGGCACCTGAGGTCGCATAACAAATCGGCTAAGGTAACCGACATTTAGATTCATGGTCAGGATGCGAAAAAGAGGTATCATATGTGTTTTATTTTTTTTGTTATCTATTATTTGGGAATGGAATAAAGGTTAGTCAGATCATTCAGTCATTGGTTGTGAGATCATTCATGGGAGTATCTAAACAATGTTTTGAAAAAAAACCAAATACCCAGGGAGAGGTTGTTTTTATAAATGTTTTATGTTAAAGTAGTATTTTATTTCAGCTTGAGTGATGCACTTTTTTTGGTAAAGCTATTATCTTTCAGAGATTTTCTCCATCATCTGACATGGAATGGTAGTTGAGTATACATTAATCATTATAAGGTCTCAATATTTTTTGTGACATGTATCATTTTGGGGACGCAAGGAAAACAAGGTTTTGGGTGAGTTATAAAAATGAAATTTATTTTCATTACTTGATGAATTTAAAATAATAAGTCTTCCAATAATATTTTGATAATTTTTAATGATTATAATTTCGATATTTTTGAAATGGATAAAGAGGGAATCTAATGAGAAACATGAAATATTAAAGTGTTTTACCCTATTTTATCAATGAAACAGATGAAGGATGGTTGAGGGTAGTGATAATGATTCGATTTTGACCATGTGAGAAAATATAGGGGAAGAATTTTTATATCCTTATTTGAATCCCTCTTATATAAATGTGTTAATGCTGAGTTATGTGACATAATTTGTGTGTTCTTAATTACAGAGACATATATTCACATTGAAAATTATTGATGGGATGATATGAGTAAATGGATGGAAATGTACCTCCATGAGTGGAACTGAAGGCTTCAATAGTTCTGGGTGAAGGAGAGGGAGAGAACTTCCATAATAATTTTTGTCTCTTTACACATTTTATAGAATGAGACATACGGTGGGTTGTCCAGAATATATATTACCTAACATGGGATTTCTGGTGGAAGCACGCTATGACCTTCCCCATAGATGGTGGAACTTAGGAAGTTGAGTTTTGGATTGAGTCTATCTAGAATATTATTAACCATTTAGACACTCTTTCTAAGGAGATAGTCATGATAGATGCTTATATGTAACAACATAAAGCAAAGTGTTGGTGGGATATTAAGGGTTGGGAAGAGCAATTAAAGAACATTGTGTGGTTGGAATTTTAGGAGATGTTCCTCGAACACTTTTACCCATAGAATCCATGGAATGAGAGAGACACTGAGTTTATATGGTTGACCATTGCGAGTATGTCTGTGATAGACTACGTTGCTTTCTTCACTAATTGATAGTTCTTTATCTTGATGTCAGTAGGAGAAGAGGAAATTGAGTAATGATGTTTTTAGGATTGAAATAAATGTGAGATTAATTCATAGGTTAATATATTAATCCAGAAGAAGTTTGTTGAGGTAGTGAAACAAGCTTTCATTTTTAAGGGGGGCCTATAAGAGGCTTCTAGTGGAGGGTATGTGGCTTCATATGAAAGATCAAGAGGTATTCCATCTGATGCTAGGAAGTGTATCTATGAGAATATCTACCATATAAGTAGAAAGATGAGTACCCAGGGAGAATGATTACCTACCTAGAGTGGTAATTGAGTTTACTTCTGTTGTTGTGGTAGGTCAATTAACTTTCATAACTAGTTTCCCTAACCACAAGTAGAGTTCCAAGATTTTGGCTATATGGGTAATCTACATCGATTCAATAAGAAACCCCGATATATGGGTTGTGATGGGGGAACTGGGCCGAATTAGAGTACTTGAAAGGGGTATAATACCCAATATTGAAGTCAGAGTTAGTGTTCTTTGGGTCATCATAGTCAAGGCACTATATGTAGTGATTCAAGGATAAATGTACTGTAACACCCTGACCCCTCTAGGATGGAGCCGGTACATTAATTGTGACATTGGAATGGTTAGAAAGAATTAATATCCTGAAGTAATGATCAGTTTATAGTCGTTAAGAAACTAGATACATAGATGTCTCTCTAATTACATTGGAAAGGTTTAAAAAATACAATATATAACGAAAACTAAAACTGCAACCACTTGAACTCAATAAACATTCTCTTCTTTGTCACCTGTTTAAAGTAAAAAATGAAAGGGGTGATCTCAAATGCCCAATAACGGTTACAAATAGTGGAATAGTGAGTACAATAATAAGTGAATCATAATCAATCTAACATAATCAATATGGCATAGTGAGTAAATGAAAAACTAATGCCATTAATAAACTGAGAATGAAACAGCATCCCTAGATTTTGTCATAGTGAAAACCTCATGGATAATAATAATAACTGATAATGAATAAAGAGAATTCTTTTTAATTGGACGTGATGTATCTGAAACATGAAACCATAATACCGTAAAAACGGTTTAGTTCTATGGGTAGAAACCCGTCTGATTTTTTTGGAAACAAACTCGAAGGGTTTGTCGCAAACTAATTTGTCTCATTAGACATACCGATGCATCGAGGGGCTATAGTGAGACCCACCCACCACTGCATGTCCAAATCATTCTTTATACATTGATTCAATACAAGATCAATATTCCTTTTCAATATCTATATATAGTATAGTATACGGATTCATCAATATTTAAATAATTAAAATAACTTTCAAAAATAAACACGGTATGTAAAATGGTATACGGTTTAGACAACAACATATCTATGATATGAGATTATGGATATTTATTATCAATATAATTTCAAATGAAAAGTGATCTCAAATAGGCAGTAGGTATACCGCATAAGGATTTATTAGGCGCGTAGTACAAAGTTAGTCACAACACAATGGTAGTTGAGACAAAGGCCCTTACCACAATGTAATCGATCGAATCATATGACCAGAACATATAAAACTCAAATAAAACATTTAATAACATTAATATAAATATAATTATGTTATTATATATCAAATGGAAGTACGATTATACCACATATATGAAATAATTTGTGAATAATGAAAATCTCACAGAAATGAATGTGAGATGAGAAACCCCTTACCTTTTGCTTGAGGTTGTTCTTCGTTTGTTTTAATGACCTGAATAATCAAATTTAGATTCATTAATTAATAATTCCTGAACCTCCTATATATTTAATTGATTTAGTACAACTTTATTAGGTTCATTCATGGCCCTTTTAAAGGGTTTAAGAGGTTCAATTTTATTGTTTTCGAAGCATTTTCTTCCTTGGTTTTCACGTTTCGTTTACTTGATCTCATGGATGGAAGTTCATTTTAGAATGTGGATAAATATCAAAATTTGTTAATATATATTATTAGTGAAATTAAAGAGATAAAAATGATCTTGTAATTATTATAGGTTACATACATGAGAATGAATCATTAGTTAAAAGTTTTTGATAAACGCTTGGATTTAGCTTGGCAGTTTTGTATACAATGAACTCGTTTGGTATTATTATTCCATATTATGAGTGTGTAAAAATTCCAGAAGATTAATGTGATGAAATAATTCTATTATTATCTGGTTCAACCATTTAAATGGTCTCATGAACAGTAATTATGAAGAAAGTGAAGAATGAAACTTCGTCGTTCATAAAGGTTATAAATTGGAACCTCATGGACGTTGATTACGTTTATAAAAATAAAAGGGAGGGAGAACGGATAATGATGATAATTATTCCATTAAAATGATATAATTCCAATATATATATTATAATAGAGTTTATCATGGTCATATGGATAGAGGAGGTGAGGAGAGAAAAATAAAAGAGATGAACTTGAAAAAAAAAGAAAAGTTGAGAGATCCCTTAGGAAAATTCGGCAGCCTAAAGGCGTGGCTTAAAATTTCAAAAAATCAAATGATGAGAACAAAAGGGTATCTCATCATACGAAAATAAAAATGAAAGTAATAAGAATAAATAAAATCGTACCCTAACATATGAGAAAGGAATTTCAAATAGCTAACATAAAAGAAGTGTCGACTTAAAGAAGAGAATGAAAGATTCCCTTACCTTGTAGAATAACTCCTAGATCTTGAAGGATTGGACCTTGGGGGACTAGGGACACATTGGGGGGAATTATAGAGAGGTAAAACCACCAGATCTTTGAGGATGAGGGATTTGGAATGAATGAAAACGAATGTATGAGTGGGTATTTATAGAAAAAGAGAGGTAATTTTTTAATAATTTCAAAGGGACACCTCATTAGTGGTTTTTTCCAAACCATGGGCTTGCCCATGGTAATTGCCCATGGTCTTAGCCACATGGGACACCTCACGTAATAAGTTATTATACACAAGTCTAACATAATTTTATATTTAATTATTAAATCATTATGATGTCATTAAACAACCAAAAACTAAAAACTGTATTTTTACTATTCATGAAAATTTCATGTATTTTAGAAAAATCACAAAAATTTACCGTAAACATTTTTCGACGCGTAGAATTCAAAAATGAACCCCATTTTTTAAAATTTATTTTCTAAATATTATTAATTTAATTTTTAAATAAAGTCATAGTTAATTCGAAAAATAACAATCTTAAAGTGCATTTAGTTTTATTTCTCATTGAAAAACTAATTAAGATTTCAGTATCTTATTACCTAAAGAAAATGAAATAATAATATTATTTACTATTCATAAGGTTCATATTACTATTCATAAGGGTATGTTACTATTCACCAAAAATCATGTTTTTTTAATCAGACTCCAAATGACCTTATGATCACAACTCTAGAAGACCATTTTTTGAAATTAAAAACATGGAAGTTGAAATTTTATATTTAATGGAAAGGTTTTGACTATCTCCAAAATAACCTAGTTTTGTTTCAAATGAACACAGTGATGAATAGATTGTATTTAACAGAAACATACAATAAAATGTTTGGGGTTCTACATTATTCCCTCCTTCAAAAATTTCATCCTCTAAATTTTATGTATATATCCCACAAAAAAGATTTGGGTGGTTCTTCTTCATTAAATCCTCTGGTTTACATGTTCCTTCCTCCATATTCTGGTTTCTGCAAAGAACCTTTACTAGAAAAGTTGTTCGATTTCTCAATACATTCTCCCTAATGTCAAGAATTCTGATAGGCTTTTCACAGTATGACTAATTCGGTTCCAGTTCTATTCAATTATATGTTAGTATATGTGTTGGGTCTGGAATGTATTTATTTAACAATGATACATGGAACACATCATGAAATCTGGAGAGATTTGGCGGCATCACTAAATGGGAAGCTACAACTCCGATTCTTCTCAAACTTTCAAATGGTCCGATGTACTTGGGGCTCAGTTTCCCTTTCTTACCAAACCTTAAGACGCCCTTACATGGAGATACTTTCAGAAATACATGATCTCCCACATGAAATGCCAAGTCCTTTCTCCGGTTGTCAGCAAAACACTTCTTCCTACATTGGGATGCTTTAATATGGGCTTGTATTTTCTTCACCTTTGTAGTGATCTCTTCAATATGTTCTTCACCTATAAGTTTCCTTTCACCAACTTCATCCCAACATGTTGGAGTTCGACATCTCTTTCCATATAATGCTTCATATGGAGCCATTTGAATACCAGAATGGAAACTATTGTTGTAGGAAAATTCCACCAAAGGAAATTATTGATCCCACATACCTTGGAAGTCAAGAGAGCATGATCTTAGCATGTCTTCCAGATTTTGATTAGTCCTTTCAAACTATCCGTTAGTTTGAGGGTGATATGGAGTAATCATACGAAGCTCAGTATTCAAAGCCTTCTGGAGACTTTTCCCGAATTTTGATGTAAACTAGGGATCTCGATCGGAGACAATCAATAGAGGTGCACCATGAAGTCTCACAACATCATTAAAATAAAGTATTTCTAGGTGGTAAAGTGGTAAATCCTATCTTATTGGAAGGAAATGTGTTTATTCAGTGAGATGATCAACAATTACCCATATTACATCATTCATTCTATGTGTCCTCAGTATTCTGGTGACAAAATCCATCATAATGTTATCCCACTTCCATATAGAAATTGGTTGTGGTTGCATCACTCCTTTGCGATGTTGTCTTTCAGCCTTCACTTGTTGAAAAACTAGACACCTTGACACATAGTCAGAAATTTATCACATCATATTATCCCACCAAAAATATTCCTTCATATCTCTACACATCTTGGTGCTGCCCGAGTGAATAGAGAAATTTGAGATATGAGCATTGTTTAATAGTTCCCTTTTTAGCTCAGGTACTGATGGAACACATCACCTCTTCCCAAACTTCATAAATCTTTCTTCATACATGAAGTCAGACATTTTCCAATCCATAACTGCATTAAATTTGTTGCGAATATTCTCATCATCAGAATGAGAAATTTTTATCTTCTCTAGTAAAGATGGTTTAAAAATCATTTGAAAGAGGAGTGATGTTTCCCCTTCCTTAATAATTACTATATCCATCATCTGCATATCCATGAGCATAAGATCTATTTAAATCCTCATTTGAGTCAGAAGTACATAATCATGCCTACTTAACGCATCTACCACCATATTCGCATTTCCTCAGTGGTAGTGTATTGAACAATCATAATCTTTGAGTAACTAGAGCCATATTCTCTACCTCATGTTGAGTTCTTTCTCTGTGAAAATATATTTCAAACTCTTGTGGTCCGTATAAATTTCACATCTCTCTCTGTAGAAATAATGCCTTCATATTTTTAGAGCAAAGACTACGGCTTCCAACTCAAGATCATGAGTTGGATAATTTCTCTCTGGAATCTTCAACTGTCTTGATGCATAAGAAATAACTTTATCATTTTTCATAAGGATGAAACCCAGTCCATTATTTGATGCATCGTTGTATATTACAAATCCCTAACTTCCAGATGGAAGAGTCAAAATTGGAGCATTAACCAGTCTTATTTTCAATTCTTCAAAGCATTCTATGCATTCTTTTGTCCACACAAACTTAAATCCTTTACGTCTGAGCTTAGATAACGGGTTTGAAAGTCGGGAAAAGTTCTGAAAAAAATGCCGATAGTAACCTGTTAAGCAAATAAAACTATGTACCTCAGTTATGTTTGTTGGTGTGGGCCAATCTTGGATTTCCTTTGTCTTTATAGGATCAACTAGGATTCCATATTTAGAGACAATATGGCCCAGAAAAGAAACTGATTGAAGCCAGAATTTTCACTTGATAAACTTCTCATATAATTCATTTCTTCTACGAGTTTTTAGAATAATCCGCAAGTGATTCTCATGGTCTTCATATCTTTTTTAATATAAGAAGATATCATCAATGAATAACACAAAGAATTTATCATGATATTCCTTGAAAACTCTGTTCATTAAATCCATGAAAACAGATGGTGCATTCGTCAGTCTAAAAGGGATCACTGTAAACTTATAATGCCCATACCTGGTTCGAAATGCTGTCTTAAAAATATCTTCCTTCCTCACATGTAGTTGATGATATCCAGATCGAAGATCAATCTTTGAAAAGTATTGAGATCCATGAAGCTGATCAAATAAATCATCAATCTGGGGTAGAGGATACTTATTCTTAATTGTAATAACATTGATTTTCCTTTAATCAATGAAAAACCTCACGGATCTATATTTCTTCTTAACAAAGAGGATATGGGATCCCCATGGAGAAACACTAGGTCGAATAAATCCTTTTTCACTCAAATCCTCTAGTTGTTTCATTAGATCTAGTAATTCTATAGTATACATTATATAGGGAGTCTTTGATATAGGTCTTTCATTAGGAATTAAATCAATAAAGAACTCAACTTCCTACTCTAAAGGATGTCCAAGTAAATCCTCTGGAAATACATCAATTTACTCTTGAACTATGTGTGCATCTTTAATTTGAAGATTTATTTCCCCCCCATTGATATTGGTTTATCTTCCTCTCCAAATATTTCATTTAGTAGAGCTACTGGGGGTGGTTCTAGATAAAAATCAGGTGGTGAAGTTTCTTCTCTAAATACAAGGTATTCTACACCATTCTCATAAAGTGTAACTTCCTTCTTCTTATAATAAATTTTCGCATCATAATTTGACAACCAATTCATACCGAGAATTATATCAAAGTCATTTATTAGTATGATGACAAGGTTAGCAATTAAAGCAAGTTTTGTTGTCTTGAGGGTGACTAGTCGACATGTCTATGGTGCAATGATACATCCCCTTATATTTTTTACTTACAACTCATTTTTGAAATCAAATTGGAAATATCTAATTTTCTTCACAAACTGAGAAGATATAAATGAATCCAATGATACAGAATCAAGTAAAGTGTTTTCTTAGTTTGAGGAAACAATTAAAGTACCTGCCACCACATCAGTAGGAACATCAACCTCTGCGGTTGTAATCACAAAAGTTCTCCCTTTCTCTACTTGCTTTTTCTGGGGCATATTTCCTTGGCGCTTAGGACAATCATTTGCACAGTGTCCCGTCTCTCTGCCATTGTAGCAATGAATATCATTGAATTGTTTCTTCCCCGTACATTCATCAGATCGATGACCCTTTTCTCCACTATTATAGCAGACTCCCATGCCTTTAAATCATTTACTGAGATGATTCTTTCCACATTTCTCACATAATGGGAAACTATTTCTTCCCTTTCTCTTATTTGGTTCTTCTCCTTTTCCCTTAATATCAGAGTACTGCTTCTTATCAAGGTTTCCTTTGAAAAAATTTTATCTAGTCAATTCTTTCTCTATTTTGATGGATATTGATACAATTTCATCATATGATGAAAATGATTGAGAATCCAGTGACCTTCAAAGTCTTGGATAAAGACCTTCAAAGAAATGATCAATCTTGTCTGTCGAGTCACGTACGTAATCCACAACGTACCTAGCTAGCATTGTGAAGGTAGCCTCATACTCTGCAACACTGTATTCTTCCCTTTGTTTCAAGCCAAGGAATTTCCTCTTCATTTCAGTTCGTTGCTCATGAGGGAAATATTTTTCAAATAATATTTCCTTAAAAGTCCTCCATTCCATATCATTTATCTCTTCTTCCTCCCTGGTATTTTGAATCAGGGACCACCATTGATCAGATTCACCCTTGAGACAATATACTTCAAGTACTACCTTTTCATTTTCATTCCATCTTAATGCCATGAATATCTTTTCAAGGGTCTTGATCCATTGCCCCGCAACAACTGGATTAGTAGTCCTACTAAAATATGGGGGCTTCTGCCCCATGAAACGATCCAACACAGGTGTTTAATGGTTATTCGTTACAACTTGAGTAAGTTGTCCCAATATTGTCATGATCTGATCTACTCCAACGTTGATCGTGTTGACTTGCTCAGTAGGGAGATCCCTACCATGCCCACGATTAATGATTCCACTTCTTCTATTAGACACAATTTCTAAATAATGGGATACACTAGATTAGTTTTTTAGTCTCAAATAGAAAATCACTCAACATAGATTTAAATTCTATTCATAGCTAATCGTATAAGCATGGTTCCTCTAAGGAAAAATTTACATCAACTCCTTCATAATGGATTGTAAAGAAAATATTAATTATCATAAGCATATCCCCTGGGATTGTCGTAACCAAGAGTGTATCATGGCCCATTGTCTTCTACCAGGATACCCCCGGTCAAGCTCGAAACTCCTTGTCGGAGCTTTCACTCCTGGGTACCTCTGTGCTAGAGCCACCTCTACATGCTCATATCCAGACAGGGATGTATTTTCTAGAAAGATTCACATAATATATTCCTTACCCAAATATCATGATGTTCTTGTATGTTTATCCTCAAATACTACATTAGGGATTTCTTCCCTACTATAAATTTCCTACTCTAGTTTCCATGTTTTTTACTAAACATCCTCTGATACCAACTGTAACACCCTGACCCCTCTAGGCTGGAGCCTGTGCATTACTTGTGATATTGGCATGGTTAAAAGGAATGAAAATACAAAAGGAACGATCAGTTTAGTAGTCTTGAAGAAACTGGATACCTAGATTTTTCTCATATTATATTTGAAATTTTTACAAAATACAATACATAACGAAAACTAAAACTGCAACCACTTGAACTCAATAAAAAATCTCTTCTTTGTCACATGTTTAAAGTAAATAATGAAAGGGGTGAGCTCAAATTCTCAATAAGGGTTAAAAATAGCATAAGAATGAGTACAATAATAATTGAATAATAACCAACCTGACATAATAAATATGGCATAGTGATTAAATGAAAAACTAATGCCATTAATAAAGAGAGAATAAAACTGCATCCATAGATTTTGTCATAGTGAAAACCTCATGGATAATAATAATAATTGATAATGAATAAAGAGAATTATTATTAATTTGATGTCATGTATCTGGCATATGAAACCATAATACCGTAAAAATGGTTTAGTTCTATGGGTAGAAACCCATCTGTTTTTTTTGGAAACAAACTCCAAGGGTTTGTCGCCAACTGATTTGTCTTACGAGAACTACTAATGCATCGAGGGACTATAGCAGGCCCCGACCTCCACTGCATGTCCAAAAAATTCCTTATAAATTGATTCAATACAAGATCAATATGCCTATTCTATATCCGTATAGATTAGTGTATACAGACTCATCAATATTTCCATAATTAAAATAACTTCCCAAAATAAACACCATATGTAAAATGGTATATGGTTTAGACAACAACATATCCATGATATGAGATTATGGATATTTATTATCAATATAATTTCAAATGAAAAGTGATATTAAATGAGAAGTAGGTACACCACATAAGTATTTATTAGGTGCATAGTACAAAGTTAGTGAAAACACACTGGTAGTTGATACAAAGGCCCTTACCACAATGTAATCAGTCGAATCATATGACCAGAATATATAACCCTCAAATAAAACATTTAATAAAATGAATATAAATAGAATCATGTTATTATATATCAAATGGATGTACGCTTATACCACATATATGAAATAAGTGGCGAACAATGAAAATCTCACAGAAAAGAAAGTGTGATGAGAAACCCCTTACCTTTTACTTGAGTGTGCTATTTGTTTGTTTTAATGACCTGAATAATCAAATTTATATTCATTAATTAATAATTACAGAAACTCTTATACATATAATTGATTTATTATAATTTTATTAGGTTCATTCATGGCCCTTTGAATGGGTTTAAGAGGTTCATTTTTATTACTTTCGAAGCATTTTCTTCCTTGGTTTTCATGTTTCTTTTACTTGCTCTCATGAATGAAAGTTAATTTAGAAATGTGGAAAAATATCCAGATTTGTTAATAGATATTATTAGTGAAATTAATGTGATATAAATGATCTTATAATTATTATAGGTTACATACATGAGGATGAATCATTAGTTAAAAGTTTTTGATAAACGCATGGATTTACTTGGCAGTTTTGAATACAATGAACTCGTTTTGTATTATTATTCCGTATTATGAGTGTGTAAAGATTCCAGAAAATTAATGAGATGAAAAACTTCTATTCTTATCTTTTTCAACCATTAAAATGGTCTCATGAACATTAATTATGAAGAAAGTGAAGAATGAAACTCCGTCGTCCACAAAGGTTATATATTGGAACCTCATGGACATTGATTTCGTTTATAAAAATAAAAGAGAGGGAGAAAGGATATTGATGATAGTTTATCCACTCACATGATATATTTCTAGTATAAAGATTATACTATATTTTATCATGGTAATTTGGACAGAGGGGGTGAGGAGAGAAAAATAAAATAGATGAACTTGAAAATAAAAGAAACGTTGTGAGATCCCATATGGAAATTCGGCAGCTTTACGACGTTGCTTAAAATTTCATAAAATCAAATGATGAGAAAAAAAGGGTATCTCATCATATTGGAATAAAAATGACAGTAATAAGAATAAATAAAATCAAACCCCAACATAGGAGAAAGGAATTTCAAATAGCTAACATAAAAGAAGTGTCAACTTAAAGAAGAGAATGAAGGATTCCCTTACCCTATAGAATAACTCCAAGATCTTGAAGGATGGGACCTTCGGGTCTTAGAGACACATTGGGAGGAATACTATAGAGGTAAAACTACCAGATAATCGAGGATGAGGAATTTGGAATGAAATAAAATGGGTGGATGATTTGGTATTTATAGAAAAAGATAGGCAATGTTTTAATAATTTCAAAGGGACACCTCATTATTGGTTTTTTCCAAACAATGGGATTTCCCATGGTATTTTCCCATGGTTTTAACCACTTGGGGAACCTCATGTAACAAGTTAATATACACAAGTCTACCATACATTTATATTAAATTATTACATCATTATGATGTTATTAAACAACCGAAAACTCAAAACTGTATTTTTACTATTCATGAAAAATTCAAGTATTTTAGAAAAATCCCAAAAATTTACCCTAACCATATTTCAATGTGTAGAATTCAAAAATGAACTCCATTTTTAAAAATTAGTTTTCTATATATTATTAATTTAATTTTTAAATAATGTCATAGTAAATTCGAAAAATAACAATCTTAAAGTGCAATTAGTTTTATTTCTCATTGAAAAACTAATTAAGATCTCATTATCTTATTTCCTAAAGAAAATAAAATATTATTATTATTTACTATTCATAAGGGTTATATTACTATTCCTATTACTATTCATAAGGGTATGTTACTATTCACCAAAAATCATGTCTGTTCTATCAGACTCTAAATGAGTTTCTGATCGCAACTCTAGATGACCATTTTTTGAAATTCAAAACATAGAAGTGGAAAATTTTTATTTAATGGACAAGTTTTGACTTTATCCTAAATAACCTAGTGTTATTTCAAAGGAACACAATGTTGAATAAAATATATTTAATAGAAACATACCATAAAATGTTTGGGGTGCTTTATGTACCTATCTACTTTGTAGTAATTCTTAGGGGACTCAGATTATATCCATTGGAAAAGGGATAAGATAGTTTCAGTCAGTTCATCCTACACTTGTGGATAGTGAGGCTAGACCATTGACAGTTAGATGTACTATATGTCCCCAGCCTTAAACCTTACTTAATCTTGAGTTATTACAAGATTACACATTGAGGATCTTTTCGGGTTTAGAGTTTTAGAGAATTAGATCATAAAACTTGCATTACATTCCACATATAAACAAAGTGGTTACATAATGATAGTATTATTCTTTACCATCAATGGAAACATATTTAAAATAAAATATGGATTCTTTCTTGACACTTCCTTGACACTATCATCATATCATGTACCTTTCCATTGACTTGTGAAAAACATTTCAAAAAAACTTGGGATGAGCATAAAAAGCTCAGTAAGGGATATAAAAATTTATGGAAAGGAAACATGGGTACATATATACATAAGAATGAAATCATACATTACCCATAAAACCTAGGAAATTTAACATACCTCATCAAATCATGAATAAATCATAGAAATCATAAGACATAAAGGTAACTTGAGGCATTCATAACATTCTTATGTAGGGAGTAACCCTCTTGGTTATGTTTGGAATACCCATCACAACATATTCCCTAAATCTCTTTGGAGAAACCTTAACGTTTCACTCCTTCGCGTTACCCAATGCATTGGAGAGCTATATCGGGCTCACCCTCCCTTAGTTTATCACGGAACCACCCATCTTCATAATAATGCCCAAGAACCTCAACATAATCGTATTACATAAAACATGCATAAAGGAAACATAACATTCCCACCTTTCAATCACAAGATATCAATACCACACATTGATATAAAAACATTATGAAAACCATTTTCAATACCAAAATAAAAGAAAAGTAAAACATGGTATTTATTTTTCTTTTCAAAAGAAGGTATGGCTTGTAGAGGAAGCCGAAACTCAAATAATGGTCACGGCGGCAGAGAAGTCGTTGTCGCCACATACGTACGACAAAAACATTCCCTTTTGTCGTTTAGTAAATGCTTCATATAAAAAATATTCCTTTTGAATAAACGTAAAAGTCAAAGGGGTTTATACACCATATAAAAGAAGGTTGTGTATAAAACAAAATATGCCTCAATGATAGGAGATTGAGACGAAGTCCCATACCTCGGGTCCGACATGACTCGATTGTTCTTTAATGTCCTGAATAATAAACTTGAGTTAATTTCTACTTGCTTAAGAACCTTTTTTAAGTTCATTATTCCTTTTATATCACTTATTTCCATGTCATGAACACTATGTAATTATTTAAGTTAATAATGGTCGTTTTAATGATCATTGGTACTTGAGTAAAAAATAAACCCTTTATAATTAAAATTTGTTCATGTATCCATTATATCCATAATTACAATCATGATTTATATATCATATATATCTAGTATATACATGCATTTATAATATTACATAATCATTTAGAGGTAAGAAATGAAATGCACCGTTCATGGAGACGGTAAGCCGTACGTACGAATGAACACTACTTTCATTTCTATTTCGTATTTTATAGAATGGAATCACAATGATATAAAGGTATATTATAATTACATTATAATATCATATTTAATATCATAGTTCCATCCTTTATACGTCCCACATATGGTATTTAACGAATGAAATCACTTTGAGGGGGCGGTAGTCCGCACTTCCTTAAATGAAGATGTCGCGTTTACCCATAATGGAAACCATAAAGGTATGCCCAAAATGAAAAATACAGAAGCTTAAGGAAAAAATAAACATATTATATATCATATATAAATATAGTGACATCATAATGGCCACCTTTGAAGGTGTTAAAAGAATGTTGAACAATCATCGTTTCGGGAGGCATAAATTCACCATCCACGGAAACAGTATGTCCTTTAACCATTAGATGTAGGTGTGTGTAAGTGTAGCTCGAATACTTATTATAACAACATCCTAGTATATTGAAGATACTGGAGTTTTAACAAAATAAATTAATAAAAAGAGTTTAGGGTGTTGGAGAAGCAAAATAAAACAAAAGCACTCAGGTGAAGACATTACCTTAAAATCGGGTAACTCCCTTTGGATTGAGCTCAAAGGCTTCCTTGGGAAGACTTCTGCCCAAAGTGAGGCTTCAAGGAGTAATATAGGTATGTGTAGAGACAAAATGGGAAGGGGTTGGCCAATCAAAAGGCTTTGGGAGTGTGGGTAAGGAGGTAGAGGTGGGGGCCTTTTATAAGAGGAGAGGAGGGGCACTCTTGGAAAGTAAAGAAATGTTACTTTATTTGAAAATGATTTTCGGATTCAAAAGGTCCCACATTTATATAATTCGAGGGTAAAGTGATAAGGGTTCTAAATCCACCCATCCAATAGGTTTTGGACATGTGGAGGTCATGTATTTTACATTATCATTTCATTTTATTTAAATCCTTTATTAATGAGGTAATCACTGTATCATCATGATGTCATAAATAATTTAATTTATTTAAAGTCTAAAAATTATAAAAAAATACTATGATTTAGAAAATCTTTTTATATTTACAATGAATATTTATAGTCTAAAATATCATCTATGTAGACAAAATGAAAAATGTTTTAATGAGGTGATACATTCTTGTTATATTTACTTTCTTAAAAAAAAGATAACAAGTCACTTTCCACAAGATTGATTCCATGGGGTCCCCAAGTTTGGCACAAGACATACCATGGTCGTCAATGAGACAACCAGTAGAATTAGGACACATTTTGGTGTCATTTTTTATTATTATTATGACATTATTTTATTATCCTTAACTACCCGATTACTCATTAATCAAGATAATTAAAGATAATTACCGTCGTTACTATTCATAATGTCCAAAAACAAGAGTCATGATTACATAATTTGGACCTTATGATTCCAAATATATAATCCATTTTAGCAAATTCCAAACACAGAAATTGCAATAATTGATTTAAAAATAATTCCCGTTGTCAAAACAAATAGCAGGTTTTTTTGAAACAATATCTATGAAAAGTTTGGCATTAGTTAATGCCCAATTATAAAGTAAAATTAATCCTAATGACCACCATTGGATAAAATGGTAAAAATATATTCTAATTTAACTTTAAAACCAATTCAAAAGATAATATAATCATATAATTAAATTAGATTAAAAATCAGTTTTGATGTAAAATGCAGTATTTTTCACTATTCATTAAAAAATGAACATTGTCAGAAAAATACCAAAAATTCACACAAAGTAAATTTGGATGTCCCAATAATAAGGAATAAGTTTATTTTGACAAACATAGCTTATAAAAGTTTCAAAAGATAGATTTAAAAATGGTTTTCCATCAAAAGGCAGTAAAACAATCTTTTAAAAAATATTAGTGTATTCCATGTTTAAGATTGGATTTATTTTCATTTTAAGCCTCTAAAACACTATCTAATTCATTAATAGACATAGATAAAAATATATATTATTCATTACTTACTTGGGATGTTACATCCTTCCCCCCTTTAGAAAATTGAATCACCGCAATTTATTTACTTATCGAATAAATGGGGGTACTTATCCCTCATTGCATTTTCAGATTCCCATGTTGCCTCTTACATCATGTGGTTTTTCCACAAATCATTTACCTGATTAATCACCTTATTTCTTAACAGTTGCCTGATTAATCACCTTATTTACCCGATTAATCACCTTATTTATCTGGTCAAGAATCTGTACCGGTTGTTCCTCATAAGATAAGTTCTCTTCTAGCTGAACTACCTCTGGACTCAAAACATGAGATGGATCTGGAATATACTTTCTCAACATCGAAACGTGAAAAACATTGTGTAACTGAGATAAACTCAGAGGTAAAGCCACCCGATATGCAACTGATCCAACTCTCTCCAGAATTTCATATGGTCCAATGAACCTTGGACTCAGCTTTCCTTTCTTACCAAATCGCATCACACTTTTCCATGGTGAGACTTTGAGAAAAACATGATCACCTACCTCAAAAGTTAGATCCTTCCTCCTGTTGTCTTCATAACTCTTCTGCCTACTCTGAGCTGTTCTCATGTGTTTCTGAATCAGCTAAACTTTTTCTGTCATCTCTTCTACCAATTCTTGTCCCATCAACTTCCTTTCACCCACTTCATCCCAGAAAGCTGGAGTTCGACACCGCTTCCCATATAACGCCTAAAATGGTGCCATCTGTATACTGGAATGAAAACTGTTATTATATGAAAATTCAACCAAAGAAATATGTTAGTCCCAACATCCCTAATAATCCATCGAACAAGCTCGTAGCATATCCTCCAAGGTCTGAATTGTTCGTTCTGATTGCCCATCTGATTGAGGATGAAATGTTGTACCAAAATTTAATTCAGTACCCAATGACTTCTGAAGGACTTTTCAAAAGTTAGAAGTGAACCTGGGATGATGATAAGATACAAAGGAGAGAGGAACTCCATGTAACCTGAAAATCTCTTTAAGATACAAACGGGAAAGTTGATCTAGGGAAAAAGTATCTCGTATAGCAAGGAAATGAGAAGATTTAGTCAAGCGATCAACAATAACCCAGATTGCATTATTATCTCGAGATGTCTTCGGTAATCCCACAAAAAAGTCCATGGATATATTCCCCCATTTCCACTCTGGCACTGGTAAAGGCTGAAGCATCTCTTTTGGTAACTGCCGCTCTGCTTTAACCTGCTGACAAGTCAAACACTTCACAGTAAAATCAGCAATATCTCTTTTCATTCCATCCCACCAGTAATACTCCCGCAGATCTCTGTACATCATAGTACAACCAGGATGAACTAAAAATGAAGAACTATGAGCTTCACATAACAAATATCTCTTCAACTGTTAATCACAAGGCACACAAAGTCTCTTCCCAAATCTCAAAACACAATCATTATCAATGTTGAATTCAGGCAACTTACCTTTCTGAACCAGCTCTACCTTTTTCTACAACTCACTGTCTTGCTTCTATGCTTGCTTGATTCTATCTGATAGAGATGATCTCACTGATACCTGAAACAAAACAGAAGAACTTCCTACACCAACAACTTCTATGCCAAATTTCATCAAATCCTTAACCAAAGGATCACGTTCCAAATGCAACATTGCTAATGAAGCATTACTTTTTCGACTCAAATCATTAGCCACTTTATTTTCTTTTCCCGGATGGTAATGAATTGTAAAATCATAATCCTTGATTAATTCCAGCCATCTCCTCTGTCTCATGTTTAACTCTTTCGGAGTGAATATATACTTTAAACTTTTGTGATCAGTATATATTTCACACTTTACTCCATAAAAATGATGCCTCCAAATTTTTAAAGCGAAAACAAAAGAAGCTAATTCCAAATCATGTGTAGGGTAATTTACCTCATGAGTTTTCAACTATTGTGAAGCATAATCAATTACCTAATCATTCTGTATTAGGACGCAACCAAGTCCATTCAATGAAGCATCACTGTATATAACAAACTCACCATTCCTTGAAGGTAGTGCCAAAACTGAAGCATTCACCAATCTTCTTTTCAATTTCTGAAAACAATCATCACATTCTTTTGTCCAGATAAACTTAACACCCTTTCGAGTTAGCTTAGTCATTGGACTAGATAACCATGAAAAATTTCTAACAAACCTTCAGTAATAGCCTGCCAAACCAAGGAATCTACGAATCTCAGTTACATTTGTGGGTCTTGGCCAGTCTTCCCCAACTTTTGTTTTTGCAGGATCAACAGTTATCCCATCTTTAGAAACAATGTGACCAAGGAAAGACATTTGTTGCAACCAAAACTCACATTTTCTGAATTTTCCATACAGTTTCTTTTCATTTAAGGTTTGTAAGATAACCCTTAAATGTCTTTCATGCTCCTCTTTACTTTTAGAAAACACCAAAATATCATCAATGAAAACCACCAAAAACTTATCCAAGAACTCATGGAAAATTATATTCATTAAGTCCATGAATACAGCAGGTGCATTGGTTATCCCAAAAGGCATTACTACAAATTCATAATGGACATATCTTGTACGGAACGCAGTCTTCGGAACATCTGCTTCCTTTACCTTCAGCTGATGGTACCCCATTCTCAAGTCAATCTTTGAAAAATACTGAGCTCCCTAGAGATGATCAAACAAATCATCGATATGAGGCAAAGGATATTTGTTCTTAACAGTGATGTTATTCAAGGATCTATAATCAATGCAAAGTCTCATTGAACCATCTTTATTTTTAACAAATAAAACAGGAGCACCCCATGGTGATGTGCTAGGTCGAATGAAACCTTTATCTAATAAATCTTGCAATTTCTCCTTCAACTCTAAAAGTTCAATTTGAGCCATTCGATAAGGGGGTTTTGAAATTGGCTTAGCATCAGGAACTAAGTCAACAGTAAACTCAACTTCCCAATCTGGTATTATTCCATGGAACTCATCAGGAAAAACATTAGGATACTCATTTACTAATGGCACATCATTAATATGAACAGTTCCTTTATTTTCAACGATGTGTGCAAGGTAACATTCATTTCCATATTTTACAAGTTTCTTGGCCTCTTGATAAGTTATCAACAGTAAGGGTTCATTCGTGTACATAAACTAAAAGTCTTTCTGAAAATAAACTTCTTTAGCTCTACAGTCAATCATAGCATGGTAAATAGAGATCCAATCCATACCCAAGATAACATAAAACTCTACTATAGGTAGAACAATAAGGTTTTCAAGTAGGTTCTTTCCACAGATAAGGATATGAAGATTCTTATAAATTATTTTTGCCTCAAAATTTTCCCCAGGTGTTTTTACCAAAAGTTCAGGAGTCATTTCTTGATATGGTATTCCCATTTTACTAGAAAAGTTTTCAGAGATGAAAGAATGTGTAGACCCCGAATCAAACAACACACTGGCATAATCTAAAAAAACAAAGTACATGATACAACTTCATTTGATGGCCCGACATCTGCTGAAGTAGTTGCAATGGATTTCACCACCCCTTTCTGCTTGTAGTCTAACTGCTTCCCATCACTCAAGCTCTTTGTCGGACACTCGTTTGCATAGTGACCCATCTCATTGCACTTAAAACATTTCACTAACTGTAAATCAAATTTGCTCTTACCTTCACCTTGATATTTTTCAGTGCAATCACGAGCCTTATGTCCCATATTACCACATTGGTAGCACTTTCCAAAATTCAGAAGACATTCCCCAGCATGCCTTTTTCCACATTTATCACAAACTGGAAACTTAGATTTCTTACCATCAGACTTTTTTGAAGAATTCTTCCCTTTCTCCTGCCACCTTGGTCTATTCTTCTGTTGGTTGTTATAGAACACTTGATCATCGGAAAACTCCATTTCCACCTTCTCAGCACATCGAAAAAGCTTTTCATAACTTTTAAACTCACAAGAAGCTAATGCCCTTCAATATTTTGGATTTAATCCTGAGTAAAAACGATTGATTTTACTATCAAGGTCTCGGATAAAATTTGGAGCATACCTTGCCAAACGAGTGAACCTTTATTCATAGGTAGCCACTGAGTCTTCCTCTTGCCTCAATTCCAAGAATTGTTTTTCCATCCTAAGTCGAATAGCCTAAGGAAAATAATTTTCAAAAAACAGACCTTTGAATTCATCCCAGTCGAGAGAATCAATCTCATCAGCATCCCTGATATTTTTAACCATCTACAACCACTGATCTGCTTCACCCTCCAAATGATAAATAGCAAGACTAACCTTTTGATTTTCTGAACACCCCATGACATCGAAAATCTTCTCCAGTGCTTTAATCCACCCTTCAGCTAGAACAGGGTCAGATGATCCTCTGAATGATGGGGGATGTTGCCTCATGAAATGTTCCACCACTGACATGTTCCTTTGTGGTTGATCTGGCTGATCTCGTGTATGGATACCACCACCATTTATCGCTTGATCCAACTGCACCATTACTACAACAAACTGTTTAGTTCCAATTCTGACCATCTCAGGATGCTGATTCGGAAGGTTATTTCCTTCTGCATGCCTTCCTAGCACTGGTTCCCTGTTTCCTCTATGGAAAACCACTCTGAACAAACATGTTTTAGATGAAGCAACATGGTAATCTTCAAATACTATATCACTTCAATTTGACCATAAAAAAAATATTTTTGGATAATCATTTAATAGAATTATAAATCCTAAATTTATCTAAACCGACCTTTGATACCAACTATAAGGCCCCGGCCTTAATCCTTACTTAATCTTGAGTTATTACAAAATTACACATTGAGGATCTTTTCAGGTTTAGAGTTTTAGAGAATTAGATCATAAAACTTGCATTACATTCCAGATATAAACAAAGTGGTAACATAAAGATAGTATTCTTCTTTCCCATCAATGGAAACATATTTAAAATAAAACATGGAATCTTTTTGACACTTCCTTGACACTATCATCATATCATGTACCTTTCCCTTGACCTGTGAAAAACATTTCAAAAATACTTGGGATGAGCATAAAAATCTCAGTAAGGGATATAAAAATATATGGAAAGGAAACATGGGTACATATATACATAAGAATGAAATCATACTTTACCCATAAAACATAGGAACTTTAACATACCTCATCAAATCATGAATAAATCATAGAAATCATAAGACATAAAGGTAACTTGAGGCATTCATAACATTCTTACGTAGGGAGTAACCCTCTTGGTTACGTTTGGAATACCCATTACAGTATATTCCCTAAATCTCTTCGGAGAAACCTTAACGTTTCACTACTTCGTGTTACCCAATGCATTGGAGAGAAATATCGGGCTCACCCTCCCTTAGTTTATCATGGAACCACCCGTCTTCATAATAATTCCCAAGAACCTCAACATAATCATATTACATAAAACATGCATAAAGGAAACATAACATTCCCACCTTTCAATCAAAAGATATCAATACAACACATTAATATAAAAACATTATGAAAACCATTTTCAATACCAAAATAAAAGAAAAGTAAAACATGGTATTTATTTTTCTTTTAAAAAGAAGTTATGGATTGTTGAGGAAGACGAAACTCAAATAATGGTCACGGCGGCCGAGAAGTCGTTGTCGCCGCATACGTATGACAAAAACATTCCCTTTTTTCATTTAGTAAACGCTTCATATAAAAAAGATTCCTTTTGAATAAACGTAAAAGTCAAAGGGGTTTATACACCATATAAAAGAAGGTTGTGTATAAAACAAAATATGCCTCAATGAAAGGAGATTGAGACGAAGTCCCATACCTCGGGTCCGACTTGACTCGATCGTTCTTTAATGTCCTGAATAATAAACTTGAGTTAATTTATACTTGATTAAGAACCTTTTTTAAGTTCATTATTCTTTTTTTATATCTCTTATTTCCATGTCATGAACACAATGTAATTATTTAAGTTAATAACGGTCGTTTTAATGATCACTGGTACTTGAGTAAAAAATAAACCCTTTATAATTACAAGTTGTTCATGTATCCATTATATCCAGAATTACAATCATGATGTATATATCATATATATTTAGTATATACATGCATTTATAATATTACATAATCATTTAGAGGTAAGAAATGAAATGCACCGTTCATGGAGACGGTAAGCCGTACGTACGCATGAACGCTACTTTCATTTCTATTTCGTATTTTATAGAATGGAATCATAATGATATAAAGGTATATTATAATTCCAGTATAATATAATATATAATATCATTGTTCCATCCTTTATACGTCCCACATATGGTATTTAACGAATCAAATCACTTTGAGGGGGCGGTAGTCCACACTTCCTTAAATGAAGTTATCGCATTTACCCATAATAGAAACCATAAAGGTATGCCCAAAATGAAAAATACAGAAGCTTAAGGAAAACATAAACATATTATATATCATATATATACATAGTGACATCTTAATGGACACCTTTGAAGGTGTTAAAAGAATGTTGAACAATCATTGTTTCGGGAGGCATAAATTCACCATCCACGGAAACAGTATGTCCTTTAACCATTAGATGTAGGTGTGTGTAAGTTTAGAACGAATATTTCTTATAAAACCATCGTAGTATATTGAATATACTGGAGTTTTTACAAAATAAATGAATAAAAAGAGTTTAGGGGGATGGAGAAGCAAAATAAAACAAAAGAACTCAAGTGAAGACATTACCTTAAAATCGGGTAACTCCCTTTGGTTTGAGCTCAAAGGCTTCCTTGGGAAGACTTCTGCCCAAATTTATGCTTCAATGAGTAATAGAGGTATGTGGAGAGACACAATGGGTAGGGTTTGGCCGAGCCAAAGGCTTTGGGAGTGTGGGTAAGGAGGTAGAGGTGGTGGCCTTTTATAAGAGGAGAGGAGGGGCACTCTTGGAAAGTAAAGAAATGTTACTTTATTTGAAAATGATTTTCGGATTCAAAAGGTCCAAAATTAATATAATTCGAGGGTAAAGTGATAAGGGTTATAAATCCACCCATACAATATGTTTTGGACATGTGTAGGTCATAGATATTACATTATCATTTCATTTTATTGAAATCCTTTATTAATGAGGTAATCGATGCATCATCATGATGTCATAAATAATTTAATTTATTTAAAGTATAACAATTATGAAAAAAACACTATGATGTAGGAAATCTTTTTAACTTTCCAATGAATATTTATAGTCTAAAATATCATCTATGTAGACAAAATTAAAAATGTTTTAATCAGGTGATACATTCCTGTTATATTTACTTTCTTTAAAAAAAAGATAACAAGTCACTTTCCACAAAAGTGATTCCATGGGGTCCCCAAGTTTGGCACAAGACATCCCATGGTCGGCCATGAGACAACCAGTAGAATTAGGACACATGTTGGTGTCATTTTTTTATTATTATGATATTATTTTATTATCCTTAACTACCCGATTACTCATTAATCAAGATAATTAAAGATAATTACAGTCATTACTATTCATAATGTCCAAAAACAAGAATCTTGATTACATAATTTGGACATCTTTATTCCAAATATATAATCCATTTTACCAAATTCCAAACACAGAAATTGCAATAATTGATTTAAAAATAATTCCCGTTGTCAAAACAAATAGCGGGTTTTTTTTGAAACAATATCTATGAAAAGTTTGGCATTAGTTTATGCCCAATTACATAGTGAAATTAATCCTAATGAACAGCATTGGATTAAATGGTAAAAATATATTCTAATTTAACTTTAAAACCAACTCAAAAGATAATATAATCATATAAATAAAGTAGATTAAAAAGTAGTTTTGATGTAAAATGCAGTATTTTTCACTATTCATTAAAAAATGAACATTGTCAGAAAAATACCAAAAATTCACACAAAGTAAATTTTGATGTCCCAATAATAAAGAATAAGTTTATTTTGAAAAACATATCATATAAAATTGTCAAAATATAGATTTAAAAATGGTTTGCCATCAAAAGGCAGTAAAACAATCTTTTAAAAAAAATTAGTGTATTCCATGCTTAAGATTGGATTTATTTTCATTTTAATCCTCTAAAACACTATCTAATTCATTAATAGACATAGATAAAATATCTATTATTCATTACTTACTTGGGATGTTACATGTACTATTCATAAAGATCCTATTATTTATTGGGATTTATTTGATATATAAACCTCATATTCTTTTTTATGTATTAAACCTTATACTTTTTTGAGAATGATAGAGGTGATTGTGAGTGGGGTTATGTTGATCGAAACACTATTGGGAGTGTAGATGATGGACATATGTTTATGAATGGGGTGTTATTTCGAGATTGGTGACTACTATTTCCATTGGGATCATTAGATACTAGACATGTCAGGTTTTAAATTTATTATGGTTATTGACTATTGGTTTCATACTAATCCCACATTGGTTGTTACTATAAGACAATGAATTTTACATATCATGATGCTAATGAATATGTTCATCATGCAGAATAGGAGGTCAAAGAAGTACGTACAAGTCCAGTTCATCAGAAACTTGGAAAGATCAATATATAGGTTGAAATCTTGTTGCTATATAATGGGGGGTGTAATGCATTTTGTCTTTCCACCCATATTAGACTAGTTTTAGTATATGTTTCCTAAATAATTCTTAGGGATTGCACCTAAGAGAGACATTGATTTTATGATTGAGATAATTCCTAGAGGTGAACCAGTTTTAAATCAACCATATATATTTTCAAAATTAGATCTTCATGAGATTAAGACTCATCTAGAAGAGTCAATGGATAATCAAATTATCCATTTGAGAACATCGCCATGGGGATCTCTGGTCTTTTTTTCTATGAATTATAATGAGACTTTGAATTTATTAATGGATTACCGGAATTTGATCTAGATGATTTTGTATAATAATTATCCACTTCCATGTTTTGATGATCTCTTTGAGCTGTGTATATGATCTTGTTTATTCTTCATGATTTAATTGAGGTTAGGATATCATCATTTTATAGTTAGGTATTCTGATATACATTGGAAAACATTCAAAAGAAGGTATAGACTATATGATTACATCTTGTTGTGGTTTGGGGTGAAAAATGATATGATAGTGTTTATAGCATTAAGGAGAAAAATACATCACATGAACCAAGATTTGTTAGTGGTTAATTTTACGGATGAAATCTTGGTTTTCTACAAGACCCAGGATGATAATTCCCAAAATAATTATATCTTTGAAAGTATAGTGGGATAACATTGACTATATAGAATTCTATATATAATTCAATTCTAGATCGATAAGGGACATTTATTAGATCACATCACCTCTGAGGAAGGTATGTCAATGGACCTAGATATGACACAAGTTGTGGTTTCATTGGAGTAACCTAAGAATGTTTTTTAATCTGAAGCTTTCTGGGGTTGGCTGGTTATTATTGGAGGTTTATCTTGAATTTTCCCATTTGGAAGAACCACTTTTGGGATTTACTAAGATGGGCATCATGTTTGAATGTTCAGGTGCATATGTGAATGATTTCCAGAAGTTAATGAATCATTTTAACACCACATCAATTTTCATCATACTTGAGCTAGGTGGGGAGTATTCCCATGGTTTTGATGCATCTAAGGTTATACCAGAAGTATTGTTGGTTCATGGGGATCTAGTTGTGGAATACGGGTTATGAATGTTGAGGCCACATGAATGGAATTTTCCAATGCATGATCTTGATATGGTTGTGGTGGTTTATGCCTTTATGTGTTGATGGAATTACCTATTATGAGAAAAATCTTCTATTTATACTGATAAAAAAAGATTAAATTATATATTTTTATAATCATATTTTAATATCTAACAACGGATATGAGTCGAGTATATGTATGAATTTTATTTCATGCTATCCAAGACACTAGAAAAGGGAAATATTGTTTCTGATGCTTTGAGTAGGTAGACATAGAATTAAGTATTTTAGGAGTCTAGTTCTAAGTGGATGTTGAGAACTTGTATCAATGAAATTGATATTGAGGATCATGAGGGAAAAGATCACATAACCCTCATATTCTTATTAGAAGAGCCCATACTTCTGAGCTGTATCAGAGAGAGGTAGTATGAGGCTCCAGAGTGATTGTCCTTTAGGGAATCTCTTGAAGGTGTGGATTCACCTACCAAATGGACTATAAATGAGGATGATATCATCTATGTATTGAACCTTATTTTTTTTCTTACATGTATGTGTGAGGAGACGATGTGTGAGTTTCATGCCTCATGGTGGATAGTGCATCTTGGTTTAACCAAAATTTATTATGTCCCACATTGAAAGTATTAGTGGCCAAGAATGAAAAGAGAGATTATAGGTTTTTTGACATGATGCTACAACTATCAGAAATTTATTATTAAGCATCGAAATCTTTGTGGTTTTATATATCTATTTCCAATTTCACAGTGGAAGTGGTACAACATTACCATGGACTTTGTGGTGGGTCTTCCAAGGATCCCTCCAAATAATGATACGATTTGGGTTATTGTAGACTATATGGAAAAAGCATCAAATTTCATTCCTATTTGGGAGAATATTCTCATGGACCAGTTGGGTGATATGTATGTTTGAGAGACAATCAATTTTAATGAAGTTCCACTGATTATAGTTTCAAACTTCAACTCTTGTTTCACTTCATGCTTCTGGAAAGGCTTACAAAAAACATGTCACCGTAGTGTTTTTACTACGCTTTTCCACCTACAAACATATATGTAATCAGAACATACTATTTAAGTGGTATATTACATGTATATTGAATTTTTTCTAGATTTTTTCTGGGTCTTGGGAGAAGCAATTAGTACTCAATGAGTTCACCTATAAAAATAGTTTCTTGGAGACAATTCGTATGGAACCATATGAGACAGTTCATGGTATTTTATATAGATCACATCTATGTTGGATAGAGGAATGTGAGTCATAGTTGTTGGCATGTAGTCTCATATAGGAGATATCATAATAGGTATTGTTGATTTAGAAACATAGAGATTCAATTCAATGTAGTTTGAAGTCATATGCTGATCTATATCATTATCTCTTTGAGTTTACACTAGGTGATCGTGTATTCCTTCAGGTGTTTCCCATATTATGTCACTGTTGGATACAGATGTAGGGTAAGTTGGTACCCATGATTATTATAGAGTTTTATAATGTGTAGAGGATCAGACGAGTGGACTAAAGACTAGATCTTCTATAGAGGTATAAGAATATGATTTTTTTTTTCATGTGTCATATCTTCAGTTGTATCACCCTAACCCTTCCAATGTAATCAATGTTAATGATGTTGAGCTTGAGGTTGGTGTTTCCTTGGAGGATCATACAATTTATGTTATGTATTATACTGAGAAAGGTTATGATGTTGGTCCTATTACTATGGAATTATGAACATGGTCAAGAGAAAATAGGGGAGAGGGAGGCATTAATGTGTGATTAGTAGCCTGGACTTTTTACCTTGGAGTCATAGAGATTATTGGGATTACAAGTCATGGATAATATAATATATGGTGGGGATATTTTTAGATCCTAACCTTTATGAATATGATGCATACTTTTTTCTGGTACCTTTTATTCCTTGTTTTCTCATATATTGATTTGAGCTTCACTCGGGTTAGCTCAGGTGAGTTTTGGAAACTTTTAGAATTATTTTGGGTAGTGTGTGGTTGGTGCATAGCTTATGCAATTCATGCGTCCACACCTAGAAATCCATGCATACCATACATAGGGAAATTTAATGGTAAGTGTACATTTTATCATAACATGTGAAAATTACAAGAAACTATGATCACATTATAGTTGGGGTTCATGGTTAATGCCCACGGTTTGAAAAACTGTGTTGCCCCACCTAGGAAACTATGCACATAGAAAATTTATCCACCAAAATTTTATTTAAATATTGCCAAACCCCTTATTTTTATCCCAAATCTCCCCAGCTTGACCTTCCCTAAAATACTTTTTTATGGATGTTGGGTGGATTATAAGGATCCAAAAACCCCAAATGGAGTGAATCAAATATACAATGTTAGGATTCTACCCCCCTTCTTGTATGTGATCTATTCTCATTTGGTTTGCTACTTCTTTCCTACCTTTCTCCCTTAATTTGGATGGATAATTTCATCCATTGGTTATCAGTTTAGATATATGTTTTGACCAGTATTGTTTTTGGATCTTATCCTTAGGTTTTTATACTAGATCTCCTCCACCATGGTGATTTTTATTTATCTACACCAAATTGAGGGTAACTATTTTAATAGTGTTCTTCAACAATCTTGAGGTTAGTGGTATTATTTTCAATTCCCATAGTATTTATTATAATTGTGTATATGTAATTGTTTAATAACAATTACAATTTTTGGAAATTTAATTTTAAATTTATTGAATTAAATAATTACCTTGATATTGTGAAAACCATCATAGACCCTGTTGGGCCCATTGGAAATTAAGAGACCAGATTTGATGGAAACCAAGGGGTGTGATTATAGACTTGAAATGATGAATAATGAGTTTTAAATGGTTTAATAACGAGTTAATGGAATTGAACTAAATCTTTGATGCATTTTTGATAATGGTATTTGGAGGGGTTTTTATTAACCTATTAGGGTTAATGAGTTGTGAAGTAAATGATGAGAATACCTGATAAATGAATTATGAATGTAGAACCATTATTTTTTATGTTTTTCAATGTAATCATTATGTTTTGAGTTAGGTAATGTTGTTCCAAATACCCATAGGGTTCCATTTTTCTGATTTAGGCCCCCAATATATATATTTGTCTATTTTCTAGTGACCAATGAGTTGTAGGCTAGGTAACTCTTCTATAAATACCCCTAAGGTTCCAGACTACTACTCTTGGCCCCAAATATGTGAATATAAAATTTGAATTATATAAATAATTTAAATACCATGAAAGTGTTACCTATGAAATTCTTACGGTATATGGTTCAATATCTGGCCTAGGTCGATGTTGGTATGATTTGTATGGGTGTCATGGTAAACCTGAGGGCCCTAGGGGTTTAATAAAGATTATTAAATGTGAAAACATGTTACATTATCAATTGTAATTTATTCATTATAAAACTATAGAGAAATTTATATAATTAATATTAATTTAGATTCAATTGTTCCTCGATTACAGTGTTTTACTCACACCCTACTCGGGCAGTATCATCAGTACCCAAATAGAAATCATCTCTATAGTGTAACACCCAGAGATTTTATAAGATAGATTCTTTTCAATTTATTTTATATCCCATGTTGTACGATACACCAATATTTATTTTCTCTGTTCAAAACATAGTATTATCTTTTAGTATAAGCAACAATATTTTATTCTTGCGTTACACGCAACAATGGCGTTCATTGATAGCTTGCGTTGTACGCAATACTGAGTTTCACTAAAGGATGATATATTATTAAATAATTATTATTTAATGGGATATACACTAGCCTTTACGAATCATATTTACCAAATTTTTAATTTTATATAACATTATCATTCATCTAAAGTAGTATCTAGACATGATATAAGAAAAAATTCATTTTTTCGGATAAAGAGGTGTTTTTTTCAAAAACAAATACAATTTTATCTCCTTTTGATGGGGAACCAATTTTAATCCTAGTTTTTAACAATGTTTTAAGTTAAATATGACATAATATACTTCCTATATGGAAGAGGGTCCTCAAAATTTACCTTTTTTGATATTTTTATATTTTTCTCATGAAATTTATATTTTAATGAATAGTGAAAAATACTGCATTTTAATTCAAAGTTGCCTTCCCATCTAATTTATTTATATAGTAAGATTCTATTTTTAATTTTTTTAGAGCTTAAATGTAATATTTTTTAATAATTTAACCCAATTTTGTTTATTTGATGTAATATTACATTTAAAATGTACATAAACTCATGTCTATCTTTTGATAGTTTCTACTACATAAAGTCCCGATTTTAAGTTTTAACAAATGGAATTAATTTTAAATTAATTTCTAAAAATTATATTATTTGAGTTTAGAAAAATGGATTTTGAATTTGGAATCATAGGGACGAAATTTTATAAATAGGTGCATTTCTTTTTTGGAAATTACGAATAACAACATTAGTAATTATTTTTATTTACCATGGTTAGAAGGTAAATCATATAAATAAGGGTAAAAATAATATTATAATAACATAAAAATACCCTAACACATGTATTAATCCTATTGTATGACATATGTACGACCATGGTTATCTTAGGGTCTATATTATGACCCTATGGATTTACATGGGATTGATAATGACATCTTATAATAAGTAATTTAATATAAAGATAAAAATAACATAAACATATATCTTCTTACTAAATCAACTTTTATATGGGGTTATGTAAGTGATAAGTTCAGATATAAAGATTCCTTAGAAATATAAAAATATTTATTTCAACATGATATTATTTTTATAGTTATTAGACACTAAATAAATAAATTTAATTATAACACAATGGTGATGCAGTGATTGCTTCATTAATAAAGGATTAAAATAAATGATATTATAAATATAAAAATAAATATCATATTATATAATTTATTTCATCCATGAATTTTATAGGTTAATATGACCTGATAGAATTGATTCCATGTTTTTTTCTAAGGAATCATGTTGTTATATATTTGTAAAAAAGTCAAGTTTGACTAGTGAAAAAAATTGTCATAATTCATAACTTAAAATATAAAATAGTTTGTTAAATGATATTAAATTCTAAAAAATATAAGATCCATCCAAATGGTTTTGATAAGTCCTAATATGTAATAAATGTAATTTTTTGGGGTCTTTTGACATGATATGGTAATTACATTAACCCACAATGTGTAAATAACATGATATCACTATAAGATTTAAAAGGGTTAAATAAGGGTTAAACCAAAAAGATAAGGATAAAAGAACAATCCAAACCTATATGAAAGTTATTATATTATGGTTATTCAAACAAAAATCATATTATATTCGAATTAAATGAGTTTTTTTTACAATTTTTAATCAAAATTGAATTTTTTATAAATTAATATTTCAAGTCATTTCTAAAGTGCCCCTCACATCATCTATAAATAAGAAAATTATTATTCTCTTTATTAGACAATTCAAAATAATTTTAGTTTGGAAATTATCTTTCCAATACTCTTCTTAGAATCCATTCCTTTCTCTTATAAGCCTTATGTTGGGCAGAATGTCAACCAAGGGAGTCCTTTTGTGTAAATCAAAAGGATATACACCTAAAAGTGGTAATTGTTTTATCACCTCCTACAAAATTAATTTCTTCTTCTACTTCCTCTTATTATGTTGTTATTATACTAAAGTAATAAATCAGTATATTTTGAATGTTGATATGTTATTATAATTATGGGACAACCTTATACCACTTTTTATCCACCCGGCGAATAACAATATCCCTATACATGCGTATGAAAGACCTGTCGTCTCCACACTATGGTGTAATTTTTTATTCAAAAATATATAATTTTGATAGATATAATGATGAGTATAATGTATTTAAGTACTGAATACAACATGTTAAATATTCTGTAGTATTAATATACCATCCAATTCTATACCATTAACCATTAAGAAAATGATATTGTTTCATGTGTGTACATACGACCTACCGTCTCCATGATGCGATTGGATTCATTCTCCACATTTTCCTTTCAAGAATGATTATAAAGTTTATATAATAAATTATCATAAAATATATAAAAAAATAATTCTACTGCATATATATATATATATATATATATATATGTCTGTGTGTGTGTGTCATTTACTTGCTTTTATTAAATTCAATAAGGATACAAAAACAGCGTTCATGCGTACGTACGGTCTACCATCTCCATGATTAGTGTATTCAATTTCATTTATCAATCTATTATATAAATATAATTACTGGATATTTATGAAATATAAATAATTTTTTACATTCTAGATTTATTTAAATCATGATCTATGTAATAATATCAAGAATTACAAGTCAAGACTAGTACGATAAATAAAATGATTATTTCTTAAAACAATGCTTTAACATTGAATTGATAAAATAACGGGTAATAAAAAGTCATAATGAATAAAATATGATTTCATAAATATTATTATGGTTATATTACAATTTTTTATATTTTTTAACCCACTATATATAAGTTTTGGATACATATGATGCATATCAGACCTAAGGTAAGGGGTAATTTCGCAATCTCACTATTTTCCAATATTTTTTATACGTAAGTATTTTTTGGGGTATATTTATCATCAAAGTCCAAGTTTCCTTAATATATAATATTATTTATGTTCTTATACTATTTTTTTACAGTAAATTTTTCCCCATGGTAAAATTTTATTAAATGGTATGGAAGGAATATTTCATTCATTTTCAATTCGAGGTGCTTTTTGACTTTTCTGATAAGAGTATGAGAAGAATGTTTTCTTAACTTATACGACATGAATGGATTTTTACGTCTTTATAACAACTTATTTTCATTAATATACCTTTACACTATTTCAAGTTTATTTTCAACTAAATACTTTTAGAATTGCACTGTACTTTGGGAAAAGAAAATGTTTTTCAAGAAGAAAAGATATTTTCCTCTATAATTAATTTCAAGTATGTTATCAGAATTATTTTCCTTCTAAGATGACATTGGGTTATGTTTATATCCCTATTATTATTTTTATATTATTGTGTTTATGATGAAGTTATTTTAATAAAATATATTTATTTCATATGTATTATAATGGAATAATGTTTAAGAAACCCATTTTTCCACTGGGTTATGCTGTGTTGAATGGAATATGTTTTTATGGTACATGTAAGAATGATTTCATTATGATATGGGTGGGACCCATATATCCCTCCAATGTATTTGGTAAAGATTTATATCTCATGATATAGAAATTAATATAATGGAAATTAAATCTAGTTCATTATTACATAGCATGAATGACAAGTAAATCAGGTTCAATAATACATGGCTAGAATGATAAGTAAACCAGTTCAATAATGGATTTTTTCCACTATGATGGTTTTGGAATAAATTCATTGGCTACTATATAAATCATATTATATACCTAGTTTTTTCCCAATTGCATGTGTTATTTGAACTCTATTTTCTCGTGGATAATATTTCTTTATGATCTATGACTTGCATAAATATATGATTTATTTCATGACTCATTATTTTGATATTTAAACATAATGTTAATTTTTTTACATTCTTATGTTTATGGTTTATTTTATGTTCTCAATGTTTACCCATAATGAGAATTTGAGCTCACCCTTTTTTTGGTTTTCTTTTCCCTATGATATTAAGAATGTTTTTAGGTTGGAAAATAAAATGGGAATAATATTACGTGAAATGTTGAAGATATTTCACCAAGATAGAAAATTATGTTTCATGTTTACAAATACACTAATATAATATGGTATTTGGACATATATTTTTGTAATGTGTTAATTATTCTGGAAAATAAATGTAATTTCCATGTACGTTAATCTTGGGTCATTACAGTTGGTATCAAAGTGATGTTTTAGTTAACCGTTGCAAACTAGGATGTGAAAACATTAGTGAGATCCCAAGAGATATGTCTAACGTATGTCTTGGGATGTCCCTAAGGGCAATTACAATTTAATGTTATAGTTCTAGAATTATAATAACGATCATGGATAAACTAGGATTAAACCTAAGATGTTAGATATTGAAGGTACTCCCCCATGATTATGTTGATTTCCTAGTATGATTTTTCCCTCTCACTCAATTATTTTTGGGTTTTAAATAATGGTTGGAACCCAAAATTAACACATTAATGCTGGATGCGATTGGAATTGCAATGATTTTCCTTATGAAAACCCAAATGTAATGGTATCTCTTATAAATAATTTTTTTATAGGACCAAAAATAATACTAGACTCTCAAATGACCCAATGTGGGAACAATGTTCTCTTGAATCTTTCATAATGAAACATCCACCTTATTTTAGTGGAACTACTGATCCACTAGTTTCAGAAAAGTGGATTTGTATAGTTGAAAAGATATTATTCATTCTAGGTTGTTTTGAATGTGAAAATGTTAAGTTGGGAACTTATTGATTCAAAGGTAAAGTGAATCTGTGGAGAAACATTATCAATAATACGAGGCAACAAGATAAAATTGACTCCATGGATTGGGATGAGTTAAAGGACTTATTTTTTAGTATGTACCTTCCTTTTATTCTTCTTACAAAAAGAGAGATTATAGTTTCTCATCAATCTCAGGGTTATGATAAGAAAAAATTGATATAATTCAATGGAAACTATAAAAAAATATGAAAAAAGATAATATTTTCTTTATGTGAAAAGTATGGAAGGAGATGTAGAGGAAATTGTCTTAAGGGTATAGATAAATGTTTTAATTGGAGGAAAGAAGGTCCTAGAGAATTTTACTACTGAATTAATAGGAATAAACAGAAATATCTAAAGAGTACACCTCCCACAAATCAGGGTAACAAGTGAAAGGAAATGAGAAATTATGCCAACCAATGCCCTAATCCAAGGGTTAAGGATGATTATCAATGCCAAAAATCTCATAAGGACAAACACAATGTAAAATCACTTGTGATCACTATTGGTGATGTTGAGTATGCTAACAAAAACATGGAATGATTATCTGAAAATGTAATGGGATTCCAGAATAGTGTTGTTGAATCTATTTTATAGTATTATGAAATACTGGAATATCTATGTATTGGTCCATTGTGGGTTTCTATATGTATATGGTACTGGTAACCATGAAAACTGGTTGAAATATTTTTGGAAATCACGTAATATGAACATAATGAAGGGATAAAAAGATAATGAGATTTTTGGTAGTATTAATAACCTCATGACTCATACAAGGATAAAGGGATATTGTGGTTTGAGTATATATGAATTTTGGAATATTTAGTGTGTAGAAAGAGTTAATTTTGACAGAATTTCTGATTTCACTAACGTTATACAGTAATTTAGGTTATGTTTCAAGATAATACATGATTAATGTATTCACATGTTTAGAATGTGAAAAAAACTACTTTATAAGATATGGGAGATAAATGTTATGTCTATTTAGTTAACCACTTTATAACGTTTTATATTTTTTAGTTTTTGTAAGGATATTAATTTTATGAATATATGTATTGTATAGTTTATTTTCTATTTGAAGTTTGGTAGATTAATGTATTATCTCACTACAGGTGGACTTATGAATATTTGATTACCCATGATAACCTTTCTATCGAGAAAGATGGAATAACCAAACATTCTATTGCTTGATCTTCTAACACCTAAAGAATGACATGTTCGACTTAATTTCATTAAATAAGAGATGAAGTGGAAATTGTTCATGGAATGAATAATGAAGAGATTATACCAAAATCGAGTAAGTATTTATTCTCATGAAAAATTATTCATATTTAGGGAGAGGATCTCCAAAACCCAAAATGGTATCTACATAGATTATTATCTGATGAATCAGATGGTCCCTTAAATAATTGCATATTTATGGATTTCTTGTAGTTAAATTTCTCGAACTTTGTTCTCTATCACTAACTATTATAACTTGATGGTTATATTTCTCTTCCATATCCATGATTTCATTTCCCACCTATGTTTTTTGGTTTATAAACCAAGTGATAGGATACTTTGGGTAACCATTATGTTTTTAAATATCATTTTTAAAATGAAGTTTTAGTATTACATTTTTATGATGCGGGTTTCTATGAAAGAAACGTTCAAGTAGTAAAACTTTTATAAACATGATGAATTTCAAGGGTGAAATTCATTTTAAGGGGGGTATATTGTAACACACCTGAGATTTTGTGAGATAGATTATTTTTAATTTATTTTATATCTTGTGATTTACGCTACAAAAATATTAATTTTCACTATACACAACATCGTCTTAGCTATTAGTACACACCACACTATTGCTGACTTGCATTATATGCAACAACGAATTCCTCGATATCATGAGTTGTATGCAATATCGAGTTTCAATAAACAGCGATATATTGTTAAAATAATATTATTTAATGAGATATAAACATTCAATTATGAATATTATTAACCACATTTTAAATTTTATATAACATTAACATTCATCTTTTTTATTTTCTTGACATGATATAATACCAAATTCAATTTATCAGATAAAAGATTTTTTTTTCAAAAAAATACATTTTTACCACCTATTGATGAAGAACCTTTTTAAATCTAGTTTTCAACAATATTATATGTTTTATATGACATAATATAACTTCTTATTAATAATAGGGAAATTGTAATTTACCTTGGATGAAATTTTTATATTTTCCTGATGAAATTCATATTTTAGGGAATAGTGAAAAATACTGCATTTAAATTCAAAATTCCTTTTTTATCTAATTTCTTTATATAGTTAGATTATCTTATTATTTGGTTTCACAGTGTAATTAGATTATTTTATTATCATTTAATCCATTTTTGGTCATTGGATTTAATTTCACATTTAAATTGGACGTAAAAATATGTCAATGTTTTGATAGTTTTTTCTTCTTCAAACCCCACATTTTGGTTTTGACAATGGGAATTAATATTAAATTAATTTCTGACAATTTTTTATTCTGAAATTGGAAGAATGGATTCCATATTTGGAATCATAAGGTACAAATTTTGTAAATAGTTACCTTTTATTTTTTGAAATTATGAATTGTAACTTTAGTAATTATTTTTATTTACCATGGTTAAATGGTAATCAGGTAAATACGAGTAATAAATAATATTATAATAATATAAACCTATCTGAAATCATGTCTTAATACTATTTTATGACATAAGTCTAACCATGGGTATCCTTGTGTTGATTTTAGATCCCCATGGACCCACATGGGAGTGATAATGACATGATATAATAAATAATTTAAAGTAAAGAGAAAAATAACATAAACCAGTATATGCTTAATAAAACAATATTTATATAGGGTTATATAAGAGATCTATTTAAATATAAATGTTCATTAGAAAAATAAAAATATTTCATACATGATGATATTTTATTTATAATTTTTAGACATTATTGAAATAAATTTAATTATGACACAATGACAATGTAGTGATTGCTTTGTTAATATAGGAATCAAATAAATGAAATTATAAGTATTAAAATAAATATTATTTTTTATAATTTATGTCATAAATGGATTTTATAGGTGAATATGACATGTTAGATTTATTTCAATGTTTTTTTAAGGAATCAGGTAGTTATGGATTTGTCAAAAAATCATGTATGACTTGTGACCAAAAGTTGCATAATTCATAACATAAAATATAATATAGTTTATTAAATGATATTAAATTCATAAAAATATAATATTTGGAAAAATGTTTAAGATAAGTCCAAATATGTCATAAATGAAATATTTTGGTTCTTTTGACATGATATGGTAATTACATTAACTCAAAATGTGTAAATAACATGATATCGTTATAAGATTAAAAAGCATAAAATAAGGGTTAAACCAAAAAGATAAGTATAAAAAATAGTAAAATATTGCCTATACATTATTTTATGATGGTTATTCGAAAAAAACTCATATTATATTTGAATTAAATGAGTTTTGAACCATTTTAATTGAAATTGAATTTATAATAAATTAATATTTCAAGACTTTCATAAAGTGCCCCTCACCTATTCTCTAAAAAGGCACGTTTTCTTCACTTTATCTCACACTTCCAAAGCAATATAGTTTGGAAACGTTCTAAAAAATCTTCTAAGAATCTCTCCCTTCATCCTATAATCCTTAATTTGGGAATAAATCCATCCTAGGGACATATTTTGTGCAAATCAAAAGAGGATACGTGAGAAAGAGGTAATTGTTCTACCACCTCTTTCAAAATTATTTTATTATTCTACTTATATTATTATGTTGTTCTTATAATAAAGAAATATATCCAGTATATAATAATTTTTTAGATGTCATTTTAATTATGGTTCAACTTTATGTCTCCTTTTATCCATCCTATGAATAACAATATCACCATGCATGCGTACGCATGGCTTACCGTCTTCAATTCGTGGTGTAATTTGTTATTAAATAATACATAATATGGATGGGTATAATGATGAGTTTAATGGATTTAAATAATTAATAAAACATTATAATTATTATTTATAATTAATATACCACCCAATTTCAAAACCATTTAACCATTAAGTGAATGATATCGTCACCAGTGTATACGTACGACCTACCGTCTTCACGATGCGATGAGATTCGTTGTCCAAGTTAACCATTCAAGAATGAATATAAAGTATGTATAATAAATAAGAATGAAATATATGAAATTATAATTATACTATATTTATATATGTGTATATAATCCATCTACTTTCTTCAATTCAATTAAATAAGGAAATAGAAACAACATTCATGCGTAGGTACAACCTGTCGTCTCCTAGAACAGTATATTCCATTCCATTTGTATATCTATTATATATATTTCTATATGGAATATTAATCATATATAAATAATTTTTTACATTATTAAAGTAATTAAATCCTGATCAAATTAGTAAAATCAAGAATAAAAAGTAAAAACACATTGATAAATAAAACGATTATTACCCGAAACATTGTTATGACATGGAATTGATAAATGAACGGGTAATATAAAGTCACAAGTGAATAATTTATGATATAATAAATATTATTATGGTTCTGTTAAAAGTTAATAATATGTTTAAACCCACTATACAAGAGTTTTGGATACATACGAATCATATCAGAGCTAAGGTAGCGGATAATTTTTCAATCTCATTAATTTCATGAGATTGTTAATACGTAAGAATTTACTGGGGTATATTTATCGTCTACATAAATGTTTCTTAAATATATAATATTATTTATATTTATCTAATATTATTTAATGTAAATTTTACTTGTTGGTAAATTTTTATTAAACAATATGGAAGGAATCTTTCTTTCAATTTCCATAAGTGGTACTTTTTGACTTTTCTATCAAGAGTAGGTGAAGAATATTTTTTAACATATATGGCATGAACAGATTTTTACATCTTCATAGTTCCTTTTTTATAGGAATCTTCCTTTAAAATATTTAAAGTTAACTTTCAACTGAATTAATTTATAATTACGTAGAGTATTGAGAAAAAAATTCTTTTTAAGCAGAATGAATATTTTCCTCAAGAATTAATTTCATGTATTTTATCAAAATTATTTTCCATCTAAGATGATATATAGGTATGTTTATATCCCTATAATTAATTTGATATTATTGTGTTTATTATGGAATTTTTTTTTTTAAATCCATTAATTTTATATGTATTGTGAAGGAATGATGTTAAAGTAAACCCATTTTCATCCTTGGGTTATGCTACGGTGGATGTTTTATGTTTTTGGGAAACATGTAAGATTGAATTCATTGTGAGATAGGTGGGACATATATATCCATCCAATTAATTGGCTAAATATTTATATCTAATTATATATAAATGACTATGACAATAAGTAAATTCGGTTCGGTAATACATGGATGGAACAACATGTAAATCCAGTTAGTAATACATGGATTGAATGGCAAGTAAACTTGATTTAGTAATGGAATTTGTCAACTATGATGGTCTTGGTAGGAATGACTTGGAAACTATGGAAATAATAATATATTATTACTTTTTTTCCAATGTTACATGTTTATGAAAATTCTATTTTATCACGGTTAATTTAAATTTAGGATTTTTGCCTTACATACTTCCATGATTTATTTTATGACTCGTGATTTTGATATTTAAACATTATGTTCATGTTTTTCAATTCTTATGTTTATGGTTTGTTTTATTATCTAAATTCTTATACTTATTGGGAATTTGAGATAATAATTTTTATGTTTTCTTTTCCCAATGGTATAAAAAAAATTTTTAGGTAGGAAAACAAATGGGGAATATCTTTATAGGTGATGTTGAAGATCTTTCAGAAAAATAGAAGATTTTGTTCCAAGTTTCCAAAGACACTAAACTAATACATTATTTGGGATTATATTTGGGTAATGTATTAAGTATTCTTCAAAATAAATATCATGTCCATGTACATCAATCTTGGGTAGTAACATGTAGGACCAGATAAGGGAAAGTGACCAATGTAATGTGGCTGATTTGGGATTCAGGATGAGGCATGGATGAATGAATTAGACAAGATATCTAGACCATATTGGGAGATGTCAATGTTTCATTATCTTTGGTTTTCATTATACACTTGAAACTTATATTGAATGATAAATCTACATATTTTTATTATAGATGTTTTCACTTTTATTTATTTATTCATCATGAGATGACAATTTTATTGTTTATTGTTTTTTATCACTTGGATATTGTTTGTTTACTTATGATTTTATGATGCATTTTAAAGAAGGTATAGTCTATTAATGTTACTTATTAGAACTTCACTATCATTCAGTATCTTTAATCATATAGGGATGCTTTCTTGAGGTCTCATGAAGAACCATATCGGGGCACCGATATGTGGAATCTGGGTCAAGACATCACTGAAAGTTCCTTTTTTAATTTTTGTAGGATCTAGTGCTCTGTTGAAGGTTACAATTTCTTATTTATTTTAATATTATTTTTATTTACTAATGATATTTTTTTCCTTTAATATAGCTTTGATTGATGAAATTTGGAGTTACTTTAAATTTTTGTTTGATGGTGTAGCATGATGAACTTACTGTTTTTGATTGAAATTTGGATTAAATGAGGATTTCAAAAAAAAAATTCCACTGTTTATGTTTTTTCCACAATGGGGATCCTTTTTCTTCTTATATTCTTTATGATGTTTTAGTCCCTATAAGCTAGACTAGGGGTGGAACACTGCTCATTGGTTCTTTGCATATTGTGAGGTAGTTTCATCTTTGATGTTTTGAAGTGACTATTTACTTACTGAAAGAAATCATGGGGTGATGAAAAATCAATTTGGATTTTGTGTCTAATGTAGAATAATGTAATAATTTCCTTTCTTATTTAACTTAACACTATACAATATTTTTCTTTAATACATTAGAAGTTATAATTTATGTAGCTGAAGTGTATAGATGTTTTGATAACTCCCATAACTAGTCTTCAGTTTGATGACTACTTGATGTCTATTATTTTCTAGTGTTCAGATAGTCAGTTTTTGGTTTTCATGTTAAGGATCCTTTGTATTTTTATTTCATGCATGAATTCCATGTGTAATTATGGATGGTGAATCACCTAAGCTCAAATTTATTGAGGTGAATGTTCTAATTTATAATAATGAATTTTAATAGAGTGAAATGACTCATCTAAAATGGTTTAATAGTTTTATAATTTAGGAATATAGATTGGAAAAATAGAACATTTGGATGTATGAAATTATAATTGTGTTTTATAATTGTATATATTTCATTTTAGAATATATGTTTCCAATATAGAATTACAACATCCAACTTATTATTAACTATAATAACCTGAATTCTAGCATGTAATATCTTACCTTAAAATTAAATGTTTTAATACTAATTTAACAAAAGAAAAGTGAACATTAAATTGAAAATGTATCAATATATAATATAGTTAAATGTATAGTAGGATAATAATAAATATAAAAAAGAACCACAAGGTTGAAGAATGTATCATTTTGATATCCTAGGAAGATAATTCCACTGAAGAAAACAATTAGATGAAAGAAAATAAGAATAAATTTTATAAATATTTTTATGATATAATGAATTATTTTGAAGGTGTTGTTATTTATTGGAGAAATTTTTTACTATTTTAAAAAATAATTAAATATCTAACAAATAATTCATTGAAGGTATACATTATGAGACCCCTAAAAATATATGATTAGATATTTTTTAAAAAATAAAAATTTTATTTTATTAAAAGTCGTGTTTTTAATTTATATTTAATATTTTTTAACTTTAAAAAGATTATATGTTTTTTGAATGTATTTAATATATTATATTTGATAATAATTCTATGTTTTAAATTTTTTTTGTCTACATTATGAAAAAAGTATTATTTTATGATCAATATAATTTAAAATTTTTATCTCTTTAAAAAAGTTTATCGATATAATATACATAATTTTAATCACTTTGATATTAATTAGGTATTCATAGGATTTATATTATGAGTTTTTATTTTCATATTATTTACTATAAAATAATTTTAATTTTAATGTTAAATGTTTTTCAATCTATTAATTTATTTTTTGGTTACAAATTATATTTCAAATTTTTCATGTATTAGGTAGTTGGAATTTCAAAAAATGAAATAACCCATACATAATAAGAAAACTAAACAATATATATCATATTTATCTCACATTTAAATTTATTTATTGACTCTTTGGTTGAGAAAACTATCATATTTCTGAGTTTTCAACTCATAGTGACTCTTAGTTATTATAAGTTTCAATCATCTACTAAGAGAAACCATTATATATTAAGTAAAGTTACTCTTACATATCACAATATGCTTCCAAAATTTTCTAATTCTTATACTCATTCATATTGGAAAACATTATTATTGATATCATAGTAAGATAATTGACTTTATTTTTTGTATTTGTTCGGGGTGAACATTACATATTAATAAAAATTTTCATATCTCTCTTTCATTCTATTGTAGTTACATTGATATTTATAATGCAGATTCAACACATTGACATTTCTCTCAATATTCATTATACTTACAGTTATGTATACTAAAATATTCATTCATTTTACTTATTTTCCATTTGTTCCTCATAGAATGTCCCATATGTAATGAAAATAATTACTTCTGTTTATTCTTATTATGTATTTTTTTCAAATTCATCACCCCAATAGTTACTTTTTTTATATTCAGGGAATGTTTTTAATTTGTCATTTTTCCTGTGGTGAACCATGTTCTTAAACCACTATTTATTTTAATAAATTCTAGAACAACAAATGAAATCAGTTTTATGAAATGGTTTTCTATAATACAAAAATTTTAAGAATAACATCTGGATACTTTTCAAGTAATCCTTAGTGTACCCCTTTTAGAATTAGTAATTTTGTAATTAATCTTTAATGTGAAAAATTTAACACATAAAAAATTGTATTTATGAATAGATATTTAATTTATTTAACCACACTTTTTCCTTTGATATTTTAAAATTTTAAAACCTTATGTTGGGTAATTCTAATAATTAATAACAAAAAATGGAATTTTATATGTTCTTTTCATAGTATTGTAAATGAATTTCACTCTAAAACACATGTAGATAAATATATGTCTGTATATCCTAATGAAAATTATTATAAACTTATAAAATAATTATATAATTAAAAGGTATTCAATTTTATGATTGAATAGTCAAATTAAAATCATTTTAAAATAAGATAATATTTTCACAACAAGATTTTTTGAATCAGTTTGAATGTTAAAACCATATTATTTTAAAATATCACTTATTGTGGGTTGATTCTAAATGAATGTCCTAAGTAGATGAGGGGTTCATGAACCCATTCATATAGTTTATTTAAAATAAAATTTTAAACTATATAATCTGATAAAATGTTTTATAATTAAAATAATGATAATCACATTTTAAGGGATTATAAGAATTATGCTGAAGTGTAAAACAAGAATGGGAAATTTTATGGAAAAAAGTGATAATCACATTTAATGTGAGTATATTTTATCATAATTGTGAGAATAAGTGTCAGAATATATAAAAGGATATGTGAAATAATTGTTCATGTAACATAAAAATTTTGAATTCTCATGTAGTTTCTCTAATTAATGATATTCCCTTAAAATATGTTTATAGAAGGGAATAAACACTTGTCGATTCCAAATATCATCAGTTTGGGTTTTCATCTATATTATATCTATTACTGTCATTAAATATTTTATAGTCATAATGAAAATTACATTGGTATCTAAACCAAAAAACTATATAACAGACATATATTTGGAACAGTTTATCGGAAAAATTTATTTGAAACATATGCTAATTGAAAAAAGATCAATTTTTAACAATTTATTATATTCAACAGAAATAAAACCATCAGAAATAAACCATTATGAATGGTTCATTAAAAAACATCTCATTATGTATTGGGTGGTATTTTTTTTTTAAATTAAGATAAATAAAACCCATATTTTAACCTAAGTGTCCCCTTTCTTTCTTTTATATTAGTTCAATGCCTATGAGACCTCCCGAATGATGACCAATGGAGAATAATCCCATCTATTATGTCATACCCTAGAAATTACCCCTAAATATTTTTCCCATCTCAATTATTTCATACTTTCCCAATTACTTTCATGTATATTTTCACATATAAAGGTATATTCTTTGATTTAGTATAATTATTATTTTGTGTTTTGGGCATACACTATAGCCTTTAATTTTTTTCAACTCTATTAAAGTTGTTTAATATGGTGTATTTTTTATGTGATTTTTGAATAGTATATTCTATTTAGTAGGTTCATTTTTCATCTTTAAGATTCTATCTAATGGAACTTGGTCTAGCTAAATTTACAAATCCTAGAGATAATTTTATAATCTTTGACAAATGGTTATTTATATGGAAACATTATTTTTTGTAGGTTGGTATTTTATTTTATGTATTATTATACTTTTTTTATAATAATAATTAAATTTATGTGTTTGATTAATAATATTTTAATAGTTATATTGTTATGTTTACAAGGATCTATTATAAATGTGTATATCTCCGAGTGGTTTTATTATTTTCTTTCAAGTTTATCATTAATGGATATAGTCTAAAATTTAGTATTCTTTTTAATAATAATTTTTATTATTGCATCAAGTTATTTTTTTGGAAATATGATATCCATTTTCAATTAATTTACTAAAACTCATGTATTTTGAAATTAAAACTCTAATTTTAAGAGTGGGTTTATTCTAAATTGAAATTGTCTGATTATTTTTTTAAATAGAGTTTTATATTTTAAAATTTTTATTTATATTTTCATGATTTAGATTCATGTATTATTGTATATATATTTGACCATGTAATGAAAAAAAATATTTCATCATTAATGTACATTAATGTCCAAATTTTTTTATCAAAAATGTAATTATGTTCCTTAGTTAAATGTTTTATAATAATAAGTGTAAGGTTCTAAAGAAGGGTATTGAGTAACTTATTTATTAAATAAATTTTTAAAATTTATTTTCAAGTTAAAACAATATGGTTTTAAAGTTTAATTAATTTTTCTGATTTTTCAAATAAGATAAATTATGTATATGTTTTGATTTTTGATACAGGATTTCTAAAAATGATCCATTGAATGTTATCAAAAATAAATTATAGTTAAAACCCCTTATTTATTTTTGTTTTAGTGGCTATATTTTGTATGAAAATGATTAAATTATTTTTCATAGTTAAAAATTTGTTTTCTTAAGTAAGGATTTCAAAATGGAGATTGGATTGATGGTTATGTGTATTAGTGTTTGATGGGGGAGAAAAACTTTTACATAGAAGTTACATTTTTGGGTGTATTTTTTAAAGATTCATGTTTAACAATGTATTATTTTGTATTCTTATGAAATAATTTAGGAATAAAAAACTCTTATTATTTATTTATATTTTGTTTTTATATTTTTTTTAAATGATAAAATTTTATCTAAAATTGTAGTATTATTTTAAACCTAATATTCGACATCATACAATATCTTTGTGAAAGGTTACATACTCTATGATAAATATTTTATCATAGAATAAGTTATCTTAATTTGTTAAATTTTTAATATAATTACTAAATAAACTATATTCTATCATTTTTATATCAATGAGTATGAATATTTTCAATGTGTGTAAATGATTAGTTGCGTTAGTGTTAGTTTACAATGATTCAATCAACATATTTACATAAATACAAACATACAATGATATATATATATATTTGTGTGTGTTTTAGTTCCCTAATGATGTTAAATGTCAAATTTAATAATAATTTACAATATATTATGATTTTATATTTTAATTATTATATTCATAATAGTGTTATATTAATAATATTTTATATTTTAAATATTATTACTTTCACTAATATGTTTTATGATATTTATAGTTATCTTTTAGTAGTAAAAAAATGTATAAAAGTTGGTTTAGTTACTTTGAATTACATCTCAATATCTTAAGGGATTTAAAACATATTTAGATTCATCAATTGAAAAAAAATCTATTAATGGATAAAATAAATGTCCATGTCACACTTGTAATTTTAGAAAATAATTGAAAACGTGATGTTTATGAAGACTTGAAATTTAAATTACTTACTTTTGGATATTTTCAATGGATTTGGAATGTAAAATAAAACATTAATGGAATTTTAAATATTTTTCCTACATCATAATCATCAACCAACTTCCCAAATAGAAGATAATGAAATTAAAAACATAATTATTCATGCTTTTGGAACATCACATGATGAAGATTGTAACATATCAATAGATTCTCATATCTATTAAATGGAATCTAATATAGGGGAATACCCAACTAAGAAATAAAATAATTTTAATAAACTTATAAAAGGTATAAACTAATAGTTGTACAAGGGGTGTGAAAAATATTCAATGATTTCCATTCTACTAAAATTGTATCATATTGAGTGTTTATATGGAAATATAGATAAATCAATTTCCATGTTATTTGAGTTTCTAAACGAGTATTTTGGTGAATGTAGGATCCTTGAATCCCTTTTTGATATGATGAAATTTAATAATAAGTTAGGTCTAAATTAGAAAAAGATACATACATGTCCCAATGACTTTATATTATACTGGGGAGAAGATTCAGATATATAGTAATATAAAAAATTAAATACTTGTAGACATAAATAAATAAATATTGATTAAAGGTTAAATGATAATGATACTATGAAGAAGCATAAATTTAAAAATATTTGTAGAGTTTTTTTATTAATTTCCTCATATGAATTATTATAAATATTATTCACATAATCTAATACTATATATCTGATGACATGGCATGCTTTGGAAAAAATAGTGATAGATATATGCATAATTGAAGAGATTCAGACGCATAAAAGTGTTTTGATATTTTATATCCAAAGTTCTCCATAGTCCCTGGGAATGTGCATTCGAGATTTTATATTTATTGATATATTCTATTTTGGATTTTACATACTAAATATATCATATGGACTTTATATATATCCCCTAAAATCTACCTACATGTGTTTTTATTCAACATGAAAATTTTATTATTTTTATGATTATTCTAGGATAAAAAATTCATAGAAATGATATTAACATAGACAATATGACGATTATATATACATTTTAATTTTTTGGAGAAAATGGGGTCGATACATATGATTTATATACTAAAAATGGTTCAAATGAATGTTTTTATTATTTATACCATTAATAACCTTTCTGGATTTGGGAATTTTCCTAGTTGGAATATTCAAATTGTCCTAGCCTGAAAATTTTTTAACATTGATTTCAACTCTAAAATGGTGTTTCATGTATCCACATTTATTTTTTGAATCATATTATTTATTTTTATATAACAAGATGTGATTTTATAGAGAAATTGATTTGAGGCTAACTCTAAAATTTTTATCTGGGTGAGAATGCTTTCTAAAAATACTAATTGTTGATATAGAATTTGGGAAATACTATTATTTTCCCAATTGTGTGAAGTTATTTTTAATATACTCATGTAGAATTTGAACATAGTAATAGAACAAAAATTTTATTTTTTAGGGTTTTTTATTAGGAACTATATATGCTATGTCACAATGTTAATATTATTCACATTGAGACAAATGTGTGTATTAATGTGTTTTTTATAATACTTAATGAGAAATAAAAAATTGAATGATCAACAAATATTGTGTATGGATTATAAGAAATATAAATACATCATGATCTATAGGTGAATTAAACTAGGAAATATCATGTGGTAATTTTTTTATTGAAAATTCATGAAAAATATGATTCCTTAAAAAGTCAAAAATTTGAAAGTACTTGATCAATATTATAGTACAATATAAAAATATAATAAATAAAAAAATACTTATTTTCATGGATGTAAAATTCTTTAATCATTTATTTTTATGGATAATCTACAACCATTGGTAAAACTATACTAATTACCTGATAAAATAACATTTATAATAATTTATTTTTATAAAATATTTGGACAAATATATGAAAAAACATTATACAATGATGAACATGAAAATTTATAGGAAATAATTATAAGGAAATTAATTCATCTAGATATGAAATTTTCCCATCATTTTTCATAGTGATGATTTATTTGACAATGAATTTAGTCGAGAAAGTTAAACTTATATAACTCATACACTATCAGTGGATGTATCCCCTAGAGATGTATTATATTTCTAAATTTTACACAATATTGAATTGTATTTTACAAACTCATAACATATGAGTTTGGTTATATATTGATTCAACAAGTAACATGGTTCTCTAATGATGTAGGTGAAAAATAAAGCTCCATCAGAAGGCTCTATTGTTGAGAGTTACTTGGTGAAATATTGCTTCCCATTATATTAAAGGTATTTAAATAGGATTTAGTTATTATTAAATCGATTATGAGATATTTAGGGTAAATCAAATCATATTTATTACTTTTATAAATAAACATTATTTTCAATGTCAAGTCAACTAGTAATAAGGATAACCACATTTTCGTAAACTTTTATGGATTTCATTAAAATAAAATTATATCTAAAACTAAATAAATATATCATAGAACCCTACAATGATGAAATTAAGGCCCAAAATGAGATATGAATTTCTATTCATACCTAAAATAAGAAATAAATAATGAAATCTATGAAAGAATATATTAATGAGTTGTTTTCATATTGTGTGAGTTCATAATTGGTTAAAAATTTATAATATATTGAAAATTATTTATTATAAATACCAATATTATGCATCCATTTTTATATATCATGATCATTTATAATTTATTTGAATTGTCTAATCAATTAAAATAATTATATATATGTTTCGCGAAGAAGTCTATGAGATTTGATTAATATAATATTAATGGTTTGAGGTTTCATACAACTTATCATGAATAATGTTTAAAATCAGAAAATATTAGAATATTTAAAAAACAAAATGTTTGGATATTATGAAAATATGATTTATATTAATAAAATTAAATTAACATAGAAAAAATTCTATAGTTTTATTCATATTCAATTTGGTTGATATTTACATAGGAATAAAGAACGATTTGCTTCATTTTACATATGTAAATAAAAATTATTTAATTGTTACTAATGATCATGAAGAACAGGTTCCATATGTTTCATATTCAAAAGAAAAAATGTTATGTTTTGTTGATGATAGATTCAATAGAGGGTAGAGTGTTTTTATATATGGGAAATTAAGTGACTTGTATAACATAGGTGATGATGTTAAATAATTCTTTACTAATAGTAAACCCTATCAATAAAAAGTGATTGATCTATTTGTCCAAGAAGGCATTGAAAATTTCTATTTTGTAAGAGAGGGTGAAGGTGATGATATCATATTAATTAAATGTGAATATAATTAATTTTAGATGAAACTATTGTACATTCAATCCTCTATTAAGTTATTAAATAATATTTTATTAACTGTTGCAAAATATTAATAATTATTTAATATATTTTTGGTGTTATGAATTTTTTCATATTAATTTCAAAAATATTGATATTAAATATATTGAAAATCATTATCCTTAAGAAATCATTATGTCAACATTGAATACTATTGGAAGGGGTTAAAGTAATTTCATTTTTTCTTTTACCACTATAGGAAAATTGCATGTGGTAAAAATAAAAATTCTTAGATTTTTTTATTATATGTAAAAAGGTTTACATTTTGATAAAATAAATTAGTTGTTTTGAGAAACATATTTTATAATTAACTATGCATAAATGATATAAAATTTATATAATATAAATGTTAAATTTTATTATGGTCTTGTATATTTTTTAGAAGTTTTAACTATGTCTACCGTTTATATTTTAGGAAAATATACAAAGGATTAAATATAATGTTATTTTAGATAGAAAAATGGAAATTTGGGTGGGGGTGAATTTTCATATTAAAATTTAAAGAAAAAAATGATGTTCTCTTTGAAATTAATTTTGTTTTATTTGATAAAGTGATAAATTTGATAAATTGATAAATTGAAAAATCCAATAAATTGATAAGTTGATAAATTTGATATTAATTATAATATTAATTTTATTATATATTTTGTTATTAATCACTTTGGAAAATTTTTTATCATATTTTTGAAATTATGTGTTTCAAGATTGAATGATGAAATTTACAAAATAAAACATAGGGTAAACATGGTTTGATTAAGGATTTCAATAATAGCTTAGTGTGATCCACTATGTATCCATATATGGTTTATAGTTTTATGTAATTTAAAAATTGATATTGGTAGTGATCAAGAAAATAATCCCCCACAACTATGGTTGTGAATATCCTCTCGAGCATAATTATATTCCAAGGAACATGTTCTTATATATTTAAGTAGTGAGAACCTATTGTAGAAAGAGAGGAGAAAATAGAGGTTTTATTAGAGAAAACCAAGTAAAATTCCACTCCTTAAATATATTTTACGGATTTGTAAAATTTATATGTTAGATAAGGAGGTGAATATATGATTTCCATTAATAGAATGAGAAATGGTTTTGGTTATATGAGATAATTTTGAGATTGTTAGTGATTTGACAACATTGATTCAAATGATGATTTTTTTCATGATTTTTTATGAGATATAGGCCACCTTAGATCTCTATTTATAATCATATAATTATCTATATATACCTTATGATTATTCAAGGATTTAATGGCATGATTATAATCATTTAAGGCCTTTAATAAATGCTCCTTGACTATTCAGGATTGGAGCCACTGGCTAGCCGAACGATCCCATCATCTAGCCAGTAGGATTACTAGAGGGGTCACAGATATACTTTCTTCCACTAACTGGTCAGGTCTCCTTCATTATCAATCAATAAACCATTGAAGAATATGATTGTTCTTTCTACTCCACCGACTGGTAAGTGGAACTTCATCATCAAACTGGTGCTCTCTATGGCAATCAAGATCCATTAGTTCCCCTTCAAGATTAACTATAGACTTAATCAACCATTGAACCTTACTTACATGTCTTGAATATACACATTACTAATTCACCATGGTATTCAAATACACTTGAATTTATTTAACATGAACATCCAACTTCAACCGAATTCCATCATTTTATTTATTAAAATAAATATATAAAAAAATAATAATGTAACTATCATCCTCTCAAATGAAAATATTAGACACATAGAAGTGTTTTTTTATCATGAAAACTCATGATATAGATAGGTACAATATTATAACAATTTTTATCATCCCAAAACATAACAGAAAAAAGATATATTTTGTGTAAATAAAGAGTTAAAGAAATTATAATATATTCACTATATCATATATAGAGGATATTTAAACATGATATTCAATTTACTAGATAAGAAAATAGTCAAATGAAAATTTTCAAACAATGGAAAAACATTAAACACAAATTTAAATGAATCCCAATTTTAAAATAATCAATAAATGAAACATATAACAATGAAAATAAATTTATCCACTTTTGATATCCAAAATATCTCATTTTTAACTAATACTCCATCATTCAAGTTCAAAAACGTCTCCCATACCCCCCACCAACTAAAAAATACTCATCATTTGGGATTATAAAAAATAAAGCAAAAAGAGAAATGAGAAATTTTAAAATGAATGATTTGATGAATAATTCAAGGGATATTTTAAAAGAAATTTGGAAAACTCAAAAATAAAGAATAAAAAAAAGTTCTAGAGGTAAAGTGATTTTAAAAAAGGGAGGTAAAAATAAAGAAAAAGGACAGAAACATATCTTATCTTTCATTATACCTTATTAATATAAGTTTTATATAGATAAATTAAAGTTTAAAACATGTTTTAAAAAATTTAAAAAAGTTATTGGGAGAAATAAAGAGAAACAAAAAAAATAAAGAGAAAGAGGGAAGAGAAATTGAAATATATAAAATAAAGAGTGAAAGATAAAAAAAATAGAAAGAGTAAAAAATGATTTAAACAGAGAAAAACCGTGAACAAACATTTTCCAGTACATTCATTTTCTCAAATATTTGTTTTTCTTCCATTGAGTGGTTCATTCGTAGATAAATCTTAATGTATTTCTCATGAAAGTTGAAACTATCCTCAATGTAATCCTCCTATTTAGATTTTGTAAAATATAACTAAAATACAACATTATAGAGATAAATATTTGTATAAATTATTTACTCATTATTACATTTCCTTTACATGAGAAAAACATATCATTTTTGTAAATAATAAGATAATATACAAAATTTCACATATATCTATTGAAAAAAAAAATTATTATTGAAAAATAAATTAAGTTTATAAAATATTTTTATAAAATAGACATATTAAAATTATGAAAAATTAATATTTTTATAAAATAATATTTTAATTTTTTTAAAGAAGGGAAATCATTTTTTCATTTTATAATCTGATTTGGATAAAACTCAATATTAAAAGAAATATAAGAATTTGAGTGCTAAGTATCCCCATAAAATGAATGAAAAGTGAGATATAAGGATCATATACAAAAGAAATAAAAAGAAAAAATAATAAAAAGATTAATCAATATTTTTATGGTTTTAAGAATAAGAAAAAACAGGTTTAGAATAACCAAGATTTACAATTAATTTTTAAAATGTTAATCAAATTATCCTTGGTCAAATGGAAAGTGTCAGAATTGTACCATTCCTAAATAACAAATAATGAAATTTTACTAAATAACTACAAGAGTATTACTGAAAATATCTATTATTTTATATTAATTCAAAAAAAAATCAACAATATTTCAGCATTTTTAAGTGATATCTTATGAAATAGAGACTAAGGTAAATGAGTTTGGTGCAAGAGTGATGAATAAGTTTTTTGGAAATATTAATAGCACTCATATCATCATATATAATAGATATATAGTCATATAAAATACAAAATTCTATGATAACGTGTTTCATTAATATTAGTTGGGTGCAAAAACTCCCATCATCTATGTATCTTCTTTGGTTATTGAAAGAACAAAAAAATCTTATAACTACTACATGAGACAAAGGCTTTTCTAATTAAGTGGTAATCACCAATTTTACTTTTCCTATCAAGTTGAAATCCCCCAAAATATACATATTTAAGAATAATTAATTCAATAAAGGTTCATTTAAGATAAAACAAAACAAGATATATACATCCATTAAAATATCAAAAAATATTTTTAATAGATTTGAGGTGAGATTCCTTTGTATTTTATTGGAAACAAGCATAAAGACAAACCCTAAATATGATATTAGGATGTCTCATTGAATGATAAAGCAGACATCTGATCATACTTCATTAAATCCAATTTTTACAATCTTAATATATTCATCCATTGTAATCTTAAAATTAGTACTTCTGTGTGTACTAATTTATTTATCATGATCCATACCAAATAATTTTTAGATTTCATTAGAGTATTATTCTTGGTTTAGAAAAACTCAATTATTATTTTGAGAAATTTTAAAATGGAGATAAAATTTTATTTCACCCATAATGAAAATTTATTTTTTTTCATTAAATCCTAGAATTAAATTTCAATAGATTCAATGTTCAAGATAAAAATCACATTATCAATATAAATTTTAAAATTTAACAAATAATTTTGGAATAGTATTAGAAAAAGGGTTCAATATTCCTTTCAAATTTTAAAACCATTTAATAAAATAAAATTAGATAATAGTTAATTCTTATCCCAAAGGGGGATTTTTTAAACAATAAATACATTTAGTTAATTTAAAAAAATATATTTAGAAAAAAGGATTTTCAATGCTAGGCGACTTTCTAAAAAAATATTATCATCAATAAACATATTTTTGAAATTCACTTTTAGAATCCATTAGAAATATTTTAAAATTAAGGGGAGAGGTTAATTATAACTTGATTCTAATTTATTTTAACAAAGTGATATGTGAAAAGGATTAACCATAACTAATTATTTATTATTGTTTTTAACCATCTGTTACTAAATGATCCTTTTTTCAAGTGATATTACAATGCTCATCTAAATTCTTCTTACAATCCCATTTGGATACTATGAAAGGATATACATTTGGAATTTTCATGAGAGTCAATACATCATAATTAGTGAATATATTTAGTTCCTATTATACGTAAAAAACCGGATTTTATTTATTAATTAAATGTTTGATATTTTGTGGTTCTATGTTAGAGACTAAGGAAATAATTTCAATTTCAGTTAGGATTGATAATATAGTATGATTCCCCAATTTTATTTATCCAATGGTATTTTGAAATGATTTATCGTTAGATTTTTTAAAATCATTATAAAATAATTTTAATGATTTTTATTTTAAACTTTATATTCTTTATATTTTAATTATTTTGAAAGATCATTTGAAATACTTGTGGTTAATAAGATTTTGGAACATTTAAAAAAAACAAGATGAACTGATTCTTCCAACATTCATGTCCTTTTTTTAAAGACTCTTCATTCCTTTATTGAATGAGAGTACTAAATAAATATAACTTTATCAAATTTTGAATCAAAATTTCCAAGATCATCTTTAGTTTAAATAATAAAACCATTGTAACTAAAAAAATTATAAAATCCCTCTTTAGGTTTTTCATTTTACCAAATTAATTAGGTTTATTTTTGTGAAATGGTCTTATGAGAACATTATTAAAGATATAAAAATATCTACTGATGGCTAAACCGCAAAAAATATTTAGGCGATTTAAATCCATTTAAAACAGTTCGAGTGATTCCTTGGATAGTTTGGTCTAACCTCTCTATTACTATATTTTTTATGGGTTTTAGTAGCAAAAAGGAATGATTATAGCCTTGAGAATATCATAAATCATAAAATTAATTATTTTTTTAATACTAAATCATTTCCACGTTGAATAGAAATAATTTAAATACCATTTTCATTTTAAAAATCTTCAAAAATCCTGATGAAGAATTTGAAATATGCAGTTTGATTCGATAAGAATTAATCCTAAAAAAATCTTCTCAATTGAACAATGTAAAAATATTATAGTACTTACCATCTAGATATTAAATTCGAGAAGGTATGAATGAATAAATATTAATTAATTCTCGATATTTAGATGAAGAAATTCATTTTTTTTATATTTAAAGTAATATTTATGTTGCTTACAATATTTCCATAATTCGCAAACCATGTCATATTTCAAATATAGTTTTGGGATGTCTTGTACTAATTGATAGAAGTTGAATTTGACAACTACTTATGTACTATAATAACCAATGTAGATATTCTAAATACATGACATGTGAAATCATGAAACATGCAATTTGATGTGTTTTCTAGAGAGATATTTAAAATTGATTTCATAATTATTTTTAATTTGAGACATAGTACATAAAAGGATTAATTTATGAGTTAAATTTTTTTCAAAATTTATTTTTGAAATAAAATTAAAACCCTCTATAAAAAAAGTGTAAGATTATTAACAAATTTTGTTTCAATACTTTTAAAAACAACTTTTTAATAGTTGTTTGGTTATAAAAACTGATGATGTATTCACTAATTAATTTTCCCCTAATGTTTTCACTCAGGGTTATGTAACCTCCGACTATTTTATCTATTTTATTGAATTCATATATGATTCCACACATGTTTCTTGAGAAACAACTATAAAGGTACCATTGTTCTTCTTACAATATTATCTGAAGAAGCATTTTCTAAAAAATAAAATGACTAATGATTTAAGAACCCCAAAAAACATGGTTCTTCTAATGTTATCCAATAACAATTTAGATATCTTGATTTATTTATTTTGAAATTTTATTTTGGAAATATTGAATGAATGATGAATTGATTTGGTTTGCCATATTAAGAATTATTTCAATCACATTCATAAATCAAATTCCATGATATTTTACAATAATTTAAAAACATAATTTTAAAAAATAATTATAATAAAAAATATTGATTGATTTTAAGAGGTTATTTTTTGATTTAATAAACCAAAAACAATAAGTTATTATTAATTCCTATGATCAACAGAAATTTTATTTAGATTATTTTCACCATGAGTTAATTTTGATAGTGATATCTTAAGTTATATTATAGTAGATTCGAATTTATCAACAACTATTTGATTCTAAATTTTCATGGATAATTCATCTTTTTCCATGAGGTTTTCTTCCTTCCCTTTTTAAAGTTATTATTTTTTGTTGATCACATTATTTTAATTCTTATCATTAACTTTATAGAGTGTCTAAATATCATGATACCCATTTTCAAGTGGGTCAAAATAATATTTTAGGCCTTTATAATTAAGGTGACATATGGGTCAAGAAGAAGTATATGGGGAATTATTATGAGAAGAAGACGTATAAGAGGAAAATTAAAAATAGAAACTATCCGTTATATATTCATCAATATATCTCATAATGAACTTATCACTTCAGTCACATGAATTGGTTAAGGATTTCAAGTTCACAGATTTATCTCTTGAACTCTGTTATGTAAATTTTAAATCCTTCTAAACTGATTCCTCTGTATAACCTTATTTTTGTTGATATGGTATTCTATCTTAATGTGACCATTTTATAACAATCGTATCATGTCACATCCTATTACACTTTTTGATTTTACTACATTATTTGGATGAAATATTTTTTTCATGAATTATTTGTTCAGGTTTTTTTAAATATGATAAAATTCAATAACTTCATATTTGGATTAATCAACATTGGTAGCGTTAGAAGAAATTATTTTCTTTAGATTGTTGGATTCATTGGACTTCTTCTTGGATTTTCACTTAAATGTTATTCCTTAATTCATTAGGGATCCAAGAATTTATTCGACCGCCATTATCATTTCATCTTTATCTTATTGTATATTAGGGAAATTGGGATCCCAATTACTTATGATAACCCAGAGTATCTTCTTTACTAATAGTTATGTTCACAAATCATCACAGATATATTTTTGAAAATTTAAAATATCAGTAAATCTTGTAAAGATATTGGTAAAGTATTTACATAGATTCTTATAATAGATTTTAAAATATTTTTCATACATATCTAGCCTAGTATATTTATCTTTTTTGGTTCTTTAATGGGTGACTTTTATAAATTTCTATATTTCATAGAAATTGTTTCTAGTATATACACAATTAATATCATTTCGTTCAAGAAAATTATTTAATGCATTTATAGATTTTGGATTAACCTCAATGGATTAAAAATAATCTAGTTCCCACTTATCTTCCAGTTATTTTGTAGAATTATATTCACGCATAAATATTTATCATATAGGGTACCACATGCAACTAAGAAAATTCAACATGTGAATTTTCTAATAAGAATAATTTTGGCCATAAAAAATTAAACCATCATTATAATAATTATAATCCATTTTTAAAAAATCAGACCTTGAAATTAATTAAGATTAAAAACAATCAATTTTATGAAAATATCTAAAAACAGTTTGGAATGTAATAATTTTTCTAAAAACACAAATAAACATTTGATACATATTGTTGATTGAAGTAGATGAAAATAGAGGGCGGTGAAATGACCTGTTACAAATTAAATTAATCCAAAAAGGTAAATTCAATATAAAATGATTTGGATATGATAAAGTGATAAAGTGATAAATTTGATAAATTTATAAATTTATAAATCTTCTAAGTGATAAAATATTAAATCTAATTTTTATTATAGTTTTAATTTCAATATATATTTTGAGAGTAAGCACAACAAAAATGGTTGTATCAAAATTATTCAATTATTCATATCAATTTTGAAAAATGAAATAAAGAAAATGAAATATTGTAAAAACATGGTTTCATAATGGAGTTAAAAAAAATAGACTAGTGTGAGGCCCTAAATCTCTTCCTCCCCATTGGACATGTTTATGTTATTTCTAAATTGATCATAGTAGTGATCTAGAAACCCATCACTCATAATTATGGTTGTGAGAACCCTATTTATATTTATTAATAACTAAGGAACCCATCTATAAAATTTGTGTTAAGGAGAACCCAATTTTTAAAGATATTCGAAAATAGAGATTTATATGGCACAAAACTATTCCAATTTCACTCCCAAAATCCCTCATATGGATTTGTAGAATTGAGATGAGAGATAAGGTGATGATGATATGAGATCCTTTCAGAGATTTAGAAGTATATTGGGATCATAGAAAGTAATTTTATAACTATAGGGATCCAGTTTCCTTTATTATAGTAAGAAGTAATTTAAAATGTCATTTGATCTGATCAATGCTTCTATATTTTTATCTTTATTAGAATTATAGTATCTGGTGTTCCCTTGTGTAAAATACTAAGTTATAATAAAATAATTACTTTTATTATTTATTAATATTTCTGAATTTGGTATTTTCTTTATCTTCAGAGTGATTTTAATTACAATATAATTCACAATACACAACAATGAATTTCTTTAAATTCTCATGTTGCACGGATGACTGAGTTATACCAAACAAAAATATATTGTTAATTTCATTTATTTAATATGGTAGTAATAGAATAGATATTTTATGAAAGGGAATGAATAATAATAACTATATTACATCTACACATTTTTTTAAAATGGTTTTGCATTGATCCGATAAAATTTATAGGCATAAAATAAGAATAAATGAAATTTTATCCATAAAAAATTATATTCTTAAAAGGGAGTTTTACGAATTGTTAATGGTGAAAATATTTTAAATATAATTTTAGACACACTTATAATTTTTATATGAAATATTATACCACATTTTTGAAGGGGATATATAAAAATTTACTTTGGGTGTCTTTTTTGTATTTTTCTAAGAACATTCATATTTTGATGGATCATGAATAACATAGAATGTTTGTTCAGAATTGATTTTTAAATTAATTTATTTATATTAAAAAAAATTAATTTAGTTTAAATTATATTTAGATATATTTTATATCATTTAAACCAATTTAGGTCATTAGAAGTAATTTTACTTTGAATTTAGATATAAAAACATATCAAACTTCTAAACATTTTTACTTTAAACCCTTACTTTATCGTCCCATCTATAGAATTAATTTTAAATTAAATTCTACCACATATATATTTGGAATTTGAAAAAAAAATGATTTCATATTTGGAATCACAATAATTTATAATTTATAATATTTTTAATATAATTTTTGACCAAAAAATTATTGAATGTAATTAAAATTAATTACTGCGACTAAGGTAAAAATTTGGTAACTTATTGGTTAAATGCTAATATTAAGAGTATTAATGACAAAGAAACATATCCAAAGAACATTTTATGTGAATTATAAGACCATATAACCTCTTTTATATAATTATTATAATTATTGGAGTCACATGATGTAAGGTAGACCTCACAATAGTTTTTATAGTTTTATATTTACAAGAATGCCACTCCCCCTCAACAATAAAAAAACATTCACCCTAAAAACTTATTCACAAATATAAATCCATTTGGATCATAAAATTCCAGAACAAATAATCTCCCAACATCCCTACCCTCACCCTAGACTCCCCAATTTGTACATAATACCAACCAAGTAATCCCTTTGTTGTAAACCAAATGGACTTACCTGAAAAAGATGTAACATTATTCAATTTTCATTTACGTTTTATTTCTTTATCCAATACTTAATTTCTTACTATTACATTATTATATAAAACAATAAGTATCCAAAATGTACTTATATTTTCTTATGTTAAATTTTCGACTTAAAACTAGATGCAACTCCATCAAATGTGTATCGAACTTACCATTCGTGTCTACGGTGACCTACTTCCCCATGAAACGATGTCGTTCATTTTTCCAATACCACCTATCATGGTTTGAAATAATGATTAAAAGAGTATTTTTATAAGATATTTATGATATTTATGTTTTCTTCATACTTTCTTATATTTTATATAACACATACCATTATTCTTAATGTTTTTTGTAAATACGATAACATAATTTTTGGACATGTGGACTACCGCCTCCTCAATGTGATGTGAGGCACTCACACATTCTGTGGAATATAATAAGGATTGGTTGAATTAAATATATTTTAAATAAATAAAATATATATGATATTAAATGAATATTTAACTTTCTATAAATATAATATATCATTTCCTTTATTACCCATTCACACACTGAAAAGGTGATAACGTTGTTTGTGGACTTGTGGACTATGACCTCCTTAAAGATAAGTGATTCCTTTTACATCACAATATTTATAAATAAAATTATATAAAATTAAATAATATGTTGTTTATTATATAATGGTATTTATTTAAAGATAAATGTTACTTACCATCTTCAAATAATGATCATGGAAAAATTTGAACGTTACTAACGCATACGTACAACCTACCATCTCAAGGATTGGAACGTTGCTTTTTTTCCATTAAAATATTACATGATTGGTTTCAAATGTGTTGTTAATGTAAAAATAATATAATTATTTGATGAATATTATTTTTTAGAGGTTTATATAACCACCTATTATACCTTAGTGCACTTACCAAAGTCCTTTTACACACATAAACCAAATATAGTCAAAACACCTGACAAATACTAAATAGTTTAAGTTGTTGTATAGGAAATTATAATAAGTTAAACCAACATAATGATAAACTTGAAAAATTTTCTGAAGCAAGTAAATATTTAATATATTTTTATTAATTAGGATGATAAAGTCCCACGTAACCAGACTGAGTTAAGTTAAGGTGTTCCGTATTATTCCACTTTCATTGATGAATTTATTAATGATATTCAATTTTATTATTTTATAGGGGGAATATACAACCCCATTAAAATTCCTAGTCCATATTTTATCTATTATCATGTTACATATTTTTTTTAAAAAATTTATTCCTTCATGGGGATTATATTTTGAAATTTTAAAAGTGGTATGGGATGTTATTAATGTTAAAATATTTAATACTTTCATCCATTTTGGTATTCCTAATATTATTTTACATATTTATTTTTATGCATATAAAAGTATTATAAAATAAATTTTACGTCTACTTTTGTATTTTTTCCCTCTATAATCCTTCATGATTTAAAAGGAAAAATAATCTCATCATTTTTTTAGTGGTTATTTTGTTTTTGAAAATATTTTTTTTAAAGCGATTGATTATTTCAATATCTTGAAATGTTTTATTATTATTGACAATGTAATTTTATGAGTTAAATGCTGAAAATTTAAATATTATATGTGTTATGATTTTATAATGGTGCTTGGAAATTTGACAGGTAGTTCTGTAATAAAACAATTAAAGGTGGTTCTATGATAAACCAAGGATGGATAGGTTAATGATAACCCTCCAATTCATTTATTGACATTCTATTTGTAAGACTTGTATGTAAGTCATTTTAAATCGAGTTTATTCCATTTATATAAGTGATAATTATATTTATGCCCTAAGAAAACTTTATATATTTTTCAATGATTTCGATGGGATTTATGGTAATTTTGTGATTAAAAAAAGGTATAAAATGAGATTATTTTCAAAGGAAAGTATTTAATACATATTAAGGGATAAATTTTTTAAATTATGAGAAATTTTTCATGGTATTTAATTTTTATAAATATAGAAATATTTTCCTTGTTTTTATTTCCATTACTAACATTTTTTACTCATGTTATGTTTATTAATGTTTTCACCGGACTCAACGATGAGTAAGGGACTAAAAGAATTCATATTGAAATTTTTGAAGAGTATTGATAAAATATTTCATACTTTATTTTAACAGTTTTAGATTATGGGAAAATAGATACTACTAACAACCTTCCATTTTTTATTTTATGGTTTTTTATTTATGAGTGATGGGTAATTCTATGAAAAAAATATTGAAAGGATACTAAATGTGAAAGAATGTAATTTCATGCCTAAAAAAGGATTATGTAATGTTTAATTCCAGGTCCTTCTAGTTGGAATCAAAGTAAATGTTTAGATAAGTTTAGAGGATAGTTCAGTGTTAATAACACAACATTATAATATTTTACATTATAGTTATGTTGGAATTATATGTAATTTATAGATTACCATGTTGTTTCATCTAAATAATGTTTGATCATAATGGTTTACTATAGAGGAAACATGGAAATTGTATTGGGGAAGAACTCAGAGGAAATTATCATTCTAAATAAGCATCCTGAGATGGTTGGAATTGTAATTGATTAGTTTATTAAAGTGATAGCTCAGTTGACATAGAATATAAATGGGGCTGGAGTCCATATGTGAGAGGAATATGATATATCACATAGGAACAAGAAAATAGTGGATAATATTTTGAGGAAACAACCCCCCTCATACAGTGGATCATCAGACCCAATGATATCCAAAGAATGGGTCAATGATCAGGAAATGATTTTTAATGACATGGGATGGTCAGAAAGTCAAAAGGTAATCTCTATAGTTTAAATTTTTTAAGGAAAATATAATTTATCATTGTAATCAGTTAATAATACTAGGTAGAAATATGATTCTGATTCTATGGAATGGGAGAAATTCAAGAAAATGTTCCTTAGGAAATATTTATCTAAGGTTGTTTGACTCTGAATGGAATAAAACTCCTAGAATTTTGTTAAGATGGGGATGATTTCATATCTGCATATGAAGTAAATATCACAAGATTTGATATGTATGGGTCTCATTTTATTTGTTATAGTGATAGTTAAATTAATATGTTTTACTTATAATGGAAACCAAGTGTACTAAGATCTTTGGCCACGCCAGAATTTAAATGTTATGTCAAAGTTGTTTATTGTGCGAAAAAGGATGAGATAGATTTTTCTAAATTTTATGTTCCTAGTGATGATGAAATTAATAATCAATCAGCATAAAATTTGATGGGGAAACAAGAAACTATTAATTCAATAATTAATAAAATGTAGATCTAGTCTAATAATATATGTGGTAAAAAGAACCCTAGAAGATATCTTATGAAGGAAGGGAAGTGCTGCCATTATGGAATGTTTGGCCATATATCCCACGAATGCATAGAAAATGATATCCATGAATCAAAGAATGTGGTAACTAATATTCATATGATGGTAAGATGTTTTAGCTAAAATGCAATGGTCCATTATGCTAATTTTTGTCTAATGTTAGTATCACTGGATGGAAAACATCACGATCAGAAACAAAAAGGCGTAGTGAGGACATTTTATACTATTATAGTTAAAGTTGGGCCATAAAATGATGTGGTGATAGGTATGTTTTGGTATGTTTAAATTATCTTAATACCTTGTTTGATTTTATATATTCTCATTCATTCATATCTTAGAAATTTGAAAATAAACTAGGAATATCACCTAAGGAATGTAGTATATAACATTTGGAAAAACATTTGGGGGAAGTATTAAAGAAACCATGATTTATAGAAATATAAATATTTTAATTTTTGGGGTTTTCTTTACTATAAATATTGTTTAACTATTAATGGTATTGTTTTATTTCATTCTTTGTATGGATTAGATTTTAGTTTATCATGCTATGATAGATTTCAATTCTAAGAATGTTGGGGTCACTAATTTAATGCCTATGATAACATATCAAGAATATGAGATATTTATTAGAGATGTAAATGAATGTTACCTAGATCATATTGTTAAAAATGATGAAAATTTTCAAATCAGGGATGTGCTGGTAGTAAATGAATACATGGATGTTTTTCTGATCACTTTTTCTTATGTTATTCATGACGAGAGGATGATATAACTATTGAATTAGTACTTTATACTAATCTTATTTCATAACCCCCTTATCAAATGAATCAAGTAGAAATTTTGGTTTAGAAAAATAAATTTCATGAGTTATTAGGTAAAGGGTTCATCTAAACTAGCACTTCAAGATGGGGTGGTCTTGTCTTGTTTGTTATAAAGAAGCATAGATCTATGAGACTTTTCATAGATTCCAGATCATTGAATAACATAAATATTAAGAACAAGTATAATTTTTCTTATATTGATGATTTTTTTGATTATGTATAGGGATTACATCTATTTTTGAAGGTTGAACTGAGTATAGGGTACCATTAGTTTAATGTGAAGGAGGATGACATTCTGAAAACTATGTTTTGAACTATACATAGCCACTATGAGTTGGTAGTTATTCCATATAGGTTATCTAATGAAACTTCTATATTCATGGATCTTATGAATTGAATTTTTAATTAGTTATTATATATGTTTTTGGTTATTTTTATTCATTATATTTTAGTAATTTCTATAATTCAATAAAAAAATTAAATTAAACTAAGTGTTGTTTCACCAACCGTAAAAGAAAATAAACTATATTTAAAATTTAGAAAGTGAAACTTTTGTATTGAAAAACATCCATCCATTGGTCACATTGTTTCTAAGGATGTAATATATATTGAACCCTCTAAAAATAATATTGTTGAAGAATGAACAAGACCCAAAAATATCACTAAGATTTGTAGTTTTCTTGGATTAGTGGGTTACTATGGGTGGTTTTTTGAAAAAATTTCTTAGTTTTCTAGAATAATGACTAAGTTAACCCCCAAATGAGTTATGTTCATTTGGAAAAAATATTGTGATTATTGTTTTTAGGAAATACATAGAAGTATGGGTAATTATACTATTTTGGCTTTTCCTTCTATAAATGGTGAATTCAGTATATACAGTGAGGCTTATTTGGAAGGACATGGTTGTTTCATATTGTTTAATGATCCAGTAATTTATTAAGCTTCAAGTTAGTTGAAAACTCATGAAATTAATTACATTATTCAAGATTTGGTATTAGTTATTTTTTTACTTAAAAATTTAAAGGCAATATTTGTGTAGAGTAAAGTGTAAAATATATACTAATCATAATTATTTTGAGTATATATTCTCTTTAAAATAATTTAACATTATACGAAGTTGATGGATGGAATTGATAAATAATTGTGAAATCCTAATTCATTATCAACCTAAAAAACCAAACAATTTGGATGATGATTTCTGTTAAAAAATTAATACTACATTAACCATGTTACATTTAGAATGTGACCATTTGGTTAATTATTTGAGGTTTTTTGGACTAAATGTTCTAGATGATGAGATGTCCAATGTTTTTTTGGGTTTTACTGTAGTCTAATTTTTAAAAAGAATTAAGATAGATTAGAAGGTGGATCAATCTTTTCAACAAAATGTTGATTCTCTTATAATATTATGTTTACTTATTTTAATATTGATTAAGTATTTGTTTGAATATTTGGAAAAATATTATTTATGCCCTATGATTCAAAATTGAGGAAAAGGATTTTGAATGAAGATCACAGTTATCTTTTGTCCATTCATCTAGGAAGTACTCATATGTAAAGAGACCTTCTTGAGTTTTACTGGTGGGATGGAATGAAATGAGACATTGTGCAATTTACTATGAAGTGTTTGAATTTTCAGTAAGTTAAATCATAATTATAGTTATCAAAGTAGAGTTTTAACCATTTTCAATGCAAGAGTGGAAAAGGTAGAATATATTAATGTATTTGTGGTATGATTTTCATATAATTCTCAAGGAAATAATGTGATTTTCGGCTAGTGTTGATCGATTATCTAAATCAGTACATTTTCTTCCCATTCTTGATGCAATGTCTCATGATATGATTTCTAGAATATATCTAAAAAATATTTTTATATTACATGTAGTTCTTCTCTCCACTATTTTATACTGTGATCCCAGGTTGTCATCCAAATTTTGGAAAGGACATTAAAATTGATTGGGTACTATAAAAAATTTCAGTACATATTTACAACCTCAATTAGATGGAAATTTTGAATAAATGACTTATACATTGGAATATATGATTTATTTTTTTCTCAATTGATTACTAAGGATATTGTGATTTACATATTTCTTTGTTTGGATTTTATTATTATAATATTTTTCCATTCTTGACCTTTCATAGAATTAGATGGAAAGTGATGTTGGACCCCATCTTATTGTGATGTGGTAGGAGATTAAAAAGTGATTGGACCAGAGTTGAAAAATGAAATGATAGAGTTTAGTGTATTTAGTGACACATAAGTATAGCTCAATGTAGGAAGAGAAGTTATCTTAATAACTGTAGAAAATATATTTATTTCAAAGTCAGTGATCATATAATTTTAAAAGTTTCTCCAAGTAAAATGGTGATGTGTTTTGGTTATAAGGGAAAGTTAGGTACCCATTTCATTTGATCTTATGAAATCCTTGAGAAATATTACCAAGTAGATTCAACTCTTAGTATATTCAAGGTAAACAATTTATTTCATGTTTTAATGTTATGGAAGCATGTACTAGACTCACCTCACATTTTGAGCCCCTAACTAGTATAGATGGAAGAGAATATTTCTTATGAGGAACAACAAGTTCGAGTTCTTTAATTTATAGATAATGTGTTCTAAAATAATATGATTTATCAGGTTAAGGTTTTATGGAAAAATATATGGTTTAAGAGGCAACATTGGAATCTAAAAATTCAATGTGGAAAAAATATCCCCCCTTATTTGATAAGTGAATAAAATTGTGAGGACCCAATTTCCAAAAGTTCCAATGGATGTAACATCCCATGTAATAATAGAATAAATATTATTCATATTTATTAATATTTTTTAATAAGAAAGAAATTTTACCTTAATATGAATGATTTCCAATAGTGTACCCAATATGCAACAATGAGTTTCTCTGGAGTCTTGTGCTGTATAATATAATAAGTTATACCAAATAATAATATATTGTTAATATTATTTATTTAATATGCATTTTATCACCTAGAGTTTGTATCAGTGGTAGTGAATAAGACTAAAAATATTTTTTACACATGTTTATTTTTTTTTGACATTCAATAAATAAATTTGATAAGCTTAAAAAAAGAATAAATCCAATTTTAAGCATAAACAACATTTTATTTTTAAAAAGAATTTTTAAAAATTTTATTGTTGAATGTATTTTAAATAAAAAATTTAAAACTTTTGTTATTTTTATATTATAAAAACTACCTTTTCTAAATAAAAATATCAAAATTTTATTTGGGTTTTTTTACTTTTTTCTGAGAACTTTCATATTTTGATGAATAGTGAATAACACTACATTTTAGTTCAAAAATACTTTTTTGTCTAATTTATTTACATTGTTAGAAAATATTTTAAATTTATTTTTATTTATAAATATACGAATTTAATATCCTTTAATCCAATTTATGCCATTGAAAACAATTAAACACTTCATTAAAATATAAAAACATTGAAAACTTTGGATCATTTTTAATTTAAAACTTCGCTTTGTTGTCTTTTATATGGGATTATGTTCAAATTAATTTATGCCAATCCTATGCTTAGAATTTTTAAAAATGAATTCCATATTTGAAATCATTATACTTTATAATTTATAGTAAGTTCAAATTAGTTTTCACCAAAAATAATTTTGAATGTAATTAAAATTAATTATAGCGATTAAAATAAAAATGTGGTTACTTAGTGGTCAAACATTAGACTTAAGTGTCATAATGACCTAGAAACAAGTCCAAACCCCATTTTAATGACATTATTAGACCATATAACCTCGTTCATAAAATTGGGATCCTTAATTTAGGCATATTTTTTAAGGGATGCATATCTATATTGTTTACCATTTTATATTTTCAAGAATGCCACTTCCCCTCTTCTTTGAAAAGGCATTCACCCTACCCACCTCATCAATCCTATAAATCAATTTGAATCATACAAACAATACCAAAAATGTCTCCCGAAAACTCTCCCATTAACCTTGAGTCCTTAAATTGGGCATAATGTCACCCCAAGAAACCCATTTGGTGCAAATCAAAAGCAGTTTCCATAAAAAGGGGTAAACTTCTTCAACGTGCATTTATGTTTTATTTTATTCTCCACTAATTAATTTCTTATTATTCCATGGTTATAAAATAAAACATGTATCCTAAATATACTGATATTTTTTATCTTATATTTTTTACCTACTTGTACACACACCTCCATCAAATGGGTGAGGAACATAACATTTGTGTGTACGGCAAACCACATCCTCGCAAAATGATGTCGTTCACTTTTCCTTTACCGCATCTCAATGTTGTGAATTACAATGGAAACAATATTTTTATATGATATTTATGATATTAATTTTTTATTAATTCTTCAATAATTTATATATAACACATACCTTCATGCTTTTTATTTTTTTAAATACAATATCAATGTTTGTGGACTAATGGACTACCGCCTCCTCAAAGAAATGTAATGCGTTCCCACATTACATTGAATGAATTAAGGATTGGTTTTATGAAAAACAATTTAGTTATATAAAAGCAAAATTATATTAATTTCATAATTAACTTTCTTCATATATAATATATCGTTTTCTTTATTACCCTTTCACACACTGAAAAAGTGATAACATCGTTTGAGGACGTGTGGGCTACCGCCTCCTCAATGTGATGTGATTTCATTTACATTAAAATATTATATATATATTTATATATTATTAAAAAATATGTTATTTATTATATAATTATATTTCTATAAATATAAATGTTACTTAATTTCTATCCCAAATGATCTTAGAAAAATAGGACTGTTACTCATGTGAACATACGACCTATCATCTCCATGATTGTAATGTTGGTTCATTTTTTATAATTATATCTATTTTTCTAATATTAATATAACCATAATTATTTTTATTATGTCATGATTATTCTTCTGTAGATGTTTATATAATTACTTTATTGATCTTCGTCGACCTATTAATGTTATTTTTCCCACAAAAACTTAATTATGTCAAAACACATGATGAAAAGTAAATTTTTATGTCATTGTTTAAAACATTGTAATAAGTGAGAAAAAAGTAATTATAAAATTTAAAATGGTTATAAATGAATTAAATAATTAACATAAGTTTATTATTTTGTAATATAAATACATACGTGACATGTAGGGATTAAGTTAAGGGATTCTATCTCAATCTCCTTTCATTGAGGCTTTTCTTGATGATGTGTGCGTTTATTATTTTATAATTTGTATATACATCCAATTTAATATTACAAATCCATATTTTATCAATTATCATGTTATTTATTATATTTTTATGTTTTTTATTCACAGGGTTTATAATTTTAATGTTCAAAGTGGTATTGGATTCATAAAAAATTTAATGATTTAATCCTTTCCTCTAAATCAATATTCTTGATATTATTTAACATTTTTTTAATAAGGATATAAAAGGAATATAACAAAAAATTTAAGTCAATTTTGGTGTTTTTATTCCACAACAACCCTTCATATTTTTTAATGAAAAATATAGACCTCTTAACTTTTTTTGAAAATTGGTTTTGAAAAGGGATTAGTTATTTCAATATCTTGAAATATTTTATTTTTATTGAGAATTAAATTTTATGTGTGAACTGTGGAAAATTGCAATATTTTATGTGTTATGATTATATAATGGTACATGGAAATGTTATGCGTGGTTCCATAATAAACCAATGATACATGATTCTATTATAAAATAATAATAGAAGGGTTCATGATATCCCTCTAATGCATTGGGTATTGAAGTCGGTCGTATGGATATTCTATTTATAAGAGTGACATATATAGGGCATAACCACATGGTTATAATATTTATAATAGCGAGAAGCATAATAATTTCCCCAAAAACATTTTTGTATCTTTCTTTGATTTCTATGGGTTAAGGGTAATACTTTGATTTCAATAGAGGTATTAAATGAGCTTATGTTCAAAGGATGATATTTAATAACTATTAAAGAAAAAAATTTAATTTGCGAGAAAGTTTTCATGGGTTTTAATTTATATCAATGGACTAATGGTTATCTTATTTTAAATCCCTTAATAATAGTTTTATGCTCATCCAACATTTGTTATTATTTTTCACAGGACATAAGGTTGGGTAAGGGATTTGAAGTAGTCATGTTGAAATTCATGAGGATTTCCCAGAAAAGAGTTCAAGATTTATTTTTAAAGTTTTTGATTGTGAGAAAAATGGATACTTTTTGGAAGTGTCTACATTTTTATGGTTTTATTATATATAAGTTATGGCATAATTCTCTAAAACTCTAAACCTGAAAAGATCCTCAATTTGAAATAAAGTAATTGATTGACTAAAACTAAAGATTATATAGTGTTTAAGGTCCAGTCATTATACCATGGGTTGGGTGGAGGAATTATTGTCATGAATAAAATCCTTTAATACCTATAATAAATGATATATGATCGTTATGGATCATAGCCACTAACTAGATGGGTAATCCCACTGACTAGAGTAGTGGAATGCTAGAAGGGTATGGACAGTAACTGCTTCTACAAGATAGAAAGTACTTATCCATCAACTGGATGGGGGAATCCTAGAAAATATGAAGCTTAAATACACGCCACCAATTGGATTGTGGAAGTACACCAAAAAGATAATGCTTCCTGCTACAATTCTACTCCCTTAGTACCTGTCCAAGATTCTACCCCGACTTTTATTGATCTTAGAACCTTCCTTCAATGGCTTCATTATACCCATTAATACATCCTTATGGTCTGAAAATACACTCAAAAATAATTTACATAAACATCCATCCCCAAAAACATTGACTCTTTACTTCATTATTATCATCAAATAGAAAACCGACAATGTAACTTTTGTCCACTAAAATAAAAATGTTAGATTCATAGATGACTATTTTTGATCTTGGAAGCACATGAGAGATATAGGTTAAATTTGTTGTTCATACTCGATCATCATCCTCACACATAATAGATCGGGACAAATAGTTTATTATAGTGGGGGATTCTTTAGATAATTTATTTTGGGATAGACCAGGGAGTATTATTGAGGTGATTGAATCCATGATATGATAGTACTAGTATGTACAAATTCTTATTGTTCACATTTTTAATTATAGTTTGATTTAATTTTATTTATTATTTTAAACAATATAATTATAAACACCAGAGTATGGAGGTCATTGTGATGAATAAAATCTAACATCTCAAGGAAACCATGGTGATAAAAATGTAATGTCTAACAATATTTGAAATATTGCTTCTTTTTGTGCGTCTTCATCCTCATATTTCTGACATTTAAATTTAATGATGGGTTTTTCTAATTCACATATGATATATGTAATATTACTAACTTGTATGAAATTTCGTAATATAGGTTTTTATATTTTTACAATGATAATTGAATTCCTTTTTTAATATTTTTATAGTAATTTTTTAAATATCAAGTAGAATAGCTTGAAATACAGTTGCATTGTATTGAAACAAATATGGGTCGACCAACCATGTGACACAAGCTATCCTACCATAATGCATAAAGTGCATTCTTAATCACCGTGGGTTTGAAAAAGAACCTGGATATCAAATAAAAATCCTTTTAAATGATTTCACCCAAAAAGAAAGTGAAAAAATGTCTCATTTTTTAAAAAAGAAAGAAAAAAATAAGATGACAAAAATGAATTAAAGGTTTTAAAACCATGAGACATACAAACCCATGCTAAAATGAAAATTATAGAATCCCAACAAAACCCATACTATGGCTATGTCTCTATATAACCAACCATTACTTCCATCCCAGCTCACTATAAAGAAAACAAAAACATAGAAAAATGAACAATCTACCTAACACCATTCCCTTTACATGTATCTGGAAAACCAAAATCTATATATATGAAAACACATATGCAGGGTCTAAGGAAAATTCCTTATATGATACCATAATGAATCTATAAAATATCTCACACTGTGAAACCATTAGTTCTAAATTAAGAACAAAATAATTTTCATAAATCAATTTCATTTTTATAAATATTACCTAAATTATCCTTTGGTTTTAATTTCAGAATAACCCATATCTAATTAAATAAGAATATGTACATTAATATGAATGATAACTTAGGGGGTACAATTCAAAAAATTATATCATAATGGAATAAACATGTGAGAATCAAAATTTGATTCTAAATTGAAACCAATATTGAAGAATAAAATATGTTATAAATTTTGGTAAGATGTAACTATGACACGAAATTAACAGTACTCAGCATGCAGCACCTTGATATTTTGTATATACATTTCTTGGGAAATAATGCTTTAATTTGTCGATATCGTTTCTTACATGAAAACATGAGTATATATGAACCAAAATATAGTAAGAAATTGTGATATGGTAGTTCAATTGTAAGGTATGAATAATAATAATAACCCATTATAGAAAAATATACATACATTTTTAAATAACTAAAATTTATTGACATATTCATAATAAAAAAGCCATCTATTATTTGTAAACTCATTTTTTGCTTAGAAATGGTGTTTTTGAAATTTACCATGATATTTGAAATTATTTTCATTCAATTTTAGAAATTTTATTTTATTAAATTTATATTATTTTTAAAATAATGATTTCAATTTTAGTTTATGGTGAATTTTATGGATATTTTTAAAATATTTATTATTTCATTAGTAGTTAGAAATGGCTGTTTTGTACAAATTATCATTTATTTTTAATTAAATGACCCATTATGTTTTTAATTTGATGTAAAATAATCTTAAGGATCCTATAATAATAAATAATATAATTATTTGCATAATAATCATTATTATGCTTGATTTTTTTATAAGTTTCTTTTTGGGCTTAAAACACATTTTTTCTAAAAAAAACCTATTTTTATGCATACTACATATTTTTATCTTATAAAGTAATTTAATCTATATTTATTAATAGTTTTTGTGAAATTTATTGAATATATATTAAATATTATATTTTAAAAATAATTTTATAGTTTTTACAAGGAAAGTATTGGAAGTAAAATAATTTATACACTTAAAAAACTCATTTAAAAAAAATGAGTTTTCATTATGGTCTTCCCAATTATTAATAATAAATTCTACCAATTATATGAAATAATCATTTTAAAATGGATTCAAAAACTTTAATTTAAATAAAAATTAAAATTTAATATTTTTAACTTAATTTTATTATCATTGTGAATTTTAAAAACAATAAAATTTTATTAACACGGTTAAGTTTAAAACATATTTACTAGGTGTAAAACCATTACATTATGGTATTATTTACAACCAAACCAATAAAATTTATTATTTTTTAAGAATATTTTTACTGTATATTATCATAATCTAAAATCCATGTCCTTTTAGAGCCAGTTTCCCATGAAATGACCTTAAATCATTAAAATCAATTAAGAAATTCCATGTGTTTTCCTGCCCTTAAATATAAAAAAGAACCCATTATCCTCCATTATTCATGCCATTTAGGTATTATAAATTGGGAAATAACTTATCCCAAACAATTATATAATCCTTAAATTCATACTATAACTTATTTTCTTCAGTTGAGATAAATTTTTCAAGGAAATAGTATTAAAACAAAGGCAGTATCTTAGAGAGGATATATAGATCTCAACCAATATCATTCAATTTTACCTCTTGTTATACTTCAACTAAAATTGTTTGATTCCTAAAAATTTTATTATTTACTTATAATAAATAAAATAAAATATTATTTTTGTTATTTGACAACAAATATTTACTTTTTATTAATCCTTCTAGAGATGAAAGTATCGCTCGTGCAAATATGTGGGCCACCTCCTCTACATAGAGATATGATTCATTTTACATCACCATAAAAAATGGTTGGTTATTATAATATATTTACTTTTTAGTCATTTTATTTATGTTTTAATGGTGATTATATAAATATGAATTAATATTTACATTTCATTCTTTCCATCCTTCGATAAAGGGAAACATCACTCATGCGTTTTTATGGGCTAGTTTCTCCACATTATGATGTAATTATGTTTTTATCATCTCTTTATCCAAATGGTCATAAATATTTATATAATAAATATATATGATATTTATATAATTATTTACAATATGTTTATGAATGGACCATGATCAGTGTTCATGCACTATAATCTTCAATCGAAAACATACATTAAAAAGAGAAGTAGTTAACACTTGAAATAATTATGATAATGAAGGATTGTTAATGAGTGGGTGATAATATGTTATAAGTAAAGCATATATGGTATTATGGTTATGATTTGGGTTTTCCTATAGAATCATAGTAAAATTAAATTTATTAGATTGGATGTACAAGAACATACAAAGTAAGATTAAATTTAGGTAAGGTATTTATGTTACAATCTAATTTATTTGTAATATTTTAAGCTTAAATATCTAGGTTCCACCATGTTCTATTTAACAACTTCCACAAGTTAATCCTAGACTATTGGGTCTAGTGACATGAAAATAAAAGTAGGATAATTATCATGACATTTAATATCAGTTTTCTATGATTTACTAACCTTTTTTTTCTACAGAGAAGATATATGTTCTTCAATAAGGTATTGAGTTTCACTAATACCAGGTTGGTTCACCTCCTTCACCCCTTTTCCTTATTTAGGGGATCCTTCAGGGTTCTTGGCTCCTAATTTTCTCCCAGAATATCTAGTGGTCATTATCTTGGGTATATAAAAGTTGTCCTTTAGTATTATATTTATACTAAGGTGAAACTAGGAAATCCCCTGATTTAGAGATTCCCTTCTATCCTCTACATGCATTGGTTCTAATGTTATCATCAGTTGTACAAAGATCGTCAAGCCGGATGAAATCTTTGTATTCTCCCCTTCCAACTCAAATTTATGAAGAATATCACAATTTTCTATAGTCATCCTACTTGGTTCTACTAATTTCATTGATTTTGGTGGATATTCCAACAATTTTTTCTTACTGCCTTCCCTCTTACCAATAGCTTTATAGCAATTATTTTTTTTGGGACCCAACTATCATCCACCCTTCTTGAAAAATTATTTTTTTCATTTTTGTGAGAAAATATTATAATTAATTTATGGAACTTATATAAATTTTATTTAAAAATAAAAATGTCATTTTTGAAATCAGAATATAAAAATTAGTTAAGGGCAAAATTTTTAGATTTTTCTTAAAAGACTTATTTTCCAATGAATAGTGAGAAATAATGATTTTTATTGAAAATTTTATTTTTGTTTTCAATCACTTGAAATGTTACATTTTATATCAAAATGGTTTAAAATTAATATTAGTTTTATTATACTATGAATATTCTAATTATATACATTATAATCAATTTTATAATGCAATTTTTTTTAAAAACATTTTTTTCAAAAAAAAAATGTTTTAGAAAACTGAATTTATAAAAAATGTGGTTTTCATCACATTTTGTGTAGTTTTTTTAAAATTAAGATCTGAAATTTATAGATATTTAATTTTATTAAATTGAATCAATATTAGGAATTGTGATTAAAAAATTTAGTAATTTGACCCATTCATTTTAGGCATTATGAATAGTAATCGTGGTAAAATTCATCACCTTGGTAGAGGGTAAATAAGGTTAATCTAGATAAAAATTAAATTAAGTTCTTAATATTACATTTAAATTTTTATTGGATGAATTTAATTATAACCTAATCATATTAGGCTCAAATTATAATAGTTTAATGGATACATGTCCATGAAAATGGACCTTATAATATTTAGTCAATTAAAGTTACAAAATGTCACTCACTAAGTTGTATATAACCATTAGGTTTCCATATAGAAAGAAAAAAATATATGAACTAAATTAAATTTCAATTTTTAGTTTAATGAAATTAATATGATTATAAAAAAAATTAATTTTTATAAATCATATAATATCCTTAAATTCTTGCTCAACGCTAATAAAATATATATTAGATTAAAAAACTAAATTAATTTTTAAAAAAAATATTAAAAGTGATAGAATTTGAGTGGGTTATTGTTTCTGAAGAATTTGATAGATCTATATTATATAATAGGGATTTTTTAATTACTTATATTTGAGTTCCATCATTTATTTATATATTTGATGTTAAATTAAATCAATAGTTTCAAAATTGATAGTAATAATAGTTTATCAAAATAATATTTTATTAAATTATTTAAAATTCATAAAAATATTATCTTCATCCATGTGAATGGAATATGATTCAACACATCATACATGGTAAATTTATGAGTCAATTTTCCATTTATTGTATCTATATTAACATTATTTTGATTAAAATAGTGGTTAATGTGGTTAATGTTAAAAATAATTAACAATGGGGTTTTACGTTAATTTATAGGAAACTCCACAAGTTCCCCCAACCTCAATTATAAAAGGGTACCTCCTCTATCACTTATTTACACATCATTTGGACTTATATATTGAACCTATTCTACAAAAATATATTGTAATGTTACTTATATACATTCTATAGGTTCTTGTCTCCTAAAAAGACAAACTATAGGTTCCTCAGGAGGGGATCTTCCAATGAAGTGGTAATCACCTTAACTGATCAGTTTCATTTTACTTACTTTTTATAACTCATCTAAACCACTGTAATTTTAATAAAATTGAAATATAAGTATCCAAAATATACTAAAATCATATCATGACTATGAAACCACCATTATCCACCCCCTTTCCCAACAAATTGGAAGCGAAAGTAATGCTCATGCATATCTATGTCTTATCATCTCCATAGAGAGACATAATTCATTTTTCATCCCCATATTTTATGTATGTGAACTATTATGGGTTTAATGAATACATAAATATATATCATATTTGTAATATAATTATACTTCTTTAATTATAATATCATATCTACATTCTTACCATCGAAACCATTGGAAAATGATAATGGTAATCATGCATGCATGTCAACTACCACCTCTATGAAGAGATACAATTAATTTTAATCTTCTATTATACTTGTATGGTAATGACGGTGTATTTAATTAGTAGATATGATTAAAATGATATAATAATTATTCTCTAAAGTTGAATAAGTGTCTACCGTTCTTTCATTATAACCGTTTAAAAGTGAATATATTGTTCATGCATATGTACCATCTCTATAAAGGGGGTAATAGATTTTTCTATATCTAATTTTTATACATTTCAATAAATATTTTTATAATGAATATATATTATATTTTCATAATTATTTTCATTTTAGATATGAATTTACCATGATCAAAGTACATGGATTGAAACTAATGAACTGGATCATACATGAAAAAATGAGACAATTACCACATAAACCAATTATTTTAATAATGAAAGTTTAATAAAATGATCATAAAATATTATAATTAAATCGTACATGATATTTTGGTTCAATAATATATTTATAATAATTATATATTTAATATACATTAGTTTTTAACATTTAAAAACGAAATCAGGCCTGAGGTAAGAGTTTATTTCCAGGCTCATCGATATTCAAGATTATTTATATTTAAATATTCACCATGGAATATTTCACATCCATATCTATGTTTTATAAAAAAATGTTTGGAAAAATGTTTTTAAAATTATCATAAGATTATTTGACATCATTTTCACCCATGATTAACTTTCCAAAAATGTTTTAAAAGGAATATTATTGTAATTTCCCTTGTGAGGTACTTGTTACCCTTATTAACAACAGTATGAAAGGATTTTTTTAAACTTATGCATAATCAATGGATTTTCTTTATCTCCTGACTAATATTTTATTTTTATCCTCCTTTATAATATTCCATGGTTATTTTAAAAATAAGTGGTTTCTTTAATATTTGTGGTGTTTTAGATTTTAAAAATTATTTTGAAAAGTGAAAAGTTTATTTTCCACAAGAATGTTTTAAATTATCACCATAAAAAAATTTTACTCATCAACATCCAAACCATTTTTTTACATATATTCCTATGGGAATATTTTGAAATGATACCATCCTTATTATTTATTTCGGTGTTTTATGATCATCATGACTAGGGATGTACTATTTTGATATGATTCACCATATTACTCTGGATAGTTTATGTTTATATTTAATGACTTGGGAAATTATGTGCATTTCATGTTCTACTTCCAATATTAATGTTTATATCGATTATATTTCACACCCTTTATATAAGTAATGCATTGGAATTAGTAAGTGATAGGTTAAGCCTATTATAGCCCATCAATGCATTGGTAGATCTTATAAGAAAAACTTAATTGGGTTTTCTTTGAGGACTTACCAATTTATATAGATATCATGGCATGAGGTATTGATGGTATTTTCATATGTATTGGATGAGGCCTCAATGGTATGTTTCATATTTCTCACATTATGCATTAAATATTTATAAAATCTATTATTAATTTCCAAGTTATTTTTTTACTTTTTTATGATATCCATGGATAAGGTTTAGCTTAAGAGGTTATTTATATGTCATTATTTCATCATCATTTATTCTTTCCATATTATTTATGTTATTTTTAGCTTTAATTTTTTGGATACCCTTATCGAGGATCCGATTTCACCCCTTTATTATTTTTTCATACCTTAGGATGTTGGGAAGTGTTTGGTGGTTGATATGTTCAGATATAATAAATGGTATACTTGTGTTCTCAAAGAAAATACTATAATATGATTTTAATTTTAAAATGTAATATGAAATTAAATTTTGTATCTAGTTCATGAAGACTACTATAATATTTTGACTTCTAGGGTTAGATTTATTATATATAGGGAAAATTTAATAATGTAACCCCAGAATATAGGAAACTAGATTTGGGGTCTTTACAGTTGGTATCCGAGTAAGTTTATTAGAAACATTTGGAACTTTATTTAGTAAAATATAAATTAAGTCTCTCAACTATATGAAGAAATATTTAAATATTATCAAAGAAACCAATATTATTATGATGAGATTAATTTTTAATTTATGTTATGTGTTTCACTTGTTTCATAATTATACATTATGATTGAAAATTTTATAATCTAATATAGTTCCTTACATTATTTATAAATGGTGCATAGGGGTAAAAATGGAAACTGTCTCAATGCATGTAATCTATGTGTGGATTTCACTACAAATAATGAAAATAAAGCTAGTGTTGGAGCTTTAACATGAGATGAATAAATTTTATCTGTATTATGATTTCTGATTAATGTTATGAGAAATTATACTTCCGTTATCGAGTATCCTAATGATACTCAATGTGGAATTATAACGTTACACTTCTTCATGAATCAACATCCTATATCATTTAATGGGACTTCAAATCCATTTATTTTGATCAATGGAAAATTTCTATAGAAAATATATTTCTCACTTTGGGAAGTAATTAAAGGGTGATGAAGTTCATAAAATTTTATCATCTCTCATGGGATGTATATTAATGGTGTCCATTGATTAAAAACATTAATTATGGGGATGAAATATCAAGCATGTAATGGAAGTTTTTACAAAAAAATATTGGAAAAATATTTCCCCTGTGAATAATGAGAAAATATGAAGAATAAATTAATGAGTTTGAGACAAAAGGAAGGATAAAATGTCTCTATGTATGGAGATAACTTTACGAGTTTATTTAGATATTCTATGGACTATATACATAATCTGAAGAGAATGATTTCTGGCTTCTTTGATGGGATTAATCCAATCCATTAAAGAGAACTAGTCCCACAGAAATTTTCATCATATAAGAATATAATATCATGTTCAATGAAGACATATAAATAATTGTACATGTATTATAGTTCAATGTAATTAAAGAGGAGAAAAAGTTGGAAGATCAAAAAATAGATAAAGGGAAGAAGGGAGGTAAGGATTCTACTTCATGTGATCACTGTGAAAATAAAAAACATGGTGATTTCATGAAAGGAATCGGAATTTTTACATGTTTAGTGATAAATACCACTAATATTTTGATATCATGTGAAAGTAGGAATATTCTGATGAACAATTCTTAAACTGTAAAGAGGTATGACACTATGTAAGAAAATTCCCGAAGAGATTGAGGAATATTGATCACAAGAAGAAAATGGATCATGGTTTATCATATTCTATTACTATATGCTAAGTGGAATGATTAAAGTTATTGTGTATAATTATTAAATAATTATGTTTTATAAGTATTTCTTAAATGATATTCTAGTTATAAAATTCATTAAATGTGTTAATATTGTATTCCAAAAGTTTTTCTTAAGGATTCGAAAACATATTATAACATCCCAGGTAAATGAAGAATAAGATATTTTCATATTTATTAATATTTGTGAATTAAATATTAATTTTACATGAAAAGGGTTTCTATGTTCGATAGCGTACCTGAAACGCAACAACAGGTTTCTTTGAAATCTTACGTGGCACACTAATAATATAATATTATTATTTTAAATGGTAGTTAACTCCTAGCCATTGTAATGGAAGGAATGAACAAAACTAACTACAATATGATTATACATGATTGTTAAATGTATTAACATTATCCAATAAAAAGTTAGGGGCTTAAAATGTGAATGAATCTAATTTTAAGCATAATTTACATTAAAAGGTCGATTTATCGCCTTTTAATGGAAAAACCTCTTCAAATATAGTTTTGGTCACTTTAATATATTCTATTTGACCAAACAAAATCCTTCTTTATAATGGTAATATCAAAATTTACTTTGTCTAAATTTTTTGAATTTTTCCAGTAAAGTTCATTTTTTTATGAATAGTGAAAATATTGTATTTTAATTCAAAACTAGGTTTTAATATAAATAATTTATATGGGTAGATTATCTTTTTAATTGGTTTTAATATTTAATTAAAATATATTTTTACCATTTAATCCAATTTTGGTCATTGGAATTAATTTCACATGGAAATTGGACATAAACAAGTGTCAATCTTTTGATTGTTATTGTTTATTAAAACACACTATTAGTTTTAACAACAGGAATTAAATTTAAAATTAATTAATGGGACTTTTATGTTTTTAATTTGAAAAAATAAACATCATTTTTGAATTCAGAGTAACAAATATAGCTTATTCTGAATTTTTGGTATTTTTCTGAAAAACATCAATTTTTGATGAATAGTGAAACCACTTAGTAGTAGTTAAAAAAACTGACTTTTTCATTTAAATGAAATTTTACCACTTCTGTGAATTGAATTTTGAAAATACGACATACATGGTTTTTATTAGTTAGTAAAATGTGGTTCAATTAGATAAAAATAATTTTTTATGAATAGTAACTTTTGACTTTTATTAAACACGGTTAAGGTAAATAGGGTAACTCAAGGTTAAAAGAATATTATAAAAATTATAAAATTACCTTAACACATGTCCTAACCTTATTGAATGTGTATTGGCCGACCATGGTCATCCTTGTGCCGATTTTTGGACCTCATAAAGCCACTTATGAAAGATAATGACACATTAGATTAATTAATGTCATGTAAAGACAAAATTGACAATAACAAAAATCGTTTAGTAATTAATTCTTATATGGTGTTATATTAGTCCTATTTTCTACTATAAAAATTAATTATAAAGATAAAATTATTTCATACATGATATTATTTATTTATAATTTTTAGACATCAAATAAATGAAATTATTAATGACACAATAATGATGTGGTATTTACCTCATTAATAAATGATTTAAATAAATAAGATTATAATGATTAAAATATTATCCAAAACATGTACAATACTGATTGGATGATTTTATTTCGAATATTAGTCATCTTATATTATACCTTAATGATTTTAGACCTTTAGAAACTGAATATCATTATATAAAAAAAATCAAATTTTCACACATTCCTAAAGAGCCCCTCCTCTCCCTTATAAAAGGAGATCATTTCTATCCAATTACTCACACCTCTCAAGCCATTTAGATCATCCAAAATCTTCCCAATTAAGCTCTCTATATCCCTACCCTCCTCTTAAAAGCCTTACCTTAGGCAGAAGGAACTTCAAAAAGTCCTTCGGTTTAAACCAAAGGGAGTTACCCAAATTAAAGGTAACAATTTCTCTTAAATTGTTTTCTTTTATTTTACTTCTCCACCCCCTAAAATCTTTTTATTCCATTCTTTTGTAACCAAACATTTATCCTAAATATACAAGGATGTTTTAATGAGAAGGATTCTAACTACACTTACACATACCTCTATTTAATGTATGAAGAACATAATGTTTCTGTGGATGAAAAAGTAACGCCTTACGAAATGATGATTGTTCAAATATCTCCAACTGCCTCTCATGGTGGACATTATGATGGAAATGTATTTATATATGATATATATTATGTTAATTATTTCCTTATGCTTCTGTACTTCCCAATTATATGAATTCATTATGGTTTCCATTGTGGGTAAATACGATAATCTCATTTGAGGAAGTGCGGACTACTGCCCCCTCAAAGTAATGTGACTCGTTAATGCCTTATGAGGGATGTATAAAGGATATAGTTAATGATATTATATATGATATTATACTGGAATTATAATATACTTATGTATCATTATGTTTTAATTCCATTAAAATAAGAAATAGAAATGAAAGTAGTGTTCATGCGTACTTACGGATTACCGTCTCCATGAACGGTGCATTTCATTTCTTACCTCAAAATGTTATGTAAATACATGTATATACTGGATATATATGATATATATGATATCTAAATAATGAATTTCATTCTGGATATAATGTACTTTTGACCACATGGAAAACTTGTAAATTTAAGGTGTTCATTTTTGACACAAATACCAAATATCTACAAAACGAATGTTATTAACTGAAATGATTACATAATGTTTATAACATTGTAATAAGTGATATAAAAAGAACAATTAACTTGAAAATGTTCTTAATCAAGTAGAAATTAAGTTTAGTTTATTATTCATGAGATTAAAGAATGATCGAGTCAAGTCGGACATGAGGTAAGGGACTTCGTCTCAATCTCCTTTCATTGAGGCATATTTTGTTTTAATACACAATTTTCTTTTATACACTGTATAAACACCTTTGAATTTTCATTTAATTCAATGGGAGTATTTTTATACAAAGCGTTTTACTGAACGAAAAAAAGGAATGTGTTTTTAACATAAGTGGTGACAACGACCTTTCTGTCGCCGTTAGTGTTATTTGATCTTTGGCTTCCTTAACAAGTCAGAATGTTTTTAAAAGAAAAAAATACCATATAATCTTTTTAAGTATTTTGGAATTGGAAATTATTTTGAGAATGAATTTATTATTTCAATATATTGAAATGATATTTTGTTATTTCAATAAGGAAATGTTATCTTTCCTTTATTCTTATATTATGTGTTATGATCATGTTATGGTTCTGGGGTATTATTTACGTATATGGGTGGTTCTGTGATAAACCTAGGGCAGGTGAGCCCGAGATAGATTGCCAATGAATTTGGTAACATGAAAAAGGTAAATGTGAATGTTTCTCCAAAGAGATTTAGGGAATATACTGTGATGGGTATTCCAAAGTAACTCCATATGTAGCTGTGATAACTACAATGTAAGTATGATATGGATTCCACAAGTTACCTTTATGATTTATGATTTCTATGTGTCTTTCATAAATCTTATGATTTACAAGGTAAGTAAAAGATTTCATGTTTTGTATGTATTTATGAACAAATGTTTTCATTCGTTGTTTTATAACCCTTAATATGCTTTTTATTCTCATCCCAAGCTTTGAAATGTTTTCATAGGACTTAATGATGAATTGGATCAAGGATGGGATCAAGGAAAAGTCATGTTGTCTAAAACAAAGAACTAAACATGACTCTTTTTTTCAAGAGTTTTTATTTAATGAAAAAATTGAAACTGTGTAGAAGTGTCTACCTTTTAATCTTTTGAGATGTAATAGTTATGTCCTAATTCTCTAAAACTCTAAACCTGAAAAGATCCTCAATGTGAATTATTCATTTAATTCAATATTATGTAATGTTTAAGGTCGGGTCCTTATAGTTGGTATAAAAGGTCGGTTTAGATAACTTTAGGGGTTAGGGTATTGTTAAATTAATATCCATAAAGTAATTTATGTTAAAATTGATATCATATAGCATTTACAGAATACCATATTGCTTCACCTAAGATATTTCTTTGTTTAGAATGGTTTTCCATAGAGGAAACAGGGTAGCTATGTTGGGACAACATCTGGAGGTATAAATCCTTCCAAATCAGCAATCTAAGATGGTCAAAATCGGAACTGAACAGTTTGTTACAGTGATGGCACAGTTTAATCACGCTATAAATGGTGTTGGTATCCATGTATGAGATTATCCATATCAACCATATAGGAACATGTCAGTAGTGGAGTGGTTCATGAGGCAATATTCCCCATCATTCAGAGGATCATCTGACCCTGTGCTAGTTGAAGGGTTGATTAAAGCACTGGAAAATATTTTTGATGTCATGGGTTGTTCAGAACATCAAAAGGATAGTCTTTTTGTTTACCGTTTTTAACGTGAAGCTGATCAGTGGTGGTCGATGGTGAAAAATATCAAGGATAGTAAGGAGATTGATGCTCTCAATTTGGATGAATTCAATGGTATGTTTCTTGATAAATATTTTCCTAAGGTGGTTCATCTTAGGATGGAAAAAAAATCTTGGAATTGAGGCAGGAGGATGACTCAATGGCTACTTATGAAGAAAAATTCACTCGAATGGAAAGGTATGCTCTAAATTTCATATGAGGTCTTGATAGTAAAATCAACCGTTTTTACTCAGGATTAAAGCTAAAGTATCAAAGGGCTTTAGCTTCTTGTGAGTTCAAGAGTTATGAAAAACATGTTCGTTGTGAAAAGAAGGTGGAAATGGAGTTTTTTGATGATCATGTATTCTTTGAAAAACAACAGAATAAGAGGTCGATGTGGCAGGAGAAAGGGGAGAACTCTTCAAAAAATTCTGATGGAAAGAAATTTAAGTCTATAGTTTTTTAAAATTATGGTAAAAGGCATGCTAGGGAATGTATTTTTAATTCTGGTAAGTGCTACCAATGTTGTAAAATTGGGCATAAGGCTCGTAATTACACTGAAAAAGATCAGGTTAATGGTAGGACAAAATCAGATTTACAGTCAGCAAAATGTTTTAAGTGAAATGAAATGGGACATTATGAAAATGAGAGTCCAACAAAGACCTCAATCGAAGGAAAGCATCCAGACTACAATCAGAAAGGGGTGGAAAAATCCTTTGCAACTACTTCAGCAGATGTTTCTCCATCAAATGAAGTAGTATCAAGTACACTGTTTGTTTGTTCGTATTATGCCAATGTGTTTTTTGATTCAGGGTCTACACACTCTCTCATTTCTGAGAAGTTTTCTATTAAATTTGGAATTCCATCTCATGATATGAATACAAAACTTTTGGTAAAAACACTCAGAGGAAATTTTGAGACAAAAAGAAAACATATGAACATTCATGTCCTTGTGTGCGGAAAGAATCTACTCGCAAACCATATAGTTTTTCCTCTAGTAGAGTTTGATGTTATATTCGGCTTGGATTGGATTTATGTTTATCATGCTAAGATTGAATGCAGAGCTCAAGAGGTTTATTTTCAGAATGATTTTCATTTTGTATACAAAAATGAACCCTTGCTGCTGATAATATATCAGGAAGCTAAGAAAGTAATAAAATATGGAAATGATTGTTACCTTGCACATATTGTTGAATACAAAGGAACTATTCAGATTAATGATTTTCTAGTGGTAAATGAGTACCTTGATGTTTTTCTTGATGAGTTTCCAGGTATTATACCTGATCAGGAAGTTGAATTTACTATTGACTTAGTTTCTGAAGCTAAGCCAATTTCAAAACCCCCTTATCTAATGGCTCAAATTGAACTTTTAGAGTTAAAGAGGAAATTTCAAGAGTTACTAGATAAAGGTTTCATCAGACCTAGAACATAACAATGGGGTGCTCCAGTCTTGTTTGTTAAAAAGAAAGATGGTTTAATGAGACTTTGCATTAATTATAGAGAATTAAATAAAATCAATGTTAAGAATAAGTATCCTTTTCCTCATATCGATTATTTGTTTGATCAGCTTCAGGGAGGTCAGTATTTTTTTAAGATTGAATTGAGATTAAGGTACCATCAGTTTAATGTAAAGGAAGCAATTATTTTGAAGACTGCATTTCATACTAGATATGGCCATTATGAATTTTTAGTTATGCCTTTTGGGTTAAACAATGCACCTGCTGTATTCATGGATCTTATGAATATAATTTTCGGTGAGTTCTTTGATAAGTTTGTGGTTGTGTTCATTGATGATACTTTGGATTATTCCAAAATTAAGGAGGAACATGAATGTCATTAAAGGGTTGTCTTTCAAACCATAAAAGAAAATATACTATTTGGGAAATTCAGAAAGTGTGAGTTTTGGTTACAACAAATTTTTTCCCTTGGTTACATTGTTTCAAAAAAATGGCATAACTGTTGATCCTGCTAAAATTAAAGTTGTTGACGAATGATCAAGACCCAAAAATATAACCAAGATTCGTATTTTTCTTGGTTTGGAAGGTTATTAACAGAGGTTTGTTGAAGATTTTTCACTATTATCTAGTCCAATGACTAAGTTTACTTGAAAAGGTGTTAAGTTCATCTGGAAAAAATAATGTGATGACTGTTTTTAGGAATTGAAAAGAAGATTGGTGATTCCTCCAATTTTGGAAATGCCTTCCAGAAATGGTGAGTTTTTTATCTACAGGGATGCTTCATTGAAAGGAATAGGTTGTGTCTTAATGAAGAATGATCAGGTAATTGCTTATGCTTCATGTTAGTTAAAACCACATTAGTTAAATTACCCTACACATGATTTGTAATTAGCTGCTGTTGTTTTTGATTTAAAATTTGGAGGCATCATTTTTATGGAGTGAAGTGTGAAATATATACTAATCACAAAATTTTGAAGTATATATTCACTCATAATTAATTGAACATGATACTGAGGAGATGGCTGGAATTAATCAAGGATTATGATTACATGATCCATTACCATATAAGAAAATCAAATAAAGCGGATGATGCTTTGATTCAAAAATGTAACGCTTAATTAACCATGCTATGTTTGGAACGACATCCTTTTGTTTTTGATTTGATAAATTATGGAATAGAAGTTGCTGGTGTAGGAAATTATTCTGTTTTGTATCAGGTGTGAGTGATATCATCGCTATTAGACAGAATAAATCAAGCACATAAGGAAGACAGTGAGTTGCAGAAAAAGGTAGAGTTGGTTCAAAAGGGTATGTTTCTTGATTTTAACGTTGATAATGATTGTGTTTTGAGATTTGGGAATAGATTATGTGTGCCCTATGATTCACAGTTGAAGAATGAGTTGTTATGTGAAGCTCAAAGTTCTCGGTGTTTAGTTCACCCTAGATGTATGAAGATGTACAATTATCTTCATGAGTATTACTGGTGGGATGGAATGAAAAGAGATATTGTTGATTTTACTGTGAAGTGTATGACCTGTCTGTAGGTTAAAGCAGAGCGACAGTAACAGAAAGGAATGATTCATCCTTTACCGTTTCCAGAGTGCAAATGGAAAAATATATCCATGGACTATGTTGTAGGATTACCAAAGACATCTAGAGTTAATAATGAAATATGGGTTATAGTTGATCGATTGACTAAATCTTCTCATTTCCTTCCTATTAGAGATACTTTCTCTCTAGATCAAATTTCTCTGTTGTATGTTAAAGAGATAGTAAGGTTACATGGAGTTCTCCCCTCCATTGTATCTGATCATTATCCTAAGTTAACTTATAACTTTTAGAAAGGCCTTCAGAAGTCATAGGGTACTTAATTAAATTTTAGTATAGTTTTTCATCCTCAATCAGATAGGAAATCAGAATAAATAATTCAAATATCAGAAGATAAGTTATGTGCGTGTTCAATGGATTACTAGGGATGATGGGACCAACATCCTTCTTTGGTTGAATTTTCATATAATAACAGTTTTCATTTCAGTGTACAGATCGCTCCATTTGAGTCATTATATGGAAAGCGTTGTCGAACTCAAGATTTTTGGGATGAAGTAGCTGAAAGAAAGCTGATGGGACCAGAATTGGTAGAAGAGATAGCAGAGAAAGTTCAGTTGATTCATAAGCACATGTGAACAGCTCAGAGCAGAAAAAAAAGTTATGTAGATAACTGGAGGAAGGATCTTTCCTTTGAGGTAGGTGATCATGTCTTTCTCAATGTTTATCCATGGAAAAGTGTGATATGTTTTGGTAATAAGGGAAATTTGAGTCTGAGGTTCATTGGACCTTATGAAATTCTGGAGAAATTTGGATCAGTTGCGTATAAAGTGGCTTTACTTCCAAGTTTATCCCAGGTACACAATGTTTTTCATGTTTTGTTTTTGAGAAAGTATATGCCAGATCCATCTCATGTTTTGAGCCCAGAGGTAGTTCAGTTGGAAGAAAATCTCCCTTATAAAGAACAACCTGTCCAGATTCTTGACTATAGAGAGAAATTATTGTGGAATAAGGTAATTCACCAGGTAATGGTTTTGTGAAAAAACCATATGGTTGAAGAGGCAACGTGGGAATATGAAAATGATATGAGGGATTAAAACCCCCACTTATTTTGATAAGTGAATAAAAATTTTGAGGATGCAATTTCCAAAAGGTGGGAAGGAAGTAACATCCAAGGTAAATGAAGAATAAGAGATTTTCACATTTATTAATATTTGTGAATTAAATATTAATTTTACTTTAAAAGGGTTGTTATGTTTGATAGCGTACCCGATATGCAAAAACTGGTTTCTTTGAAATCTTACACGGTACACTAATAATATAATATTATTATTTTGAATGGTAGTTAACCTCTAGCCATTGTAATGGTGAGAATGAACAAAACTAACTACAATATTATTATACATGATTTATAAATGTATTTACATTATCCAATAAAAATTTAGAGGCTTAAAATGTGAATGAATCTAATTTTAAGCATTATTTAAATTAAACGGCCGATTTATCACCTTTTAATGGTGATCCCTCTTTAAATATAGTTTTGGTCACTTTAATACATTTTATTGGACCAAATAAAATCTTTCTTTTGAATGGGGACATCAAAATTTACTTTGTGTAAATTTTTGGAATTTTTCCAATAAATTTCATTTTTTAATGAATTGTTAAAATATTGTAATTTAATTCAAAACTAGGTTTTAATCTAATTTATTTATATGGTTAGACTATATATTTAATGGTTTTAAAGTGCAATTAGAATATATTTTTACCATTTAATCCAATTTTGGTCATTGGAATTAATTTCACTTTGATATTGGACATAAACAAGTGTCAATCTTTTGATAGTTATTGTTTATTAAAACACGCTATTTGTTTTATCAACATGAATTAATTTTAAAATTTATTAAGAAAACATTTATGTTTTTAATTTTTAAAAATAAACATCATTTTTGAATTCATAATATCAGATATATCTTATGCTGAATTTTCGGTATTTTTCTGAAAAACTTCAATTTTTGATGAATAATGAATCCGTTTAGTAGTAGTTAAAAAACTGACTTTTTCATTTAAATCAAATTTTTCACTTCTATGAATTGTATTTCAAAAATCTGATATACATGGTTGTTATTAGTTAGTAAAATTTTGTTCAATATGATGAAAATAATTTTTATTGAATAGTAACTTTTGACTTTTATTTACCGCGGTTAAAGGTAAATAGAGTAATTCAAGGTTAAAAGAATAATATAATAATTCAAAATTACCTTAAAACTTGTCCTAAACTTATTGGATAAGTAGTGGCAGACCATGGTCATACTTGGGTTTATTTTGGGACCCCATGGATCCACTTATGAAAGATAATGACACTTTAGATTAATTAATTTAATGTAAAGACAAAATTGACATTAACAAAAATCTTTTAGTAATTAATTTTTTTATGGTGTTATATAAGTTCTATTTTTGACTATAAATATTAATTGGAAAGATAAAAAGATTTCCTACATGATAGTATTTTTTTTATAATTTTTAGAAATATAATAAAATAAATTATTCATGACACAATAATGATACAGTATTTACCTCATTAATAAATGATTAAAATAAATAATATTTTAATGATTAAAATATTATCAAAAACATATCCAATCCTGATTGGATGATTTTATTTTAAATATGATCCATCTTATATTTGACCTTAATTATTTTTGGACCTTTAGAAACCGAATATCATTATATAATAAAATAATATTTTCACACTTTCCTAAAGAGCCCCTCCTCTCCCTTATAAAAAGAAAGAGCATTCCTATCTAATTACTCACACCTCAAAAGCCATTTGGATATTCCAGAATCTGAACAATTAAGCCCCCTACATCCTTCTCCTCATCCTATAAGCATTAACTTTGGCATAAAGCACTTCAAGAAGACCATTGGTTCAAACCAAATGGAGTTACCCAAATTAAAGGTAACAATTTCCCCTAAATTGTTTTCTTTTATTTTACATCTCTAACCCCTAAACACTTTTTATTCCTTTATTTTGTACCAACACCAGTATCCTCAATATTCTTGGATGTTGTTATGAGATGTATTAGAACTAAAATTACACATACCTCCATCTAATGGATGAAGAACATAATGTTTCTCTGGATGGAAAACTAATGCCTCACGAAATGGTGATTGTTCAAATATATCCTTCCACCTCTCATGGTGGAAATTATGATGGAAATGTATTTATATATGATATATATTATGTTTACGATTACCTTAGGCTTATTTACTTCCCAATTTAATCAAGACTTTATGGTTTCCATAGTGGGTAAATAGGATAACCTAATTTGAGGAAGTGCAGACAACCGCCCCCTAAAAGTGATGTGACTCGTTAATGCCTTATGTAGGATGTATAAAGGATAGAGTTAATGATATTATATATGATATTATAATGGAATTATAAAATACCTATGTATCATTATGTTTTAATTCCATTAAAATAAGAAATAGAAATGAAAGTAGCGTTCATGCGTACGTACGGTTTACCGTCTCCATGAACGGTGCATTTCATTTCTTACCTCAAAATGTTATTTAAATACATGTATATACTGGATATATATGATATATATGATATATAAATAATTAATGTCATTCTGGATATACAGTACTATTGACCACATGGACAACTTGTAAATATAAGGTGTTCATTTTTGACTCGAGTACCAAATATCGACAAAATGAATATTATTAACATAAATGATTACATAATGTTTATAACATGGTAATAAGTGATATAAAAGAAATAATAAACTAGAAAAAGGTTCTTAAGCAAGTAGAAATTAACTTTAGTTTATTATTCATGAGATTAACGAACAATTGAGTCAAGTCGGACAAGAGGTAAGGGACTTCGTCCCAATCTCTTTTCATTGAGGCATATTTTTTTAATACATGATTTTCTTTTATACGCTGTATAAACACCTTAGACATTTCATTTAATTCAAAGGGAATCTTTATATACGAAGCGTTTTACTAAAGGACAAAAAGGAATGTTTTTTAATGTAAGTAGTGACAATGACCTTTCCGCCACCACGAGTATTATTTGATCTTTGGCGTCCTAAACAAGCCAATTTTTTTTTAAAAAGAAACAAATACCATATACTCTTTTTACGTATTTTGGTATTGAAAATGATTTTGAGAATGATTTTATTATTTCAATATCTTGAAATTATATTTTTTTATTTCAATGTGGAAATTTTATCTTTCCTCTATTCTTATGTTATGTGTTATGGTTATGTTATGGTTCATGGGAATTATTTACGTATACAGGTGGTTCCGTGATAGACCTAGGGAGGGTGAGCCCGAGATAGCTCTCCAATGCATTGGGTAACGTGATGGAGGTAAACGTGAATGTTTATCCTAAGATATTTCAAAAATATACTGTGATGGGTATTCCAAAGTAACTCCCTATATAGTTGTGATAGCTACAATATAAGTATGTATGGATGCCACAAGTTACCTTTATGATTTATGATTTCTATGGGTCTTTCATAAATCTTTTGATTTCATGAGGTAAGTAAAATATTTCATGTTTTGTTTGTATTTATGAAAAATTATTTTCATTCTTTATTTTATAACCCTTACTGAGCTTTTTATGCTCATCCCAAGCATTGAAATGTTTTCATAGGACTTAAAGATGAATAGGGTCAAGGATAAGATCAAGGAAAAGTCATGTTGTCTAAAACATGGAACTAGACATGACTCTTTTTGTTCAAGAGTTTTTATTTTATGAAAAAAATGGAAACTGTGTAGAAGTGTATACCTTTTAATCTTTTGAGATGTAATAGTTATGTCCTAATTCTCTAAAAATATATACCTGAAAAGATCCTCAATGTGAATTATTTATTTAATTAAATATTATGTAATGTTTAAGGTCGGGTCCTTATGCATATGTTGAATGGTACCAATAAAAAAGAAAAGTGATAAATGGTAAGGTATTATTTTTATGGAATATATGAAAAAGGGAATGATAACCATAATATGTTCCTGATGTTGGGATTGAAGTAAAAATTATTTTATTGGTGAACATAAAAATGGTCAGTGATTTCATTCATGTAGTATTTTACTACATTTTTCACTAATACAATATATTTGATAATATGAGATTCTATTTTGAGAAGAATGCACTATTCCATTAAGGATTTATAGTGATTCAAGTAATTACCATGATTTAAGAAAATATGTGATCAAGGAATTTACATGCCACATTAAGAGATACGTTATAGGGGATTAATGATAAGTTAATTTAGTGACATTGTTCCAATTTTTTAGACTTTTCAAAATGGTCGGTAATATTTTTGAGGATCCTAAATATTTATTACTTATGGAATGTATTAATTTGAACATCGGAGATTATAATTTCAGTTAAATAATGATTTATCACATTGGATAACCTACTCTGACCATTTTGGTTTTGGTAAGTATTTTTAGGTCAATGGAATTACTTGTGTATTTTTTACTCATTAAAATCACTTCAGGGGTGAAATCATTCATCTCAAATATGCATATCTTTGTATAAGGAATAAAGTGAAACTAGATTGATGTTTAAAAAAGGATAATATTATGTTTACAACATTAAAAGAATCAAGTAAGTTCATTATCTCACAAGTATTGTCTAGATAGTACAATAATCCTATGACATTAAGAATAAGACCTTGAAATAAAAACATTATGAGTTCACTTTTCTTTTCTCATAAATCAATGGCCTTTTAACCCATTATTGATGTGTGTGTTTTTTATGGTTACCTTTCTCAGGACCATGATCTCTGTCACTATCTATTAATCCTTAGGAATGATTTTTTCGTTTTTTCCCGTATTTAAATTTCCCACCAATGTTCTTATATTATAAAACCTTTTTTCTAATGACCTTAATATATCATATTCCCTTATTTGAAGTGGTCATTTTATTAACTCTTTTTACTGTGTGGATTTTCCGAAAAAGAATTTTCAAATGGAAAACCCTTGATTACAAATCACAAGTTTAAATTGAGAGTACACATATTATTGTATGGGAAGAATTTAACTCCCATAAACTAGAAGATGATAGTATTTTTAATTTTTTATACAACATGAAACACCATGTTTCTTCGAACCCTAAATATATTATTACTTAAATATAAAAATTTTAATCTAGACATTAAATTAATCGGTATGAATAGTATTAACCAAATTGTAAAGTGTCTATAAAATATATCTAATCAATAAAAATTCATTGATTAATTGTTATGTAATAAGTGATGAACCTTCAGTAAAGTTATTTTATGCTCTAAAAATTCATTTTTTTCTAAAATAATTTTTATTGATTTTTGTGATAAGATATTAAAATTTATTTCTCGAACATATACATATTTCATTTTATAAAAAACTGACATTTTTGAATCAAAATATTAAAATTATCTTATGGTGACCTTTTTGGATTTTTCTAAAAAAAATTATTTTCAAGTAAAGAGTGAAAATAAGGATTTTTATTAAAAACTGTATTTTTGTTTCGACCATATGAGAAGTTAAATTTTATTTTAAAATAGTTTAAAAGTAAAATTTGTTATATTATAATATTTATAATATAATTATTCTCATTTGAATCAATTTTATAATTTAATTTTGTATAAAATCATTTTTTTATATTATAAATTGATTTCTAAGAAAAATTGTATTTTTGTTAAATGAAGATTCATCATGTTTTGTGTACTTATTTTAAAATTAATATCATAAATTTATAGATATTTAATTCAATAAAATTTAATCTATATTTGATTCCAAATTCTAAAATTTATTAAATATTTACCTTTTATTTTTGGCATTATGAATTCTAACTGTGGTAAATTTTATCTATTTGGTAAAGGGTAAATCAAGTTAATATAGGTTAAAAATAGGTGATATTTTCATAATATTTCATCTTAATATTTATTTTATGAATTTAATTTTTACCAAAATCATTTTAGTATTTAAATATAATGGTTTAAGGGATACTTATCAATGTAAATGATGGTTATACCATTTAAGTCAAAGAACGTTACAAAATGTGGCTCACTTAGTTTCGAATAACTATTTGGAGTCTATATAAGGAAAAAAGAAATAAAATAATGAAAATAAATAAATAAATATTTTTATTTTAATGAAATTATTATCATGATATAAATTTATTAATAAATTATATAAAATAAATAAATACCTAAATACTTGTGTAACTCTAACACAATATTTACTAAATCGAAAAAAATAAAAGTAAATGATTTTATAGATACAAAAAGTGAAATAATTTGAATGATTTAATGTTTAACATAAATTTTATAGATCTATATAATATAATATAGAAGTTTTAAATCATTATACTCGAATTCCCCCTTTTTATTTATATATTTAATGTCAAATTAAATGAAGTGTCAAAATTAACAATAATAAAATATTATAAAAAAAATATTAAATTATTAAAATTTAGAAGAATCATATATTAATAAATGTGAAGGTAATATGGTTGAACACATAATCCAATTAAAATTTATGACCAACCATTATATTTATAGATACATTATTAACACATTATAATTAAAATAATGGTTAGAGCTGTTAAGTTCAAAAATAATTAACCAGGGTTTTAATAAAAATATATTGATTAAAATGATATTAAAACATGTATTAATTTAATTGAATGATGTTATTAAAACTCAATTCACCATTTATTCAAATTCATGACCATGTAGAATCATTTTTATCTAAAATAGTCTTATTATATTTAAATTATTATGAAATTCCAAAAGTACCCCTTGCTATAATTACAAAAGGGCACCTTCTCCCTCACTTATTTTCACCAATTTGATCCTTATATATTGGAAATAACATACCAAAACTCTTAAAATCTTCCTTATAATCATTATAAAGGTTTTTTCTCCTCAAAATTCCAAAACTAGGATCCTTAGAAGTAGATCCAATGGAAGTCATTCAAAGAAGAGGTAATGGTCTTAACCGATCACTTTATTTTTTCTTTTTTTACCTCTTCTAAATATATTTAATTTATCATAAATGGTAAAAATATTATAAAAATATTCTTAAATTTTATCCTAATTGTTATACCAACATTATTAACCCTTTTACCCATCAAAAATGAAGTGAAATCATCGATGATGCATTCATACGACTTAACGTCACCACAGAGCGATATAATTCATTTTCATCACCATATTTTATGGATGGGAAAATGATGGGCTTAATGTTTATATATAATATTTAAAACATTATTATAATTATTTAATGTAATATCATATCTACCCTCTTACCTTCCAAACTCTTTGGGAATTATAACGTCACTCATGCATACATGTGGACTACCACCTCCATGAAACGATGTGATTGATTTATCAAATCTATTTTTCATGAATGGTAACGAGGATGAATTTAATGAATATATGTGATTTAAATGAAATAAAAATTATTATATAAACATGTCTAATTATCTAACTATATTTCATTCCATCTATCTAAAAGAAAATGCAGTATTCATGCGTATATATGACTTATCGTATCCATAAACAGTGTAATTCTGTTTTCTTTCTCTAGCTTTTATCGATGACACCAAATATTTATATAATGAAAATATATAAAATATATATTATTATTATATTTATATATACAATTTATCCATGATCAATTTAAATTTATTGAAACCACGAAACCAAATCAAACATGAGAAATGAAATAATTACCACATGAAATAGGGATTTTGTTTTTGAATTGTTAATAAAATGGTGATAAAATGTTATAAGTAAATCATATAAGATACAATGATTGTATAATATATGTATAATAAATCTATATTTATTATAAATGAAGATTAGAAACTTAAAAAATAAATCATACTTGAGGTAAGGGTCTATTTAACAATCTCATCAATATTCAGGATTGTTTATATTTATGTCTCTATCAGGGAATATTTCTCTCTCATGGCCATTTTTTCTACAATTATTTTAAAAATGTTTTTACTATTATATTATTATTTTTAAAATTCATTTTCACCCATTTTATACTATTAAAAAATCTTTTAGAACAAAAATTACTATCATTTTCCAAGCAAGGTAATTCTTATCCTCTTCTAACAATAGTGTGACAGAAATATTTTTATTATCCTATATGGAATGAATGAATTTTATCACTTTAGTAAATAATATTTTATTGAAATATTAATTTAGTATTTGACAAGATTATTTTTAAAATAATATTTATCTTTAATACTATTGCATTTTTAGATTTTTAAAAGTTCTTTTTCAATGTGAAAATTTTATTTTCCTCAAGAATGTTTTTAATGTTATCCTTTCGAAAATTTTATTCATCAATTTTAAAATAATTATTAAAATTATAATATAATTTGAATATGTTCTGATTATACCATCATTTTTATTTCTTTTAATGGTTTAGGATCTGTTAGACTACTATTTTGATATCATTTTCCATATTACTCTGGATGGTTTATGATTATGTAAACTCATTAGGGGAAATTATTCACATTTCATATGATAGTTTTTATATGAATGTTTAAAATGATTATGGTTCTATCCTTTCATATGAGGAATTCATTAGAAATTGTATTTTATGGATGGAGGAATTCTATATCCCCTATATGCATCAGCTGGTCTCATGAGACAAACTAGCTCGGTTTTTGGATAAGGCTTTCCCAATTAATATAAATTTCGTGGCATTAAGCCTTGATGGTTTTGTTAGATGTCTTGGATGAGGCATCAATTTTATGTTTCAGATGTCTAAAATTAGAATTCCATATTTATGAAAACATTTATTGAATTAAATTTTATTATATAATTTTTTATCATATCTTTGGATAAGTTTCTTACTTCTGAGAGTATTTATATCATGTTATCTAATAATCATTTATTCTTATCATTTTATTTATGAATTATTTACCTTCAATTGTATACATACACTAAATGAGAATCTAAACTCCCCACTTTATTATTTTTTATTTAACAATGATATATTTAAGTGTTTTATGATTGATATTTTGGGTTATGAAAAATGGAATAGTAGTTTCCTTAATGAAAGTACTATGCTATATTTTAATTATTAAAATGTAATGTGAAATTAAATTATATGTCTAGTCCAGGAATACTATAAAACAATTTGTTCCAATGGGATGATATTTCTTGTACCTTGATAAAATTTATTAAATTAACCACTACATCTTGGCTACTAGAGTTTTTTTCCTTACTCATCATTTTGGTATAACATAAATTTTGGGTTTAAAATTATTTATTATAAAAAAAATATTTTTATATAATAAATAGTTTTTAAACATAATAAATTAATTTTATATCTATTGATTAATGGTTTTAATTAAATTTGTATATTATATGATAAATATTAAATTTTGAAAATCATTTGATGGTTTTTACAAGGAATGTAATGGAATAAAATTATGTTTTAGGCTTCAAAAATATTTGTAGAAAGCATTCTTTCATAGAGGTTAGAGGTTTAATTAAAATTAAAACATTCCACTTACAAAAATTTAATCTACTAAAATGGATTTCTTTATTTTAATTTTCATAACTAATATAATGTAATAGGGTCAAATTAGTTTTCCTTTTTATTAAATATGAAAAATAGTTAGATTTTTTTATCTAATTTATGTCTAAAATGAGTTTTTTTGGGGGTGAAAACAACTGACAGGGTTATATTTCCGGCCACACCTAATTTTTTTTATTTATTGATATTATTTTGAACTTATATTATCCTATATTTATATCCCAAGAAATTTCAATCCACTTTCCCATGTAATTGACCTTAAATCATTAAAATGTTTTAAGAAACTCCATGTATGTCCCTCCCCTCACTTATAAAAGTGAACCACTTCTCCTACCTTATTCACACCATTTGGGACTTCTAGATCAAAAAATATATTCAATAAAACATTACAATAATGTTTACAGTCATATTAGATCTTTTGGTTTTCTCATAAGAATTACCTTTCAAGGCTAATGTAGTAAGCCAAATGATGTCTCTCAAAGAAGAGGAATTGATCTTAACCCAAATCATTTAATTTAATTTCTTCTTATAAATCCTATAAACATGTTATATATATAAAAAAATGTATAATATAGTATCATAAATATTATTATATGTTATTATGATTATTTCAAACCCAGTTACCACCTCTTCTAATTCCACTACTAGACCAAAGTATTACTCGTGCGTACATATGGACTTCCATCTCCATGTAGTGTTACTAATCATTTTACACCACCATAATTATTGGTTGGTTACTATGATATAAATGTTGTTTATATATGATATTTATGTTATAATACTTTTTTAATATGAATTAATACTTAGATTTCTTCCATTCCATGAAACAAAAAATGAAAACGTCACTCATGCATATGTATGGGCTACCATCTGCACGCAGTGATAAAATTCAATATTCATCATCACTTTATATTAATGGTCTTAAATATTAATAAAATGAATATCTATAATATTTATATAATAATTATCATTCTTGATATGAAGGATCCATGATCAAAGTGCAAGCACTATATCCACTGAACCAAAACATATATGAAAAACAAAGTACTTAACACTCATAATGATGATGATAATGAAGGATTATTAAATTATGGGTGATTATATGTTATAGGAAAAATTTTAAAGGTAATATATATATAATTATTTTTATTTTATAGAATATTAATGCAATAAAATTTATTATAAATGAGTTTAGAGTGCTTACAATGAAATATGAACATGATGTGATAGTTTTCTGTTACAATATCATTTTTCAAGATTATTTATTCTTAAATATTCCAGTTATGAAATTTTATAATATATATCTCATATATAAATTAGGTATTTTCTTCTAATAATTTTATTTATAAAGATATAATGTTTTTATTTAATTTTACTCTTGTTAAGATCTCAAAATGCCAATATAATATCTTCAATGATAAAAGGCATTTTTTTCCTTTGATCAATAATATTTTGTTTTATGTCCATATTTTATTTAAAATGTTTTAAATAATGGTTTTACTATTATGAAATGATTATTTCAATTCGTTTTGGGATATGTTTTAATTTTCCAACTAAGTATTAAAATGAACTATCTTATCATTTTCCAAACGTGGAACTTTTTACCTTTCACAAAAAAGGTTAAGTGACTTTTTGTATTAATAAACACATCATAAACACTTACCTGAGTCATCATGAATACTATCTAATTTAAATATTACTTCATAAATTTCCATATTTATTTTCAAATAATATATTTTATTTAATATTTTGTAAATTTTTAGATTTTGAAATGTGTGGTTTCAAATAAAAAAGGTATTTTTCTAAAGAAATTTTATACTAATCTTTTGAAGGTATTTTTATCTACAAAAACATACTTTTATGTTTATTATGATTTATTAGGGATATGATCGAATGTTACCATCTATATTTTTACTCTATATGGTTTATTATTATGATGTTGAAATATTTTTTACACTTGTATCATTGACACAAGTTATGATATGATGATATGATAATTAGTTTATGATCTTCTACCACACATTTTAATGGTTTTCATTATGTGACTAGTGGTCATGAAATTATATATCTCACCAATGAATTAGGTAAATAATTATTTCTAATTATATTAAAAGGACACAAATGTCGAGTGGTCAATGTTTAGTAAATGAATCAGTCTAATGAGATAGTCTTCTGAGTGAGCCTTGACTAAATAAATGATGTAAAGTGAAGTTAAAAGGTAAAATATGATAGCCTTGATAGTGATACATGACTAAAGAAAGTATTTTATATATTTATTTTCAATCCAAATACTTATTTATTATACTTAAGATATGTTTTCATAGGCCATGAACGATTTTTGATGATTCATGAGTCTTATGTCTTATTTATTTAGATAGAAAAAATATATTCCATGTTTCATGATTATAATATATGAATTGATGGGTATTAATTTATATTGTTTATATCATGCTCTCATTCTCTTATGATTATATTTTTCTTTCTTAATTTCATTTATTGGTATCCCTTATATTAACCCTTACTAGTCAATTGAGCATACCCTTTCTTATGTTTCCCTTCCCCGTGTTATGAAAAAATGGTTTATGTGTGGTAGGTCAAAGAAAGGGGGTAGTTGTGAAGAACTAAATGGGAAATTATGCTGATGTTTTATGTACTTATTATTTATGAATACATGTTTCTGAAGACACTAAACCTATATGGTACGTAGGAATTTGTTATTGTCAAATTTATTGAATATTCATCTAAAATGATGTAATATTTTGTATGAAAAGTAAGATTCTCTATTGTTGGTATCAAATGAAATGTTTAGTAACTTTTGGGAACTATGATGAGGTAACATTACGTAGAACCATTAAGATAATACTATGTTTACTATAACTCATATGCTATGGTAAAAAATGAGTCTAGTTTTCCAAGGAAAATATGTCCCTATATAGAAACCATAAGATGACTTGGTTTTCGTACAAATTCATCTATGGGTTATAATACTAAAAATATTCGGCTGATTATATCTCGGCCATCATTCTGGTGCACACTAAATGGTCCTTTACATTTCACTGAGTTTTAAACTCCCATATTATATGGTTATCTTTGTTCACATTTTCATTAAGAGCTATTATAAAGGATTGGAATAAATAATTACCATGGATAACCTAGGTGAAACATAAGGTGTAAAATATGGAAAATAAGGTGTTATGATTTATACATCCTATAAATGATTCTAATGGTTATATGATTTATTGTTTTGATTACTATTTCTCATACTATTATTTTTGGTTTTATTAAAAGGTTGGGACTGTAAAGAAACATGTTAACTATTAATTTTATGGAAATTTTAATAATCATCCCTATGATGAAAATAATGTCAAGATAGATGGAAAAAAATATTGTTTCTATACTTCTAGAACACTCTCAATAAATAAATCATGTCGTGATTAAAAATTAGGGAATTAAAAAAATTTGGATTATTGATTCCATCATCACAAAAATCCAAATTATTTTAGTGGGTCTAATGATCCACTAATTATTGAGAAAAGGATAAGTACCACTAAAAGATATTTTCCATTCTACAATGCTCATAACATGAAATGGTTATCTTAGTTGTTTATCATTTTTAAGGTGAAGAAAATCTATAATATACTCTTATCAAGAATATGAAACAGGAGGAATTAATTTACTCCATATAGTGGGATAAGTTTATGTTCTTATTCCTTAATTACATTCCCTACACTCTTTATATTAATATGAAGAAATCATTCCCTGAGATTAAGTTTAAAGATGATAAATCTATTGGTACCTATGAAGAACATATTACATGAATTTCCAGGTATTATTTTGGTAATATTGTTCAGTTAGAAATTAATATTGATTGATTCATCAGTGCCATTAAACCAAGTCTTCAAATACCATTATCCATAAGATTCATTAGTAGTTCTGATGAATTTATCCAATAGGATATAAAGGTGAAAATAGAGATTAGATTCACCTATCAATCAAATTTTTTGATAAGAAAATAAATTGGGAGTTTAAAATAAATTACAATAGAAAAATACATGGTGGGGATAATTTAGGATTTTATTAATTCCACATGTGTGTAAAAAGAATGGTGGAAATTTTATTAAATGGAATAGTAAAAAAATTTGGGTGGAAAATAAGGCCATTAGGTGATCAAATGAAAAATTAATGGTAATTATTATTTAATTATGAAAATGAAGAGAAATATCCATATAATTCACCCCAAACACTCTTACTCTATAATTGAAATCAGTACAAATGTTATACTAACCATTACTCAAATATGAGGGTTATTGAAAATGATCAACATCTGCAACCTATTAAGCCTATATATAAGGGGAAATCTTATACAATCATTATTACTGATATTAGGTGTAATAATGACATAGTTAAAAGTACACTTAGCATCCACTCGAGAAATAATAATGTATTATTTTATTCTATATCTAAAAATTATTTTATATTTGAAACATTTTCTAGGGGTATCACATTATCACATTAATGAATAGTTTTTTAAATACTAGTAAAAACTCTCAATGGTCTGAGAATCGCATCTAGAGTCTATGAATCTTCTCCTGTTGATGTTTGAATGTATAGGATTATATAAAATATTTTTATCCTTCATATAATTTTTTTTTGTTATTTCAGGTGTAGATTTGATTTATATATATATATCCCAAAATAATTTTCAATTAATGGATGTCACATTTAATATATTGAACCAACCTATGTTTTTCTATCAATATGAGGATAAATGTGAACTTCCTATAGAAATTACAAAATATTCAAGGGTTTTTATTTTTATTAAAACTATGTATTTATCTTAGATGGTTGGGGAGAAACTCAACATCAAAGATATGTATATTGTACAGACATTTGTTAATGTATATTTAGAAGATTTGTCTCATATTTCTGAAAATAATGAAGTATATTTTTCAATAGAACTCGCACCCGATGCTATATATATTTAAAAGAATCTATATAAAATGGACTCAATTTAGTTTCATTAATTGATGAAGAACACCAATATAATCATTCTACGGGAATCGTTTGGCCAAGTGAAGCACCATGGGGCACACTAGTATATTTTGTTTAAAATAATGATATATTAATGTGACTCTACATTGACTACAGAGAATATAATGAGATCATGATAAATAATAAGTATTATTTTTCCTAAACTAATGTGTTTTAATCAATTTTTTGGAGGTCAATATTCTTTCAAGGTTGATCTTCGATCAGGATAATCTCAGTTGAGGGTCAAAAGTGATGAAATACCCAATAAAAATATCCATTCGTGGTACAGACACTATGAATTTAAATTTATTCCATTTTTTCTTAACAATTCTCAAATTATTTCATGTTTGTAATTAATAGTGTATTTAGATCTTACCTTGATCAATTTTTGGTAGAATTTATAGATGATATTCTTATATATTATAAGTGAAATGAAAAGAATGAAGATAACTCCAGGATGTCCTGAAGACCCTAAGGAATGATTTGTTTTATGAAAAAGTTACCAAGTGTGAATTTTTCCTATATAAGTTTTCATTTTAGTGTCATAAAATCTATATAGAGGTCACATTACTAGATTTATCAAAGATCAAATTTATTAAATAATGTCCCATGACAACCATTGTGACTAAAATCCATAGATTTCTTGGGTTGTTTTGATATTATTGATTCTTTGTTAAGGATTTATCATAGCTATCTAATCCACTAACCTAGTAAACACATAAGATAGTTAAGTTCCAATAAATTAATGAATTTGAATAATTCATCAGGAACTAAGGACCAGTTGTTCAGTGAACATGTGCTCAAACTACCTTGAAGGGGAGAAGGGTTTGTGGTTCATCATGATATAATAGAAAAGATTTTAAGGATTTTTGTTATTCATAATGATATAGTGATGTATCATGCCTCATGAAAATTGAATTTTCATGATAATAATTATTAGAATCATGATTGGGGTTTAGAATTGGTATTCTTTACATTAAAGATCTAGATGAATAATATTTATGGATAATATAGTGACATATACACTAATCACAAAAGATATAATTATATAATAACACAAAAAGAGTTAAATATGTTCCAAATGAGGTCATTCAAGTGGATTAAATATTATGATTTCTCAATAGACTACCACTCTGGGAAGGTGAACAGGGTTGCTGATTCTTTGAGTCAAAAAGATCATGCATAATTATATAGGATAAGGATTATAAAAGATCCAATTTTTGTGGATTTTTAATGGATGGAAGATGAAATTTTAATGTAATGTCATGACCTGTCCTCGGGGCCCGTGCTGTGACTACCCCAAGCCCGCCTTCCATAGGCCAGGGGCTGACGACTAGCACCAAGGGGTAAATCCCGGTAAAAAGGGAAGGCATTGCCTTTGTAAAGTAAACAAACACCATAGAGAAAAAATGCAGTAGAAGTAAACACTAAGAAAAAATTGAGTACAACAGTAAGTGTGGAAAAGTAAGTGGGCCAGTATACAAACCCAAGCTGAAAGTAAAGTACAACTGGAAGGGAAAACAGCAACTGAAAATTAAAGCCGCAACGCCAAGATGTCCACTGGAAATCCCACCTGAAGGGTGGGTACAGATAGCCTCCACTACTCCTCGGGTCTAGCCGACCGCTCCCAGTACGTCCCGCCCAGTGGTCCACCTCCAGGTACCGACCTGCTCTGCAGGCCTCAACCACGATCAGCGCTGTTCGTCGTCTGCAACCAACACAACGTAGTGCGGGCATAGCCCGTGCAGGGGAGAGTATAATCTACTCAGTAGGGACCCCGAGACCCCCGAAGGTCTCCTAGAATCCACAAGGAATAATCCACAAGGAACGATACAATCACGAAGTAACATCCGACACTGCTTAGGTATATGCCCATACATATACCTAAGTCATCAATTCCAGTACGCTCCAACATCTGAGCCAAAGTACAACCCAGTCCACATAGGAAAGAAAAACATAAATCCAAACAGGATAGAAAAACAAAATCCACATAGGAAAGCAAAACGTAAATCCACACAGGATAGCACCACACAATCCACATAGGAAAGCAAAGAAGGATTCAGCTCACACAGGAATACTACTTTGTATCACCATAGAGATGATCAGATATTGACACTGATTTATCTAAGCCGTCGGACCCACAAAGGATCAATAGGTACTAACCCCCGCAATGACCCACAAAGGATCTGACCCACAAAGGATAGATAGGTAACTAACCCCCGCAATGACCCATGAAGGATCTGACCCACACAGGATCGATAGGTAACTAACCCCCTCAAAGACCCACACAAGATCGGACCCACACAGGATCTGTAGGCGCTGGCCCACACAAGACCGCTGAGCGCTGACCCACACATGATCGGACCCACACAGGATCTGTATCACTGACCCATGTAGGATCACTGAGTTCTGTAGTCGTCGCCGTCGAATCCCCTGAGGATCTCTGCACAGTCGTCGTCGTCGCAGTCGCAGCCAGCACTAGGGTTCCCACACATAGAAAGCTCGTTCGGGAGGGTCTGCTCCATGATCCAAGAGGCTGATACATAAACTGACACATAGTCCAGAGTTGATGTATCCAAAAGTTCCGCATCGACAATAGGAACTCAACGTCGTAGACGGCGCGTCAATCAGACGCTCGATCTGAGAGTTATTGGCTTTTTCGTTCCAGGGGCCCAGTTGGTTTTTAAAGAAAAACCAAACCGACCATACTCCACCTGTGTCCAAACCTTGGGCGGAGTATTCCAAAAGATCCTTCTCACTTAGAGGAATCCATCAAAGTCGATAGCACGTCAATCGGACGTCCGGAGCTCAAGATATAAGAGTTTCTGCTCCGAGGGCCCGGTTGGTTTTGTGTACGAACCAACCCGTACAAACCCAAAGTATTCAGAAACCTTGAGTGCAATATACCGAAATGACTGTCTTGATCCAAGGATCACATCGCCGCTGACGGTGCGTCGATCGGAGGCCTGTAGCTCAAGTATGAGAAAAAGACTAAAAAGGTCCGAAAACGGGGGGTCTGGGACCGGACCGACCAGGCCCAACCCCCCTAGGTCGGCCCGAACTAGGTCGAACCGACCCGAGTCCGGGTCCGACCCGGCGGGTCGTAACCTGGCCCGGCCTGGGCGCGACCCGGCTGGCCAGCGGGTCAGCTCGGCTGTTACGGTCGAGCCGCGGGCAGGGGCGCACTGCCCCCGCGTGAAGAAGCCGCGACCCCGTGTGGGGCCACCCTTGCCAGCGATCGTGGTAGCCGGCCATGTCCCGTCCTTCACCAGTCCCGTGCAGTCGCGGTACGGCCGGCCCTCCGCCATGGCCTTGGCCATAGCGGCTCTCCACGGCGGCGTGCCGGGCGCCACCGCCTTCTGCCGCTGGCGCCGCCGTGCCGGTGTGGCGCGCCGACAGTTTGCTCCGCGGACCACCGGATGAGTTCCGGTGGTCGAAATTCACGCCGTCCTCGCCAAAGGTCCTCCTGGGTCCATTCTTCACTGCGAGGACCTCACATCGCCCATGCGGCCTGCTTTTTCGATGTCCGCCGTTTCACACACCAAGAACGAAAGGGCAGTGGGTTCGGACTTGTTCGTTAGTCCGCACCCACCGCGTTAGCAGTTTTAAAAGTCTCACAACAATTATTTAATCAACGCCGCGGGTATAAAATCACAAAGATTTAAAATAATTAACCCCTACCTAGTCATTGTCATCGGACGTGAGTTTTTCGTGGGATTGACCGTAGCGGAAGAGGTGGATTGTCGCGTCACGGAAGGGGGCTTCACGTCGTCGCAGTACATGGCGTTGCGTCGATGATCTCCGAGGGTTAAAGAAAACACACAGATTTAATGGCATGTTTAAACCCATGTTGAGGATAAAATCCACAAAGAATTAGATAACCATAATCCCCTACCTCAAGCAGATGATCATCAGAGATTATTGTGGGGAAGAAACGTCGTGGAAGAAGCGTCGCGGAAGGAGAATCGTCGGCGTCGCGTAACACGGCGTCGCGTCGTTGATCTCTGAGGGTTCGGCGTTCTTCGCGTTCTTCGCGAAGGAGGATGAAGATCTCAAGCCTTAGAGTCTCCTCAAAATCCTCTCAACGAGCAATCCTCAAGAAAGACATGCGTTGGTCTTATTTTATTTACATGCCAACAATTTGAAAAACATGTTAATAAACGAACCATTAATTCAGTGAATTAATGGTAATGTCTTAACTGTCCAATTAATAGGAGCGTTAAGAGTTTAGAAAACGCACCAGTTGACTTTCATTAAAGAGGAGTTTTCGCGGGTGTGTTAATTAGAGGAAAAGAAATGGTGGGGCTTGTGCGGGACCCACCTCCCAAATATACTACCAAGAGGCTAGGATATTTTGGGTTCCAACCTATCCGCTTCAACTTAGCTTATGTGGCTTTAAGGGAAATAAAATAAAGTTGTCACACCACTTTATTTTATTTTCTTAACTTAACCCCAAAAATTAAAAACCACACCCGAGCAAAGGCAACTCAGGAAAAGGCATTTCTAGGAAAATACCGGCGCTATGATTCCATCGCTGCCTTTGGAATTCGATTCTGAGCACCATTTCAAAAGTTAGAAAAACCCGCTCATTTCTTCATTGAACGTACCCGATCCAAACTTCGGAAAATGATTCCGGGCACACCAGGCCTCGGAATCAGGTGCCGTTAGAAACTAAGTTCTTGTAATATTACCAAGAAAATTAAGAAAAAAATTTCCTTGAATTTTACGGGTCTTTACATCACTCCCACCTCAGGGCTTTATGTCCCTGTAAAGATTCATCATAAACTAGGGAAACAAAAGTGGGTACTGAGAACACATCTGACCTCCTGCTCCCAAGTGCTCTCTTGGAGGTCCTCGTGCTGCCTTCTGATGCGCCCTAGAGGAATTGACCGTCCAAGTAGGACCCACTCCTGTCGATCCTCAGTCTCCACTAAGACCTCCACAAACGTCGCCCCATCATCAACGTCCATCTCCCCATGGTCAATGATGTGCGTCGGGTCATGCACGTATCTCTTCAGCTAGGATACATGGAAGACATCGTGTACCCGGTGCAACTAAGGTGGTAGAGCCAGGCGATAAGCCACCTCTCCAATCCTACCGAGGACCTAGAATGGTCTGATGAAGTGTGGAGACAATTTTCCGCCTCGGCCAAATCTCTGTAATCCACGTCGAGGTGAGACACGCAAGAAGACGCGCTCACCATCCTCGAACTCTAGTGGCCTTCGCCTTCTGTCAGCATACGACTTCTGCCAGCTCTGAGATGTCCTCATCCGCTCCTGGATGACCTGGACCTTCTCTGTCCTGGCCTGGACCATCTCCGGTCCCACAAGTGCAGACTCCCCAGGGTCTGTCCAGCACAAAGGAGATCTGCAAGGTCGGCCGTACAACGCCTCGTATGGTGCCATCCCGATGGTGGAGTGGTAGCTGTTGTTGTACGCAAACTCCACCAAGGGTAGGTGGTCCTACCAGCTACGAACAAAGTCAAGGACACATGTGCGGAGCATGTCCTCGAGAGTCTGAATGGTCCTCTCCGTCTGACCATCCATCTGAGGGTGAAAGGCAGTGCTCAGACGTAGTTGCATCCCGAACGCCTCCTGCAACCCCTTCCAAAGCCAGGAAGTAAAGAGAGCATCTCGATCAGATATGATAGATTATGTAACACCATGAAGCTGTACAATCTCATTAATGTAGAGACGTCCCAAGCTTTCCACTGAGCCCTTCTCTCGGATGGGTAAAAAGTGAGCCGACTTGGTGAGTCGGTCGACAATCACCCAAATGGAGTTGTGACCTCTAGAAGTGCGTCCAGTCACGAAGTCCATAGATATTGTAACATACCAAGTAAGTAATGAATAATAGATATTTTTATCTATGTCTATTAATGATTAAGATAGTGTTTTAGAGCCTTAAAATGAAAATAAATACAATCTTATGCATGGAATACACTAATATTCTTAAAATATTGTTTTACTGCCTTTTGATGGCAAACCCTTTTTAAATCAAAATTTTGACAATTTTATAATCTATATTGGTAAAAATAAACATATTAATTATGATTGGGACATTGAAATTTACTTTGGATAAATTTTTGGTATTTTTCTGACAATGTTCATTTTTTTAATGAATAGTGAAAAATACTGCATTTTACATCATTACTGCTTTTTCATTTAATTTAATTATATGGTTAGATTATCCTTTTAATTGGTATTAAAGTGTAATATGAATATATTTTTTCCATTTAATCCAATGGTGGTCATTAGGTTTAATTTCACTTTGGAATTGGTCATAAACTAATGCCAAACATTTCATAGATATTGTTTCAAAAAAACCCGCTATTTGTTTTGACAACAGGAATTATTTTTAAATCAATTATTGAAATTTATGTGTTTAAAATTTGGTAAAATTGATTACATATTTGGAATCAGAAGGTCCAAATTATGTAATTAAGACTTTTATTTTTGGACATTATGAATAGTAACGATGGTAATTATCTTTAATAATCTTGATTAATGAGTAATCAGGTAGTTAAAGATAATAAAATGATATCATAATAATACAAAAGGACCACAAAATTTGTCCTAAGGCTACTGTTTGTCTCATGTCCGACCATGGGATGCCTTGTACCAAACTTGGGGGCCCCATGGAATCACTTTTGTGAGAAAGTGACTTTTTATCTTTTTATTTTAAAAGAATGTTAAATGTGACAAAGAATGTATCACCTAAGTAAAATATTTTTAATTTTGTCTAAATATATGATAATTTAGACTATAAATATTCATTGGAAAGATAAAAATATTTCCTACATCATAGTATTTTTTTTATAATTTTTTGACTTTAAATAAATTAAATTATTTATGACATCATGATGATGCAGCGATTACCTCATTAATAAAGGATTTAAATAAAATGAAATGATAATGTAAAATATATGACCTACACATGTCCAAAACCTATTGGATGGGTGTATTTAGAACACTTATCACCTTAACCTTGAATTATATCAATGTGGGACCTTTTGAATCCGAAAATCATTTTCAAATAAAGTAACATTTCTTTACTTTCCAAGAGTGCCCCTCCTCTCCTCTTATAAAAGGCCCCCACCTCTACCTCCTTACCCACACTCCCAAAGCCTTTGGCTTGGTAGAACCCAGCCCATTTTGTCTCTACACATCCCTATATTACTCCTTGAAGCCTCACTTTGTGCAGAAGTCTTCCCAAGGAAGCCTTTGAGCTCAAACCAAAGGGAGTTACCCGATTTTAAGGTAATGTCTTCACTTGAGTCCTTTTGTTTTATTTTGCTTCTCCAACCCCTAACCTCTTTTTATTCATTTCTTTTTTAACAAATCCTGTATCCTCAATATACTACCATGTTTTTATAAGATGTATTTGAGCAACACTTACACACACCTACATCCAATGGTTAAAGGACACACTGTTTCCGTGGATGGTGAATTTATGCCTCCTGAAACGATGATTGTTCAACATTCTTTTAACACCTTCAAAGGTGGCCATTAAGATGTCACTATATTTATATATGATATATAATATGTTTATGTTTTCCTTTAGCTTCTGTATTTTTCATTTTGGACATACCTTTATGGTTTCCATTATGGGTAAACGCGATATCTTCATTTAAGGAAGTGTGGACTACCGCCCCCTCAAAGTGATTGGATTCGTTAAATACCATATGTGGGACGTATAAAGGATAGAACTATGATATTATATATGATATTATATTGGAATTATAATCTACCTTTATATCATTATGATTCCAATCTATAAAATACGAAATAGAAATAAAAGTAGTGTTCATGCGTACGTACGACTTACCATCTCCATGAACGGTGCATTTCATTTCTTACCTCTAAATGATTATGTAATATTATAAATGCATGTATATACTGGATATATGAAATATAAATCATGATTATAATTCTGGATATAATGTATACATGAACAACTTGTAATTATAAAGGGTTTATTTTTTACTCAAGTACCAATGATCATTAAAATGACCGTTATTAACTTAGATAATTACATAGTGTTCATGACATGGAAATAAGTGATATAAAAGGAATAATGAACTTGAAAAAGGTTCTTAAGAAAGTAGAAATTAACTCAAGTTTATTATTCAGGAAATTAAAGAATGATCGAGTCAAGTCAGACCCGAGGTATGGGACTTCATCTCAATCTCCTTTTATTGAGGCATATTTTGTTTTATACACAACCTTATTTTATATGGTGTATAAACCCCTTTGACTTTTACGTTTATTCAAAAGGAATCTTTTTTATATGAAGTTTTTACTAAACAAAAAAAGGGAATGTTTTTGTCTACGTATGCGGCGACAACGACTTCTCTGTCGCCGTGACCATTATTTTAGTTTCGGCTTCCTCTACAAGCCATACCTTCTTTTTAAAAGAAAAATAAATACCATGTTTTACATTTATTTTATTTTGGTATTGGAAATGGTTTTCATAATGGTTTTATATCAATGTGTTGTATTTATATCTTGTGATTGAAATGTGGTAATGTTATGTTTCCTTTATGCATGTTTTATGTGATACAATTATGTCAAGGTTCTTGGGCATTATTATGAAGACGGGTGGTTCCGTGATAAACTAAGGGCGGGTGAGCCCGATATAGCTCTCCAATGCATTGGGTAACATGAAGGAGTGAAATGTTAAGGTTTCTCCAAATAGATTTAGGGAATATACTATAATGGGTATTCTAAACGTAACCAAGAGGGTTACTCCCTACGTAAGAATGTTATGAATGCCTCAAGTTACCTTTATGTCTTATGATTTCTATGATTTATTCATGATTTGATGAGGTATGTTAAAGTGCTTATGTTTTATGGGTAAAGTATGATTTCATTATTATGTATATATGTACCCATGTTTCCTTTCTATATTTTTATATCCCTTACTGATCTTTTTATGCTCATCCCATGTTTTTTGAAATGTTTTTCACAGGTCAAGGGAAAGGTACATGATATGATGATAGTGTCAAGGAAGTGTCAAGAAAGAATCCATGTTTTATTTTAAATATGTTTCCATTGATGGGAAATAAGAAGACTATCTTTATGTAACCACTTTGTTTATATGTGGAATGTAATGAAAGTTTTATGATCTAATTCTCTAAAACTCTAAACCCGAAAAGATCTTCAATGTGTAATCTTGTAATAACTCAGGATTAAGTAAGGTTTAATGCTGGGGCCTTATAGTTGGTATCAGAGGCCAGTTTAGATAAATTTAGGAGTTAGAATTCTATTAAATGATTATCCAAAAATATTTTTTTATGGTCAAATTGATGTGATATAGTATTTGAAGATTACCATGTTGCTTCATCTAAGACATGTTTGTTCAGAATGGTTTTCCGTAGAGGAAACAGGGAAGCAGTTCTAGGAAGGCATGCAGAAGGAAATAACCTTCCGAATTAGCATCCTAAGATGGTCGGAATTGGAACTGAACAGTTTGTTGCAGTAATAGCACAATTGACTCATGTGATAAATGGCACTGGTATCCATACACGAGATCAGCCAGATCAACCGCAGAGGAACATGTCAGTGGTAGAACATTTCATGAGGCAACATCCCCCATCATTCAGAGGATCATCTGACCCTGTGCTAGCTGAAGGGTGGATTAAATAACTGAAGAAGATTTTTGATGTCATGGGTTGTTCAGATAATCAAAAGGTTAGTCTTGCTATTTACCGTTTGGAGGGTGAAGCAGATCAGTGGTGGTCGATGGTTAAAAATATCAGGGATGCTGATGAGATTGATGCTCTCGACTGGGATGAATTCAAAGGTATGTTTATTGAAAAGTTTTTTCCTAAGGCTGTTCGACTTAGGATGGAAAAACAATTCTTGGAATTGAGGCAAAAGGAATCCTTAGTGGCTACCTATGAAGAATGGTTCACTCGATTGGCAAGGTATGCTCCAAATTTTATCCGAGACCTTGATAGTAAAATCAATCGTTTTTAGTCAGGATTAAAGCCAAAATATCGAAGGGAATTAGATTCTCGTGAGTTTAAAAGTTATGAAAAGCTTGTTCGATGTGCTGAGAAGGTGGAAATGGAGTTTGTCGATGATCAAGTGTTCTATAACAACCAGCAGAAGAAGAGACCAAGGTGGCAGGAGAAAGGGAAGAATTCTTCAAAAAATTCTGATGGAAAGAAATCTAAGTTTCCGGTTTGTGATAAATGTGGCAAAAGGCATGCTGGGGAATGTCTTCTGAATTCTGTAAAGTGCTATCGATGTTGTAAGATGGGACATAAGGCTTGTGATTGCACTGAAAAAGATCAAGGTGAAGGTAAGACCAAATTTGATTTACAGTTAGTGAAATGTTTTATGTGCAATGAGATAGGTCACTATGAAAACGAGTATCCGACAAAGTGCTTGAGTGATGGTAAGTAGTTAGACTACAAGCAGAAAGGGGTGGTGAAATCCTTTGCAACTACTTCAGTAGATGTTGGGCCATTAAATGAAGTTGTATCAGGTACTTTGTTTGTTTTTTCAGATTATGCCAGTGTGTTGTTTGATTCGGGGTCTACACATTCTTTCATCTCTGAAAACTTTTCTAGTAAAATTGGAATACCATCTCAAGAAATGACTCCTAAACTTTTGGTAAAAACACCTGGGGGAAATGTTGAGGCAAAAAGAATTTATAAGAATCTTCCTATCCTTATCTGTGGAAAGAACCTACTTGCAAACCTTATTGTTCTACCTCTAGTAGAGTTTGATGTTATCCTGGGTATGGATTGGCTCTCTATTTACCATGCTAAGATTGACTGTAAAGCTAAACAAGTTTCTTTTCAGAAAGACTTTCAGGTTGTGTACAAGAATGAACCCTTACTGTTGATAACTTATCTAGAGGCCAAGAAACTTGGAAAATATGGAAATGAATGTTACCTTTCACACATCGTTGAAAATGAAGGAACTGTTTAGATTAATGATGTGCCAAAGGTAAATGAGTATCCTGATGTTTTTCTTAATGAGTTTCTAGGAATAATATCAGATCGAGAAGTTGAGATTACTGTTGACTTAGTTCATGATGCTAAGCCAATTTCAAAACCCCCTTATCGAATGGCTCGAATCAAACTTTTAGAGTTGAAGGAGCAATTAAAAGATTTATTAGAGAAAAGTTTCATTCGACCTAGCACATCACCATGGGGTGCTCCTGTTTTATTTGTTAAAAAGAAAGATGGTTCAATGAGACTTTGAATTGATTATAGAGCCTTGAATAACATCACTGTTATGATCAAATATCCTTTGCCTCATATCGATGATTTGTTTGATCAGCTCCAGGGAGCTCAGTATTTTTCAAAGATTGACTTGAGATTGGGGTACCATCAGCTGAAGGTAAAGGAAGCAGATGTTTTGAAGACTGCGTTTCGTACAAGATATGGCCATTTTGAATTTGTAGTAATGCCTTTTGGGATAACCAATGCACCTGCTGTATTCATGGACTTAATGAATATAATTTTCCATGAGTTCTTGGATAAGTTTGTGGTGGTTTTCATTGATGATATTTTGGTGTTTTATAAAAGTAAAGAGGAGCATGAAAGACATTTAAGGGTTATCTTGAAAACCATAAAAGAAAAGAAACTATATGGAAAATTCATCAAGTGTGAGTTTTGGTTGCAACAAATTTATTTCCTTGGTCACATTGTTTCTAAAGATGGGATAACTATTGATCCTGCAAAAACAAAAGTTGTGGAAGACTGGCCATGACCCACAAATGTAACTGAGATTCATAGCTTCCCTGGTTTGGCAGGCTATTACTGAAGGTTTGTTAGAAATTTTTCACGGTTATCGAGTCCAATGACTAAGCTAACTCAGAAGGGTGTTAAGTTTATCTGGACAAAAGAATGTGATGTTTGTTCTCAGGAATTGAAAAGAAGATTGGTGAATGCTCCAGTTTTGGCACTACCTTCCAGGAATGGTGAGTTTGTTATATACAGTGATGATTCATTGAAAGGACTTGGTTGCGTCCTAATGTAGAATGATCAGGTAATTGCTTATGCTTCACGACAGTTGAAAACTCATGAGGTAAATTACCCTACACATGATTTGGAATTAGCTGCGGTTGTTTTCACTTTAAAAATTTGGAGGCATCATTTGTATGGAGTAAAGTGTGAAATATATACTAATCACAAAAGTTTAAAGTGTATATTCACTCAGAAAGAGTTAAACATGAGATAGAGGAGATGGTTGGAATTAATCAAGGATTATGATTGTACAATTCATTACCATCTGGGAAGAGCATATAAAGTGGCTGATGCTTTAAGTCGAAAAAGTAATGCTTCATTAACAATGTTGAATTTGGAACGTGATCCTTTGGTTAAGGATTTGATGAACTTTGGCATAGAAGTTGTTGGTGCAGGAATTTCTTCTGTTTTGTTTCTGGTATCAGTGATATCATCTCTATCAGATAGAATCAAGCAAGCACAGAAGTAAGACAATGAGTTGCAGAAAAAGGTAGAGCTGGTTCAGAAAGGTAAGTTTCCTGAATTCAACATTGATAATGATTGCATTTTGAGATTTGGGAAGAGATTATGTGTGCATTGTGATTCACAGTTGAAGAGAGAGTTGTTACGTGAAGCTCATAGTTCTCCGTTTTCAGTTCATCCTGGCAGTACTAAGATGTACAGAGATCTTTGGGAGTATTACTGGTGGGATGGAATGAAAAAAGATATTGCTGATTTTACTGTGAAGTGTTTGACATGTCAACAGGTTAAAGCAGAGCGACAGTTACTGAAAGGGATGCTTCAGCCTTTACTAATGCCAGAGTGGAAATGAGAGAATATATCCCTGGGCATTGTTGTGGGATTACCGAAGACATCTCGAGGTAATAATGCAATCTGGGTTATTGTTGATTGCTTGACTAAATCTGCTCATTTCCTTGCTATACGAGATACTTTTTCCCTAGATCAACTTTCCCATTTGTATCTTAAAGAGATAGTCAGGTTACATGGAGTTCCCCTCTCCATTGTATCTGATCGTGATCCCAAGTTCACTTCTAACTTTTGGAAAGGCCTTTAGAAGTCGTTGGGTACTGAATTAAATTTTAGTACAGCATTTCATCCTCAATCAGATGGGTAGTCAGAACGAACAATTCAGACCTTGGAGGATATGCTACAAGCTTGTTCGATGGATTATCAGGGATGTTGGGACCAATATATTTATTTGGTTGAATTTTCATATAATAACAGTTTTCATTCTAGTATACAGACGGCACCATTTCAGGCATTATATGGGAAGCGGTGTCGAACTCCATCTTTCTGGGATGATGTGGGTGAAAGGAAGTTGATGAGACCAGAATTGGTAGAAGAGATGACAGAAAAAGTTCAGCTGATTCAGAAACACATGAGAACAGCACAGAGTAGGCAGAAGAGTTATGCAGACAACAGGAGGAAGGATCTAACTTTTGAGGTAGGTGATCATGTTTTTCTCAAAGTCTCACCATGGAAAAGTGTGATGCGATTTGGTAAGAAAGGAAAGCTGAGTCCAAGGTTCATTGGACCATATGAAATTATGGAGAGAGTTAGATCAGTTGCATACGGAGTGGCTTTACCTCCGAGTTTATCTCAGGTACACATTGTTTTTCACGTTTTGATGTTGAGAAAGTATATGCCAGATGTATCTCATATTTTGAGTCCAGAGGTAGTTCAGTTGGAAGAGAACCTATCTTATGAGGAACAACCAATCCAGATTCTTGACCACAGGGAGCAAGTGTTAAGGAATAAGGTGATTAATCAGGTAAAGGTTTTGTGGAAAAACCACATGATGGAAGAGACAACATGAGAATCTGAAAATGCAATGAGGGATAAGTACCCCCATTTATTTGATAAGTAAATAAATTGCAGGGACACAATTTTCTAAAGGGGGGAAGGATGTAACATCCCAAGTAAGTAATGAATAATATATATTTTTATCTATGTCTATTAATGATTATTATAGTGTTTTAGAGGCTTAAAATGAAAATAAATACAATCTTATGCATGGAATACACTAATATTCATAAAAGATTGTTTTACTGCATTTTGATGGCAAACCCTTTTTAAATCAAACTTTTGACAATTATATAATATATATTTGTCAAAATAAACATATTAATTTGATTGGGACATTGAAATTTACTTTGGATAAATTTTTGGTATTTTTCGGACAATGTTCATTTTTTTAATGAATAGTGAAAAATACTGCATTTTACATCATAACTGCTTTTTCATTTAATTTAATTATATGGTTATATTATCCTTTTAATTGGTCTTAAAGTGTAATATGAATATATTTTTACCATTTAATCCAATGGTGGTCATTAGGATTAATTTCACTTTGGAATTGGTCATAAACTAATGCCAAACTTTTCATAGAAATTGTTTCAAAAAAACCTGCTATTTGTTTTGACAACGGGAATTATTTTTAAATCAATTATTGAAATTTATGTGTTTGGAATTTGGTAAAATGGATTAAATATTTGGAATCAGAAGGTCCAAATTATTTACTTAAGACTCTTTTATTTTTGGACATTATGAATAGTAACGATGGTAATTATCTTTAATTATCTTGATTAATGAGTAATCAGGTAGTTAAAGATAATAAAATGATATCATAATAATACAAAAAGACCACAACATGTGTCCTAAGGCTACTGGTTGTCTCATGGCCGACCATGGGATGCCTTGTACCAAACTTGGGGGCCCCATGGAATCACTTTTGTGAGAAAGTGACTTTTATCTTTTTATTTTTAAAGAATGTTAAATGTGACAAAGAATGTATCACCTAAGTAAAATATTTATAGTTTTGTCTACATAGATGATATTTTAGACTATAAATATTCATTGTAAATCTAAAAATATTTCCTACATAATAGTATTTTTTTCATAATTTTTAGACTTTAAATAAATTAATTTATTTATGACATCATGATGATGCAGCGATTACCTCATTAATAAAGGATTTAACTAAAATGAAATCATAATGTAAAATCTATGAACTACACATGTCCAAAAACTATTGGATGGGTGGATTTCGAACCCTTATCACCTTACCCTAGAATTATATCAATGTGGGACCTTTTGAATCCGAAAATCATTTTCAAATAAAGTAACATTTCTTTACTTTCCAAGAGTGCCCCTCCTCTCCTCTTATAAAAGGCCCCCACCTCTACCTCCTTACCCACACTCCCAAAGCCTCTGGATCGGCCAAAAACTGACCATTTTGTCTCTAAACATCCCTCTCTTACTCCTTGAAGCCTAAATTTGGTCAAAAGTCTTCCCAAGGAAGCCTTTGAGCTCAAACCAAAGGGAGTTACCTGATTTTAAGGTAATGTCTTCACTTGAGTACTTTTGTTTTATTTTGCTTCTCCAACCCCCTAAACTATTTTTATTCATTTATTTTGTAACAACTCCAGTATCTTCAATATACTAAGATGTTGTTATAAGAAGAATTTGAGCAACACTTACACACACCTACATCTAATGGTTAAAGGACATACTGTTTCCGTGGATGGTGAATTTATGCCTCCCAAAACGATGATTGTTCAACATTATTTTAACACCTTCAAAGGTGGCCATTAAGATGTCACTATATTTATATATTATATATAATATGTTTATGTTTTCCTTAATATTCTGTATTTTTCATTTTGGGCATACCATTATGGTTTCCATTACGGGTAAACGCGATATCTTCATTTAAGGAAGTGCGGACTACCGCCCCTCAAAGTGATTTGATTCGTTAAATACCATATGTTGGACGTATAAAGGATGGATATATGATATTATATATGATATTATACTGGAATTATAATATACCTTTATATCGTTATGATTCCATTCTATAAAATACGAAATAGAAATGAAAGTAGCGTTCATGCGTACGTACGGCTTACCATCTCCATGAATGGTGCATTTCATTTCTTAACTCTAAATGATTACGTAATATTATAAATGAATGTATATACTAGATATATATGATATATACATCATGATTATAATTCTGTATATAATGGATACATTAACAACTTGTAATTATAAAGGGTTTATTTTTGACTCAAGTACCAATGATCGTTAAAACGACCGTTATTAACTTAAATAATTACATAGTGTTCATGACATGGAAATAAGTGATATAAAAGGAATAATGAACTTGAAAAATGTTCTTAAGCAAGTAGAAATTAACTCAAGTTTATTATTCAGGACATTAAAGAACGATCGAGTCAAGTCGGACCCGAGGTATGGGACTTCGTCTCAATCTCCTTTCATTGAGGCATATTTTGTTTTATACACAACCATGTTTTATATTGTGTATAAACCCCTTTGACTTGTATTTTTATTCAAAAGGAATCTTTTCTATACAAAGCATTTACTAAACGACTAAAGGGAATGTTTTTGTCATACGTATGCAGTGACAACGACTTCTCCGCCGCCGTGACCATTATTTGAGTTTCGGCTTCTTCTACAATCCATACCTTCTTTTGAAAGAAAAATAAATACCATGTTTTAATTTTCTTTTATTTTGGTATTGAAAATGGTTTTCATAATGTTTTTATATCAATGTGTTGTATTGATATCTTGTGATTGAAAGGTGGGAATGTTATGTTTCCTTTATGCATGTTTTATGTGATACAATTATGTCGAGGTTCTTGGGTATTATTATGAAGACGGGTGGTTCCGTGATAAACTAAGGGAGGGTGAGCCCGATATAGATCTCCAATGCATTGGGTAACGCGAAGGAGTGAAACGTTAAGGTTTCTCCAAATAGATTTAAGGAATATACTGTGATGGGTATTCCAAACCTAACCAAGAGGGTTACTCCCTACGTAAGAATGTTATGAATGCCTCAAGTTACCTTTATGTCTTATGATTTCTATGATTTATTCATGATTTGATGAGGTATGTTAAAGTGGTTATGTTTTATGGGTAAAGTATGATTTCATTCTTATGTATATATGTACCCATGTTTCCTTTCCATATTTTTATATCCCTTACTAAGCTTTTTATGCTCATCCCAAGTTTTTTGAAATGGTTTTCACAGGTCAAGGGAAAGGTACATGATATGATGATAGTGTCAAGAAAGAAACCATGTTTTATTTTAAATATGTTTCCATTGATGGGAAAGAAGAATACTATCTTTATGTAACCACTTTGTTTATACGTGGAATGTAATGCAAGTTTTATGATCTAATTCTCTAAAACTCTAAACCCGAAAAGATCCTCAATGTGTAATCTTGTAATAACTCAGGATTAAGTAAGGTTTAAGTCCAGGGCCTTATAGATATCCCATACCACTTCCTCTTCAGGACCTCCAAGGGCTGTACCAAGCATGCTGGTACCTGGTGCTCTGCCTTCACCTGCTAGCAGGTGAGGCATCGAGAAACGAACTCTGCCACAACCTTCTTCGTGCCCAGCCACCAGTGCTGTCGTCTGAGATCCTGGTACATCTTATACACTCCAAGATGTACCTCTAAAGGGGAAGTGTGAAACTCTCTCAGCACCTCCTCTTGTAAATCAACTGGTACTATGGTACGTCCTCTGAAAAGGACGTCATAATCTGCTCCAAATGAGAAACCATCAGATGCCTGACCTGAGGATATCTGTGCACGCCGCGTTTCACAGTCAGCATCCCCATGCTGTGCCTCTCTGACCCGCTGTAGTAGTGGAGGAGAGACCATGAGTGACTGAAGGAAAGCTGCTCCATCTCTATCCAAAAAGGATATCTGCAAAGCGGCTAGCTGCTATGTCGCCTCCTCAAGTTGTTGAATGCCCGTCCTCCTACTGAGAGCATCGACTACCACGTTCCCATTCCCAGGAGTATAGACTATCTCAAAGTCATAGTCCTGGTGGAACTCGAGCCAATGCCATTGTCTCAGGTTCAGGTCCTTCTGAGAAAATATGTACCTGAGACTCTGATGGTCAGAAAAGACTGTAAAGCGCTCGCCCATCAGATAATGTTGCCGTGTCTTCAGAGCAAAGACCACTGCTGCTAACTCCAGGTCATGGGTAGCGTAGTTCTGCTCATGCGGCCTCAGCTGATGTGATCCATAGGCAGTCACTGCCTGCTCCTACATCAGGACACATCCCAGTCCGGTCCCTAATGCATCGCAGTAAACTACGTACCCTACTCCATCCTCCGGCAACCTCTAGATAGGTGCGCTTGTCAATCTCTGTCTCAGCTCCTAGAAGCTCTGCTGACATCTGTCTGACCACACAAAGGGTTTCCCCTTCTTCGTCAAAGCTGAGAGTGGTGCCACAACTCTAGAGAATTCTAGCACAAATCTTCAGTAGTATCCAGCTAGTCCCAAGAAACTCCGCACCTCCGTCACGCTCTTGGGTGGATCCCAAGCTTGCACTGTCTCGATCTTCGCAGGATCCACTGAAAATCCCGCCTCAGAGATGACATGCCCCAAGAAGTGGACCTCGCGTATCCAGAACTGACACTTCGATAGCTTTCCATAAAGCTGGTGCTCTCGGAGTGTGTCTAGCACAACACGCGAGTGGTAGGCGTGCTCCTCCTCAGTCGTCGAGTATATCAAAATGTCGTCAATGAAGACCATGAAAAATCGATCGAGGTATGGATGAAAGATCCTATTCATGAGTCCCATGAACACTGCTGGAGCATTGGTTACGCCAAATGGCATAACCAAGAACTCATAGTGGCCATACCCACACCTGAAGGTCGTCTTCTGCACGTCCTCATCCCGAACTCTGAGACGATGATAGCCTGACCTGAGGTCTATCTTCGAGAACCGCCGCGCTCCCTTGAGCTGATCGAAGAGGTCATCAATCCTCGGTAGAGGATACTTTTTCCTCACTGTCACCTAGATCAGGTGACGATAGTCGACACAAAGTCGCAAGCTCCCGTCCGCCTTCTTGGAGAACAGTATCGGGGAAGCCCAGGGTGAAACACTGGGTCGGATGAATCCCTTGCCCTGCAAGTCCTCCAAATGTACTTGTAGCTCTCGAAGCTCAGTGGGGGCCATCCGATATGTTGGAGTTGATATCGGGGCTATCCCGGGGTACAGGTCATTATAAAAGTCTACCTCTCTACGAGGAGGTAGTCCTGGAACGTCGTCGGGAAAGACGTCCGCATACTGATCCACCACTGCAGGAAAACTAGGACTCTGCACGTCAACTGGTCTTAGGATGAGGCTAGCCAGATGATGAGTAATGGGCTGTCATCTCCTCTGCGGAAGTCCATCCTATGCTTCGAAGGCTCCCTTCTCACCGGTGAAGGTGAACCTGATCCCGTCGGTGCGTACACATCGCACCTTGCGCCTAATAGAGTCAATCTGTGCATGGACTATAGATAACCAATCCATGCCCAAGATGACGTCGTAAGGCCTCGACACCGCTACAAGAAGATCCCAGCCGAAGCTATCTCCTCCTAGAGTAAGCTCACACTATCGGCACCAGTGCGTAATCATCGAGTCTACTCCCGTCGGAGTCTCTAGCCGTAAGGATCGAGCCAACAGCTCTGTCGGAATCTCCGAGCTCCGAACAAGGGTAGCATCTATGAAAGAGTGACTCACTTCTGTGTCTTTAAGAACTATAGAAAGGGTGTAATAGAAACAGATATTACCTCGAATCATATCGGGCGCTCCATGGTCGTAGGCCTCAGCTGCCTGGAGCTGTGCCTGTCTCTGCCCGCCATCTCCCGGTGGCCGGGGTGGGCCTCCTGGTGGTGGTGGTGGTAGAGCCTCAAAGCATCGCCCACCACCTGCTGCTCGGCCAGCTCCTCTTCCTCATCCGCCTGCTCCCTGCGGACCACCATGGTCAACCCTCTACCTCTTCCTGGGTGGCCCCTCAACCGTCTACTGCTCCTCGGCACGGTGGGTCGGGCAGTCACGAGCCATGTGGCCCTGCCCGCCGCATGTGTAGCACTGACTACCTCTCGAAAGACTGGCTCCACGCTGTGTGCCCCGCACTGCTGAGCCAGTGTCGTGAGGTCATCTGTGTGAGGGTCTGGTCTACCTGGACTCATGATTCATCCGTCGACTTCCTGCTGTAGAAGACTCTGCTACATGCCGCCCTACGGTGCATCTCGGTGCTGATGAAGGCTCAACAAGAAAGCTCTCGATCGAAAGGGATTGCTCTAGTACTCCTACCTAAGTCGGAATGCTGAGGGAGATCCGCGATGCCATGATCTCATGTCTCAACCCCTGCTCAAAGGTCTGGGCCTGGAAGAATGGGTCCTGTACCATGTCTGTCGAGTAGCGCAAGATTTCGGTAAATCTCGCCGAGTACTGGGCGACCGTCAAGCTACCCTGCCGCAGCTGTAGAAGCTCCTGGATGCACACCGCACGGAGGGTGGCTGGGATGAACTCTGAGTGGAAGAGGCTCTCAAAGTCTCTCAAGAGAAGTGATGCCTTATCGTGCACCTGGAGCATCAAGCTCCACCATCGGCCCGCTGCCGCGTGCAGTAAGCTCGCTGCGAGGTTCACCATGAGGTCTGCTGGTGTCCTCACTAACCTGAAAACTCATACCACTGCCTCCAGCCAGTCCTCGGCTGCCTGGGGGTCCATCTCCCCGCAGAACCTGGGCGGTTGCTGGTGTTGGAACTCATGCAGTGCACTAAGGTGATGTGCATCGTCAGCAGCTGGGGCTGGAAGCATCGGTGGCTCGGCGGGTAGAGGTATCGCTGGTGCCTCTACTGTCAAAGGGCCCTGTTCCGAGGCCTCATCACTCGGTGGGCTGTCGTCATGCTCAAATCTCGGAACCCTAGCTAGCTGCCATCATGGGGCCATCCTAAAAAGGAAACAGGTGCACCATGGTCAGAAAAGTATACCTGGTGAGCTAACACAAAGTAATCACAAAGAAAACTTGAAACACACATGCAATCAATGTTTTCGTGCATTAAGTTGGAAATCAGAAGTCAGGGTCCTGGTGTACGGATACATCGGCCGCTGCACCAACACTGGACTCCCTGACCTGATAACCACACCCAATATGATTAACACTATTGCTTCATATAGAAAAGATCAAAGTCCCAAGTTCTGTGGTAGAACCGAACTCCTCTGATACCAATTTCTCATGACCCGTCCTCGGGGCCCGTGCCGTGACTACCCCAAGCCCGCCATCCATAGGCCAGGGGCTGGCGACTAGCACCAAGGCGTAAATACCGGTAAAAAGGGAAGGTATTGCCTTTGTAAAGTAAACAAACACCACAGAGCAAGAAAGTAGTAGAAGTAAACACTAAGAAAAAACTGAGTACAACAGTAAGTGCGGAAAAGTAAGTGGGCCAGTATACAAACCCAAACTGAAAGTAAAGTACAACTGGAAGGGAAAAAAACAACTAAAAAGTAAAGCCGCAACGCCGAGCTGTCCACTGGAAATCCCACCTGAAGGGTTGGTACAGATAGCCTCCACTGCTCCTCGAGTCCAGCCGACCGCTCCGAGTACGTCCCGCCCAGTGGTCCACCTCTAGGTACCGTCCTGATCTGCATGCCTCAACCACGATCAGCACTGTCCGTCGTCTGCAACCAACACAACATAGTGCGGGCATATCCCGTGCATGGGTGAGTATAAGATACTCAGTAGGGACCCCGAGACCCCCGAAGGTCTCCCAGAATCCACAAGGGATAATCCACAAGGAAATATACAATCACGAAGTAACATCCGACACTGCTTAGGTATATGCCCATACATATACCTAAGTCATCAATTCCAGTACGCTCCAACATCCGAGCCAAAGTACAACCCAATCCACACAGGACAAAAAAACGTAAATCCACATAGGATAGCACAACACAATCCACATAGGAAAGCAAAACGTAAATCCACACAGGATAGCACAACACAATCCACATAGGAAAGCAAAGCAGGATTCGGCTCACACAGGAATACTTCTTGGTATGATGATAGAGATGATCAGATATTTCCACTAATTCATCTAAGCCATCTGACCCACAAGGGATCAGTAGATACTAACCCCCGCAATGACCCACAAAGGATCTGACCCACAAAGGATCGATAGGTAACTAACCCCCGCAATGACCCACAAAGGATCTGACCCACACAGGATCGATAGGTAACTAACCCCCGCAAAGACCCACACAGGATCAGTACCACACAGGATCTGTAGGAACTGGCCCACACAAGATTGTTGAGCGCTGACTGACATAGGATCGGACCCACACAAGATCTGTAGTACTGACCCACGTAGTATCACTGAGTGTTGTAGTCATCGCCATCGAATCCCCTGAGGATCTCTGCACAGTCGTCGTCGTCGCAGTCACAACCAACACTAGGGTTCCCGCACACAGCAAGCTCGTTCGGGCGGTATGCTCCACAAGCAGAGAGGCTGATATATCAACTAACACATAGTCCAGGGTTGATGTATCCAAAAGTTCTGTATCGACAACAGGAACTCAACGTCGCAGACGGTGCGTCAATCGGACGCCCGATCTGAGAGTTATTGGCTTTTTCGTTTCAGGGGCCCGGTTGGTTTTTAAAGCAAAACCAACCCGACCGTACTCCACCTGTGTCCAAACCTCAGGTGGAGTAATCCAAAAGATCCGTCTCACTTAGAGGAATCCATCAAAGTCGACGGCACATCAATCGGACGTCCGAATCTCAAGATATAAGCGTTTCCACTCCGAGGGCCCGGTTGGTTTTGTGTACGAACCAACCTGGCCCAACCCAAAGTATTCCGAAAGCTTGAGTGTGATATACCGAAACGACTTTCTCGATCCAAGGATCACATCGCCGCTGACGGTGTGTCGATCGGAGGCCCGTACCTCAAGTTATGATCAAAAGACAGAAAAGGTCCGAAAACGGGGGGTCTGGGCCCGGACCGACCCGGCGCAACCCCCCCGGGTCGACCCGACCTGGGTTCGGGTCTGACCCGGCTGGGCGCGACCCGGCTGGCCAGCGGGTCAGCTCGGCTGTTACGGCCGAGCCGCGGGCGGGGGGCACGCTACCCCCGCGTGAAGAAGCCGCGGCTCCGAGTGGGGCTGCCCCTGCCAGCGGACGCGGCAGCCGGCCGCGTCCCGTCCTTCGCCGGTCCCGCGAGGTCGCGGGACAGCCGGCCCGCCGCCGTGACTTCAGCCGTGATGGGTCTCCACGGCGGCGCGCCGGGCACTACCGCCTTCCGCCGACGGCGCCGCCGTGCCGGCGTGGCGCACAGGTGGTTTGCTCTGCGGACCACCAGACGAGTTCCGGTGGTCAGAAATTGACGCCGTCTTCACCAAAGGTCCTCCCAGGGTCCGATCTTCAATGCAAGGACCTTGCATCGCCCATGTGGCATGATTTGTCGATGTCGGCCGTTTCGCACACCATGAACGAAAGGGGCGGTGGGTTCAAACTTGTTCGTTAGTCCGCAACCACCGCATTAGCGGTTTTAAAAGTCTCACAACAATTATTTAGTAAACGCCGTGGGTATAAATTCACAATGATTTAAAAGAATTAACCCCTACCTCGTCGTTGTCGTCGGATGTGAGTTCTTCTCAGGATTGACCGTCGCGGATGAATAGGATCGTCGCGTCGCGGAAGGGGGCGTCGCATCGTCGCGGTACACGGCGTCGCGTTGACGATCTCCGAGGGTTAAAGAAAACACACCGATTTAATTGCACGTTTAATCCCATGTTGAGGATAAAATCCACAAATAATTAGAGAACCGTAATCCCCTACCTCAAGCAGTTGATGATCAGAGATTGTTGCGGGGAAGAAACGTCACGGAAGAAGCATCGCGGAAGGAGAATCGTCGGCGTCGCAGAACACGGCGTCGCGTTGTCGATCTCCGAGGGTTCGGCGTTCTTCGCGTTCTTCGTGAAGGAGGATGAAGATCTCAAGCCATAGAGTCTTCTCCAAATCCTCTCAACGAGAAATCCTCAAGAAAAACATGCGTTGATCTTATTTTATCTACATACCAACAATTTGAAAAACAAGTTAAGAAACGAACCATTAATTCGGTGAATTAATGGTAACGTCTTAACTGTCCAATTAATAGGAGCGTTATGAGTTTAGAAAACGCACCAGTTGACATTCATTAAAGAGGAGTTTTCGTGGGTGCGTTACTTAGCTAAAAAGAAACGGTGGGGCTCATGCGGGCCTCACCTCACAAATATCATACCAAGAGGGTAGGATATTTTGGGTTCCACCCTATCCACTTCAACATAGCTTAAGTGTCTTTAAGTAGCTTTAAGTGGCTTTAGGTGAAATAAAATAAAGTTGTCGCACCACTTTATTTTATTTTCTTAACTTAACCCCAAAAATTAAAAACCACATCTGAGCAAACGCAACTCCGGAAAAGGCATTTCTAAGAAAATACCGGCGATGCGATTCCATCAGTGCCTTCATCATTCGATTCTGAGCACCGATTCAAAAGTTAGAAAACCCGCTCGTTCGTTCACTGAATGTACCTGAGCCAAACTTCGGAAAATGATTCCGGGCACACCGGGCCTCAGAATCAGGTGCTGTCAGAAACTGCGTTCTTGTAAAATTCCCAAGAAAATTAAGAAAAAAATTTCCTTGTATTTTACGGGTCTTTACATGTAAGGGTAGATATATTATCTTTATGAAATGAGTGTTCATATATCTATGCATGTAAAGATTAAATTGGCATGAAATTATGATTTAGAGCTCAAAAAATAAGATGATAAATTTTACTTAGTTTAGCTTAGATTTTCATAGAATAATAAGGTCCAGTAATTGAGTATGTATCCTTTCAATGCCTAAACTGAAGAAAAAACTATTGAAAAAATAAAAAAAACATATAATTCTCTATTCCCCTTGGAATTAAGAATATATATAGAGATATGAAATTTTATTTATGGTGGGTTAACATGAAGAGAGATATTTTAGAGTATGTATATTGATTCTTGTTATGTTAGAAAGTTATATTTTAGAGATATAAGTATGGGGGATCTTATAACCATTACCACAAAATAATTATAATTATAAAATCATTGTGTATTTCAATATCAGACTGCCCAAAACATATAGTGGCTATGATGTTATTTGGGTTGTAGTCAATCACCTTGGGAAGTCATAACACTTCATTTATATGAGAGGAAATTTATCCATTGATCAAATTTATATAATATATGTTAAGGAATTGATAAGGATACACTGGGTACCACCATCAACTATATTTGATTGGGATCTGAGGATTATCTCCATGTTCTGAGGAAGTATATAATAAACTCTAGGTATAGAGTTGTGTTTCAGGGATTGTTATCATCCTTATAAAGATGTCCAGTCTGAGAGGAAAATTAAAATACTATAGGATATATTGAGATCCTATTAATTTTATTTTAAAGTTGTTCAGGTTTAGTGACTTCTTCCAGTCATGTTTTTTTTGCAACAATATCTTTTACTCAAAAATTCAGATCATTCCATATTAATATATTATGGAAAGAAGTGAAGAACTCCAAAATATTAAGATAATGTTGGAGAAAGAAAGATATTGGTTACTAAGACAGATATTAAAATGAAAAAGAATTATAGATCAATTTATCCTCACATCAATTCAACTTACTGTCAATATAAGTTTTGCAATAACAATCATTGGTAAGATCTTGAATTTTTTATTGGTTAGAAGGTTTTCTTGGAAAAAGATTCTACAGATGAGGGTTACGAGATTCATAATGAAGGGTAACATAAGCCATATGTATATTTTTCCCTTTTAAATTATTCATCAATTGTGGACTATAACATATATATTGGCACTCCCACTAGACTTATCTCATGTTTAGGAAGTCTTCCATGAATCTCTTCTAAGAGAGTACATACCTGATCCTTCAGATATAATGATCCCATAGGCTATACCATTGTATAATGATATATTATAAGAATAAAAAATGTTATAAATCTTGAACTATAGATTACTGATCTATGGAATAGTATTACCCACATGGGAATAGTTCTTTGGAGAAATAAAAGATTTGATAAAGCAACATGGGTACTCAAGGATGTGATAGAGAAGAGATAAACATATTTTTATGTACCATAATGATAAAATTCCATTAGTGAAATTCAATTTGGGGGTGGATAGGATGTAACACCCTAATATTATATTTGAATTCCATTGTAAATGAAACTAAAATCATTTGACTGCTTTCATTACATGCTACCCCGAATCTATATGAACAACTATATTTTAAACCATTATAACCAGGATGTTCAATTGTTTTGTATGAATACTAATAACCATAATATGTAATATTTTTATAAAAGTTTCTAATAATTCAAATTTATTTATTATTTCATTATAAAAAAAGTACTCAATTTTCAGTAAAGTCATTGTATGATTTCAAAATATGTTTTAATCGAAAATGTGTGTTATCAAAATTTTTTACTTGAATGTTATAATTAATTTATACCATATATATGAAAAAAATTATGAAATGAATTTCTTTTTTAAAATAATCATTTAAATATTATCTTATGTTTCATTTTTAGAATTTTAATAAAAATATTTATTTTTTATTCAATGGTGAAAAATACAATTTTTTGTATAAATTATAATTTTTTTCACATAAATATCTCATTTTTCTTTGAATATTATTTTAAAGAAACCTAAAATGCTTTTGTTTTCAATTATTCTAATTAATTACTTATGAATCATCATTATAATTTATTTTTATATAAGTTAATATTAGGGCATAAAAGAAATTATATATATTTGAAAATAGTTTTTATGCGCACAATGTGTTTTTATCGTAATAAACTAAATATTATTATGATTTATTAATGATTTTAATGATATTTATATATTAAATATTCAATATAATAATTTAACACTCATTTTTTAAATTTTACAAGGTAATGATGGTATATATAATAAGTTTTATTCATAAAAATTTATTTTTAGAAACTTGGTTTTTATTAAGGTTTTCATGCATAAATGAAGTTAAAATTTTCTACTTGTATAAATATATTCTCATAAAATTTATTATATATTTTAAATAATCCTAATAAATATAATTTAATAGGTTAATGTTAATTTTTTTCCAAGTGATTAGTAAAAACCTTAGAAATTTGGTTCCACGATTAAGGTTAAAATATGTTTTCTAGGGGTTCAAACCCTGAGATAGGGGTATGATTTCCACCCAAATAGGTAAAATTATTATGGTTTTAAGTTACTTTAAACATATATTATCCTAAATTTTAATTATTTTCCATTTAGATCCACTTTCCCATGAAAGTGACCTTAAATCAATGTATCCATTTAATAAATTCCATGGGTGTCCCTCACCATACTTATAAATGGGAACCTCTTATCCATCATTTTGTCACAAAATTTCAGCCTTATGAATTAGAAAATACCTTATAATAAACCTTATTAGAATATTTACCTTCATTTCTAATATTTTTATATTCTATTAAGACTAATCCTTCTGTGCATAAGGAGTAATCCAAATGAGGTCTCTCAAGTAAGAGACATAAATATTGATTAAACTCTTTAATTTTTTTATTCTTATACTACCTATAAACATATTGTATCTATAAAAACATTATCATTCCAATATCATAAATATACTAATATTTTTTTATTATGATGGAATAATAATTTACCACCTTTTCTCAATCCAAGGGGAGATGAAAGTATCGCTGGTGTTAAGATATGGACTACCACCTCTACATTGTGATATAACTCATTTTACACCACCATCATTCACGGTTGGTCATTACAATAGATTTAAAATTTATATATTATATTTATATTATAATAATGATTATATAAATATGAATTAATATTTACCTTTCTTCTCTTCCAACCATTGAAAAATGGAATGGTCACTCATACATACATACAACCTACCATATCTACGTAGTGATGTAATTCATTTTTCATCATCATTATAACACCATATGATTTAAAAATAGGAAAATTATGTTTGATAGTGTATATGACACACAACATTGAGCATAAACAACCCATGAGATATATTATTTCAATATGACCATAATAAACTAGTCATTAAATTTGTGGGTATGAATTGGAATAACTAAATTAAAAAAATTATTTTTTTCAATGATGTACAAACTAAATTAGTTGGTTATTAATTTATTAGAAATTATAATTAAAATATTTTTAATTTAAAATTTTTTTATAGAAAATTATTTTTATTCTTTAAATAAGTTTTTATCTTAATAAATTAAATTAACAATTATTAGTAAATTATTTTAATGAAATTTATATATTTTTTATTCAATAAATTTTTTCCAAATCAACTAATATTTTTATAGAACATGAGATAATAATAAATGATGTTTTATGCTTAAAATATTTCTTTTTATTAGAAAATACTTCTGTCAATGTTACACAAATATTTTGAAATTAAGGTTTCTAGTATTAGAAAATTTATTTGAAAAAAAATATGTTAATTTTTTAAATTAATATGTAAAAATTATATTAGTGGTAATTTTTGATAATTTCTTCAAAATATAAATTTTTCAATGAAAATTAAAAATACATATTTTTTATTGAAAACTTCCCTTTTGTTTAAACAATTTTTAAAATATCCATTTTTTACATTGTTTTAAAAGTAAACGTAATTAAATAATATTATAATTAATTATATTTATTTAATTGGAATCAATTATAAGTTAATTTTTTATCCATATTATTTAATCTTTTAAAAATGTTTCCTTTGGAAAATTATTTTTTCATCGCATCTATATGTATAATTTTGAATTAAATTCTTAAAAAATTTTGATATTAATTTCTAAAAATGGATTCCATATTTATAATAATAATAATTTGTTTTATTTAAAATTTTAATTTAATTTTTGGTAACAATTAATAGTGAAAATAGTAATACTTAATTATTGTTATTGAAGTTAAAACGAGTTTACCGCATGGTTAAACCAAAATATAATTGTAAAATTTCAAATTTAAATTTCAAAAATCCAATTGTATAGTAATATTCCATTATTATCCTATCCCATAATTTTATATATGGTAATTTGGAAGCATTATTCTTAGGAATTAGTTTATCATTTTAAATTCTTTTTGGAAAATTTCTAAGTAGTTTCCATGAATCTCTCCTCCCCCACTTATAAAAGGATACCTCCTCTCATCTCCTCTACAAATATCAAGAAACCATTATTTCAGAAAATACTTGAAAAAATAAATTCCTTATATATATATCCATGATATAGAGTCCTTTTTATCATAAATCCAATCTAGGAAGTCTTTAGGTATAAACCAAAAGAGGATGTCCGAAGAAGAGGTATAGTTCTAAACCACGCGTTTTCATTTAATTTATTCCTTTAAGTACTTTAATTTTCTATAAATTATGATAATATAAAAACATTAGTATCTATAATATGCTGAGATTTATTTTTTTTATGTAATTACCAATCATTCTTCTCTTCCATCAGATGTGAAACAAAACCATCGATCATGTGTATAACGAACAACCATCTCATGAACTGATGTAATTCATTTTCAATCACCACCTCTCATAGGTGGATATAATGATGGATTAATAATATATATATATATATATATATTATTAATGAAATAATTAATCATATATAATTATAATTTCACTTCTATATTTTTACCATCCAATCCATTGGAAAATGATAATGTCACTCGTGTGTACAAGTGGACTACTACCTCCACAAAGTGATGTCGAAATTTTTTAAATTTATTTTTAAATGGATGGTTAAAAAGATAGATTTTAAGGATACATATTATTATATGATATAATAATAATAATTTAATGTTATCATATTATCTACCATTCATTCTTTCATCCGTTAGAAAATTGAATACAACATTTATGTGTATGTACGACCAACAGTCTCCATAAATAGTGTAATTCATTTTTTCAATATCTAAATTATACTAATTAATATAAATACCTTTATAATGAATAAATATGATATTTAAATCAATATTAATATTCTATATATTATTTCACAACGATAAATGAATAAGGACCGAATCTACCAAACCAAAACATACATGAAAAATGTAGTAGTTATCACCCAGAATAATGTTTATAATTAATAGTTGATAATAAATAAGGGATATTAAGTTATATGAAAAATATTTTGGTATGAAATATATTATTATGATTCATAAATATATATTTATAATAAATCTATATTAATTATAATGTAGTTTTTTATAAGTACGGATAAAATGAGACCAGAGGTAAGGGATTTGTAGTCTCTCTTTAATTTATGGGAAACATATTCCATATTCTCCACTTACATAATATTTTGTTGTATATAATGTCACAATGATATATTAAATCATTTTTTTATTTATATTCATAAAATTTAATGTTAAATTTTAATTTATTTCTTTCTTGGGGCTTATAATTTAAAATCTTCTAAAGTGGTAAGGGTTTTTAATCTCAATTTTACTTCTATGAGAAATATTCCATATTCACCAATTATTTCTTTTATGTCATGTATATACCACCAATATAATATTTTTTCATGAAACACTTTATCTTAATTATATTTAAAGTTTCATTTGAAGTTATTTCTTTCTTGGGGGTTATTATTCAAATGTTTCCAAAGTAGTAATAGTTTATTTCACAATATCATCCTTATTCCGGATTGTTTATGTGTAAGTGTCCAGAGGTAGAATTATTTTATATTTCTACATTGAACCCAATATTTCTTATTCTATTGTATTTATTAATTAAACATTAACTTAATAATACCCTTTTTATTATTTTCTTATTAAAATAACTGATTAAATATTTATAATAAAATTTAAATTTATTTCTCTATTCGGTCTAAAATCCTTTTCTTCAATAGATAAATTATTTAAAATATTTTCAAATATGTTTTCAAAATTATAAAAATTCATTATTAAAGAATCATTTAGACATTTTTTAATTTTAAGAAAAATATTGAAATGAATCTTCTTGTGATTTTCTGAACAAGGTACTTTTAACATTGTTACAATAGTTTGAAAAAAATAACTTATACGTGATGAAAACAATATTCCCCCATCATGACCACACTTTGTTTGAATATTAACTTAAGAGTTTACCATTTTATTTTTAATTAAAATATTTTTCCATATATTCATTAAATTTTTAGTTTTAAAAATAGATTTTCAAAGTGAAAAGTGTATTTTTTTCAATAATGTTCTTAATGATATTTTTATGGTATTTCTATTAATTAGTTTTGGAAACCATTATTTTACTTATAAACCATTAGGTAAATGTATTATAATACCATTATTATTATTTCTATAGATGTTTTATGATTTGTTTGACTATAGATGTTATATTTTGATTACATTCTTCATTTTACTCTAGATGGTTAATGGTTATGATTATTGATTTGGGAAATTAATTGCATTTCAAATAATAGTTATTTAATATTAATTTTTACATATCTTTGTTTCTCCCTTTTCATATGAATAATTCATAGGCCATGGTATGTTTTTTTTGGGCCCACTATAACCACTCAATGTATCAGTTGATCTCATGAGATAAACTAGCTTGAGTTTTTTCTAGGGCCATACCCATTTATATAAGATATATTAGCATGATTAATTGATGTTATAGTTATGATGTCCAAAATAAAGAATTCCCTCACTAAGATATTAGTTATTAATGTTCATGTGATAATATTACTCGTTAGAATATCCTTGTATAGGTTTTAAGCTCTTGTGATTATTTATATGAACTTATTTAGATCATTATTTATTCTATAAATATTATTATTTAAGATAAAGTTAATGATTAAATGGAATGTGTTTTAGTTATTTAACATTCTATATTGATTATTCCTTGTTTTATTATAATAGATTTCACTATATTCATCCCTTACTAAGAATTACAACTCACCCCTTCTTATGTTTCCTTTCCTGAGGATGTGAAGAAGTGTGTTATGATTTATTTTCAATGATATTATAAATGTAATAATGGTGTTCTCTAATAAAATTAAATGTTTTATTTTACTTTTTTAAATGTAATGTGAGTTTCAAATATTTTTATAATTTTCCATGACTACTAAATTATGTAGTCCTTTGGTATGTGATCACCTGTATCTAGAACCAATGTAAGAAAGTAACCAATGACTCCTAGAAATTAGGGTTATGTTATTATTGATGGTATCCTAAGAAGTTTAGTATAATTATTAGGAACTAAATTTTGGAAAACATAAATTATATAACATAACCTTATCCATAATTTTTGAGGAAATTAAAATTATATGATAACATCATAATGTTTTATTAAGTTAGATATTTTTTTATTTCCTAGAAATAAATCCATGTCCAGATACTACAAGTAGATATAGATATATATAGTGGTACCTAGGGGTAATAAATCTGGAAACAGATTATTTGGATTTGACTTAATTTTCATATGGTGTACACAAACAATCCTAAATTAAAATTTGGTTTGACACTCTTAGCGGATTTTCGTATTCTGATTAAAACATTATCTACAAACCAATATAAAGGATATGAATTTATTTTTATTACTTTAGAATATTCCCAAAGATACCCAGTTTATGATTTTGAGATTAGATATGAATAAATTTTTCTTTTTATGTTAAGTGTGTCACTAGTTTTGAAATTATACATTATGATTCATAATATTATGATCTAATATAATATATTACATAGTTTATAAATGGATCCTAGTTGAAACAATGGATACTATATTAATATATGTAATCTATGTAGGAATTTCCTTTCTAGGAAATATAAATAAGATGTAGATTGAGTTGTAGCTGGAGAATATCAAATTATAAATATATTGGGGGTGGGTGACCCAATTTATCTCTAACATCCATTCCCATATAGAGCCTCCTATTCATCCAAAATGTGTTGTAACAATCTTATAATACTGCATGTATCAGTAACCTCCATCCTTTAATGGAACTCCCAATCCATTTGAAGCTTGGAAATGGATAACTTCTTTAAAGAAGATATCTCTCACTTGGGGAAGTAATGAATGGGAGAAGGATGTCAGGGAGTTCTTTTCATCTCTTAGGGGATTCAAATAAATAGTGTTCATTTATTCGAAACACTAATAATGAATTATAAATAATAGACCTGGAGTGGAATGATTTTAAGATACATTTCTTTGAACAATATTTCCCTTGTGAGTAATGAGAGTAAATAAATATAAAAATCTAATGTAAAAGACAAAAGGAAGATGAAAATGTTTCTAAAACCTCACAAGGTTAACAAGAAATTTTGTTGACTACATATGTAATCCAAGAGAAATATTGACTATTCCATTGATGGGTTTAGTCCAATCCTTTATAGGGAACTAGTATCGTAAACATTCTCATTATATGAGGATATAGTATCATGTTCTATGAAGACATATAAGGACTTATCCAAGTATTATCACTTCAAATTAAATAAAGAGAAGAAGGAGTATGATGGAATTAAAATAACTAAGGGGAATAAGGGAATGAATGATTTTCCAACAGGTGATAATGGTGTTATAGAACACCCTAGTACTTTCCTGAAGGGAATGAGAGATTGATTAAATTGTTGAGAGAAAGGCCATTAGGCATGTGAATGAAAGGGTAATAAAGAAACCTCTAATATTTAATTTTTTAACTATAATGAGGTAGGGGAAAATGTAAATTAATTCCCCTTGAATCAAGGGAATATACCTTAAAATAAGATAATGAATCTAAGTCAATATTTTTATATTATTACGACCATAGTGGAATGATAAATGTGCTTGTGTAATTTGAATAATGAATTATGTTCTAGAGGTATTTCATCAATGATATTATCATTATAATTATAATGACACATATAATTATTATACTAAATTTCTTTTTCAGTAATGATTTGAAAACATAAATTTAATGGTACTGATGACCAAAAAAACTGATTCAGTGGAGTGGTTATCTTTTTTTAAGACATGTGATTTATAGAAGAAAGCTTTTAATAAGTTCCTGATGTATAGATAATAATGATAAGGATATGTGTATGGGATATTATTCATCAACAGGAAATTGGAAAGTGATTTTATGGATTATTCTGGAGCCTACTAGATTTTTAGAATTATGGAATGTTTCGATAATATGAGATTTTATTTAAGAAATTGGGATAGATGTAATTTTTACAAAAATAATTTTTTACTATTATGGTATTATAGGTATAATCATATTCATGTACACGGTATGTTATTTTAACATATACTCTATGTTTTTTTCGGAATATAATGTTAATTTGATTTTGGAAACATAATAGCCTTCCTTCTAGATTTTCTGACATAGAATTTGGTCAGACATATTTTGTAGGAGTATTAAGGTTAAATATTTAAGAATTAGAATAATTTAAACATTTATGTTATTATTGTGGTTTTAGAAATTAATTAATTAAAGGATAATTTTTTCGAATAAAATTGGATTAAGAAAATCTATAGACATATGGGGTATGACATGTCATACTTTAATAGATTTTTTGATGAGTTAAAAGATAATTTTACTCCATAATGCACGAAAAATTCATCTTGATTACTCTTTGTTTGTGAAAAATATAATAGTGTGTTCACTGTTATAAAATATTCCTTTAATAATTAAAACAATTTCCATAGTCAGTGAAAAAAATTCACTTACTACCAGAGCATGATGAAAATACCTATGATTCTATCTACACTAGAAAAGTAATAATTAAGGGATACTTTATTAGGAATAGAAAAAGTGATGATGAAGGGTGAAGGATGGATTTATTAGGACTAATAAATGCACTGATCAAGGGGGTCCTTTATTATTGAATAAAAAAACTGATAAACGGACCCTTCAAATTCATGTTTTAGCATGGATATTGAATACCTTTATCAGATCTTCTAAATGTCATGATTAAGGGGAATAATGCAATGTTTGGTTAAATTTAGAGAACACTATAGCTGTAGTAACAATAGAAAAAAAAAGTTCCAAATATATATTTTAAATGTAATAAATTTTACAACACTAATAAAAAACATTTTATTATATAAATTTAAAAAAACAAGAGAGTAAAAAAATTTCATATACATTCAAAAACATCAATGTTCCTTTGTCTTTCTTGCTAACCCCCACTCGTGCCATTTCTCAAAAAAACCAAAATGAGAAAGAGAAACATAATTCACCATCATAAGAAAAATATTATTTTATTATAAATACAAAACAAAATGTTTAAATTTGAAAATAAACATTGAGTCAATCAAGAAAGACTGTGTATCAGATTGAGTTGTGGTTAATTCATTCACATCACACCATTTTGTTTCTGTCCTCAAGAATTTTCTCTGTGAAAATTAACTAAATAACCTTTAGATAAAAAGGATAAAGAAATTAATTATGTAATATCAGATAAAATGATGATAAAACAATATGAGATTTATTTCTTAGTTTTAAAGATGTGATGCGTTTTTAATCTAAAATGTAACTAATATGTTTAAAACATGAACTTCAAGTCATACCGAACACAAAATATGTCATATTGATGTGAGATAAATCTCTATATGTCATATATGAATTATGCATCATTTTACTAAAGTATTAAATCAAAATGACTTCGTTTTCATGGTTCTGAGTATGCCACTTTTGTTTCTTACTAAAATGTCATTTCAAACTTGAAACATTCACGATGAGTCAAAATAGTCACATAGTGTGTCAGTTTGATATGAGATTGATTCCTATATGTCACAAATGACTTATGAATAATTTTCATAAATTATCAAGAAAATATGATTATGCTTTATTAGTTTTCAATGAGAGAATCTTTTTAAACTAGAGGATATAATTTAAAGATAAATAAACACATTGATTTATATCGGGCACATCCTGTATTGGATTGAGGTGAGGCTGGTACCTATACAGAAAAATGAACTATAGAATATTCTCTTAAAGTTACAAAATAATATGAATGAATATTCTTTGTTTTGAGTGGTTCACTTATCTTATTTAATAAAATTAATGTGTATTTTAAATAAAAAAAGACACACTTGGATTCATACCATTGACACCATGTGTCAAATGGCAGTGACAAAGATTCTTACATGTCATAAATGACATATGGATTGTCTTCTGAATGTATCAGTACAATCCAAATGCATTATTATAAATTTTTATAATTCCACTTGTATTTTTTCTAAAATGTTGTTTTAAACTAGAAATATTCACTTTGAGTTAGATATTTCACATAATATATCAGATTTATTTGAGACTAATTCACGAAAGTCCAAAATTACTTATTTATCACTGTAATTGATTATCGACACAATCTAAGAATGTTTTCTTAGTTTTTAGTGATTAACACACTATTTGAACTAAAATGTAAAATTTAAACTGATAAAAGACAATATGAGTTATATCGAGCACATTATGCCTCTGATTGAGGTTCATCTAAATCCTATACATCCAAAATTACTTATGGATCATTTTCAAAAATTATAAAAATAACACCGGTGAGTTTTTTCAGTTTTGAGTATGTCACTTGTCTATTTTACAATAATTATTGTCAATATTAAATGCAAAGTCACACTTGGAGTGATAATGGGAACATCGTTCATTAGATTGAGGTTCAAATGATTTCTATATGTAAAAAATGATTTACGGATCATTTTATTGAAGTATAAAAAAAGTAAAAATTTGTTTGATCAGTTTTCAGAATGTCACTTTTGTATTTTAGTAAAATTAATGAGAATTTTAAATAAAAATAAATTCCTAGATTCATACTGGTCACACCGTGCATCAGATTGAGCTGAATTGTAACATTGAGAACTCAGATTGCAATGGATTATTCCATGAGCTGGTTTGGCCACATGTCCCTAAGTGCATATCCCCAAATTCTAGAGACTACCAACTAGTAGTGAGGTTCTGGGGTGTGTATCTGGGGAAACTATGCCCTCTTACCAAATTGTAACATAGTGGTAGAGACATAAAAACAATATAGGAAGCGTCAAACCCATCAGACAATACATGACATCTAAAATAGATATAAACAAAAAAATTCTGATGGAATATCATATAAAATGATGATCTTGAAATGTATCTACAAAGCATCTAAAACTAGTATACATGATAAGAATACAATACATGAAAAAAATACCATTAATAAAAATAAATATCCCATATAGAATCATGATAATTATCCTAGTACTCTTCTCTAATACTCCAAAAAATCAATAAAAATCTATATCATGGAACTTTCCCTTATCCATACCAAATGTCATATAATCTTCTTAGGTACCAAAGGCATCTAGAGTAGGGTGTGAGATAGAATTCTATTATGCCACTTCCAACAGTGTATAATTCTATATACTTAGTGAATATATAAAAATAAAAGTGTTTAGGAAGTAATAAAAATATATAAAGGAAGTAGTGAAAGTAAACAACCCATAAGGTTCTAGTTCATATCGACACCTATCCTCTATTACGTGATTTAACCTAGGTCAGATGTCTCTAAATAAGAATTCAATCTTCTATCAATTTATAATCAAGTCTCAAAATTTGGTGTAAGTCTCACAATCCCCTGTAATTATATTTGATCTAGAGTCTCTTATCCAGGATATCAATAAAGTTTAAGCCTGTAACCCAATCCAAGTTTGTGATTTTTCATGGCTGATGTGTCATATTAATCATTTAATTAATCATTTAATTAATAACATGATCCCATCCTTGAAATTATTTATTTGGAATCTACGTATCACTCCAGGAATAGAATAACCCAACACCATATAAGCCCATACATGTAGATCCTCATCAGAACCTAGGTATCGATCTAGATGTGGTATAAAATCATCTCTCCCCAAGTTTATCATTAGAGGTATGCTATGGGAGCCCAAGATTCATATGTCAAATTTATAATCAACATCCCTTTTAGTCCATCCTTAGAAAACCATAAGTATTCCAAGTATCACTCTGGTATATTGTGGGCCATCCCTCTGATTCCATCCTTGGTAGTTCATATAAGGATTCCAAGTGTGTCTTTGGCATAAGGAAGGCATTAGCCAAATGAGTCTATCCATGGTGCTCTTATATGATCCCATTTTCCACCTAAGGCATATGTTAAAAATTAAATCAACATCATTTAAATATGTTAATTTTAATCAATATAATTATTTCATTTAAACCTCACCTAAGATGGATGCTCGAGGAAAATTCTAAGCTTAGAAGGCTTAGCCTATTAAATTATCTCATGTGGGAAAGTTAATGTAAAAATAAATTCATGCATCATCAAGAAAATAAATTTCCATAGACACTATAAATATTCCTACATTCCATTAATTTAATCAAATTCATTTACAATTCAAATTAAAATTCATTTCATCATTTGAAATCTCATAGAAAGGGTTAACCAACAGACTTTAAAAGTGATCAATTCATATTCATTCCATGGTGGTCTATCTAATTTAACAGCATACCTAATGGGATGTTCCAATTCTAGGTTCATAGAATTTTATCATTTAATAATGAGTTTCTATAATTATATAAGTTTTACCTATCCATTTAAGTTAAGGGATAAATCTATTTCAAGGGAATCAATCAGAAAATCCAGCATACAATACAATGACATATATATATATATATATATAACCTGACATCGAGGGAAAATCATGATACCGCCTACTAAAAGTCCCTGAAAAAACCATTTTACCCTCACTACATAAGGGAATTCCCCCACACATTTTAGGCAAAGGGTTTACAAAACTGTGTGAAAACCATGATAAAATCATTTATCATGAAAAACCATAATCATGAACAGTCATGTTCCCAACATCACATGGTGTTAGACAAACTGTGTGGCCTATAGGTTCCCAATATCTGCAAACACATGGTTTAGGGAAACTGTTTGGTCTGGGTTTCCTAGTTTTTCCTAACCGTGTGGCCCAATATTGTTTACCCATTTTAGGGATTTGGTCTCTAGTCGAGCCTGAAACACACCTGATCCCTTATTAAAAAAATTAGAAATCATGTTTAGGGAGGTTTAAATGAATTTAAACTAAAAAAATATTTTTACATTCATGAAAAGATGGGTCATTATGAACTCTCCTACTTAAAGCAACTCATCCTGAGGTTGGACTTCTGATGGAAAATAGGTGTCTTATGCAAAGAGTTTTAGCCACTAAACTTGTATACTAGCTTCCTTATCCCATGTATCATCTTGTACATAGTCATTCTTCTATCACACCCATACCAATGGAATGGACCTGACTCAGAGTGTGTTCATGCTTTGATCCACTAAACAAACAAGATAGTCCTTGAAGGAAGCATCTAAATCTAGCTCAACCCTATTACACTAAATTACCAATGATGGTTCTAGATAGTATCAAAAAAGTTAATATACATGAAATAAATCATTCATAGAAAAATATATCTTGGGAATTTTTATATATTAAACCATAGGTCTAATTTGTTTCACTACCTCGATGGGTCTAATGAACCTTGGTGAGAGCTTACCGTTCCTCTGAATACGTCTATTGATCATCCTAAGAAATACTCGCCGTATAAACAAGTCTCTGACCACAAACATGAGAGGTTTTTGATGTTTATTGGCATGAAAATACTATCTATAATGATCATTCATCACACTCATTATGTTCAGCTGGACCTACTTTGTATTCTCCTACACAAGACATGGTCCAAACAAAGCATTCCCTACCTCTATCCAGTTTAGAGTTGTATGGAAAGGCATAAAATATTAGGATTTATAAGTATCCATATAAGTTGTAGCCTTAAATATGTTATTATAAGAAAATTAAATGAGGGGAATTTGTTTCTACCAGTAAAACCCAAGGTTAATGACACTTTCCCAGAGCATTTCCTTTAGCACATGAATTATACACTCTAGTTATCAATCTGTATTTGGGTGATATGTCATTCTCAGAATCACATGTGTACCAAAATATTTTTGTTACCCCTATGAGTACCAGGATGTAAAATAACCATCTCATTCATAATGATAGAATGTAGTGATCTATAGAAATATATAACCTCCCTGATGTACAACCTTCCTAACTCATCTATTGATAATATCTCTCGCATGGGTAAGAATTATGCAACCTTCATTAAATGATTAATAAAAACCCACAATGTATCATTTCCAAAAGATGGTCTTGGTATAAAAGTAATGAATTCCATCAATACATCATCCCATTTCCACTTGGGAATAGAAAACGACAATAAAATCCCTTAAAGTCACCGATGTTCTGCCCTCACCTACTAATAAGTGAAACATTTTGTGATGTAGCTGGGAATCTCATGTTTCATTCCAGGACACCAATAATGGTGACATATATCTCGATACATATTGGTGATTTTGTCACGACCCGTCCTCGGCGCCCATGCCGTGACTACCTCAAGCCTGCCTTCTATAGGCCAGGGTCTGGAGACTAGAACAAAAGGCGTAAATCCCGATAATTGAGAAGGCATTGCCTTTATAAAAGAAAACAAAACACCACAGAGTACAAGAGGAAGTAAAAAAATAAGTATAAAAGGAGTGCTAAAAAGTAAATGGGCCAGAATACAAACCCAACTGAAAGTACAACTACAATTGAACAAAAGTACAACCAAAAAAGACAACAGCTGGAAGAAAGGAAGGATCTCCTGGGTCGTCCTCCTCGGATCCTACCTGAAGGGTAGGTATAGATAGCGCAGCTCCTGGATCATCCACCATGGATCCTACCTGAAGGGTAGGTACAGATAGCGTAACTCCTGGATCATCCAATACGGATACTACCTGAAGGGTAGGTACATATATCCTCCACAACGCTCCTTCCCGTAGACCTCCTCCGAGTATCGTCTCGCCATGAAGTCTACCTCCTAATACTGACTCATCGTGAGGTCCACCTCCGGGTATCATCCAGCCTTCGAACACTCGGCCTCCGTCAGCACTGCCCGTCGTCTGCAACCAACACAATGAGGTTCGAGTATAGCCCATGCAGGGGTGAGTATAACGATACTCAGTAGGGACCCCGTGACCCTCAAGGTCTCACTAAAACCGACAAGGATAACCACAAAGAAGATCTCAACAAATAACCTCTACTTAGGTATATGCCCATACATATACCTAAGTTATCAAGTAACCCATCTCAATCATGAGGAAACACAACGATTATGAAATTAGCAGATAACCACTACTTAGATATATTCCCATACATATACCTAAGTTATCAAGTGACCTATCTCAATCACGAGGTAAACACAATGGTCATAGACTCAGCTCAAACCAGGATTTTCATTATCGAAACTGTAACTGCTAAAGAGCCCCGTCTCTGGAGTGTACAGTGATCCTGTCACAACTCCAAGGTACTGTTCAATAACCTAAGACTGTTGAGGTACTCCTCTTGTCGAGTACTACGGGTTAGCCACCAAATCATAGTAGTGGTACCCGCCGTGGTCTGCCACCCAAACACAGTAGTGCATCCCCCCTAATAGCCTGTAGAGGTACTCTCCGGATGAGTACCGCAGGTCTGCACCCAAACACTGATGTGCTCTATCTTCCATGAGTTTGCACCCAAACAAAGTAGTGCTCTATCCACTGGGCTAGTCGACTCACTCCAAGTCGAGTCGGTCAAGTAGTCGTCAGGTCTCAGCTGGCTACACAGTCTTCGTACTCCGTACGCTCGTCTCCGGGAGGGTCCACTCCACGAGCTATAGGTTTATACTCAAAGTATCTCAATGTTCCACAAAGAAGTTTCTCAAAGGACCACCTCGTCATAGGTGTCTCAATGAAATAGACGGCGCATTAATCGGATGCCCGGTCTGTGAGTTATTAGCCTTTTCGTCCGAGGGGCCTGGTTGGTTTCGTTTGCAAACCAACCTGGCTGTATCTCAACTATACCCCAAAATCTCATAGGGTATACACATATGGACCATTTCTCAATGTGATCACCAACGCCGCTGATAGTTCGTCAAACAGAAGTTCGGTCTGAAAGATATCAGCTATTTCGTTCTAAGGGCCCGATTGGATTTCGGGTACAATCCAACCAATCTATACTCCAACTGCGTCCAAACCTCAGGCGAAGAATGCCAAAAGTTCCATCTCATCAAGAGGAATCCAACAAAGATGACAGAACTTCAATCGGATGTCCGGAGCTCAAGATATATGTGTTTCTGCTCTGAGGGCTCAGTTGGTTTCGTATCCTAACCAACTCGGCTGTACACAAAGTTCTCCGAAACCTTGAGTGTAATATAACGAAACGCCCGTCTCAATCCAAGGATCGCATCGCAACTGACGGTGCGTCGATCGGAGGTCTGTAACCCAAGATATGAGTGTTTAAAAGAAACTGTCTGAAAATAGGGGGCTCGGGCCCGGTCCGACCCAGCCCGATACCCCCCCCCCCCGGGTCGGCCTGAACCGGGTCGACCCGAACCGTGTCCGGGTCTGGCCCATTAGGGTGTGGCCTGGCGCTGGCGCGACGTGGCGCCCGCGGACCAGGCGGCTCGGCCGAAACGGCTGAGTGGATGAAATGGACGGGGGGCGCGCTGCCCCCCCCCCCCCGTTTGGAAACCGCAGCCCCCACGTGGGGGCCGCTGTTCTTCCAGCGACGCGGAAGATCACCGTGTCTCCCCCACCGGATCCCACACAGCTGCGGGATCCCACCTTTGCCACGGCGGCTCCTGCCGGCGGTGCGCCGGGGCGGCGACAGCCCCTTCCGTGGACCACCAGACGCGCTCTGGTGGTCCTATTCGCCCGCCGTCTGCGCCTAAGGCCCTCCCTGGACCCGTAGGTTACTGCAAAGGGTCTAAATCACCATTGCGACCCGCTTCATCAATGCCAATCGATCCGCATGTCAAATAAACAATTATAGAGTCTTTGATTCGCCTCTACAGCCCCGAATCCGACCGCGGTTTCGTTCGGCCTCAACGGCGCGACGTGACGGCGCCGCGCTCCTTCGTCGCATTCCTTATAATTTCCACGCGGTGCCGTTGCACCGCGCCACCATTGATCGAGTCGCAATGAACACACATCAAAGGGGGAGGAGGGTCGTCCGTGTTCGTGTGGTCCGACCTCCTCCCGTTATTGCGATAACAGGCGGCCCAAAAAGACGATAAATCAGTGATGAAAGTAATCAGGAACAAAAGAAATAATCTCCCTACTGTTTTTCCGCAATCAAAAGGAAATTCCAAACCTGAAAACAAACACTTTTGCGGATCAACTTAATAATGAGTTGATCCGCATTCTTTTTTTAGAAGGAAAACAATCATGAGATTATTAATATTCTCAAATTAAACCCCTACCTCAAGCGTAGTCGTCGAACGAGGTTTGTCGCGGAAAGGGACGTCGCGGAATTGTTCATCACGAAAAGAGACAGATCGTCGCATCTCGGAGGAACGATATCTCCCTTCCTTTGATGTGGAAAGAAGGAACGAGGAGATGCGCGTCGGGTCGTCGATCTCCGAGGAAGGCGTCTCTCACCGTCATCCGTCATTGGAGGTCGGCGTTCTTCGTCGGCGGTGGTGCGTTCTTTGCATTCTTCGATGAAGAACGAAGAACTTCAAGACTCTGTTTTTTCTCCCAAAAAACTCAACACCACAAGCCCAACAATAATAAAATAAGACTTGTCTTATTTTATTAACACACAAGACAACGTCTTTAAAATTAAAAAATTGAATCAACCAATTAATTGAATTTAATTGCAATGTTTAAACCACCAAATTAATAGAGGCATTTAATATTTAAATAAACACACGAGTTGACTTTCATTAATTGGGGGGGGGGTGTGGGTGCATTACTGAAATTAAGGAGGGGTTGAGGAAGTTGAAAGGGTGGGGCTCATGTGGCCCCCACCCCACTAATATCCTACTTAGCGGATTAGTTAGGATGTGGGTCCCACTCAACCACTTAGCTTAGGTTAACACTTCCTTGAATAAAAATAAAATCTGTTGCACAATATTTAATTTTATTCTTTAGCTAACCCAATTATGTAAAACTCCACCCGAGAAAACGCAACTCCGGAAAACGTGTTTCTAAGCAATTACCAGTGCTGCGATTCCATCGGTGCCCTCAGATTTCAATTCCGAGCACCGGTTCAAAAGCTAGAAAAACCCGCTCGTTCGTTCACTGAGCATACCCAAGCTAAACTTTTGAAAATTATTCCGGGCTCACCGGGCCTCAGAATCAGGTGCCGTCAGAAACTGCGTTCTTGTAAAATCCCAAAAAAAAATAAGAAAAAATATCCCTTGAATTTTATGGGTCTCTACATTACTCCCACCTCAGGGCTTTACGTCCCCGTAAAGCTATAACACAAACTAGGGAAACAAAAGTGGTACTGAGCATGCACCTGAGCCTTCCACTCCCATGTGCTCACCTGGAGGTTCCCGCACTGCCAGTGAAAGCGCACCCGAGAAGTCGACCATCCTCGTAGGATCCGCTCCTATCAATCCTCGATCCCCACTAGAACCTCAATGACGGTCACCCCATCGCCAAAGTCCAGCTCCCCATGGTCGATGATATGCGTTGGGTCAAGCATGTATCTCCTCAATTGAGATATGTGGAAGTCGTCGTGCACCTAGTGCAACTGAGGTGGATGGGTCAAGCGGGAAACCACCTCGCCTACCCTGCTGAGGACCTAGAAAGGTCCATTGAACCTTGGAGATAACTTGTCGCCTCGGCCACATATTCATAAACCTCGTCGAGGTGAGACCCATATAAGGACGTGATCATCATCCTCGAACTCTATTGGTCTCTAATTCCTATTAGAACTGAAACTCAAAATGACTGCTGCCACGAGGGTAAGGTTGACCGACTCAAGAGTGATCGGTCTCACCCTCCTGTGCATGAGTTTATCCTGTGCTGCATGGGGTTTCCTTTTCGCCGACCAAGGAAAACCCATCCCTATGTCGTAGTTAAACCACAACCTTTTTGCCTAATACCGTCAATTTGTGTATGAACTGTGATTGCCCATCCATACTCAAACCAACATCGTAAGGCCTCGATGCATCCACCAAGAGATTCCAACCGAAACTCTCACCTCGAGGGTCTGACCACACCATCGGCGTAAGTGTGATTATCGAGTCTCCTCCAAAGGCACCTCTAGATGTGAGGGTCAAGTCCACAGCTTACCGGAAACTCTAGGTCTGGGACAAGATTCATGTAAGGAAGGAATGATTCATATAAACATCTATTACTACAACAGCTAGTAGTGGACACAGACTGTTCCTTGAATAATTTTTAGATCCATTGGGTCACACTCCTTGACCGCATGCAGCCGCACTCTTCCTCCGCCCTCCAGCTCCCTGAGCCTGGCATGGGTAACTAAGGCGGGTGGTTGTAGCATGTTAAAATGTACACCACCTCATGCTGCTCTCCTAGCTCTACCTCCACGTATTCTGCTTCGCAGACTCATCTCTCCTTAAAGATTCCTCTTCTTGAAACATTTAACACGCCCGAGTCTCTAAGACTAGCACCGATTTCATGTTTCTTACTACACTGTGCAGTCTTCATCCACTCCTGGATGATCTGCACCATCTTTGCCTAAACCCATAGCTTCCACGCGGTGCAACAACACCGCACCTCCTTACACGTGTCACCTACCAGTACCGCCGGTTGTAACTACTGACCAAGAGGTAGTGTTGTATAGCTGACACACTACCCGAAGGCACTATCTCAGGCATCGGTCCACTTACCAAAGCCTTATTACTATGCGGACCATCCTCATGGTCACTCACTAGAAAACACTAGTAGCCAAGTCTACCATCCCCTACACTGGTGTCTCAGCTAGGCGGATAACTCTAGAAAACACCTCCAGCCAGTCCTCTGTTGTCTGGGAATCTGCCTCGTCTCATAACCTCAGAGGCCTCTACTGCTGGAACTCGTGCATCGCGCTCTGCCAGCGTGCACCGTCCACTAGTACGAATGGTGCCATATGCTGCCCAACTGTTGGTGGTGCTGCTGGTACACCACTCGAGGGTGCCAACATAGTATAAAGGGCCCTGCACTGGAGCCTCGTCGCTCAGTGGACCGTCATTGTGTACTATCTCAGAACTATAACTGACTGTTTGAGTGGAGACATCCTGAACAGATGCGACACGGTCAACGTTTTATACCTGGTGAGTTGACCTGGTTTGAGTTGACTTTAAAACTTTTGGAAACACACACGCAATGAGTGTTTTCGTGCACAAAGTAGGAAATCAGATGTCAGGGTCCTGGTGTACGGATACGTCGGCCGCCACACCAACAATGGACTCCTTGAACTAAAGACCACACTCAGTACCAATAACACCATTTCTTCACAGAAAGAAAATATCAGAGTTATAAGTTTTGCGGTAGAACCGACTCCTCTGATACCAATTTGTCACGACCCATCCTCGGGGCCCGTGCCGTGACTACCCCAAGCCCGCCTTCCATAGGCCAGGGGCTGGAGACTAGCACCAAAGGCGTAAATCCCGATAACTGGGATGGAACTGTCTTTATAAAAGTAAACAAAATACCATAGAATACAAGAGGAAGTATAACACTAAGTACAAAAGAAGTGTTGAAATGTAAATGGTCCAGAATACAAACCCAACTGAAAGTACAGCTACAACTGAACGAAAGTACAACATAATAAGACAACAGCTAGAAGAAAGGAAGCATCTCCTTGGTCATCCTCCTTGTATCCTACCTGAAGGGTAGATACAGATAGCGCAGCTCCTGGATAACTGTCCGAAAATAGGGGGTACGGGCCCGGTCCAACCCAGCGCGATACCCCCCCCCCCCCGGGTCGGCCCGAACCGGGTCGACCCGAATTGGGTCTGGGTCCAGCCCATTATGGCGCGGCGTGGCCCGGTGGGCACGGCCCGGCCCCGCCGGCGCGGCCCGGCCTGACGTTGGCGCGACGCGGTGCCCGCGGACCAGGTGGCTCGGCCGAAACTGCCGAGCAGATGAAACGGACGGGGGGCACGCTGCCCCACCTCTTTGGAAACCGCGGCCCCCACGTGGGGGCCGCTCCTCTGCCAGTGATGCGGTGGATCACCGTGTCTCCCCCACAAAATCCTGCGCGGCCATGGGATCCCGTCTCCTCCACAGCTTTAGCCACGGCGGCTCCTACCGGCGGCGCGCCAACAACACCTTCCGCGGACCACTGGACGTGCTCCGGTGGTCTGATTCGCCCTACATCTATGCCTAAGGCCCTCATGGGACCCATATGTTACTGCGAAGGGTCCAAATCGCCTTTGTGACCTGCTGCATCAACACCCGTCGATCCGCACATCAAATAAACAACTGCGGAGTCTTCAATTCACCTCTGCAGCCCTGACTCCAGTCGCGGTTTGGTTCGGCCTCAACGACACGACTTGACAGCTCCTCGCTCCTTCGTCGCATTCCTTCTTGATTCCACGCAGTGTCGTTGCACCGCACCACCATTGTTCGAGTCGCAACAAACACACATAAAAGGGAGAGGAGGGTCGGCCAAGTTGGTGCGGTCCGACCTCCTCCCATTATTGTGATAACAGGCGGCCCAAAAAGATGATAAATCAGCGATGAAAGTAATCAAGAAGAAAATAAATAATCTTCCTACATTTTTTCCGCAATCAAAAGGAAATTCCAAACCTGCAAACAAAAACTTTTGCAGATCAACTTAATAATTAGTTGATCTGCATTCTTATTTTAGAAGGAAAACAATCATGTGATTAATAATATTCTCAAATTAAACCCCTACCTCGAGCATAGTCGTCGAACGAGGTTTGTCGCGGAAAGGGACGTCGCGGAAAGAGACGGATCGTCGCGTCACGGAGGAATGGTGTCTCCCTTCCTTTGACGCGGAATGAAGGAACGAGGAGATACACGTCGGGTCGTTGATCTTCGAGGAAGGTGTCTCTCACCGTCTTCCGTCGTTGGAGGTTGGCGTTCTTCATCGGCGATGGTGCGTTCTTCGCGTTCTTCGACGAAGAACAAAGAACTTCAAGACTCCCCTTTTTCTCCCAAAAAACTCAACACAACAAGCCCAACAATAATAAAATAAGACTTGTCTTATTTTATTAACACACAATCCAACATCTTTGAAATTAAAAAATTTAATAAACCAATTAATTGAATTTAATTGCAACGTTTAAACCGCCCAATTAATAGATGCGTTTAATATTTAAATAAACGCATGAGTTGACTTTCAGTAATGGGGGGGGGGGGTGCGGGTGCGTTACTGAAATTAAGGAGGGGTTGAAGAAGTTGAAAGGGTGGGGCTCGTGTGGGAGCCACCCCACTAATATCCTACTTAGTGGATTAGTTAGGATGTGGGTCCCACTCAACCACTTAGCTTAGGTTAACACTTCCTTGAATAAAAATAAAATCTGTTGCATAGTATTTTATTTTATTCTTTAGTTAACCCAATTAACTAAAACTACACCCGAGCAAACGAAACTCTGGAAAAGGTGTTTCTAAGAAACTATCGGCGCTGCAATTCCATCGGTGCCCTCAGATTTCAATTTCGAGCACCGGTTCAAAAGATAGAAAAACTCGCTCGTTCGTTCACTGAATGTACCCGAGCTAAACTTTGGAAAATTATTTCGGGCTCACCGTGCCTCGGAATCAGGTGCCGTCAGAAACTGCATTCTTGTAAAATCCCAAAAAAAATTAAGAAAACATTTCCCTTTAATTTTACTGGTCTTTACAGATTTTGGCATAAACATCCAATGATGAGTTGTAGAATTCTCACATAAACTCTACTATGATGTCTGATGGGACCCATACATGTCTAAGGAATATTAAGGGGTCATCCCCAACCATGGTCCAACCTAATTATTTATCATACTAGGAAATTATTTCCCTTAGGAAAAGGAATTATGTACTATATAACTCCCTCATTTGTACCCGTTATAGAAGAGTAGAGGTCACTTATAAGGGTAATAGGATAGTATAACCATGATCCTCCTAATCCTCAATGTGAATCTATGAGAATAAGGCCATGAGATGAAATTCGCCACTGGTCTCCTGAACATCCTAAGTCTTAGAATTTAGAATCAGAGCATCATCCACTGGATTTCATTTAATAGATGTGTATGAAGTAATGAAATCAAACAATTGTTGGTACTCAACCCATCTTCACTACCTAATATTCAGATATATCTTTTTTAAGATGTACTAGAAGATTTTATAATATGTGAATACAAAAAAAACTGTCTCCAATTATGTAGTGTCTACAAAAGAAAAATTCATCACTGTAGTAGATAGTTTGAGGTCATGCACTATGTCATTATTCTCATGAGGCATCAAGTGATGAGTCTCGTGCATGAGGACTCGCTCTTCCTGTATCAAAGCAGCAACAAGACTGATTCTTGATCTGTCACAGTATATAATATTGATTAATACTAGATCCATAAGAATCTGTAGCAGTGAATAATTTCATATTCACTTCAACTCTTGAAAGGATAGTTCAAAAGATTCTGACCATAAGATTTCCACACCCATCATTATCAATCTAGTTAGTTGCGGTGCAAGATGTCAGAAATATTTGTTAAATAATTTATAATATCTCATTAACCCCAAGAAACATTGAATGATTAATTAGTTCTGAGGTTTCTACCGTGAAACTATAGCTCTCAAATTCTCTAGAACTACTGAAACTTCGGTCAATGAGATAATATGACCTAGTCTGTCGACATTATTGATCAAAAAGTGGAATTTACCAAGCCTAAAATTGAGTTGATTCTATCTCGATGAAATCATCATGAACTCAAGATGTTTGGATTGGTCATGTATGGATAGTTAATACCCTATGATATCATCAATAAACACTTCCTTGAATGAATCTAAAAATAGGTTGAAGACCTAATTCATAAGATCCATGAAGACAATAGGTCTATTAGTGAGTCCGGACAACATAACTAGGTACTCGTATAGACCATAAATACTCCTGAGAGTTGTGTGTCATACATCTGAGGACTATACACAATCCCAGTAATAGTATGAACTCAAATCTATCTTTTAAAACACTCTCACTCCTAAGGGTTTATTAAAGAAGTCTTTTATACAAGGTAGTGGATACCAGTTCGTTATTGTGATCTGATTCAAATGATGATAATCCACGTAGGGCATGAAGGTACCATCAAACTTCTTGGAAAAATGGGATGGTGATACCCAATGATAAGTGTTCGGGTGTATGATTCATTTTCCTCCTGATCCCTTAACTTCTTTATGTGCTCCAATGGATTCTTAAGTTCCATCATATAAGAAGGAATGGTCACTAGTTATGATATTGTAATAAGCTCAATGGTGGACTCCCCCTCTCGCATAGTAGGTACACCAGAGATAAAGTAAGGAAATAAATCCATTAATCACTCCACTATAGTAGAAAAATAGTGGTTGTAATCCGTATTCATCAAAGAAAATACTGACAACCTGATCTGTCATAATGTAAGGTCACTGCCACTCAGGTCCATCTCAGGTCACACTCACATCCCATTAACCCTTGTCCACTTTCCTAATTCCCTCAAGTGATGTAATCATCATTCTTATATGTTAGAATTAAATATCGTATCGATAAGGAACAAACCATTCCATCTCTATGATTACATGAAATCCCACCATATTAAGGATAAAGAGAATCCACACAAAAGGTAACCTCCTATCTCAAGGGGGTAGTCCTTATAATGGTTAATTCCCTATGATCCATACCTAATGGTGTATTTAGTGTCATAACACCATATATGTGATTTATATTGAGGCCCAGACTCTCAGTGGTTGATGCAAATATAAATGAGTGAGATGCACCTATGTAAAATTAAGTAGAGACTAAATTGGAGTCAACTGTAATACTGCCTCATATGTTAGAAGGTCTATAGATATTCTCCTATAACGTAGGTGGGACTGCATGTAACTAGACTATAAAATTGACCTGGGTCACTTACTGACTACACTGAGTAATCCCACCCTACCAGCACTGAGAATCATATGTCTGGATTCCTTTACCTCGACTACCACTAATGCATGAGCGGCCAGTGGTATTCAAGCTGCCTGCTTGTCGTGATACTATTGGACCAGCTCCTAGTTGTGTAGTAGGCATAGATCCATGCTCTCTAGGTGCTTATGTGAAGATTATGTCAAAATACTGAATATCACCTATCCTACACCAGCCTCTGTATTCCATTGTATCTTATAAGAACTACAGTTTTTTGTGACCCTGCTACCTGCACTGCTGAATAACCAAAAAGATGTCAGCACAAGTATCCTTAGTACTTCTACCTCAATGAGAAACCTTGAAAAATTTATTCTACTTATAAGAATAAATAATAATAGACCTTGGTTATGATCATCCCTATCTCTCACCCTCATCCTCCCTCAAATATTTCACTACGATAAGCGATTGGTAGAATATTTCAAAAATAGTGGTCAATTGGAATACCTTGACCTACGACACGATGGAATATTCTAACCCATCCAAAAATATCCTTGCATTCATATGATCATCACCTACTAGAGTATAAGTGAACCATTATAGCTATATAAAATGATCATATTATTCCAAAATAAACATAATTCCCAACTGTAGGTTCATGAATTCTCGAGAACTATCATCTTTCCATGTTTGGGAAAAGAAATAATCATAGAAGATCATCTAAAAATCATCCCATACCATATTTATATTCTGATCAGTCTGGGTGATATCATCCCACCACCTCTTGGATGAATCACACAACATATATGAAGTAAGTTTAAAAATATTCCTCGGAGGCGTCTTTAGATGCATGAATATTGAAAAGTAGGATGTTAACCAAGTCTCCTCAGCATGTGGTCGTCCATCCCCCGAAAAGTTGCAAGGATTATTCTATAAAAATTCCCAAGTCAACTCTTCCATACTCTGGGCATGTCAAACAACACCTCTCTTATTCTTTAGAATATTTAGAAAGACCCATTGGAACTTGGAAACATTTATCATATTAGGAATAGGAAGAGGTTCCATAGGTGTCACAATAAGAGGAGTCACTAGTGGCCCAGTTCCCACCACCTCAAGTGTATGGTTGTTACCAACTTCATAGATTTTGATGAGAGGACTTCGTGGCGGAATGAAAATATAATTCCAAATAAACCCCTACAAAGATTTTTAAGAAATTGAAAATATTTCAAATAGAAAGCTAGGACTTGTATAAAGTCTTACGATATAAACTATAATGCCTCTCTTCCTACCCCAAATTTCAGGTCTATATGGTAATGAAGACCATAATAAGACTAAATAATGTAAGATATACCCCATTATCCACTAATAAAGTTGGGTTCAGGTCCACGTATTTGTTTTAGATATATATAAGATGTATTTTCTTACATTACAAGTCATATTCCTTTTTGATTTTTTCTTATTTGAATATTGAAATTACTTTAAAATGGGTAAATTAGACAGATTAATGTTTTCAGTTCATAAGGAATCATAATACTTATGAAACAAAATATGGAATCAACTTAACCCACACCATAACATGTTCCAACCCATATGACCAATGTTCCATGGATCAACAACCCATAATTTGTTATTCAATGTGTGTGATTTAATATATTTAAGAAAAAACTGTTTATTTGAGGTAGTAACTTTAAGTGTTAATTATTATTTTCAGTTCCTATAATAAGTGTCATCAAAATTCAATACATAATCATGTCATGAACAATACACAATTGGAAAATGAAAGACAAAAATGAATGTGAAATGGATAAATGCATGGCATGTTTGCCTTATTGTGCCGATAGGGATGCATGTGATGCAATTACCTCATATCATCAAGCCCTGGTAAAGAAATATAATTTTAGTTTTAATATTAAAATAAAACAATAAAATAGTTGTTTCTCCCAGTGGTGATGTTTAATTTAACATAAATTTCATAATCAATAAATGAAATTACCCATCACATGTAATTTGGGTTTCCCCTATACATGGGTTTGCTTTGTCCAAGCACATGGTTATTTCCTAATACCATTAAATACTAGTCTCCAATATAAGACCCAGACATTTATAAAATTGAAAAATATTCTCTCATACCACTTTGTAACATCCCATAGTGGAATCCAATTAACCCATACCCCAAGCTAGTGGGTCACATGGAATTAAGCACACCTCTATGTACGCCAAAGGCTACTGACTAGTAGTGAATATGTGAAGGTGGTTTGGGGGGGGAGACTATACCCTCATGTCAAAGAATCACATTGGATATCATAGTAAACATAAAACAACGAAAGCATATTACATAAGAATATAGAATAAATAAAAGTGTCTATAAACACAAATAACTAAACAACTAAATAAAAATATCAAAATCCACTAAGGTAGTGTCAGATACATATATGGATGCATGTCATGCTGATACAAAAAAAAGGGAATAAAAGAACATGCATATACAAACAATAAAAAAAATATAAAAGCTACTCCATTAGGATCTTAAGAAAATTCTAAGTCCTCTTCTCCCGAGCACCCTCTATAAGAAAAAGTATCAACAACCTTTAGCAAGGCACATTACATAATCTGAACATGCATTTATATAATTATCTCAGGTTCCAATGGAAGAATGAGTAGTGTGTGAGATAAAAATCATATAAGGAAACCAATAATTGTGACTATAATTAATTTAAGAAGATCAGGTAACTAAACATTATGTGGGTACAAACAGGATATGAATAAATGATGAAATAAATAACCATCCAACTCAGGTTTCTATAGGACACCTAGAGGGTCTACCTGCTTTATCTCATGGTCAGAATAAATTTATGAACCATTAGTATATAACATATATATATATATATATTATACTTATATTTATTTAATTAACCAGTATGAACATGGTATGTGCAGTAAAAAGAATCCATATACATGTTGTACTACTTACTGGTTGGACCAGGAAATAAATCAGAAATGTAGAGACCCGAAGCCTGACGTACATTGACATTACATTACTTTTGCGGAATACTTAGTACATAAAAAAAAACAAACACACAAGGATCGTAATAGTTTAGTGTCTTTGGAAACTCGGAATATAATCTTCTAATCGTGGTGAAAGATCTTCAAAATCTCCCATAAAGATCTTATTTTTTTTTACCTAAAACCTTTCTTTATATCCTGGGGAAAAGAAAACATAAAAGGGTGAGCTCAAATGCTCAGTAAGGGAAAAGAAAATAAATATCAATCACATCATATACATAAGCACATAAATTTTGGAAATCTTAACCTGCAAAAGAGATCATAATTTCATAACATGGGGTAAATCATGGCAGTGAAATGTAATCACAATAATCATAACATAAAACATGAAACTTTGTGGCATTTACACATAATCATAGAGAATCATTTCTTGTTAGTCAAGACTCATTGCCAAGACTATCTTAGTGGACGAAGTCCCTTTCTGAATCGAGTAACCCTTGTTTCAGTCCTGTTTCACTGAACCGGTATAACCTACCATTTCATCCATGTCTATCTCATGATATATAAAATATTTACCCAATGAATTGGAGGGAGATATAGGTCCCACCCATCTCATAATGATACCATTCTTATATGTGCCACAAAATCATAAATCATACATCATTTCATAACCCATGTAATAAAAATGGGATTTTTAAACAACATGACATCATAAAACCATTCATATAAGATAAATGAATTAATAAACATAATTCCATCACAACATAGTCAAATCAATGTAAAAATATGGATAGAAACAGAACCCTTTATTATCTTAGATGGAAAATAATTTTGATAAAACACTTGAAATGAATTCTTGAGGAAAATATCCTTTCTTCTTCAAAAACACTTTTCCTTTCATAACATGTCATACAATTATAAACTAAAAGAATTTGATTAAAAATAAACTTGAAAACTTGTAAAGGAAGATTCTTGGAAATAATGTATTAAAAATCCATTCATGCCGTATAAGTAAAAAAAACATTCTTTGTACTTTTGTCGGAAAAGTCAAAAAGTACCTCGTACGAAAAACGACAAAAGATTCCTTTCATTTCTTTTACTAAAAACTCACCGAAGGGTAAAAATGGATTTAAACAATTGTAGGTGGATGGAAATAATATTACATATTTATGAAACATGGATGTGGATGATAAAATACACCCCAGTAAATACTTACGAATAAACAATCTCGGATAAAAATGAGATTGTGATATTTCCCTTACATTAGGTCCGATTTGCTTTGTTCGTGTCCGAAGCTCCTGTATAATGGTTTAAATAATGTTATTGACTTATTACATAATCATACATATTGATATGATATCATATATGGTCATATCATTAGATTCTTGTTAGTAATATTTCATTGTTACTTGTTACTCGGGTCTTTATAACTTTTTGTTCTCATGCGTGTTTTGCCGAATAAATTCTTATTCTTATCTTTAGGTTATAGATACTTAATTTACAGAATGGTATTAGTGTATTATATACCATATTCATTCATTCAATTCATTTATATAATCATTATGAAATGAGGATCATGTAGAACGAGTCGCATCACATCGTGGAGACGGTATTCCGTACGTACGCACGAGTGATGATATCTTTCCTATGATCGTGGAACTGTATTGGAGCATATATATATTATTTCAGTATCAATATTACTTTATAATAATCATATATAGTTACTCATTACACCATTATACCCATCCTTGTAAGGTGATGGTGGAAAATAGATTACACCACGGCGTGGAGACGGTATTCCGTACGTACGCACGCGCGGTGATTTCATTTTTCCGTAGGATGGATAGAAGGTGAATTAGGGTTGTTTCATATTTATAATAACATATCAGTATGTAAGTAATACTGATGTTATTACTTTGTCATGAAACAACTAAAGAAGAAGAAGTTGAAGAAGAAAGAAATTGAAAAGATCGGTAATGGATATTACCTCTTCTTTGGAACGCCTCTTTGAATCCTCCACTTAAGGAACTAAGAGTGGTCTTTGGAGAAGACCAGGACCTCTAGGATTATTCTAGGGAAGTTTAGAGGAGAAAATGGCAGGGGTTGGCCGAGCTTGAGTGCTCAAATTGGTGTGAGGAGGAGGGGGAGGAGGTGTCCTTTTATAAGAGGGGTGAGGGGCACCTTTGGAAAAGCTAGAAATATTAATTTATAATAAATTCATATTCAGTTTCCAATGGCTCCAAAGTTTACTATTCAAAGGTTGAGGTGGGTATGGGTCGAAAACAACTCATCCAATAGAATTTAGACAGGTTTGGGTACTTATATTAACCTTATCTTTAAGTATTAACTCTAAGTTAATTAGTTTCACTTTTACAATGTCTCTTTGTATTTTTATATAATATGGTTAATAAACTTACTATATACATCCAAGAGACCCCCAAGTGGTCCATTAATGATGAACCTATCATGATATAAGTCTCTTGGCCGAACCTTAGATTTTTAGGAATTTAATATCAATTAATAATATAATATTTTTTTTAAGAACTCTTTTATGTCAATTTTGACACTATTCAATAGTTGATTTTTGTGATACTCATAACAGATTGATTACTTCGAACAAAGTCAATTAAATCAATACTAATATATCATATTATCTAGAAAATTAGTTTAATTCATTAAAAGTTTCATATTATATTTATTTGGGTATTTATAATATCAATTATTTTAATTTTTCACTATTTTAGTAATTACTGCATCATCATTGTGTCATAAATAAAATAAATTATTTAATGTCTAAAAATTATAAATAAAATATAATTATGTAGGAAATATTTTTATCTTTCTAATGAATATTTATAATCTAAAATCCAACATATATAACCCTATGTAACAATTGTTTTTCTAAAGGATATATGCTTGTGTCATTTTTGTATTCATTTTAACTTAATTAAAATAAAGTGTCATTATCACTTACAAGTGGATCAATGGGGTCCCAAAATCGTCCCCAAGATGCCCATGGTGGACCATGTATCAACCAATAGGGTTAAGACACGTTTTAGGGTAATTTAATATTATTATAATATTATTTTTTAACCCTTATTTACCGGATTTACCCTTAACCATGGTAAATAAAATATTTACCGCAGTAATTATTCAAAATGTCTAAAAATAAAAGTTACCTATTTACACAATTTGAACATCCTGATTCCAAATATGGAATCCATTTTTCTAAATCCAAAACACAGAAATGGCAGAAAGTAATTTAAAATTAATTCCCGCTGTCAAAACAAAAAGCGTGTTTTTAAGAGATAATAACTATCAAAAGATTGACACTTTTTTATGTTCGGTTTAATTGTAAAATTGTGTCCAATGACCAACATTATATTAAGTGGTAAAAATATATTCTAAATATACTTTAAAACCATTCAATATTATAATTTAATCACATAAGATATTACGATGAAAAAAGTTGTTTTTAATTAAAATATAGCGTGTTTTTACTATTCGTTAAAATATGAAAGTTATCGGAAAAATATCAAAACTTTATCTAATGTAAATTTTTATATCCTGATTCAAAAGAAGAATATTATTTTGTCAAATTGAACATATAAACATGTCAAAAACCATATTTAAAGTGGGTGCGCCATCCAAAGGCAGCAAAACTGCATTTTTTTAAAAATACTTATTTTACCCGAAAAATTTATTTTGTTCTTATACCATGTTCTAGAAATGAGTAAGATGAATAATAATGTTATAAAATTCAAAATTTAGTTAATACTATTCATAACGGCTAGTTCATGACAATATTATAATATATCATTGTTTATTAAAACCCGGTATTGCGTACAACACACGCTATCGAGGAAGGTCGCGATTGCGTGTAATGCAAGCCAAGTCAGGGTTGCGTGTTGTGAAAGAATCCTTCGTTGTTTTGTATAACAGAATCCAACCATATTTCATTTATACATTTAATATATATATATATATACTCAATGTTGCGTAGAATAACTATTATCAAAATTGTGTGTAACACGGTCCAAGAATAGTGTTGCGTATACTGCAAGCTAATACGGTGTTGCGTATAGCGCAAGGTAATCTTGGTGTAGAATACAACACAAGACATTAATGTAATTAAAAGAATATTTTTCATAAAATCTCGGGGTGTTACATTCTACCCCCCTTAAAATGAATTTCGCCCTCGAAATTCGTTGGGGTTATAAATGGTTTACTATTTGAAAGTTTCTTTGATAGAAACCCACATCGTAAAAAGGAAAACCAAAACTTATCTTTACAAACTAAAGTATAAAACGTAATGGTTACCCAAGTTAACTAATCACTCGGTATCCACATAGGAGAACATAGGTGAAAATATGGACATGGAAGAGAAATCTAACCGTCATGTTCTGATGGAGAGTGGTAGAGAACATGGCTATGGAAAATCCAGTAATCACAAATCCATAAATTTGTGATGATCTAAGGTACCATCTGATTCATCAGGTATAAGATCACTAGGACAACATTTTTGGTTTTCAAGATCATTTCCCTAAAGTTGAAAATTAGAATAAATACTTACTTTATTTTGGTACAATCTCACTGTTGTTCGTGCCTTGAACAATTTCCACTTCATCTCTTAAATAAATGAGGTTGAATTTGTTATTCGTGAAGTGTTAGCAGATCATGTGATAGAACGACGGGTCATTCCATCTATCTCAAACAAAAGGTTAGCAAAAATTATATACATAAGTCGATCTATAGTGATATTAATCATATATGGTTCCTAAAATGGACTTATACTTCATATATCATACTGCTTAATATAATAAAACTAGTTTCTACTAAACAGGGACTTCCTGTAGGCCAGTGGTAGGCGATAAAGGCCAGTCGCACTTCGGTTGTGGGTTCGATTCCCACAGCCTTGTCCGAAGCGATGGGCTGTCACCCGTCCTGTAGGTTGTCCTTTTTCTAAAACTACATTACTATAACATCCCATCAATAATATCAAAAATATTTTATCCTTAAACAATACTAACTTATGTCCAACATAATCCATTCTAATCTTTAGGCTTATCCATAATACTGCAGTCCACTCTCATAACATAGTGAAAACGATTACCAGAGATTTAATACCATCGTTGATCCCCATATATCATAAGATATGTTTTGTTGGTCACATTCCAAACATTCAAAGTCCTTAATCATGTATTCTCTTGAATACCCATTGAACCTTATTGAAAACATGAGTGCTGTTAAAAGTTAACTCTTTCCACATACCAAAATCCACAAAATTATTTATACTCAAACCATGATATCACTTAGTCCTTATATCAATCATGAGCTCATGAATACAATCAAACATCTCATTATCTTCTTATCCTTTCATTATGCACTTATCATCTACTTTCCAAAATATTTGAATCACTTTTCATAGTTACCGGTACCTTAAAATTATTGAAAACCACAATAGACCAATACTTAAATATTTCAACACACCATAAAAGTACCTCAACAACATTATTCTTGAATACCAAAACACTTCAGTCCATCCACATCAATGATTATCCTGGAATAAGTCCTTCCTTGATTTAGAAGTAACTTTTCAGGTTAGGGCATTGAGTTGGGTAATGCCCATGTTCTCCACAAATAAGACATTGAACTCCATAACAGTCTGTCACTCTATGACCCTTTTCTCCACATAGATAACATCGGTCCCTCCATTTGAGGTATTCCTCAAGGTTCTTCTTCCCTTCTTTAGAAATCTCAATCTTCCTTTCTTTATGCTCCTCAACATGTGAACATGCATAATAGTCTATCTTCCTCTTCTTTGAAGAATTAGGCATACCACTAAATTTCACCTTGTTAATCATATATCACGATGATTGATTCGGCATAATCACAACATCTTTCTCTCTAGGCATTACACAATTTTGTTGCTCATAGTCACCAATTTGTCCATTGGATTCAATGTTAATTGAATTCCTTTTGGTTCCCTCCATTAACTAAAACACAAAAATAATTTTGTGAGAATCAGAAATCATGCTAGAGAAAACAACATAGTAAAGGGAAAGTATCCTCAATACCTAACTTCTTAGGTTTAATCTAATATCGTTACCATAGTTCTAGGAATATATCTTATACGTATACTTATCCTTAGGGACATCCCTAGACATACCTTAGAAATAACTCTAGGGATCTCACTAACGTTTTCGCATCCTAGTTTCCAAAGGTTGACTAAACCTTTCCTCTGATACCAACTGTAGAGACCCGAAGCCTGACGTACATTGAAATTACATTACTTTTGCGGAATACTTAGTACATAACAAAAAAAAACAAACACACAAGGATCGTAATAGTTTAGTGTCTTTGGAAACTCGGAATATAATCTTCTAATCGTGGTGAAAGATCTTCAAAATATCCCATAAAGATCTTCTTTTTTTACCTAAAACCTTTCTTTATATCCTGGGGAAAAGAAAACATAAAAGGGTGATCTCAAATGCTCAGTAAGGGCAAACAAAAGAAATATCAATCACATCATATACATAAGCACATAACTTTTGGAAATCTTAACCTGCAAAAGAGATCATAATTTCATAACATGGGGTAAATCATGGCAGTGAAATGTAATCACAATAATCATAACATAAAACATGAAACTTTGTGGCATTCACACATAATCATAGAGAATCATTTATTGTTAGTCAAGACTCATTGCCAAGACTATCTTAGTGGACGAAGTCCCTTTCTGAATCGAGTAACCCTCGTTTCAGTCCTGTTTCACTGAACCGGTATAACCTACCATTTCAGCCATGTCTATCTCATGAGATATAAAATCTTTACCCAATGCATTGGAGGGAGATATAGGTCCCACCCATCTCATAATGATACCATTCTTATGTGTGCCACAAAATCATAAATCATACATCATTCATAACCCATGTAATAAAAATGGGATTTTTAAACAACATGACATCATAAAACCATTCATATAAGATAAATGAATTCATAAACATAATTCCATCACAACATAGTCAAATAAATGTAAAAATATGGATAGAAACAGAACCCTTTATTATCTTAGATGGAAAATAATTTTGATAAAACACTTGAAATGAATTCTTGAGGAAAATATCCTTTCTTCTTCAAAAACACTTTTCCTTTCATAACATGTCATACAATTATAAACTAAAAGAATTTGATTAAAAATAAACTTGAAAACTTGTAAAGGAAGCTTCTTGGAAATAATGTATTAAAAATCCATTCATGCCGTATAAGTTAAAAAAAACATTCTTTGTACTTTTGTCGGAAAAGTCAAAAAGTACCTCGTACGAAAAACGACAAAAGATTCCTTTCATTTCTTTTACTAAAAACTCACCGAAGGGTAAAAATGGATTTAAAAAATTGTAGGTGGATGGAAATAATATTACATATTTATGAAACATGGATGTGGATGATAAAATACACCCCAGTAAATACTTACGAATAAACAATCTCGGATAAAAATGAGATTGTGATATTTCCCTTACCTTAGGTCCGATTTGCTTTGTTCGTGTCCGAAGCTCCTGTATAATGGTTTAAATAATGTTATTGACTTATTAAAGAATCATACATATTGATATGATATCATATATGGTCATATCATTAGCTTCTTGTTAGTAATATTTCATTGTTACTTGTTACTCGGGTCTTTATAACTTTTTGTTCTTATGCGTGTTTTGCCGAATAAATTCTTATTCTTATCTTTAGGTTATAGATACTTCATTTACAGAATGGTATTAGTGTATTATATACCATATTCATTCATTCAATTCATTTATATAATCATTATGAAATGCGGATCATGTAGAACGAGTCGCATCACATCGTGGAGACGGTATTCCGTACGTACGCACGAGTGATGATATCTTTCCTATGATCGTGGAACTGTATTGGAGCATATATATATTATTTCAGTATCAATATTACCTTATAATAATCATATATAGTTACTCATTACACCATTATACCCATCCTTGTAAGGTGATGGTGGAAAATAGATTACACCACGGCGTGGAGACGGTATTCCGTACGTCCGCACGCGCGGTGATTTCATTTTTCCGTAGGATGGATAGAAGGTGAATTAGGGTTGTTTCATATTTATAATAACATATCAGTATGTAAGTAATACTGATGTTATTACTTTGTCATGAAACAACAAAAGAAGAAGAAGTTGAAGAAGAAAGAAATTGAAAAGATCGGTAATGGATATTACCTCTTCTTTGGAACGCCTCTTTGAATCCTCCACTTAAGGAACTAAGAGTGGTCTTTGGAGAAGACCAGGACCTCTAGGATTATTCTAGGGAAGTGGAGAGGAGAAAATGGCAGGGGTTGGCCGAGCTTGAGTGCTCAAATTGGTGTGAGGAGGAGGGGGAGGAGGTGTCCTTTTATAAGAGGGGTGAGGGGCACCTTTGGAAAAGCTAGAAATATTAATTTATAATAAATTCATATTCGGTTTCCAATGGCTCCAAAGTTGACTATTAAAAGGTTGATGTGGGTATGGGTCGAAAACAACTCATCCAATAGAATTTATACAGGTTTGGGTACTTATATTAACCTTATCTTTAAGTATTAACTCTAAGTTAATTAGTTTCACTTTTACAATGTCTCTTTGTATTTTTATATAATATGGGTAATAAACATACTATATACATCCAAGAGACCCCCAAGTGGTCCATTAATGATGAACCTATAATTATATAAGTCCCTTGGACGAACCTTAGATTTTTAGGAATTTAATATCAATTAATAATATAATATTTGTTTTAAGAACTCTTTTATGTCAATTTTGACACTATTCAATAGTTGATTTTTTTGATACTCATAACAGATTGATTATTTCGAAAAAAGTCAATTAAATCAATCCTAATATATCATATTATCCTAGAAAATTAGTTTAATTCATTAAAAGTTTCATATTATATTTATTTGGGTATTTATAATATCAATTATTTTAATTTTTCACTATTTTAGTAATTACTGCATCATCATTGTGTCATAAATAAAATAATGTATTTAATGTCTAAAAATTATAAATAAAATATCATTATGTAGGAAATCTTTTTATCGTTCTAATGAATATTTATAATCTAAAATCCAACATATATAAAACTATGTAACAATTGTTTTTATAAAAGATATATGCTTGTGTCATTTTTGTATTCATTTTAACTTAATTAAAATAAAGTGTCATTATCACTTACAAGTGGATCAATGGGGTCCCAAAATCGTCCCAAAGATGCCCATGGTCGACCATGTATCAACCAATAGGGTTAAGACACGTTTTAGGGTAATTTAATATTATTATAATATTATTTTTTAACCCTTATTTACCAGATTTACCCTTAACCATGGTAAATAAAATATTTACCGCAGTAATTAATCAAAATGTCTAAAAATAAAAGTTACCTATTTACACAATTTGAACATCCTGATTCAAAATATGGAATCCATTTTTCTAAATCCAAAACACATAATTGGCAGAAATTAATTTAAAATTAATTCCCGCTGTCAGAACAAAAAGCGTGTTTTTAAGAGATAATAACTATCAAAAGATTGACACTTGTTTATGTTCGGTTTAATTGTAAAATTGTGTCCAATGACCAACATTATATTAAGTGGTAAATATATATTATAAATATAATTTAAATCCATTCAATATTATAATTTAACCACATAAGATATTAAGATGAAAAAAGTTGTTTTTAATTAAAATATAGCGTGTTTTTACTATTCATTAAAATATGAAAGTTATCGGAAAAATATCAAAACTTTATCTAATGTAAATTTTTATATCCTGATTCAAAAGAAGAATATTATTTTGTCAAATTGAACATATAAACATTTCAAAAACCATATTTAAAGTGGGTGCGCCATCCAAAGGCAGCAAAACTGCATTTTTTGAAAAATACTTATTTTACCCGAAAAATTTATTTTGTTCTTATACCATGTTCTAGAAATGTGTAAGATGAATAATAATGTTATAAAATTAAAAATTTAGTTAATAATATTCATAACGGCTAGTTCATGACAATATTATAATATATCATTGTTTATTAAAACCCGGTATTGCGTACAACACACGCTATCGAGGAAGGTCGCGATTGCGTGTAATGCAAGCCAAGTCAGGGTTGCGTGCTGTGAAAGAATCCTTCGTTGTTTTGTATAACAGAATCCAACCATATTTCATTTATACATTTAATATATATATATATATATATACTCAATGTTGCGTAGAATAACTATTATCAAAATTGTGTGTAACACGGTCCAAGAATAGTGTTGCGTATACTGCAAGCTAATACGGTGTTGCGTATAGCGCAAGGTAATCTTGGTGTAGAATACAACACAAGACATTAATGAAATTAAAAGAATATTTTTCATAAAATCTCGGGGTGTTACAAGAAATCCCTGACCATCGTAACAAGATTATATTCTTATGTAATAGTCTCCAACATCTCATAATCAGTTGGAGATGTCATGATTTTCACTTGATATAGTGAGTATGTCATTATGTCAACACTCTAATAAGGTATGTGGTACATCATTCCCACCATCCAAATAGTGTTAGTGGTGTGACAAATTAGGCTGAACACCTAATGTAATGGAGGCTAATACTGTCATGCTCAAAATATCCCTTACTGTATTACCACATCCCATAAAAAATAATAATCATACTTATAATATAAGTCATGATAAATTACCTCCCATTTACTTAATTCATCAACCACAAATTTAAAAAATGTACCACAATTCAATTTAAGGTTGTTAAGAAAGAATATAATAAATAGTGTGGACTTAACACCATTTATCAGTCATTTCATTTAATCCATTCATCTCATTTATTGGAAATAAATAAAAAATGTATAATACAACCTATATAATCAAATCTATTTCATTAACTAAAACACATAAAAACAATTAATAAGGCTCAAGGGGGAATTTAAGAGGTGACATGATCAATAAGAAAATTTCCTACATGATAAATTCTAAGAATATGTTGGCTAAGCACTTAGGAGTCTCCTTGGGTAAAATTAAACAATCATGTATCAAGCATTTATTTTTAAATATAATATGAATTCTAAAATAGTATTTTAAAGCACATTTATAATAAACCATTTAAGGGAAACCATTTTGAAACACCCAAGGAGTGTCCATAAATGAATTAATCAACTTGTAATCCACTAAAACGTGATTAATATGAAAGTAATAAGATGCAAGGATCCATTAAATATGAATAACTCAACTAAGAGGAAAATTATCATATAAGTTCATCATGCAACACAATGTCATATAAATGGATATTCAAAACTCATGGAGAAAATGATGATACCACATACCTTAAGGTCGTAGATGACTCCTCTCATTATGTTGAATATGGTTTCCGAGTAGGTTGGAAGGAATCTAATTTTTTTTGGAAGAATTGAGAATTGTGAAAATTAGATTGCACCTAAATAGAAAAACAAATCCAGAAATGAACATATATTTAAGATAATAGAATAGAAGAGATTATTGAGATAGATCTGTCTGATTGATCATGATTTTGACCCCGAATGATGAAGTTATCTCAAAGCCAAGATTGTCTGGAGGAAGTGCTATGAACGAAAAGTAAGGGGTTATTCTAATGGAATGAAAAAGAGGAAGAAATAAAATAGTTTAATAGAATTAAATAGGTGGAGAATTTTATTTTACCTTCAAATAGGGGTTTCATGGTTTGGCCTCATAGTTGGGAAAAACTAAGTGAAAATTGTTCTGACTCTCACTGATTAATGAAAATACTCACACGGTTGAGGCACACGATTAACCAAAATGTGCACAAACCATGAGAAAACCATTCTACAATTATATTTCAATAAATTATTCACACATGAAAGGTCATGAACCCAAGTTCACATAGTTGTATACAAACTGTGCGGCCTACTGGTGCCCATAATTTTCAACCACTTGGTTTTGGGAAACCATGTGGGCTGGGAGACATGGTATCTCTTATCCATGCATCACATTATTTTCTTCCCATTTTAGGCCTCCATACATCGAATGATCCCCTTATTCACTCAATACCCTCTTAACATAACTAAGAATCATTATTAGTGATGTTTAGAGGAATTTAAAACTAAAAAATTGAGCTATTCCTTTTTGAAAAGGGGATTCATTACATGTATGGTATGTAGTAACTATGTGACCAATAATGCATAGTTTTTACTAACCATGCAGCATGTCCTTTTCTTCAAAAAATCCAATCACTGAGCTCCAAGAATCACCAAACACACTCAATACACTTGTTACTTCATAGTGTAATCAAATTAAGATATAAATGATAATATAAACAAAAAATTTAACGAATGGAAAAGACTTGGTAGGCACCCTAACCCATGTATTCTAGAGTCTACGTCTACTTTATTACAATGGAATATAAACATGTGATCACGTCAACCAGAATCAATGAATTTAGTAGTATTGAAGAAGATGATACATACATGTTTCCCAAATTACATTGGTAATTTAACATAGAACATAACATAGGAAGATAAAATGATTCCTCAACACTTAATTAAATTATTTATCTTTATAAACTGTGGAAGGAGAAAAAATAAAAGTTTGATCTCAAATGATCAATAAGGAATACATGACTCAATTATAAGTGAAGAAAATTCAATATGTCCTAATCATGATGGAATGTTAAATAACAGAATAATCATATCCCATCATTAAAATGAGAATGAAAATTAATCCATAGTTTTTATCACTGTGAATATATCATGGAAAGTAATAACTGAACACTAAATAAAGAAAATATGTATTTTTTTGATGTCATGTATCAAGAATAATAACCACTACTTTAATGAAAATATGATTTAATTATGTGGGAAGGAACTCATCTGATTCTTCTTGGAAACAAATGAAAATGTTTTTTTGCCCACTATTTTGTCTCATGAGACTTGTTGATGTATCAAAGCGCTATATAATGTCGAGCCCAACATATAACTACAATTCCGAAACCTTATTCATAAATATATTTTTTTAATGAACAATATCCTTATGAATATATCTGTAGTGAGTATAGGATACATATTCTTCTATATTTCTCCATTTAAAATAACATTCAATATAAACACCTTATGGGAAAGGGGTATATGGTTAAGAAAATAATTATATCCAAGATACAAGAAATATGGATATTTAATGAAATATTAATTCAATTATGATCATATATAAAACGAGGTAGTATAAATACACCAAAAATAAGTAATAATTAGCAAATACGGAATATGTAATAGAAATAAAATTGAGATGATAAATCCCTTACCTTATGTCTGAAAGAGTTCTCCACGCGTACATAATGTCATGGATAATCAAATTGGATTCATTAATTACAAAATTCATCACATTTTAATTTTTTAATTTTTTTAATATAATTTTATTTTGTTCATATATATCTTTTTTTATGAATTATAAGATTCCATTTTATCATTCATAGATTGTTCGTTTTCTTGGCTTTTCCTGATCGGTTCGCTTGTCTACGAGTATGGAATTTCAGGTAAAATGGGAATAGTTATCCAAAATTTAAATTATATATTATTAATAAAACTATATATTTTTAAATGTTCTTATATGTTATTTGGTTTCATGGTATGAAAATGATTCACTAGATACAGCTTTATTAAAAATGATTTAATTTATTTCAGTGCTTTTTACGACCATTACAAAAATATATCATTTTATTTAATATAATGTATATATATTGGTTCCAGAATAGTATATAACTTATAATATGCATAATAAAATCTTATTTAATCATAATAATATTTTTATGACCATAATTGAATGGGATAATGGAAAATTAAAACAAATCATCCATGATGGGGGTAAATGGACACATCAGAGATGATGTTTTCATTTTTAGAATAAAATGGAGATGAGAAGGGGGTTCATAATGGATATTGTATTAAAATTATAGAATTAAAATATATATAATATAATGGATTTATTATAATTTTTTTATAGAATATGTAAAGGGAAAATAAGAAAATAAAATAAATTAAAAGAAATTAGGAAAGATTGATCAAGGATTTTACCTCTTGTACATCGTCTCCTTGAGATCCTTCTTAAGGAACATGAGATTGGTATTTTTGTGTGACCAGAAATACCATGATGTGGGAATTATTTTGGGGGGAGGAATTGATCCAAATAAAATAAATCTCTAGGGCTGAGAAGGTGTGAGGATAAGAGATGGTGTGGGTTAGTATTTATAGTGGAGGAGAGGGGTGTTTTTTATTAATTTATTCATTAGTTTATTATGTTGGCTCAAGAAAATAAATATTATTAATTATTGTGACCAATTAAAATAACTAGTGAACGTTAGTTTTAATTAATAGTGCTTACGACATCCATAAGTCATCTATGACTCAATAATTCATGTACTTAGACAATACTGTAAATTATCATATTTCATTATTCACAAAAAAATCAACTATTTAAGAAAAATCCCAAAAGAAATAACCGTGTCCATTTTTTGACATGTATATTTAAAAATTTGACTTCATTTTAGGAATATAACTTTTTACAAATGAAAATTTTAATTTTTAATTAAAATCATCTTTTATTTGAAAAAAAATGATTTTAATATTATAATTGATTTTACAACACTATATAAATTAATTAATATCGCATAAAATTGTCATATAATCAAAAGAAAACAATCTATAAAGTTATGAATATATTTTATGAAAATAATTTTTTTTAAATAATTATATTAATTAAAATATTTCAAATTTACATTTATGCTTCACAAAAATACGAACACTAATTCATCATTTTTAAAACTTTTATTTACATATTCAATTATATTAATATATCATATTTTCATTTATGTGATGCCTAAATTATATATATATTTTAATTGGTGTGTTTATTATTCTAATTGCCACATTACTATTTTTAATGGTCACATTGTTGTTGAAATGGGAATGTTAATATTTAACAGTATATAATTGTTCATTTATGTTTGGTGTTGCATGTAACATAAGCTATCAGGTAAGTTCAATTTGTTTAAGAAGATTAATACAATAAATCCTGGAGTGTTATAGATTTCATACCTCAAGAATGAACCAAATTCTTAAAAACATCCCCCTTAATTTAATTCGTCCATGAATTTCAATTCCAAGGATGGTGAAGCATAATCTACAACTAACTATGGGCACTATACTCATAAATCTATATCCTACTCCATGGTATCATCATGTACATGGTCTCACTTCCAAAACACACGTACTAAAGGAACTGACCATCCTCGATGAAATTTTATGCTACGATTCACAATATGAATATGATGCTCCTCGAATGACATATCTACATGTAAATCAACCTCCTTAGGAAAAACAACAAGAGATAGATCTATATGATAGTGGCAATATTGATATACGTGGAAGACATATTTCATGTCTTGGTACATCTGTGTTAACTAGTAATGATAGGTTACCGGCCCGACTCTCTCAAGAATCTCTAACATCCCCATATATCGTGATGAAATATTACTCTGTCTCCTAATTATCATGTGTCACAACCTCAATAAAAAACATAAAAAAAATGATCCTCCACCTTGAACTCTAAAGGTCATTAACAGTGATCATTGTAAGATTTATATCGAGATTGTAAAGTAGCCATCCTCTTTTGAATCAACTAAAACTTCACATTAGTCTCATTTACGAGATGAGTTCAAAGCATAGATTCCTCTCTTATCTCTAACCAACACAGGGGAGATCCATATAAACTACCATATAAAGCCCCATAAAATGTCTTCTATATAGAAAACTGAAAACTATTGTTGTAGGTGAATTGAATTAGGGGTATGTGCCTCACCAAGGCCCTTAACTCTATAATGGATTCCCATATCATATCATCAAGCATCGTTATCTTTCACTCTTTCGGGGTCATCAGAATGAGGGAGATATGTTGCGCTAAAAAGAACCTGAGAACCCAACAGTTTTTATAACCCTTTCTAAAACCATGAATTAAACCTAGATTCTCTATCTGAAATGAAAATATGGGAGACCCCATGAAGTCACACTATCTCATGGATATATATCCTCAAATCGCATCTATTGAAATGGTATACTTGATAGGTAGGAAATGAGAAACGTTTCTGACCCTGAAAACAACAACCAAAACAACATCATTGCCTCACGGTGGTCTCGGTACCCCAGTCACAAAATCCATTGCAACATCATCCCATTTCCACTTAGAAATGTGGAAATTGTAAAATTATTATTTGTCACTAGGGTTCCACCTTCACCATCATATTGGTAGAACACATTGTGATGAAACCAGTTACAACACTCTTAATAAATGGCCACCAGTATTGGTGAGGTAAATCACAATATATCTTGGTGATGTCGGGGTGTGCTAACTTTTCGCAATCCTAAAAGTCTCACATCAGTTCCTTGCACATGTCTGTTGAAGCGCATATGTGACAATATATATGCATAATTTAATCCTCGACTATGATAAAACCTGGAGGAGTTTCCCCACCTACCACACTCTCTTGTAGTACAAGGCCCTTAGAATTTGATAGCTACCTCATCCAAACTTTATCCATAATGGTAAATGTCATAGGTAAGGATAAAAGAAAAGTATCCCCTGACTATTCTACACCACTAATTTCATATCAATGAATAAATACATATGCTTCCACTCACTACTGACATCCTAATATTTATATATCTAAGTACTCCTACTCATTTCATCAGCCACAATATTTCCTTTTCAAGGTGTATCAAAAATCTAAAATTCAAAAGTGTATAGGTATTAAACCTACCTACACTATCTACATTCATATCACACTGTATAATGAAATAAAGGATTATTTTTTGAACTTCGTACACCAAAAAACACTCTCCATGTAAACAGTGTCACTAATAACACAATGTATGAACAACTACACCTACCTCGAGATTGTGTGTCAGGTAATTCCTTTCGTGAGGCCCCAGCTGCCGAGAATCATACACCATGAGTCTATCTTCCTACATCATCACTGCTCCAAGCTCTATATCTAATATATCATAGTAAACATTGTAACTCCTTCCAGGATCTAGATAAAACAGTATCAGTGATGAAGTAAATCATCATTTCAGCTCCATAAAGGATGAATCACTAGCATCTGACCATATAAACTTCACGCCGTTTTAGTCAAGAGTGTAATACGTGCTTATAATCCTAAGAGTTCTTATATAAATCACTTTTAATATCTAGAAATCCCCATAAAACTGTGTATCAAGAATACATTTTTGGGATGATCCCCAAAAAATACAACTCTCACCTTCTTTTGGGTAACAAATAATCCTTTTTCTAAGATAATGTGACCCATTAAGTGAATACGATCCATCTAGAAGTGGAACTTTCGGATCTTAGCATATAACCGATTCCCTCTAATTGTATCCAATATAATATCAAGATGTTTGGGTTAGTCATGTCAATTGTGATATTACACCAAGATATCATCCATGAATACCACAAGAAACTAATCATGACAAGGATGGAAAACATTGTTCATCATTTCCATGAAAACTGTTGGCGTGTTTGTGAGATCGAATGACATAACAAAATAATCATATATACAATAACTACTATGATAAACTATGTGAAGTATGTGTAATGTTGTGAAATGAACCTGATGATTACTTGATATCAAATCAATCTTCGAGAAAACCGAAGATCCTCATAGCTAGTCGAATACATCATCAATCAACGGTAGTGGATAACGGTTCATAACCATTATCTTGTTCAATTTTTGATAATAAAAGGTTTTATACCCATTTTATCCAAAAGGACTTAATAAACCTATGGATATGTATTGGGTCAAATAAAACCATTTCCCTCTAAATCCTGTAGATACCTCTTTGACACACATGTCTCTCTGGTAGCCACCATGTAAGAAGGAATGGATATCAATGCCACTCCAAGAACTAGCATGATAGAGATATATACCACAACCACTAGAGGTAATCCTGAAAAGTCATTTAGGAATACATTCCTGAAATTATCAACTACTAGTGGTAAATCTACTTGATTTAATCTCTGGTCATCTAGAAATAAACTCACAATATGAGTTTTCATCCTTCCATACCGACAATTCTTGGGCCTAGCTCGGCTCACCTGAACATCCCATTCACCCTTGTAGATAAACTCCCCACACTCTATTTATGTGAATTTCACTCTTTGGTGATAACAATCAATGAAATAATATAAGTGAAACAACCATACTATCCTAATAATGATGTTAAAACCTTTCATATTTTGTAAAAAAGTGGTCCCATACAAAGTGACACCTTCCAATCTCATGTAGGAACTCTTTATACAAGCATACATTATGATTTTGGATCTATAATGGAGTATCAGGTGTCATAAAACCACAAAAACACTTGATTTTGAGCACATAGACTCGCCACTACATGCATATATAAATCTATGAGAAGCGCTTGTATCAAAGAGGGAAGATACTAAAGTAGAGGCTACTGTAATAGAACCACTCACAGTAGAAACTCCAAAATTATACACCTAAGGTGTAGCTTTCAGTATATAAATCTGGAATTATCCTTGTCCCTAGGATACAAACTGGATACCCTAATCAAATAAGCTTGGTTTCAAATGAAAATATGGGGTCTGACAACCAATACCATGACCACTTCCTCACAATGATTGGTCAAATGCACCCCATATCCAAGCCAAAAGAGAAGTTATTGAAGCTTCTTGAATACATTGAGTTGGTGAAAACCATCGTTCATTATATTCCAAAGAAAAAGATGTGTAAAAGCACTATAGAAGTCCCATCTTGCTACAATATTGACACTCGACTGGGTCTCTCACACACTAATGTATCATATGTCGTGGTCTACCGTACTGGTGGAACCTCACTTTGATACCTATATATGTCCTCCAGATACTAATTTCACTCCATGTAAGATCTCAACGACGCATCCAACTATTTTTCAAATAAGTTCTAGAACTTGGTGTCGAACTGCCCTGGCTCACACCCCCAGAATCTCTTAGGTTACATTATATGATAAGAACATGATTCAATATTCCAAAAATGGTATTCAGTTTAATGAAAATAACCTAAAATCGTATGTCATACTTGATAATATCCTCGAATTGACTGACTTTAGATAACTCATCATCTATAAGTATTGGTGTGATGCACTGGAGCTCAATAAAATAGGTCAAATAATCCATAACTGATAACACACGGTTCCCTAAGTGAAGTAACTATTGGGATCTATCGGCAATCAAAATCTTGGGATATAAATAATCATATAAGATTATATAAAAATCTCTCCAGGACATCTTCCAATGATGATCCATCGAAGTAATGACATCCAACAACCTCTTTGTGGAATCAAGCTTCATATAAGTAGAGAGTTTTACACTCCTCTAGGGAAGTGTCTCAAGAATCTCTAAAATAGATTTTATGGACTCTAGTCCTGCCTCAGCAGCCTATGGTCTTCCATCCCCTAAAAAGATGGGTAGATGTAGCCATTGTAACACATGCATCAGCTCAGAAATAGAAGAGTCATGATGTAATGCACCCTAAAAAGTATGCATGAAGTGGTAAAACACCTCACAAAACTATACCTCTGTACCTATGTTTGGTAAAATTGTTGGTGGTGTAGCTGGAACAATAGGATGATCCACTGGTATCCCATGTCCCACCACCTCTGGAGTGTGATCGTCACCACCCTCCTAGCATATGACTGAAGGAAGTTATGGTGGCATGTCTCAACAATTCAAAACACACACCTCAAAAAATATTATTATCACTGTTTTCAACTAAAAGAAAGAATATTGAATTAGGATATGTAGCAGAATTCCTAAATATGAATTAAAATCCTCTGTGTACTCCTTGAGTAGGGTCTAGGGTGGTGTGTAGATCATAATAAAGAAGGATATATTACTTACTACATGCTATAAACTTACGGTGAGGGTCAGTCCCTCCATTCAATAATTCAAATTTCCCATTTCATTTTCATATTAATTTTCATAATATCACTATTCATTTTAAATGATCAAACAAAATTGATCACGAAATTCTAATACATAGGGGTCCATACTCCTCATGAATTAAATTATGGTTTCCACCTACTCAACACAAGAACTCGTTAAAGTCCATGATACTTTTGAAACATTACTCAACATGCCACAATTAGTTGATTAGGGTTTTGTTATAGACTAATAAGGAAAACAATACATAGTTTAGGACAGGAAGTATAAGAACCAAGTATGTTTCTAAATTTCTTGCCCATAATATCCATTAAAATAGTAGGAATATATACCATTTCACCTAGAACATTATCTTGAAAAAAATAAATGCAACCTATATGGAATGACATAATGCAAGGTATGTGATTCCAATTAGTTCCTACAATGATGAATGATATTTAATACCCAAATATCATCATGTTTAAACAAAATAGAACCCACAATCATAATAATGATAACCTCACAATTGAATTACATCACCCAATAGTGGAGTCAAATCAGATAAAATAGAAAGAAATCAAAAAAAATGTTTTTCTTTCAATTAAGTGTGGATTTTCCATGTTCGTGGGTTAGCTACACCCAGAAATAACTCATTAACAAATTCATATTCCCTATTATCCCTTCCTATTATCTCATAATAGTAAATAAAAATATAAAATATCTTTGATAAAACACTATAGAATCCTAAACTAAGATGGTAGTGAATGTTGCCTCAAGCTCGATTGGCCACATGGCCTCATGTGCTCTCCCCATACGCCATAGGCTGCGGAATAGTAGAATGGGTCTAGGTTATTTCTATTTGGAGAATGTTACCTCTTACTAGAGTGTAACAAACCAGTATAAAAAAACAAAAAACAATAGGTGAAGCATTAAACTAATTAGATAGTAGATAACATTAAAAATATATATATACATAACAATGCCTAAAGGAATCACATATACTATGATGATCATGTCAAGTGTCCACAAATAATCCAAAATATGTGTAAATGGAACGAAATAATACATGTAAAAAAATACTAAAATGACCAAAAACCATCCTAGTAAGCATCACGGGCCTCATCTCAGTCATGTGATCCCCTACTTTTAAGAATCAATCAAAACCCTATATCAAGGATCCTTTCCTTATACATATTTAAAGAAAAATAATATTCTTAGGTACCAAAGATATACCAAGTAGGTTTTGATGTAAAATCTCATTAGGACACAACCAACGATGTCTAATGTCATTTTGAAAATGTATATAAAATAATAGTAGTTTGAATATAATGATAAAATTGTGTAAAGGATGTACAAAAAGTAGAAAAACCAAAAGTTATTGCTTCACATGGACACCCAACCTCTATTAAATGCTTCATCCATAGCTGGAACTCTCTGAATAAACATCTAGTCCTACATCAATCCATAATCAGGACTTGAGACATCGAATATATCACAGTTTCCCCCATAATGAAATTTGATAAATATTTGGAAAAAAAATCTATCAATAAAGCATAAGTCTCTCACTAAATCCAAACCTGATATTTTTTTGGAAGAACCATCAAATAAATCATTTCATTAATCAATAAATCATAAACCTGATCCCATCCTTGGAATTCATTATTTGGGTTCTAGGTATTAATTCAAGAATAGCATGGACACAACAACTTAAAAGACCATCACTGGTGATCCTCATAAAAACCTAAGCATCACTCTAGGTGTGGTATAAAATCAGCATTCACTGAGTCCATACTTAGAAGCCTTCTAAGGGATCCCATGTTTCACCCAAGGAATATATAATCAACTACCCTATGATTCCACCCTTGAAGGACAACGAGGAGCATAATTATCACCATGTGGTATAGTGAATCACCCATCTGAGTCTTTCGATGGTAGTCTATATATAGAGTCCAAGGGTCACTCTGGTGTACGAAAGGTAGTAGCCAGATGATTCCATCAATGGTGTTTGTATATGAACCCATGTTTCACCCAAGGAAAATAGTAAAATTTTAATCCAAACTGGTTATCTGTTTAAAATTTCATCAATATTATCATTTCATTTAAACCTTTCCTCATAAAGTGTATAAAGACATGGGATAATCATAGAAGGCATAACCTCTTAATTATCTCACATGTGCATGTTAATTTAAGAAGTCATTCCCTATTAAGAAATAAAATACATGCCCATATCCTTACAACATGGTTTTCCATTCCCATAAATTATTCAATTAAATTTATTATTCAAATTATAATTCAATTTATCCTTTAACATAGAAAGGTGTAATTAGAACACTTTAAAAGTGATCAATTCATAGGCCACCCATGGTGGTCCATTTAATTAAACAATGCCCTCAAGGGTTTTTTAAAATTAGAGGTTCATAAATTTTATCATTTATCAATGGGTACCATTAATTATATAGTTTATACCTATCTATTTAAGTCAATGGTTAAATCTATTTCAAGGGATTCACTCATAAAATCAGTTTTGCAACATAACAATATATATATATATATATATATATATATAAACACCTCAATATTGAGGGAAAATAAAAATACCACCTTCCATAGGTATGCACTAGATTTATCATCGGGTATTAGCTCCTAATTCACCTAATATTGAGAGGGATAAAAGAACAGTATAATAGTAATTGAGTACTCATCAGCATGGATTCAATGAGATGAACACATCTCGATTCTGAGATCAGATGGCGATTCATTATGAAATACTAGAATTAGGATTTGATGAAGGACCATCACATCCACTATTTTCTAATGTGAGATAAAAGAAATGTTTTTAGGTTTTTAGAACATTTGAATGGTAATATGGTCATTTCCTTAAAAAATAATTATGTTGCGTGGTTTTGCCACATGGTTGGCCAAACTGAGCACCGACCATGTGCCCACAACTGTTCTAAGGGGGAACCCACAAATTTAGTTAATTGTTTTTTCAAAAATATGTTAAAAATATATCACATCCCACTTTCAAAAACTATCATGCCTCTAAAACGGGCATGAACCTCCATACACATAGTTTCCCCAAAATGTATGTCTTATAAATCCACATTGTCCATCCTCACATGGTTCGTAGTAAATGTGCACCCTTCCCTATATAGTTTCTACTTACCATGTTTCTTTCCCTTTTATTCCTAATAGTTGGTCTCCAGGTTTTGAAAAAGCCCTAAACAATCCTAATACCCTCATGAACTCAAAGGGTAATCACATTAGGATATAAAAAAGTATTTAAACTAAAAATTCACAGAAACAAAAAGATTTTTTACTCTTAATAAAGAATTGGGTTCTTACATGATTCTCATTACTAATAATCTCTAATTACTTATAGATCAATTTTCCAAATTATCAAAACAATATTAATGCATTTTTTCAATTTTGAGCATGTTGATTTTCTTTTTTACTAAAACTAGTATCAATTTTAAATGTAATGACACACATAGAGTCATAACAATCACATATTGCATCATATTGAGCTTATTTTGATTCCTAAATGTCAAAAAATGAAATATATATAAATTTCCTAAAGTATAAAATTAATCTAAATGTGTTTTATTGGTTTCGAGTATGTCCGTTTTCTTTTTTACTAAAATTTCATTTAAAACTGGAAACACATACTTTGAGTCATACTGCTCACATCGTGTGTCCCTTTTAAATGAGACTAATTCTTAAATGTAAAATATTATATAAGAATTATTTTCCTAAATTATCAAGACAATATTATCATTTTTTCATGGTTTAATGTGGGTGAAACACTTTTTAAACTAAGATGTCAACTTTTATCAAATAATAGATACTTTGAGTTATACCAAGAATTCCATGCATCAGTTTGACATTCCGATGATTAATACATGTAAGCAATGGCTTATCGGTCATTACCCTAAATAATTTAAAAAATATAAATTCATTTTCTCAATTTTGAGTATGTCACAAGATTTTTTTACTAAACTTAATGCCAATATTATTTAAAATTATACTCTTAGAGTCATATCAGGAACACCATGTACCAGATCAATGTGTGGATCATTACTGAACATTATAAAGGACTTATAGAACATTTTTATAAAGTATAAATATAATAAAAATGTGTTTTATCTATTTTGAGTATGTCGTGTTCTTTTTTACTAAAATTAATATAAAATTTTTAAAAACAAACACACACTAGGAGTAATACCAGGAACAATGTGAATAATATTTTGGTCAAGCTCATTCATACATTTTATAAATGAAATGTGGACTGTTTTCCTAAGGTATCAAAAATAAAATGATTAGGTTTGATCAGTTCTGAGTATGTCACTTTTGTTTTTTTACTAAAATTAATGTCAATATAAAATAAAAAGACACAATCGAAGTCATATCAGTCACACTGTGTGTTGTATTGAGTTGTTACCAATTTATACACATAAAAATGACTTATAGATAATTTTAATACATCATTAAATCAATAAAGGTGAATTTTTTAGTAGATCAATTTTATTTTTAACTAAAATTAATGTTAATTCTAAATAAAAAAGGCACACTTGGAGTCATTCTTGTAACAATGCATGTTAGATTGAGGTGTGGTTTCTTCCTACACACCAAAAATGTATTATAAATAATTTTAATAAGTTATCAAAATAATATGAATGTTTTTTTAGTATCAAACTTTTCCTTTTTAATAATGATTTATTTAAAACTACAAAAACATGAAAATTGAGTGATGTCAGTCACATCATATTTCAGAATGACATGAGACACATTCTTACCCATAAAAATTTACTTATGAATTGTTTTACAAAATTATCAAGACAATCAGAGTGTGTTTTCTTGTTTTTCAGTGAGTGACACACTTTTTGATCTAAAATGTAAATTCTAAACTAATAATGGACACTTTGAGTTATACCATGCACACTGTGCATCAGATTGAGGTGTTTTTTATTTTTATAAATCAAAAAGGACTTATGGTTAATTTTATAAAGTATGAAAAGTATATGAATATGTTTCTTCGATTTTGAGAATGACACTTTTATTTTTTAATAGAATTAATTTCAACTTGATTGTGTTTGTGTGGTTATTTCCTACATATGAAAAATGTATTATGGATTATTATACTAAATTTTGAAAACAATCCAAGACCTTTTTCTTGGTTTTGGACTATATAACATTCTTTTTTAACTAAATTTGTACATATCAATTGAAAAATGTATGTCGACTCATATAAACCCTTGTGTATCATGTATTGATGAATGGTATGTTCCTACAAATAGAGATAATAAATTATAGATCATTTTATTATATTTTGAAAACATTATGAGCTTGTTTTCTTGGTTTTGACTATTTGATGTATGCTTTAAACTAAAATGTCAATTTTGTATTGAAAACACATAATTAGAGTCATACCAACCACATCAGATGTCAAATTGAATTTCCATCAATTCATATATGTGAAAAATGAATTTTGGATAATTTAACTAATGTTTGAAAACAACACAAGCTCATTTTCACATTTTAACGTTTTTCTGTATGTTTTAAAGTGAAATGACATTTTGTAATGAACAAAAACTTCTCAAATCATATCAAACACATACCTATCATATTGATGTTTGGGAAGTTCTTATACTTCAAAATTGACTTATGAATTGCTACTATAATGTTTGAAGATAATCCGAACTCATTTTATCATCTTTGAGAATGTGGTATGTGTTTTGAACTAATGTGAAAATTTTGAAAAATAATTATTAGATAAAAATGATACGTTTATTTAACAAAAAATGATGTCAAACTATAAGAATATTATGTAAATAAGTAGTAGTAAGTCACCTCTTTATGATGCCTATATGCATTCTGACACCATCAATTGTACCAATTCATTTCTTAAAAAAATTAATTTCCACAATTATACTTATCCTTGTGAAATAGATCAAAAATAATAAATTATAATTATGATACCAATTATACCCATCCTAAATATATTTTTATGTTTGTATCCCATACTAGATCACAAACATTGCAGGAAATCACCTAAATTTGATGTCGACAAACATTCTGACTCCATGTATGCTTCCCATTAATATGTAAACTAAATTACTTCTTCTTTTAAGTATGGATATTTTTAGAAATCATGGTAGTTATGAGAAAATAAAGAAAAAAATTTAAGAAATATTTTTAATGAAATTTTAATTACCTTCATAAATTAAATATTTGGGGATGATGGAATTTTAATGGTTTATAATATCTCTTATAAATTTTTTAACATAATATCCTTAATCATTGACATTTTATTGCTTTAGATACTATAGATACAATGATCATAATAATTGAATTGTTTTGATTTATGTTTTGATATTAATGTATTTCTATATATACCTCAATCTTCTTCCATTTTAGGTAAACAAATGGCTTTTTATATTTACTCACTAACTTCATGCCATGAAATACCCTATATTTAGTGACTTCCTTGGCATAAAATAATTATTGTTAAAATGAAAACTAAAAAATATAATTCTTGGTTTATCTTGTAAATTTTGATTTTAATGTATTAAAATTTTCAAACACACATCAGGTTTGGTTGGTTTGTTGGATATCCATGCATTGGATCCAAAAACTAAACACTTGGTGTATTAATATTGAGTTAAATCAATATCCATAGAATTCGAAAAAACAAAAAAAATAATGAAAAAAATAAATATTTTATATGATTAGATTATAGAATTTTACCACTTTATTTTAGGAATTAATAAGGGTTTATATTCAATTATTATTTTCTCAAAACAATTGTTTAGATCATCTCTTTTCATACTAGTTACATCCATCTCCAAATAACTTTCTTACATAGATATGATACAGATATTAATGAATCGAATCTATGCTTTGCATGATTTTCCCTTTATATAGTAGTAATATAATTGCCTATATAAAATATTCATTGTTATTATATTTATTGAACATATTAGTTCAGTATTTTTATAGACTTATTATTGAAATTTACTGTATGTATGTATTCACAACTTAGACTCTCAACCATTCAAACTTGGGAATCTCATTTATACTCTCAATACCAACTATATCTATAATGAATGTTATAAATATTTCTTCTTCATATAGAAGGAAATACATATTTTTATCTTTAAATATGGTGTAATTTTGAATTTTTAATGCTAAAAAATGTTGTAGTGGAACTTGTTGGAAGAAGGTACTCCTGGAAGATCCATTTGATTTCTTGGTCGATTGACTTGATTTTCTTGATCTAAACATTCAGTTCCTTGTTACTTTATCTGTCTATAATACCATGCCACAGTTAAGAAAATTTTTCATCAACTATTATTCTATTTTAAAAAGAAATTTTTTAATACATACCTCATGTATCATTATAATATTATACGTCTATACAATGAAGTTTACAATAACATAATTGAGTGTGGTAATGTCTGAATCATTATGTGGAACAAAAAAAATTAGTGGTTGTCTCTTGATCTACCTTAATTCCCAATCTTATGTGATTCATTTTTAGATATTTATTATGTATCTTGTATCATGGGATACTATACACTATACCATTACATCAAGGTGGTTAGTGGGTGTTGAAATATTGAAATCATATACGACTTTACCCTATAGAATTTTAGTAATATAAGGTTATTAGAAGTTTCCTGATTCAAATTTTGGGGAAAGTGTAATGCAAAAGTGGATTATCTTAGTTAAGTTATGAATTTTACATGAATTACTAGATTCAAAGATAACAGGGTCATTTGGTTCTTCATGTGGAGATCATCTTTCCACTGTTGATTTTCTTTGATCCATTCTCATATATTGGTATGAAAAACAAGACAGAAAAATAATATCTTGAAAAACATCTGTTTTTGCCTACAATAATTTCATGATATTATATGTATCTTTTTGGGGTTTTATATTCTTGAAATATGTTTGAGGGTACACTCTAAAACCAACTCCTCTAATGAGACCATAATGTTTGGGCCGCTTCAAAGCTACTAAAAGTAGTTTTTATTCAGGTAAGATCACTATAGATACTTCGGTATAAATCATATAAAAAAAATGTACATAAATATATACATTTACTTAAAACGATTAAAAATTATAATAAATTACTATTATGTCATACTTACACATGTTTATTATACTTATTTTGTGTTTTCACCATCTAGTATAACTTCTATATTTACATGAGCCTCCTTCTATAACACACGAAGCAAGATGGAAGTGGATTCATATTTTGATTCATCATTTCACATACCAAAAAAGGGTCATATGTTTTTTCAAATCACATAAAAATTTTATTGTTGATTTCAAAAACATAGAAAATTCTATCTCTTGTGAAGCATAGCCCATCATTACTTTTCAATAGTTTTAAATTGGTTTTGATAGAAATTATTTATTTTCATAAACCCTTTACTATTTCATAAATTAATTTTTTTGACTCAAATTAGATAAAATAAATAATTTCAAATAATAAATTATAGACTAAAATGAACCTAAAATGAATTCTCATCACGACGACAGATGAACTCCTTCCATGTTTCCTATTTTTGAATGAGTTAATAAGAAACTTATGGGTTGGGGTTTACTTTCCCTTCAGTATCCCTCAGATAAAATTTGGTAAGAAGAGTCTGGAAGGATCTATGGTAATTTCTAGTGGACATTGAGACATATTTCATATATAAATCATCAAAAATAAACAAACATTACACAGAATATAGAAGATTAAATTAGTGTTTAATTCTATAATTTTTTAATAAAATAAAGATATAATATCGTAACATTACCTTTATATATTATGAAAGAGTTTCAATCATTAATGGTTGTTCATGGAACAAAAAAATATATCAATCAGAAAATTCATACTCACTTTAACTCCAACATAACTAATGAACATTGAATTTTGGGGGTTAACAGATTGGTTACACTGATTCTAGCCAACATCATATTTCATTCCCTTACTTCTTTCCTTGAAATTTTTTGTCAAAACTGTGATTTTATGTCATTAATGGTAATATCATCATATGTAGAAGATATTGTTTTCATGATTAGTCTAAAATTTAATTTAGATAATGTCAATTGAGTAGAAAATAACTAATATTATGAGGAAAATCATAGAATATTAAAAAACATATTAACCTTCGCATTCAACTCTTATTATTTTTTTAAATGATTACAAGATTTTTATCCTTTATTGAGACTCCAAATCCCTTAATTATGGTCCCCTCTAATGTATAAGATGTTCTCTTCATTAGAACCTCCATGAAATGATTGTGATCCCCTAATGAAAGGGTCACGCTTGATTGAATTTTTATATGACCCTACATATTTTTTAGTTTCCAGCTATATAATTGACCCATTCATATTTGTTTGGATATGAGACAAAAATTATATGTAATTTATATGATACGATTATGGACGACTCATCCCTTTCCCCTTCCACACAAAAATTCACATTCATGAATCCCATTCCATCAACTTTCACTACAAACCTATTTTCAATCCATTTTTTATGGAAAATGTTCAATTGAAATATTTTATAATCTAACTCATATATGTATTTGAAAATGATAATATATTAAATATTCAGATAAATTGTATTTTTATCATTGGAACTAGAAATTTTCATTTATTCTACCTCAACCAGAACTCCATTTCTTTTTATTTGTACTATAGTTATTGTGTTCTTTTTTATAGATTGAGTAACCATTGATTACAAAACCCATGTAAGATATAATATTTTCATTTGGTACCCACAATAGCCATCCATGTAATTCAGAAATTGAATTTTTCTTTTCAGATAACATCTTATAAATATTATCTCAGAACCATCTTATACACAATTTATTATGTTGATATTTATCCTTCATCCCATAGTGTATTTAAATCTCTAAGAATTTATTTTTGGCATTCAATGTATGGATCAACATATTCACTATGAGGTAAAATTTAAACGAGTTCTTTATTCCACTCTGTGATAGTAATTGTAACAACATATCTTCTAAAAATACCTTCACCCATAAGGCCCTCGGTATAACATGACTTTTGGAGACTGATGTCATCAACACATGATAGGTAATTGGTATATAATTCAATAGATTCTTAAAAAATAAATCATTCTACAATACAACATTCAAGAAAATTGTAATTATGTACCTACACATTCAAAATCACAATATATTGTTTAATGGGGTACATCCATCTGTAATGGATATGACCACATAGTTTGACCTCTCTATCTAATTGAACCATCATGTGGGAAATTATATGAAATAATGATAGCGGTATGAATATAACTAATTTAAATAAGATGATTCCACTAACCTTATCCATGATTGGAAACTTTTCAAGGTATATAACTTTGCATCATATATAATTGAAAAAGATACAGAGTCTAGTTAAGTATTCCATAAATTTTTTAAAAATGTAATAAAAATCTATGGGCATCAAATATCACATCAAAACATCACATTCATGTGCTTTTAGTCCCTGAAACATTAAATTTTTCATTGACATTACATTCTTGATATTTATGGATTATCCCTATGGAATATTTTCACCATTAAATAAAATTGAAAATTTTAATTTTTCCTTTTGGGGAATAGTGTAAGCTGGTAGAAGAAGAAAATTATACCATTTACCATTCACCAGTGCTAACTCTTCCCTTATCCCCAGGTCAATCATCATCATCATAGACTATATTAAATATTTTATTTTTTCAGTAAAATTTAGTAAAGTGCCAATAAAACTTTTAAATGCATATTTTTTATATATTCCTGACATCAATATAATGTTTGACATATAAAAAATCACAATATGGTAATTCAAAGAAAAAATAACTCTTTTTACAACCCAATTTACTAAGGTCTTTCAAAAATGTATTACCCAAAATAGTGTAAATAAATTTTAATTTATTGAACATTTGATCTCCCATTGTTGGATATGGTGTTTTACCTTTTTTGGTATTCCCATTGAATGTTATTATTTAAGATCAGTATTTATGCCATTGAGGTAAAAATTTCGGATGTTCTATTAACATTTTATTCAATTAATGTTCCAACTAGAATGAGTGTTTTAATTCTTCACAAATGTGACACACTAACATTCCATTAATGCTATATCCTAGAAAATTTTCAATAAGGAGGGAAGTCATTTATTATCCCATATAGTATTTCCATCATTGTGAATTATTCACCTCTATGGGAATCATACATTATAATAGATGAATCCTATATTAATTTCATATCATCAATCTATGGATCCAAAAATAGATTTACATAATAGGATAGTTGTTTTGTTCTAGATATAAAAAGAGACAATATAATGTACTTTTTTTTAGGAAAAACTGTGGTGGAAGGTTATAATTTTCAACAAGATGGGATATATACTATGTTTACTAATATTTAAACCATATTTATTTATTCCATTTGTATTTAACACGATATTGAAGTTTCTAGGATCCTTTCTAAATTTAGGATATTGGTAATAAATTTTATTAGGCTGAGGAGAGTTTTCTGAATAATGTGGGCTCCTATTTTAATTTTTGTATCAGTATTACAATTAAATTGTATCATAGTTTCCTAGAATCCAAATAGTCTTCAAAACCATGGAATGATAGGAATGTACCAAGCATCTTTTAATATACATGATTCCTCTTTCTTGCCTCGATCCTCTTCCCACATAGGGCATCTTATGAGTGATTCAAGGTCCTTTTGAAGAAATATGAAATAGTTTGGACAATAATGTATTTTTTTGAATTTCATTCAAATTTAATGTAGAATTCGTTTAGTATCATATGCTAAATAAAGAAGATCATTTACTTCTGGTAGCATGTCATTCAGGAGACCAAGTAGTTTTGTAAATCTGGTGAATCTCCATCTCTTTCCATCATTAAAATTATTTAACTTCAATATATCAATTTTTTTTATTCTGTTAAATTGATATAAAATAGTGTTTTAGAATATCTATTTAACTTATTAAACATATTTGGAAAATCAATAATGTCATTCTAAATTAATTTTTCATTTCATCTCTATGATCTTTGTCATCATTTATAGTTGTATTCACATTAAATGATCTACAAACCACGCTATCATCCCAATTAGTGTAATAATTTAGTTTTCCCTCATGTTTAGACCATAATTTATAGTTCTGATGTATTTTTTAACTAATCAAATGTTCTTCCAAATCATTTAGACAAATTTGTCTTGAATATCAAAAATGTAAAAAATGAAAAAGGATTTGAGAAGGGTCGTATGCATTCCCATTTGTAATATTGATAAACACTTTTAATCCATATTCATACTCTTTTAACATACAATTTTCATGAATCATTTTTTTGACTTATATAAATCCAATTATGTTAATAAAATATTTATTTTTTATATAAAAAAATATATAAATACAAATAATATATTCATTATCCAAGTTGAATGTTGTAGATAATTCTAATAAGGGGGGCCCAAAATGATCATTAGTACCATGTATGGGATGACTACTTCTCAAAGTAGTTCAAACAATGTACATTCATATCTAGAAGAGATGGGTGATGAGGCTCAATAATTAAAATTTAATAATAACTATAAGGTAGATGAAGTTGAAAAGAGAAAAATTTGAATCACTAAATGTAAATGTTCCCATGATGGGAGTTGGTGAATCCCCAGAAAACATTTCATTGTTTGTTACCTAAAGATGAAAATTTATCAAACACATAATCGTTTGACAAATGATGTGATCATACAATACATGTTCACAATCACTAACTCTTTTATACCCCTTTCTGCATTCCTTTAAATAAATACTTTGTTGGGTAAATTTTTTCACACGCAACACTAAAATAAAACAATCTAAAGTATTCCATATTATATAGAAATGTAAACATTAATAAATTATGAGTATAAAATGTGAAACATAATTATAAAAATTTTGAAAATAATAAATCCTATGGAAATTAAAAAGATATTAATAGAAAATTTTATAAAATCAAGTATTATAATTTGATATATATATAATCATTTCATGGAATAATTTAATTTGTTTTGATAGCAAGTAATTGATGAAATTTTATGAGGATGAGTAGTAAATATGATATTATTAAAATCATCAATGTTAAAAAGACATATTTTAGAAATAATTTTTTTATGTGGTTTTGAAAATATCATAAAAAATTAAATTAATATTATTTAAAAATATACTCCTATAATATATAATGTTTCAATATATTAACATTCATTCACATGTATGTAGGATTAAAATTTTAACACAGTGTCAAATTATGAGACAAGGCCATAAATATTAGAAAAATGTATCTCTAATCAATTGGATAAGTTTTTTTAATACCTACAATGTCTTATAATCCAAATATCTCTAATTTGGATTATGTTTCCAATAATATATCTTCCCTTTTCATATAAAAACATATATATACAAAAAATTCCACTACTTTGACTTAAAAAAGGATACCTCATCTACCCCTTCAAAGATAGACCCAAAAATTAAACTATCCCCTATATCAATTAAAACTTATTCATTGTATTTAAATATATATTTGATGTCATTTATTTCATGTGGTTTTGATTCAAAAATTACCAGAAACCTTAACAATTTTCTATCTCAACTAGGGGATCAAGTTAAGGATGGTTTATTTTCAATTTTATGCCATTAATCTTAGAGAAACAATATTTTTATTCCATTTATGAACCAATATGATTTCACATTACTGTAGTTAATTTAAATTAGAATAACCCTTAGTCTATAAAATAAAGTTAAACTCAACATGGGATTGGTGAGAAAGAGAATCCAACATTGTATGAATACATCAAAGTAAACCACATTGTTTTAAGTTCAATTTACATTTCCCTTTATGAAATCACCCACTCATTTTTTAACACCAAGAGAATTTATTTATAAAATTATAAAATCTATATTGAAACCAACTACTTTACAAAACAATTTACTGGTTACAATTTTTTTTAAATTTCCAAATCTTCAATTAAAATTCCTAATGTAATATAAAAACCAATAGTAAAATGTAAAATGATACATTATTAAAATTTTAAACCCCACTTGATATCATTTTATATTTCCACGTGAAAATCGACCAATATTTTCAAAAAAAATACTAGGATAGGAACCCCCATTTCTTTAAAATCCTTATCATCATGTTAATTTTTTTAAAATAATATTCAATAACCATAAAAAATATGGTAAAAGTATAAAAATATTTCTATGTAAAGTTGTAGATATTGAAAATTTTAAAACATTACAAGTTAACTTTGAAATCACTTCATGAGATTCAAAACATCAAATCTATTTTATTCCATTTAAAGGTAAACCCTCATTTTTTCATTTCAAAACCAACTTAAATATTTTAAACCATGTTTACCTTTGAAAAAAAAGATATTTCAAATAGGAATGAGCATAAAAAATCTATGTGTGCCACCACCCAGTATAACAAAATGAATTGTTATTAAATATTTTATAAAAATTATATAAAGTAAGAATGAATAAAACATTTTTCAGAGTACATGAGTAAATTAACAATTTAAATCCTAACAGTAGGGTAACTGATTTCTTAGGTAATTTTTGTTAATATAGGAATATCATCACACTATCAGTGATCATGGTTTCATGGTGTTCCCATTTCTCTATGGATATAGGCCTAGTGGGTAGGATTCAACTACTATATTTCTCTTCATGCCTCACTAATGTTTAGTAGGTTTTGTTATTATAGATTCTATTTTTATGTAGAGAAAATCAGTCCTAAAATGATTTTACTAGAATGCACACCTAAATACTGAAGTTCCAATGGGGTTCTTTCAAAATTCATTCAACGGTCTAATAATTTATTAAAAACCTATTACATAAAATATCACACAAGTATCCTAAAATCCAATATTTCACACTCTATAATATTTTTCCAAAATTTGATATCAAGAAGGTTTTATAAATTTTCATGCGATTGATTTTTTTTTCAAAATATCATAAGGTGTTATATAGAGTACATGTGTGATACCATGCTTATGTTTTATCTGAATTTATCTAAGTGTGAGTCAAATTGGAGGTTCACTAGTACCTTGGGTGAGAGAAAAATAGCAGATTTTATTTTTTGAATCACCCTTAGCATGAGGTAATTAATCCTTTATTTATTTATTTTAATAATATAATGTAATTGGGATAAGATTATGATGGTTTGGAGGTGTTTTAGAACATTTATAATGCTTTTATTTAGGTTTATGGTTTGAGTTTGGTTAACAAAAACTATAAAACATCCTCAAGAAACAGTGAAAGGGGGAACAAAAGTCACCACATAGGTGCATGGTTGACACACGGTTTACAAAAACTATAAGACTACCATGAGAAACTATAAAAATTAAAACTGAGGAGATTAGTACGATTAGTGAATGGTATATATAACCATGAGATCAAACTATGCAAGGGTGTGGCTTAAGTTTGTATCACCTACATGGATGGTGTACAGTTTTCCAAACTGTCTAGCCTGACCATATAGTGTACATATGGCTCATATTAAATTTTGATACCAATATGAGTTATACTCTTAACCCTAATTTTTCTTCGATATAACCCTAACATGTCTTCCTCTCCTCCCAATGGTTGTGTACACCCTTCCCCATGATTCGGTAGAAATCCAATGGTGATTATTTGTGTGTGGGGAACTTGAATTCTTTAGCAAGTGTCTATTCTTGGTTGTTTTTCTGAGATTTCATATTCTTCCCTATCTTGTATTCATGGATTTAATCTATTGTGGATATATAAATGTTTTTTTATTATAATTACGATGATATATGGCTATGTTGATGATATGTAACAACATCTATGGTGGGTATTGGATGATCTAAAAAAATGTGTTGAAGAATTATTATAACTATTCATTTTCAACTAATTTTAAAGGTAAGTTTTATAACTCTTGAATACTATTTTTTAGAACTAAAAGACTTGGTTTCAATTTGATTTAATTTGTTTAATTTAATTGTGATATCTTGGTGAAAATATCTATGAAATCCCACTTTGTTAACAATTTTTAAAATTTGTAAAATTAGGTGTTTGTGGAAATTGAAATTGGATACATGATTTTAAAATGGTTTTATTGTTTTGATGAATGGAAAATTGGTTGGAATGTTTTTTCAATAAAATTATGGTTTTATTTAAATGGTTTGACATGATTAGTTTGCATTGATTTAGAAGAAATAGTTTGGTAGGAGTTCTATTGTATGGATAATGGTCATGATATACCTTCATAAAAGAGATAGTGTATGGATGTGAAGTACCACCAACAATGTTAACAAAAATCTTGAGTGTGTGTGTGTGTGTGTGGTTGTGTGTGTGAACCTAGAATGGGTTATTCCAAATGGATTGAGACATTTTTTAAAGAATTTATTGGTTTCATTCCTTGGAAAATTTTGTTGGTTTGGAAAATGGTTAGGATTTGATATAAACTATTTTAAGTTGTGCTATATAAATTGTTTTACCTAAATGTGGTAACTAGTTATATCCTTGTATAATGAGTAGGAAAGTGATTTTGGGATATACATGGTAGTTTTATACTCACCCCATTTTTTGGAATATTAGTGAATTTTGAGATATTTTATTCTAGGAAATTGGTAATTGAAGATAACTTGATTTTTTAGTGATGAATCATGATAATTTTGGTATGGCTTGTCGAGATGAATCATGGAACACTTTGGAAGCTATGGAGTTTATTTCTTGGGTTCATAATGTTTTATTTCGTTTTGTCTTTTATATTGTACTTTAATATTAGTATTTTTTCCATATTATGTTATTGTATGTTCTGTTTTTTTATTACTTTGGGTTTTATTACATGGTACTCATGCATCATATATTGATTGTCTAGTTATGGTTATTTGTTTTGGTAGATTTCCTTTTAAAAATGGAAAATCACCCCCACCTTTTTATCTATCCCTTAGAATTTATTTCCATAATTTGGTGTCTTTTTCATATCACTTACAGCCTAGTAATGTTCCCCCGCCTTTCCAAGAAAATGTAGTGGGATGGGATATTACAAAGTATATCAGTCTAATAAATCCTATCATTAATTTTAGTAGAAATGGTATGGGTTTGTGGGTATTTGAGTTGGAAATTCATTATAATTTAGTCCTTGATTTTGGATGGTAGCAAGGAGTCGGATCATTGAAACATGAAAGGTGGAGTATAAAAAGGAATAAATATCCTATTTTTTGGAACATCATGTTACCAAATATTTGGGTACATAAGTGTTTTGGGACACTTCTATGAGTTTTTATCAAATTTTCATGGTTTTAACCAATGTGAATATCATTAAGTGAAATTTTATAAATGGATCTCTACTATATGTTAATATTTCATTTCGAGTAATGATATATGATATGCTAAAAAAGGATTATTTTTGAAATGTTTTGAAGAAGTTTTTCAATGTGACATTATGAAAAAGGCATGGTAGTTGTATTTACAAAATGGTTTGATTTTATAAAACATGGTGGAATTTTCATAAATGGTTTGAAAGTGGAAAATTATAAAATTTTGAAAATAATTTTATGGTTGTGTGAAGTGATAAATTTATAATTTCTAGTCCTTCTATTTCTATAGAATGAGACTAAATGGATTTTTTTTGTTATAGAAAATGGATCATGGTAGGAATCACAGAATTCAACCAAAATAATCTATAGAGAATGTGTTTTCACCTAATCCAAAGGTGATACAAAATCTAGTTTAGAGTATTTTCTAGGATTATAATCAATAGATAGAGGGAACTAAAGTTATGAACCATGGAGAGTAGATCATTCGATTTTGTTCCAGAAGTAGATTCTACCCATCTTGCAACATGATTTGGAACCAGAGAAATTATAAGTGTGTTTGAATATGATGAATCAAATCTTTGATTTCCTAGGCCCTCCAGTGGAGTTAAAAGTAAATTTTATAACATACGTACCAGAGGATCTTGCGTGCTAGTGGTGGGATTTAGAATTTATGGCAAAATTTTACCATGGAATTACATGAGAGAATTTTAATTCAATCCTCATATGTTTATGATTACTAAAATGATAGCCTTTTTAGTTTGAATCAAAAGAAAATTTTAATGGTAGAGCATCTGTCTAAATTTTTGAATTTATTCCACTTTTCACCCAAAGTTGTTACATGTGTGTCCTTGAAAGTACACATTTTTTAATATGGGTAGAGGAAAGAAATTCATGTGAATATTTTCTTACATTGTTTAATGGATTATACATAGATGATCAATATAGATATTGTGGAATAAATAGACATATGAAGAACTACATGTGGAGGAATCATAATGATAACTATCGGAAATGGTGGGAACACTAATGCGAAGAATAAGTGGAATACAGACACATTTTTTAAAGCTAGTGGAATGAATAAGAATCAAATGGCTAGATTAGTGAGTATTCTTCCAAAAAAGTAGTGTAAAATTGGATTTTTTCAGTGTGTTTATGTGGACCATATCAATCATGATTGTATAAAACTCCCTATATCATTCCACAATTGTAACCAGATGGGGAATCTTAAAAAATATTATCACAGTGCTCCATGGTCGGGTTCTAGGGACACATCTCATGTTTCAAATATTTTGTATGCTTCTACAGGATGATGATACTATAATTATTATCATCAATAGAACCAAGGAATCCATGGTGATTCTAGTAATTCCCTGAATCCTCAATCGGTGTAATATCAACTAAGAAATAAATAGAAAAGGGCAGTGATTAAGAAATTCTATGGCACTGAGAAATTGATCACAGATGATCATTCTACACCTTTGATAGTGAGTGGTATAATTATTTTTAATTATATCATTATGAAAGATTTTTAATATTGATGAATCCTATTTTTTTCTTGCTTCTCGTCTAGTTGATCTACTGGGTATTCATGTGTAGCTGATGCCTTCTGTTTTGAAACTTAAAATTCTCTTGGTCAAAGAGAATTTCAAGCCGTTATGTGGAAATCATTTGTTATAATTATTAATAGAGCTAAATTGGTATGGGATTTTTCTATGCATGATATGGATTTCTATAACAAAATCATAGGTATGTATTTTTTTCCAATGTTAAAATATCATATAGATTTTTATACCTGATGGGTTAGTTCTACCACTAATGATGGAATTGAGCATATCATTAGAGGATACTAAAATGTAAAGTCAGTTAAAATCTCCTTTTTGGAACCAGAAGTCAGAATGATATCATACTAGTTGGCACCTCTTCCCTTGGAATTAATGGAAGAGATCGATAATAACAGTTTTTAAACAATTTTTGATCAGTTCTTGGATGTTTTTTTAAGAATTTATCAGGGTTTCCACCCACAATAGAAGAATATTTTACAAATTTCTCTTAATAGGGAACAGTACAATCTTAATTACATATTATTATATGGCAATGATAGAATTAATGGAGTTGATGTACTAGTTTGAAGATTTGTAAACAAAAGGGTTCATTCAATATAGTGTGTTTCTGTGGGTAGCACTAGTTTTGTTTGTGAAAAATGTGGATGGAACTATTCAGATATGTGTGGGTTATTTTAATCATAATCAATTTATGATAAATAATCAACATCCACTTCCACAAATTGATGATCTTTTTGACCAATTTATTGGATCTTAGTTGTTCACTGTGATTGAATTGTGACTACGATATCACAAATTGAGGATTTGAAAAGAGGATATTCTAAAGAAGGATTTTAGGAGTATATATTACCATTAAAACTATTTGGTTATGAATTATTATTAATGCTCTAGATTTATTTTAGGAATTGATTAATAGGATATATCAAAGGTATCTTGATTATTTTCGGGTCGTATTGGAGGATGAAATATTGGTGCATTCTAGAAAAATGGAAGAGCACGAACAACACATGGTGATGGTGTTCGGTATATTTTTGGATCATTGTTTCTAATCCAAAATTTAAAAGTGTGATTTTTGGAAACAAGTGGTATGTTTTTATGGCCATGTTATCATTGTAAAAGGTGTATCAATGGATCAAGAAAAGATAAAGGATGTGATATCTTGGAAACCTCCAAAGATAGTTTTTAGATAGACATTTTCCCTAGATTAGTTGGTTATTATTGATATTGTTTTCATGATGTTTCATTACTTGATTCGGGAATGATAGATTTTACAAGGAAAAATATTCAATTTTAATGGAATTTTGAATGTCAGAATCCTTTTCAAGGGATAAATGTTCACCATACATAAGAACTAATCTTGATTTTTTCGTAATTAGGACAAGGTTATATGATTTATTATGATAAATATGAATCAGGGGTGTGATGTGTTATCTTGGTTAGAGATCATGTTGTTACTTATGGCTCCTGATAGTTATTGTTTCATGAGAATAAATGCTCAACACATGATTTGGAAGTAGCTCTTTTAGTCCATTCTTTGAATACTTTGCATCATTAACTCTTTAGTGAGAAATATAGCGTGTGTACAGATCATAATAGTTTGAAACACATTTTCTCCCAATTTGTTTTGAAACTAAGACCAAAAATATGGATGGAGAATCTATGAATGATTTATTTTTACTTAATGTATACTCTTAGTGAAGGAAATTCAGTGGAAGATGCATTAAAAAGAAATTCCAACATCTAGTTAAAAAAGGGTGGCTTTAAATTAGTGGATGATGATGTCAATGATAGTTGATATGAACTTTTATTGTGAAGACTGAGGTAGTTTTGTAGTTTTCTTTCAATTTTATTTTGTTCGTAATTTAGTTGAGATGGTTAAAGAAGTACTAATATCTGATTCAGAATGTGTTTTTATGTGGTCAAAACACAATGGTGGGGAGACCATTGAGGGCTAAAATATGGGTGGGATTTCAGTTTTGTTGTTTCAATATCAGATTTTTGAACATATTTCTTATCATGAACAACTTCATAATGATTACCACTTTTCAATATAGGTTGTTCTGCCTAGCTTATAGATAATTTTTAAGAAAATGAATAAAATGTTTGGGCAGGTTGGCATGAAAATAAAAGTGGCTATGTTTTTTTAAAGATGCCACTCCTGTAAATAGTTTAAGGCTAATCACTTGTTTCTAGTGGGTATGATATAGTCTTTACCTTTTACTTTCTGGAAATGGGAGAATAATGTAATGTATTTTATGATTGGTCTCTGAAGAATGATTCTGAAACATGATTCTGTATGTGTGATTGTGGATCAACTCACAAATTCTTCCCATTTCATCACAATTATTGAATCTCATAATGTAGAGGAATTATCTAAAATTTATATTCAGGAAGTGGTAAAGAGGAATGTAATACCTATTTTTATTGTACCAGATCAAGATCTAGGATTTACATATCATTTTCTGAAATCCTTATAGAAATCCCTTGGGACTCAGTTGATTTTGAGTATGGTGTATCACCTTCAGATAGATGGCCAATATGAAAGGTCAACACAAATGTTGGAATACATTCTTAGGTCTTTTGTCATGTATTTTTTTGGATCATGGGAGGATCACATACCATTACTGGAGTTATCATATAACTATAGTTGTCATGCCTCGATACATAAGGATACTTTTGAAGAATTTTTATTAGGAATACTTATTACTATCCATTTTATAGAATGGAAATTGGTGATACATCACTAGTTGGACCTTTCCTTATAAAAGAGGCAGTAGGGAATATTAATTAGATTAGAAAAAGTATGGAGACGAATTGGAATCGTCATAAATCAGAAGTGGATCATCATCGATGGTTGTTGTTATTCAAACTGAGTGATCATGTGTTCTTGAAAATCTCTCCAAGGCTTGGGAATCATTGTTTTGAGAAGTAGGTAAATTTATATCTTTGATTCATAGGACATTTTGAGATGCTTAAATAGGTTAGTGAGGTAGATTACTAATTGTAATTGCATCCAAGATTTAGTTTTGTCCATAATGTGTTTCATGTATCTCAGTTGAAAAATTATCAGCCCGATCCTGACCATGTGATTTTATGGGATCACATTGATTTAGAGATGGATTCTAGGTTGGTAAATGTGCCGGTACATATTTTATTTAGGCAATAGGAAGTATTTCACCGATAAATAATCAGTCTAGTAAGGTTTTATGGAAACATGGTCAGGTTCAAGAATAAACATGGGAATGAGATAAAGAAGTGCTCGATCAGTGGCCTGAACGCTTTCAGAAAAATGGCTTTTTTCTACATTCCATGGACAAAAGGACCAATGTAAGGAAGAATTTAGCACCCACAGTGTCAGGTAATTATTCCATTATTTATGTATTTTATGTATATAAATTAATTGTGCTGTGTTTTAAATGGTTTGGAAGAGTATTTTTGTTTTTAATGATCTTATTGAGGTTAACAATTTGATCTTTATTATTAGAATATGTGAAACCCCCCCTCCCCATGTAAACCATTAAAGGGGAAACAAAGGTCACCGGTAAGGCACATGGTTTGGATAAACCATGTGGCCACCCAGGGGAAACTGTGTAACGTGGAACAGATGGTCAGAGCATGGTGGTGCAAAATTTATCTAACTGTGTGATCCAACCATTAAAGGGTGTGTCTTAAGGTAGTATAAGCCATATTTTTGGAAAATAATTTTCCAATCTATGTGGGATGACAATTTTGTGTAAAGGTGGCCCCCCATAAATTGTGGATATAATCTGATTTGACCCTTAATAATTCATTTTTCCTTTAATCCAACCCTAACACGTTTTACTACACTCTTAAAGTATGTTGAGACCCTTCCCCGTGATTTAAGAGAAATTAATTGGTGATTAATTGTGTGTTTTAGGCTATAATTCTATGTTAAGTGACATTTCGGGTTTGTTTTTCTTAGATTTCATCTTCTTCTCTGTCTATGATTCATGGATCTAATATTTTGGGGATAGATCCTTGTTTATTTATTCTAATCATTATGGGATATGGTTTTTTTATGATAGGGAAAAATTTTATTGTCGGTTTTGGATGATCTAAGACAAGTTGTTGAATAATTGTTATCATTATTCATTTTCACCTATATTGCTAGGTAGGTGGATTCACTCTCTACTCATCTTCCATGAAATAGAAGTATTGATTTCAAATTTATTGAATTTCATGAATTAAATTTTGAAATTTTTGTTCAAAGTATGATGGAAACCCTATGATTAGTCACAAAAAGTGGCTAATATTAATTTTTAATATCTTTATATTCATTGTTCCAAACTCTATAAACATTTTTTTAGTGCATTACATAAATAGAACTTCATTTCTCATAAAAAATGCAATTCATGTTTAAAATGCAAATTTGGGCCCAATCATTCATTTGTTTGTTTACAATATTATGTTCAATTACTGAATTTGAAATTTTGGAATATCATTGATCACTTTTTTTGGAACATTTTATCTTTTAGGTCCGATGGATGAATCCCAAAGGAAGATGGAGAATTTTGCGCCTGAATGCAGAAACTTGCTGGAAAAAGCATAATGGGCCTAAGGCCCATCAATCAAATGTGGGGCCCAGAAACAAAACCCAATGAAGCTCAAATATATACAGTAGAAAGATAAAAATATGATGATCATTTTATTCAACTGTGTCTGGAGCTAATTCTGATGTTTTCATGATGATAAAGGGATCTGAAGTTGAGATTTAAATGGTGGACTCGACATTAATGCACAGAAATTCATCCCACCATTTCGACCATAACTTCAAAACGTCTGAGCCAAAGTTCCTGAAATTTTTAGAACATCTAGAAGACACATGGACGAAGATAATTTCTATTTATGACACCTTTGGATTCGGCCTTATGAAGTACCAAACGCACACGTCAAAATGGAGGATGAATCTGGCTGGTTTTGTGGTCAACTTTGTAACGTTAATTTCCTTTTGATTCTTCACCCTCCTTTTGACTCTATTAATTGTTTGGGGGTGAATTTATTGTTGGGAGTGGAAATAAGGCTCATAATATGCCTATATAAGGAGCTTGTGGTGAAGGGAAAAATAATCTAACATTTTTCTTTGAATCCATGTTTTTCTTTCATCCATTGTATTTCTTTCAATTGTAATTTTCTGCTTTCAATTTGTAATCATATCGTCAAGTTTTCCCATGTATGTTTTTCTTTCACTTTTATTATTTTAATAAAATTTCCTATTCTTCATAACTTTTTATTTTCCTTTTCTTCACACGTTGATACCGTTGAATCATGGTTTGATATTATTCACACCAACACTTGTGATTTCAATCACACAACGGTGGAATGTTCATTTTGATTAATGTTTTTTTTCTTCTTCAATCTCACTTCTTTAAGTCAATTACCCACTTCCATTGATAAAATAGTATCAATGGAGGGATAAACTTTTATGGGTTGATCCTAGGGAGTTTCATAAGTTTGACTGAATGTTATTTGATGTTATTAAATTCTTAAATCCGTTCTTTATTTTAAGAGTTCCTTTCTTTGATTTATCTTCTTCTTTGTCTCCACCGACTTTAACGATGACACATTTTGAGTGCTAGTATGATCCAATTCCCCGGAGTGCTCATTTAATTGATCCTCTAAGTGAATTGGTGATTAGCCTTGAAATTGTGTATGGATTAAATTGGACAATGATATTGAGGAAATATTTCATTTAATGGATACCTCTTGAACCGATGAACAGAAAATCAAATAAAAAACAAATACATCCAATCAAGCCCAAGAGACAACCTAGGATCAACTCACCTTAATTAGTTGTTTTAATTAAAGTAATTTTATTGGTTTTTTTCTTTAAATTAAATAAATATTTTTCAAATCAATCAACACCATAGTTGGCCACTTCATAGCCAATCCCGCATCTAATCAAAGTGTCTTAAGGTTTCTTCTTCGGTCCCTGTGGATTCGACCCCTACACGTAATAAATCGACCGCTTTTACCAGCAGGGTAAATTTGGGCACAACCAAATTTTGGCACCGTTTCCGGGGACCCATGTAAGATTTCCTAGACACCCACCTTCTATTCTCACCTAACTTATCTTTTCTCACCTCTATTTCTCTTTTCTTTTCCCCTTTCTGTTTTTCCAAAAAAAACAAATCTAAATCCAAATTTCATTAAACTCCAATGGAGTATCATCAATAATTTCATTTCATAAAATCGGGCTGGAATCGAATAGAAAATCAACATTGGTAATCCCCTCACATAGTAAATTACTTTGATCAACCTTTAAATGAATACCCCACACCCGATAACATGAACGATCAATGGGATGCTGATTTTTTAAAGGATCAATTTCCATACCTCTCAAGGATGATTGAAGAGATCAAACTTAATGATGATGATGATGTAAAAACAAAAATCAATCCTAATTGTGAAAAAATTCTTGAACATTTGTGTGAAAAAATGGTTAAAATGAATTCAGAAGTTTCATCACTGAGATTAGAAATATAAAACATTAAGACTTATGAAGAACCCATTCCCACTCAGGATGTCCTTTCCACATCACTTATAGAAGAATCTTGTTTCCCAGATAACTCATGTGAATTTAGTAAAGAACCCACTTTAAAATCTTGGAATACAGAGTTGGATAATGAAGAGATTTGGTCAGGTAATGTTGAAATTCAAGATAAAAAACATGAAGGTTAATGAGTATTTAAATCAGGATGAAATTGATTTCATGAATTCACAAGAGGGAAATTATTCTACAAGGATTAAATGTCCAGAATATTGCACTAAAAATGATTTTTTAGAATCAAAAATCATTGAACCATTGGGAGAGTTAACAAATATTGAGTATATACCCACTCCCGACATTCAAAAGGAAAATTTTTGGGAGGAATCAAAATTTCAAAAGGAACCAGTTATTTCTAAATTTCATGGAGAAGAAAATGTTTTTGATTCAAATTTCCATTCTTCTTTTGTAAATTTTTATCAACCTAAACTCAAAATTTTTCTCCTTTCTTCCCCACTCTTAAATGTGGATAACCAATACCATGAAATTTAAATTTATTATCCTCTTGAAACTAAAAAATTGGGAATGTTTATTGATGTCTTAGGCAATACTAGATATTCAATTCTATCGACCATTTCTGATATTACATGGATTTTACCCCTCATTATAGAACAAAGGATTTCACATGAAACATATTTCAAACAAATAATCAATCTCAATCTTGTTGAAGTGGAGAAAGATGGGTTAATTAAAATTTTGAAAGTTGGAATTGGATAAGTTGGGGGGTTCAAGTCAAGCTAACGACGTTAAACAAAAGCGCTGCATGGGAGGCAACCCATGGTTTTCATGTTTTCTAATCATTTTGAATCATTTTCTTTTTCATATAATAAATTACCATAGACTATTGACCTGTTCTTTTTTTATGAGTAAGGATGGGTATGAAAGGGGAGTGCCATATTCATCCGTGTCATGTGGCATGATCTCTGAGTAATACCTTACCCAGAAATCTAAAAAAAGACAATGTATCATCAGTTTATTTTGTTTTGTTTATTATTATGTTTTTATAGGTTAAAAAAAATAAAAAGACATATTGTAAGTCATATGGAGAATCCATTCACCACCATCCAAGCCTCTGAGACTGAAATCCAGGATTAAAGGGAGACTATGGCATGCACTATCATCATCAACCACCAGGTGAATTCATTCCATGATTTTCATTTTAAATTTCTTCATTGAACTCCTCTCCTACCCCCTTATAACTTTTCTTTTCTTTAAATACTGGGGACCATGTTATTCTAAGTTGGGGGGGGATAAAAAATGATTTTTTTTGAATAAAAACATGCATGAAAAAAAAATTCCATTAACCTTGAACATGATAACACACATTGAAAAATCTAAAATTGGATATCAAATAAATTTTTCATGCCTTGATTCTGATTTTAATGCAAGTTTAAGTTCATGAGCATAGTTTTTGGAAATTGCGGTTGTCCGATGTGATTTTTCAATGTTTAAATTTTCATCTTCTTAATAAAAATGCCATAATGCACGTCTACTGGATTGTGGGTGAAAATTTGAGTTCTCGGGTCCCTTTTATTATAGCATAGGGTTCTGGGGTCACTTTTAGTTTAATTTGAGTATCCAAAAAAACAAAAAAATAAAAAAAAAGACCACATAGAGCAATGTTTTGTCCAAATGTGTGGCATCCAGCACTTGGGGATCGTGACTCCATAGTTGTCTTGCCCAGAGTTAGGCTTTCTATCTCTATTGTAGAGCATGAAATTGACAATATGTGCGGCGTCCGGCACTTGGGGATCGTGACTCCATAGTTGTCTTGCCCAGAGTTAGTCTTTTCATATCTATTGTGGTAAAAGAAAAATAAAATCAAAAAAAAATTGGATACTCATTTTAAGGTTTAATGTGATTACCACCTAGCGCTTCTATTTTTCCCCTTGAACAATAAAATGGGCCCCATATCTTTTATGATGCACAACACTTTATCATGCTTAATTGAAATTGGATGAAATGTGGCAATGAATTTGAACAAAGGAATGGTCTTGGTCTTGGGATATGCATATGGACCTATCGTTTTTTAAATGATTTTTATGGGTTCCATAATTTTTTGGTATGAGGTCTTTGGGTGAGCAATGTGTGTTTAAATGTTTTTGGAAAAGGGGATTTGAATTTCATATTTGTAATTTATTTTTCTCGGGACTAGTAAAACTCAAGTTGGGGGTGTGATTAGTCACTGAAAGTGGATAATATTAATTGTTAATATCTTTATATTCATTGTTCCAAAGTCTATAAACATTGTTTTTAGTGCATTACATAAATAGAACTTCATTTCTCATCAAAAATGCAATTCATGTTTAAAATGCAAATTTGGGCCCAATCATTCATTTTTTTGTTGAAAATATTATATTCAATTTCTGAATTTGAAATTTTTGGATATCATTGATCACTTTGATTGGAACATTTTATCTTTTAGGTCTGATGGATGAATCCCAAAGAAAGATGGAGAATTTTGCGCCTGAAGGCAGAAACTTGCTGGAAAAAGCATAATGGGCCTAAGGCCCATCAAACAATTGTGGGGCCCAAAAACCAAACCCAATGAAGCTCAAATATATACAGTAGAAAGATGAAAATATGAGGATCATTTTATTCAACTGTGTCCGGAGCTAATTCTGATGTTTTCATGATGATAAAGGGATCTGATGTTGAGATTTAAATGGTGGACTCGACATTAATGCACAGAAATCCGTCCCACCATTTCGACCATAACATCAAAACGGCTAAGCCATATTTCTTGACATTTTGAGAGCTTCTAGAAGACACATGGAAGAAGATATGTTATATTTATGACACCTTTGGATTCGGCCGTATGAAGTGTAAAACGCACATGTCAATATGGAGGATGAATCTGGCTGGTTTTGTGGTCAACTTTGTAACGTTAATTTCCTTTTGATTCTTCATCCTCCTTTTGACTCTCTTAATTGTTGGGGGGTGAATTTATTGTTGGGGGTGGACATAAGGCTCCTAATATGCCTATATAAGGATCTGGTGGTGAAGGGAATAATCATCTAACATTTTTCTTTGAATCCATGTTTTTCTTTCATCCATTGTATTTCATTCAATTGTAATTTTCTGCTTTCAATTTGTAATCGCATCGTCATGTTTTCCCATGTACGTTTTTCTTTCACGTTTATTATTTTAATAAAATTTCTTCTTCTTATTCACTTTTTATTTTCCTTTTCTTCACACGTTGATACCGTTGAATCATGGTTTGATATTATTCACACCAACACTTGTGATTTCAATCACACAACGGTGGAGTGTTCATTTTGATTAATGTTTTTTTTTCGTCTTCAATCTCGCTTCATTAACTCAATTACCCGCTTCCATTGATAGAATAGTATCAATGGAGGGCTAACCATTTATGGTTTGATCCTAGGGAGTTGCATATGTTGAGTCAATAAGGTTTTCCTTATGACTTTTCCATTCCTTCTTGTTTTGAAAATCACAAACACCTTATCTTTAAGAAAATTGATTTCTTAAGGAAAATTGATTTCTTAAGGAAAATCGCTTTTATAAGGAAAATTGTTTTCTTATGGAAAATCGCTTTTATAAGAAAAATTATCCTTATCATATTTTCATCCATATTTTTATTATGTATGAGATTCAGATTCATTTTCTCGGAATCATTAAAACTTTGATATAAAGAATTCTATTTTAGGATTCGGATTCTGGATAAGAACTATAAGGAAGTCTCATTCCGAATTCCGGATATGAACTCTGACTAAGTTCTATTCCTGATTCAGATTACGAATTCTGATGAAGAATTCTCATTATGAATTCTAATGAAGAAATCTCATTCCAAATTCCCATTACGAATTCTGATGAAGAATTCTCATTACGAATTCTAATGAAGAAATCTCATTCCGAATTCCTATTACGAACTCTGATGAAGAATTATCATTACGAATCCTGATGATGAATTATCATTACGATTTCTGAAGACAAATTCCTATTCCGAATTCACATTCCAAATTCACTTATTAAACAGAATTTGTGTATCTTTGTTTTATACACTCTGAATTAATTCAGACTCCGAAAAATATTTTTGTTAGACTCCGAACTTTTATACTGCTTATACTTCTAAAAATTTGTCTACTCTTTCTATTGTTCCTTACACTTCGAACCTTCATTCTGAAGCGTTCATTTCGAACTTTTATGTAAGAGTTTAAAACGATGTCATACATTCTGTTACACTTGATTTGTTATAAAACGATGTCGTCCATTTTGTTATAAACTTACCGTTGTCTAAGTGACACGTGTACAGGTCCCTCCGATCTTTAAGGAAAATATGACCGTTGGAGAAGGAGCCGACCTCACCTATAAATAGGAGCTCATTTGAAAGAGCTCGTAACTGATGGCTGATGAAAAGTACTGAAAGGCTGACAAATTTGCTTGAAGTGATTTTTAGAGAGAGAGGCTCTTATTAACTCTCAAAGCTTCGTGCGACTCCGAATGTTGGTGATTACATTCGAGGGCTTCTGGGGATAGGAAGACGGAGGTGTCGACTACCTTAAAGTTCGAGGGCTTTCTTGATAAGGAATACAGAGGTTGCCAACTACCTTGAAGTTGAGGGCTTGCGGGGATAGCAAGACAGAGACTCCGATCTTCGTATCGAGGGCTTACCCTGGTGTGGGTAAGACAGACTTGTTTGAAATTATAAATCAAGGGACCTTTATCCAAGGTTGTTGGATACCCTTCTATTTGGGTTAAAAGATTTATATCTTGTTACTTTTAGTTTTACTACTTGTTTTATTTCCGCTGCATTTTGTATTATAAGGAATGTATAACTTTCTTATACTTCCTTACTTGTACTCTGATTAAGTTAGATTCTATACACTTTAAGGTAGAATCTTATCTGGTAATCTTTTGTTAAAGTTTCATTTTCCGGAACCATCTTTCCGGAACCTACTTTCGGAATCTCTTTCCTAGTTTTCATTTAGGTGTTAAGAGGTGTTGTGAATTTGCTTAGTTTAACTTTGTTAAACTTAGCCTTTTCCTTTGCTTAAGGAAAACATAGTTATTCTTAACTAACTTTAAAAGTTCCAAAGGAATTTTTTTAAAGTATACAATTCACCCCCCCCCTCTTGTATATTGAGCATCTCATACTATATTTCGATCCTACAATTGGTATCAGAGGTTGGAAACCTCTTACTCTGTACCAATCTTACAATTGGTATCAGAGCAGGTCTCTGAAATACTTATACTCATGAATAAGTTTTTCTTGCTCACTTTATCCTTCCGAAATTTTTCATTCCGAATTTGTCCATTCCGAAATTTTCTCATTCCGAACTTTGTTATTACGATTCTTTTCTACTAACAAGTTTGTATCCAAGTTATATTAAGTATGGCAGGAATTGATGTTGGATCAATTGACAATCTGAATCCTACAAGACCACCTATATTTGATGGTAATGACTATGAATACTGGAGAGATCGTATGAAGACTTTTGTTATTAATACTAGAGTAGACAACTTTGTTATGCTTACTGGTGATTATAAAATTCCTGACAAGGAAGTCAGATCTTTTACTAACCAGGAAAAGCAAGAATATCAACTCAACTATTAGGTACGCAATACTTTACTTTGTTCAATGACCAGAAATATATATAGCCAAATTTCTTCTTGTGAAGCAGCTAATTGTATATGGAAGAAGTTAGAGGTTACACACTTTGGGACTTCTAAAGTGATTGAGACTAGAAGAGCTATGCTTAGAGCTGAATATCATGGCTTCAATTTTCCTTATAGAGAACCTATCTGTAAAGTTCAACAAAGATTTATGACTATTGTCAACTGTTTACAATCTATGGGAGAAAAAGGTTTAGATGACGAAGCTCTTGTGGACAAGATAATTGATATTATGCCCAATGAGTGGGAATCCAAGAGAACAGCTATAGATGAAAACAGGAAGGTCACTCAAATTACTCTTGATGAATTATTTGGAACTCTTCTACAACATGAAACCAGAATGAAGAGAGATGCTAACAACATCAAGAAAAAGAATGGAAATGGTACTGTTGCTTTTACTACAACTTCAAATCAGATGAAAGCTAAGACTCCTGAAAGAGTAACCAGATCTAAGTCGAAGAAAGTCATTTTCCAATCCGAATCTAGTGAGAGTGAAGTCTCAGAAAATGAATTAGCCAATCTTGCTCGAAGGATGAACAAGATAGCTGGACAGAGAAATTTTCAATCTAAGTATAAGAAGAAGGATAGGAAAGATAAGAAAGATGGAGAAGTTACTTGTTATGAATGCAAGAGAGATGGACATATTAGACCAGATTTCCCTATGCTCAAAAAGAAAGAAAGGAAAGAAAGACATTCATACAGGAACAGAAAGAAGTATTATAAAGCCAAAGCTAAGAAAGTTCTGAAAGCTAATGACACCTGGAGTGCCAGTGGTGGTGACTCTTCAGATGAATCTTCTGATTATGAATCTTCAGGACAGAAGAATCTTGGTCTTATAGCCAGATTACCTATTGATAATCATTGTCTTATGGCTAAGGTACGAAATGATGAATCATTGACCAATGTTTCTTTAAATTCTAATGATAGTATGTACTATAACTCTTCTGATGAAGAATCATCTTCTGATGAGGAAAATACATTACCTACTTATGAAGATGTCTCTAGGTTTGCTGAACTTCTTGAGATTGAGAATTCCAAACTCAATAAGAAACTTGATAAGGCAAACTCTAGGAATTCTATTCTTACTAAAGAGATATCAGATCTTTCTAAAGATCTTGATAAGAAAAATGCTGATTTTGAAAATATTTCAAAAAATCTTGAGGAAGTAAGTTCTAAGAAGAATAAACTTTCTAAAGAATTAGAAAAAGTAATTTCTAAGAAAAATGTTTTCGAGCCTAACTCTAGTTCTAAAACTAATGATTTTGAGGATAAAAACTTGGTTGTAAAACTCAAGTCCAAAATTTTTTCCTTAAAGAAGTGTTTATCAAACTTTACCCATGGTAAGGAAAATTTTGATAAGATGTATTCTCAAATACGACCTTTAAGAAATAAATCTGGATTTGGTTATACCCATGCAAAACCTATTTTAAGTAACAATTATTTTTTTCCTCAAAGTGCCCCATTTTGTACTAAGTGTCAATGTGGTGGTCACTGGGCAGAGAATTGTTCCTTAAACAAAACCCAATCTCTAGGATTTCACAAAGCTTACTTTTCTAAGAAGATGTGGGTTCCTAAAATTTTATTGTCTGGAAATCTCGGATCCAAACAAGTATGGATTCCGAAAGTCTAATTCTCTTCTTGATTTCAGGATAATAAAGAAAGTACCAGCAACAATACATGGTACATGGATAGTGGATGTTCCCGGTACATGACTGGTAACAAAAGCTTTTTTGAAAAGATTATCAAAACGAAAGGAGGAAAGGTAACTTTCGGAGACAATGCTAAGGGAGAGATTGTTGGAATTGGTAATATTGTTCTTTTAGGTAAAACCTTGATTTCAAATGTTCTTTTTGTTAAAGGTCTTAAGCACAACCTCATTAGCATAAGTCAGTTATGTGATGAAGGTTACCTTGTGAATTTTAGGAATGATAAATGCTTAGTTCACAATTCCAAGGAAGAATTTATTCTCTCAGCCAACAGGCAAGAGAAGGTTTACACTTTAAACTTAGAAGACCTCGGGAGCCAAGATTTACCTTGCTTAAGTACAATGGAAGATCATTCTTGGTTATGGCATAGAAGACTAGGTCACTATAATCTTAGGAACCTATGTAAACTCTCTAAGACGAAACTAGTTAAGGATCTACCGGAGCTTAGATTTGATTCTTCTAAAGTTTGTGATCCTTGTCAATATGGAAAGCAACTTAAATCTAGTTTTAAGTCAATCGGTGAAGTCTCAACAACCGATGCATTACAGTTAATTCACATGGATCTTTTTAGTCCAACACAAACTGGAAGAATTGGAGGAAAATACTATGTGTTTGTTCTAGTTGATGATTACACTAGATTTACTTGGGTCTATTTTCTAGCAAAGAAATCTGAAGCCTTTTCTTATTTCAAAAGTTTTAGAGATCAAGTTAAAAATGAGAAAAACCTTCCATTGAAGACTATTCATAGTGATCATGGAGGAGAATTTCAAAATTCAGATTTTGAAACTTTTTGTAGTAAGAAAGGTATTACTCACAATTTTTCAGCACCTAGAACTCCTCAACAGAATGGTGTAGTTGAAAGTAGAAATAGAATTCTTCAAGAGATAACAAGAACCATGTTGAGTGAATATTCTATTGCTAGACATTTCTGGGCTGAAGCTGTAAGTACTGCTTGTTATACTGTAAATCGAGTTTTGATTAGACCTTTTCTTAATAAAACTCCTTATGAGTTATGGAATGGTAGAAAACCAAGACTTCCCTACTTCAAGGTTTTCGGTTGCAAAGTATTCATTTTGAATACTAAAGATAACTTACATAAATTCCCACCAAAGTCTGATGAAGGAATTTTCATAGGATATTCCATAAACTCTAAGGCTTATAGAGTTTTTAATAAAAATACTTGTACTGTTGAAGAAACAGTACATGTGAAATTTGATGAGTCAGATCCTTTTGTTTTTAAACCATCTCAACTTACATCTTCGGATGTGTTTTCAAAAACTGATTGTCAACCTTTGATAGAAGAACCTTCTGATAAGGAAATTGTTCTAGAAGATACTTCTGAAACATTTACCCCAGAAGACTTTCTACCCTATGTTGATGAACAGATTTTACAAAACCCAAATCAGGTGTTTCTTAAGAATCATCCCAGTGATAATATCATTGGAGATGTAAATCAACCTGTAAGGACTAGAAGTTCCTTAAGAAATGAAGTAGAACATCTAGCATTTCTTTCCCAATTAGAACCTAAAATCACTGACAAAGCTTTAGGTGATGATGATTGGATTAAAGCCATGCAAGATGAACTAAATGAATTCGAAAGGAATAAAGTCTGGACCTTGGTTGAAAGACCTAAGGAAACTTCTGTTATTGGAGTAAAATGGGTTTTCAGAAATAAATGTGATTAAAATGGAGTCATTGTTAGAAATAAATCTAGACTTGTTGCTAAAGGCTATAATCAGCAAGAAGGAATAGACTATGAAGAAACCTATGCTCCAGTAGCTAAACTTGAATCTATCCGTATTCTACTTGCCTTTGCAGCATTCTTTAATTTCAAAATTTTTCAAATGGATGTGAAATGTGCTTTTCTTAACGGTTATGTTCAAGAGGAAGTTTTTGTTGAATAACCTCCGGGCTTCGAAGATACAAAACATCCTGATCTTGTTTTTATACTTACCAAAGCTTTGTATGGCCTTAAACAAGCCCCACGAGCATGGTATGATAGACTTACTGGATTTTTTCTTCAAAATAACTATGTTAAGGGAAATGTAGATCCAACCCTTTTTATAAATAAAGATAAGAAAAATGTTTTGATTGTTCAAATTTATGTTGATGACATTATATTTGGTTCAACTCAACAATCTTTGACTGACTCTTTTGCTAGTCTAATGAAATCTGAGTTTGAAATGAGTATGATGGGTGAGTTAACATTTTTCCTTGGTTTTCAAATTTCTCAAAAACCCGAAGGAACCTACATATCTCAACATAAGTATATTAAAGATCTTCTTAAAAAGTATGGTTATGACAACACTAAAAGTATAAGTACTCCCATTGGTACCTCAAACTCTTTAGATCTTGACGAAGCTGGGAAACCAGTAGATCAGACATCTTTTAGAGGAATGATAGGAAGTCTACTTTACTTAACAGCTAGTCGACCATACTTAATGTTTTCAGTATGCTTATGTGCAAGATATCAATCCAATCCTAAGGAATCTCACTTAAAGGCAGTAAAAAGAATTTTTCGCTACCTTAAGGGAACCATGGATCTAGGATTATATTATACTTCTGGAAATGATTTTATTCTAAAAAGCTTTTCTGATGCTGACTTTGGTGGATGTAGAATGGATAGAAAAAGTACATCCGGAACTTGTCATTTCTTAGGAGATTCTTTAGTTTCTTGGTCCTACAAGAAGCAACATTCTGTAGCACTTTCCACTGCTGAAGCTGAATATGTAGCAGCTGGAAGTTGTTGTGCACAAGTGTTGTGGATGCAACACACACTCACAGACTATGGCCTGAGTTTTACTAAAACTCAAATTTTGTGTGATAACACAAGTGCCATTTCCCTTAGTAAAAACCTTACACATCACTCTCGTGAAAAACACATAGATATTAGGCATCACTTTCTTAGAGATCACACACTTAAAGGAGATATTATTCTTCAATTTATCGGAACACAAGATCAACTTGATGATATTTTCACAAAGTCTTTTCCTTCTGATAGATTTGAATATATTAAACAGAAGTTAGGAATGATAACCGTAAGGTAATCTTTCTTAATTAACTTTCTATTGAAAAAGTCTCCTTACAGTAATAAACTCCTTTTCATAGGGGGAGTACATTTGATTGTTTTCCAAACAAAGTTTTTTCAAAATTTGTTTTCAATCTTTTCGGAACGAAGATTTCCGGAATGAAACTTCCGGAATGAAAGTTTTCCAGAATGGATATTTCCGTACAGAATACTTCTGGAATGGAAGTATTCATATAGAAAACATACATAATGAAAGATTTAGTACTGGTACTTTCATAACCAGATTTTCGTACCGAACCTTCATAGTTTTTGGTACTAAGTTTTTCATACTAAGTTTGTTTTCCGTAGTTTTTTTAAACTTTCTCTTTTCATAATAAAGTTTTTTTTCGTAGTCATCTTTATATTACCCATTATGAATAATCCTCCTCAGCTAATACAAAAGGTATGATTTCCTTACTCAAGTTTTTGTAGTCATATTTTACTTGCTGGCAGTTTCCTATGTTTTATTTTCGGATTATAGTTTTCTTAAATCTTTACTTTAATAAAAACCTCAAAAAGATCGGATTCAAGTTATCAACCGTCAGATTTGATCTCAGTTCATTCTAAACCGTTAGATCAACTGTGGAAGGTGAACCGTCATCTCGTAGCCTATATAAAGGGGACCCAAATTCTCGTCCCACAGAGGTTTCAAGCTCTTGCGTCCTGAAGCTCTGCCCCTCTGTTTTAAGGTCGTTCCGAACTACAGTTTTCTCCGTTCTGAACTTCTCATAGGATTACAGATCCAAATGTCTGCAGAGTTAGCGTCTCAAGAAATGTCTTCAGCCAAGCCTATTTCTCAGTGGTTAGTTTACAGAGAAAGGTTACTCCATCCGGATTTCTTCAACAACTATGATTCCCTTATCTCAAAGAACATCAAGTTGAATGGCTAGGAAGATGTTGTGGTATCAAAAACCGGAAATCAAGATGAAGTATATTCATATTTACTTGTCGAGTTTTATGAATCAGTTTCCTTCTTTAAGGAAGATGATAGAGAGAAATTTTCTTTCAAGTCGTATGGCAAGACCTACAAACTTTCTTACACCAAGGCTGCAAGCTTGGTAGGATTATCTTATGAAGGAGAAGCAGAATTTATTTCGCACGTTTTACCGGACTCTAAGGGTAGCTTCGACAAGGAAAAAGCCTTAGAAACTCTCGGACTGGCTGATGACAAGGCTCCGAAGATTGCAAGTCTATCCAAAAACTTCCGGATTCTAGAGTTGTGGGTGCAAGGACTTATCGTACCGAGGAAAGGCGATAAAGACAGCCTGAAGAAGAGTGAGATCTATATCTTAGATTTCCTGATAAATCTAAGGAAGTTTAACTTGATGAAGCACATTCTTCTTACTATTGAGAATTTGAAGAAAGGAAATTTGAGAGCTCAGATTATTATGTATCCAGCAATCCTCTCCAAGTTAATTGTTCGGTGCCTTGAGTCTTTCAAGGAGGCTTGCAAATCTAAGCCAAGAGTTTGCAAGATCATGCTGGTCAGCAATGGCACTCTTAAAAGAATGGATGTAGCTTTTGACAAGAAGTCTGGAAAGTTTATTGATCTACCTGCTCAAGAAGAAACCATTCCGAAAGCCGCTGATCCAGAATCCTCTAAGCCGGTAAGGAAGAGAAAGCTGAAAGAAGTGGTAGTCGAAGCCGAGAATCCCAAGTCTAAGGAAGTCCACTCCGCACCTCCAAAGCCAAAGAAGTAGAAATCTTATCCAGATGAAGTTGTCATGAAGTGGAGAGCTGATAAATAGAAAAGGAAAGAAGGGGATCCACAGTTCGGATTGGATCCTGTGGAGGCTAAGGCTTTGAAGGAGAAAATTGCTGATGATCTTGAAAAACAAGCTAAGGAAAAGAAGCTCAAGAAAAATATGTCTGAGGCTGAGGTAGCCCAGACCTTATTAAAATTCAATGAAATGGTTTCAGCAACCATTCCAGTTCCGAGATCTTTCTCCCTGGAATCTCTACCTGAGACTCCAGGAAGGAATTTCGCTGCTCTGGAAGAGGTCGTTGCTAAGAATTCTGAGGAAGCTGAGTAAGTGGAACAATTAGAAGAGGGAGCTGAAGGAAGTGGTGAAATCGGAGATGTGCTGAAATAAGTAGATCATTACAAGGGAACACCTTCGGAACGCTTATCACTCCGAACTTCTAAAGCTGAATCTTCGAAGCTAGTTACTCCAGCGATGGAAGAAGAGAAAGGATAAGAAGAAGTTTCTTATCATGGAGATGAAGAACATCTTTTAATTTATGTTACTCAGAAGGAAATCGTAGGGGTTCAGGAAGTCGCTGATGAAGATAATGGCGTTCAAGTTTTTGATAGTGAGAAGAGAACTCCGGAACAGGACTCAATTCCGAAAAAAGATAAGGGGAAGCAAATTCTTGCTGATACTTCGAGCTCAGAAGAAAGGAAGAGAAAGGAAGCTGGTAGTTCTTATAAGAGAAATTTGGAACTTATTGAGGAAGAAAACTCTCCAAGAAAGATTTCAGATTCAGAGTCATCTTCGTTGGGGCATGATTTTGTTGTCCAGTCTTTGAAGAAGTTGGTGGGAACCATTCCGACCTTCTCTAGTATCGACTCAAGATGCCAGATGCTCCAACATGCGTTGAATCAGAAAACAGACTCTGTATCCATGGTTATGGATAAGTGCATTGATATTGAAGCTCAGTTCAAAACCTTCTTTGTTGGTTACGAAGCTCATAAGAGGTCTTGCAAGAGGATGACAAGTTGGTCAAAGAAGATTGTGGAAGAAATGAGGTTGTTCGATGAGTTTCAAGAAAATGTAAAAGATGCCTTTGAGACCGAGGACAAGAAAATAAACGACCTGACTTCCTCCTTTGAAGAAAAGCTGACATAAGAGAAGAACATCTGGATTCAAGAAGTCAGGGATCTGAATGGGAAGTTGAATTCTGTTTCTCAAAATTGGAAATTTGAAAGGGATCATCGGATCGATTTTGAAGAAAGGATGAAGGCTCAGGAAGAGAAGATCAAAGCTCAGGAAGAAAAGCTGAAGGCTCAGGAAGAAATAATTGAAGCTCAATCCGAAAGAATAGTTGCCTTATAGAAGCAAGCTGAAGAAGATCATAAAGACCTGAAGGAGATCAATACTATTCTAAAGGGCCTCATGTCAAAGGAAAAAGATCTGAAATAACCTAATCCAATCTTTTTGTTGTAATTTTTTCTTTGTTGTCGAGATTTCAAATTTAATGAAAGTTGTACTTCTTGTTTCGTTTGTTGTCATTACTAATATCTCAGGTACACTGTTATTATTTTCCATTCCCTCCAATTATTTTTGAAAATCACAAAGGGGGAGAAGGAAAAGATCCTTAAGAAAAAGAAGAACTCTAATAAGAGTTTATCAAAGGGGGAGAAGAAAAAGATCTTTAAGAAAAATAAAAACTCTAATAAGAGTTTGTTTAAGGGGGAGCTTTTTCATTAAAGAAGACATTCTTATTTTTCACTCCGGAAATCTGAATACGATCCTTAGAGTTTCAAAGCCTAAGGGGGAGTTAGTCGTATTCATCAATATCCTTAAAGCAAAGGGAGATAAGCCTTAATTTTTTTCTCTTAGAATAGTTTTTTCATAAGGATGTTTGTGCTTTCCAAAAAGGGGGAGATTGTTGAGTCAATAAGGTTTTCCTTATGACTTTTCCATTCCTTCTTGTTTTGAAAATCACAAACACCTTATCTTTAAGAAAATTGCTTTCTTAAGGAAAATTGATTTTATAAGGAAAATTGCTTTCTTAAGGAAAATCGATTTTATAAGGAAAATTGTTTTCTTAAGGAAATTCGCTTTTATAAGAAAAATTATCCTTATCATATTTTCATCCATATTTTTCATAAGTATGAGATTCGGATTCATTTTCTCGGAATCATTAAAACTTTGATACAAAGCATTCTTTTTTAGGATTAGGATTCTGGATAAGAACTATAAGGAAGTCTCATTCCGAATTACGGATATGAACTCTGACTAAGTTCTATTCCAGATTCATATTACGAATTCTGATGAAGAATTCTCATTACGAATTCTAATGAAGAAATCTCATTCCGAATTCCCATTACGAATTCTGATGAAGAATTCTCATTACGAATTCTAATGAAGAAATATCATTCCGAATTCCTATTACGAACTCTGATGAAGAATTCTCATTACGAATCCTGATGATGAATTCTCATTACGATTTCTGAAGACGAATTCCTATTCCGAATTCACTTATTAAACAGAATTTGAGTATCTTTGTTTTATACACTCTGAATTAATTCAGACTCCGAAAAATATTTTTGTTAGACTCCGAACTTTTATACTGCTTATACTTCTAAAAATTTGTCTACTCTTTCTATTGTTCCTTACACTCCAAACCTTCACTCTGAAGCGTTCATTCCGAACTTTTATGTTAGAGTTTAAAACGATGTCGTACATTCTGTTACACTTGTTTTGTTATAAAACGATGTCGTCCATTTTGTTATAAACTAACCGTTGTCTAAGTGACACGTGTACAGGTCCCTCCGATCTTTAAGGAAAATATGACCGTTGGAGAAGGAGCCGACCTCACCTATAAATAAGAGATCATTTGAAAGAGATCGTAGCTGATGGCTGATGAAAAGTACCGAAAGGCTGAAAAATTTGCTTGAAGTGATTTTTAGAGAGAGAGACTCTTATTAACTCTCAAAGATTCGTGTGACTCTGAATGTTGGTGATTACATTCGAGGGCTTCTGGGGATAGGAAGACAGAGGTGCCGACTACATTAAAGTTTGAGGGCTTTCTTGCTAAGGAAGACAGAGGTTGCCAACTACCTTGAAGTTGAGGGCTTGCGGGGATAGCAAGACAGAGACTCCGATCTTCGTATCAAGGGCTTACCCTGGTGTGGGTAAGACAGACTTGCTTGAAAGTTTAAATCAAGGGACCTTTATCCAAGTTTATTAGATACCCTTCTCTTTGGGTTAAAAGATTTATATCTTGTTACTTGTAGTTTTACTACTTGTTTTATTTCCGCTGCATTTTGTATTATTAGGAAAGTATAACTTTCTTATACTTCCTTACTTTTACTCTGATTAAGTTAGATTCTATACGCTTTAAGGTAGAATCTTATATTGTAATCTTTTGTAAAAGTTTCATTTTCCGGAACCATCTTTCCGGAACCTACTTTCGGAATCTCTTTCCTAGTTTTCATTTCGGTGTTAAGAGGTGTTGTGAATTTGCTTAGTTTAACTTTGTTAAACTTAGCCTTTTCCTTTGCTTAAGGAAAACATAGTTATTCTTAACTAACTTTAAAGGTTCCAAAGGAATTTTTTTAAAGTATACAATTCACCCCCCTCTTTTATATTGAGCATCTCATACTATATTTCGATCCTACAACATAAGTTTGATTGAATGTTATTTGATGTTCTTAAATTCTTAAATTTGTTCTTTATTTTAAGAGTTCCTTTCATTGATTTATCTTCTTCTTTGTCTTCAACGACTTTAAGGATGACACATTTTGAGTGCTAGTATGATCCAATTACTCAGAGTGCTCATTTAATTGATCCTCTAAGTGAATTGGTGATTAGACTTGAAATTGTGTATGGATTAAATCGGAGAATGATATTGAGGAATTATTTTATTTAATGGATACCTCTAGAACCGATGAACAAAAAATCAAATAAAAAAACAAATACATCCAATCAAGCCCAAGAGACAACCTAGGATCAACTAACCTTAATTAGTTGTTTTAATTAACGTAATTTTATTGGTTTTGTTCTTTAAATTAAATAAATATTTCTTCAAATCAATCAACACCATAGTTGGCCACTTCATAGACAATCCCGCATCTAATCAAAGTGTCTTAAGGTTTCTTCTTCGGTGCCTGTGGATTCGACCCCTACACGTACTACATCGACCACTTTTACCGGTAGGGTAAATTTGGGCGCAACCACCCTATTTAGTGAATATTTATTAAATTGTGGAAATTGGGTGTCTGTGGAAAGTGAAATTGGAAAAATGATTTTAAAATGGTTGTTTGGGTTTAATGCATGGAAAATAGGTTGGAATGTGTTTTCAATAAAAGGATAGTTTTATTGAAATGGTTTTCCATGGATGATTTTTAATGTGGTTGGAATTAATGGTTGGGTGTGAGATGAATGTGATGGATATTGATCGTGAAGTACCACCATCAATGGGACAGAGTGCAGACGTGAAGTTACACTATCAATGGGAACACCAAGATTGAGTGAGTGAGTGTGTGGTTTTGTGTGTGAAGTAGGAATGGGATTTTCCAATTTTATTGAGAAATGGTTTTAAATAATTTATTGGTTTCCTTCCATGAAAATACTGGTTGGTTTGGAAATTGTTCAGATTTGATATAATTAAACTTTTTTAAATTGTGTTATATAATTTTTTTAATATAAATGTTCTAACTAGTTATATCCTGGTGGCATGAGTAGAGAGGTAATTTTCAGATATACTACTTAGTTCTATACACACCCACTTCTTAGGAACTTTGATTGATTTCAAGATATTGTATTCTAAGACACAAATGAAGAAAAGGTATCTCATTTCTTTAGAGATGCATCATGATACAATGGGATTGTCTTGTGGAGTTGCATCTTGGAATATTTTCAGAGTTGTTGAGTTTTTTTCTTTGGAGTCTTTTAGTTTTATTTGGTTTTTTCTTCTATTCTACAGTCTTATATTCGTCTTGTTTCCCACATTTTTCACTAGTATGGTATGCAGTTGGTTTGATTTACTTTGAGTTGTATTAAATTTTACTCATGCCTTATATATTGATTATTTGGTAGTAGTTATTTGGTTTTTTAGTTTTTCAATTAAAATGGTAAAATATCCCCCAACTCTTTTGGATTACCTTGGAATTTATTTTCATCCTTTGGTGTCTTGGAGATGTAACCTAAGACCTAATTTTAAAGTGTTTTGAACATGTTTACTAGTTTTAAAATAATTATTTCTATGAAGTTAGGGTTTGGACTTGTTTTTAATTCTCATTTTCATGATTTCATTTATATAATTTCATTTTTATAAATTATATAAGCTCTAAATGAATTTGTGATCCATAAAGTAATGTTTCTATCATATGTTTGGGTTTTGTTACCAGACATTATTTTGATAAAGTAAACGGAATATTTATGTGGATTAGACTGTTTCTTAAGAAAGGAAATTACTATTTGCTATATATTTATGTTTAAACATCTTGATTAATTTTAGTAAACATGAATTTTGTTTTAAATCATGATTTTAAATGGTATTAATATACTTAGACTATTATTATATTTTATACCTTTTCTTGTATTACAAAGAAATTAATTTCCTTTCATTATAACCATAATGAATTATAATTAAATGAAAAATACATAAAATTTATTGAGTAATTTCATTACTGATGGGATAATGGATGTTTTTATTAAGTTGGAAATAACAATATGTTATGATAACTTATTAAGTATGATTAACATGTTTGATTTTTGAAGCAAAACAATATACTTTTTAAGTACTATGTGTTTCTATTTTTGAATATTATTATTTATGGGTTTGGTTTTATATAAATTCTTTAAATAAATAGTTCTGTTCATGAAAATTCAAACTTAGGTATTTTATTATTTAAATATTTTTTATTAAATAATAATTTTACATTACATACAAGAAATGTTATTTTAATATATTAAATATAAAAAGTGTAAAACATCATTTCCATAAAATATGAGTCCTATATGTAAATATTAACATTAAATGAACTCTTTTACTTAAAAAATTTTCTAACTAAATTTATTTTTAAATGTGAAAATATTATTTAAATGAGAATCTTTTAATTTTCTATTATATCATCTTGATTGGGGCTTAAGTCACACCTTATGTCTTCATTGAGTTGATATGACTACACATTGGTTATAACTAATGTTGTCTTTAATAATTTAACTATTTTAATACTACAATGAATTAGTTATCTCATATTCCATGATTAAAACATTTTTTGTCTTGACATTAGTGAACTTTATACTATACATACACCACAACTTATGCCTTGTGTGGATTACCATAAAGGGATTTGAAAAATAAATGATAATGAATATTTTGGATTGATATTTATATATTCGATTATTTTATATATTGTAACCCACTCATTAAATAATAATTAAATATTTTTATTATTAGATACCCCACATTAATGTTTTAGTGGGGACCCTCAATGAAATCACTAATCCAGAAAGCACCAAGACAAACAAAACATCTTTCCAAGTGAGAATGTAATAACAACAAAAAAACCAGATCAACCAAAAGATAGATATCCTACCAGACTCCAGAGAATTCAAAAAGAGTAGTATAATTCATAAAAAATCACATTGAATGACCAAGTATGTTTAACTAGAGCCCAACTAAGAACATGCTTCAAATTTTGGACATTAGTAATGTATAAATTTCACAACTCCTAGTATATAGATAGAAAAAATAATATCAAGAAACCAATTTTAGGCCTAAAATTCCTAATCCCAACTCAATCCTATATCAATAAAATGAAGTAAAATCTACTCTAAAATAGATTATATATATATTTTTAAATGATCTCCAATTGATGTGTCATTATTTATAGTATGATTTTTGTATTATAATAATAAATAAAAATCAAAAATTAAATCAGTAATAAAAAGGAGACAATAAAAAAATAGGTAGCACAACTATAATTCAACACCAAATATGACATTTCACTATACCTCCACTTAAAAATAACACAATGAATGGACCCTCATTGGAGTAAAATACTTCATCCATTTTAGTGTTTTCATGCTAAAATTCTATGGGTTGGAGATAGACTATGGAAGGATCCAAAAAAATTTCAAAGGGGCCTATTGAACTAATTAGGGGAGGCATTGGTCTCCCATGACTGTGAAATTAATAAGAGCCTAAAGGGAAGGATTAGATACACTAAACATGGAACCCAAAATAGCACCGAGTGAGGAAAATAATGTTAAAATGCAATCCGTGGAACCCAAACAAGCATGAAAAGATATTATAAGAGATAAAAATAAAATACCATGGATTTGAGGATTGATTTATCTGAGATAAAGTCAAAGTGGAGCACCAGAAGTAGTGGACTTCTGCAAAATATTATGAATAGTGACTAAAATTAATGGAGTAAGGGTTCTTTAAAATAGATCGATGTGGTTTTTTATCAATGCTTCCAAAAAATAACTTATAAATATGGCTTTTATCTATGTTAAATTAATAAACACTAATAAAAGGTACATTTACTAGTTCTTTTTTAGATCTGATAAAGATAGATATTTATTAGTGCTTTTTAGCACTACTAAAAGGTGAATTTTTATGAGTGCTAAAGAAGCATTGAAAAAAGTCATCTTTATCATCACTAAAACCTTAGTGCTGAAAAACAATTTAAAATTATAGTTATCATCAAAAAATATCTGTAAATATATTTGTAAATATTTATATATGATTATAAATGTATTTTTAGAATTATATAAATTAATATATATATATATATATTTAATATATTCATTATCTAAATATATTTATTATAATTATATAGTTATTTAAATATAGAATTATTTATTTATAATTATAAAAAAACTTCTTGAAAAAAAATATTAATTTATTTTTAATTATAAATATATGATTTTATAAATAAAGTATATATAAATGTATAAGTATATTTATAAGTGAATATATTTGAAAACATATTTATAATTTTTTATTTCTAATTTAAAAATTATTTATATCATTATATATATTTAAATAATTAATATTATATCTAATAAATATATCTATATATAGATATTAAAATAATAAAAATATTAATTATTTAAATATATTTATTATAATTTTATAATTATAATTATATATATTTCATTATATAAATATATATAATTATATATATATAATAAATATTTATGAATATAAATATAAATATTATATAAATATTCATTATTTAATAATATTTATCATAATTTTATAATTATTTAAAAATATAATTATTTATTTATAATTAAATAAATGCTTTTTAAAAAACAATACTAATATATTTATAACATTATTTATAGTTATTATATTTTATTCGTTTTCTATATTTATATTTAATATTCATTATATATTATAATTTATAATTTATATATATATATATATATATTAATATTTTTCATTTTTATTTATAATTGTTTCATTAATAAATGTTTTAATAACTTTTTAATTTATTCTTTATTATTTATTTTTTTAATTATTAAAATTTATTCATTATATATATATATATATTTAGTAGATATTATATATTAATATTTATAATCTTTATATATTTATATTATTTTTATTCATTTTTTACCACAATTATGTAATTAATAATTTTTTTCATATTTTATTAATTTATACATTTTTTTATTTGTTTAATAATTTCATTTTATATATCCAAATTTAATATATATACTATTTATTAATTGTTAAATTATATATATATATTTTAATATTATATTTATTCATTTTTACCATTAATTATTAAATTAATTAAATTTGTAAAAAATATATTTTCATCATTTTTATTTTTTATTTATTAAATTATTTCATTTTGTATATCTATACCTAATATATACTAGTTATTAATATTATATATATATGTGTCTGAGTGTGTTAATTTTTTAAATAATTATTTAGTTTATGAAAATAATTTTTTTGAATTTATTCATTTTTAATTTGAATATATTTAATTCTTTTAATTCTTTAATTTACTTTTAATACATGTATTTTTTATTCGTTTGTGTAAAGAAAATAGTAATGGATTGGGAATAGTCCTATAAGATACGAATATTACGACGGGGGAAGGCCGGGGTTAAGTGCAGGGTGAGCCAAGTCCTGTGTGGGCTTAAGGCATGCCCATATATATGTTTAGAGAGTATGCGAGAGCCCATCCCCACAATAGGCTTATGATCCATGGATGCGGTGGAATGATATATAATGGAGCACCCTACCCAGAGCAATTTCAATGTGGTACTCTCTTGGTGATAGAGATATTTATCGGTGCTAAAAATAATGTACTAATAAAGGGAATACTTTATTGTAGTTAAAAATAAATCACTGATAATGGTCCACGTTGTATATACCACATTTTGTTGTACTGGGTGGAAATATATTAAAGTATAAAATTAATCTTTTCATGTATATATCCGTTTATTCTTTGTATGGATGGTAATAAAATTATTTAGAACTAGAAAAAGGATCTTGAAACAAAAAAATTATCCAAGTACCATTATTTTTTATGAACCTTTTATCTTTTTACCCATCATAGATTTATGGAATTTTGGTCGTTAACTATTTCTTCATAATTAAAATTCTGAGGATTAATGATCTATATAACTCTCCATAATTTTTTTTTCAATTCTTTCATGACCATATTTTCACTTCCCGCTAATGTTTTCAAACATAAAAACCCAGTAATGTGTTATTTTAGATGACCATCATACTTCCCTTTCTCTCTTATCAAGAGGATGTTTTATTAACCCTTTATATGATGTGATATTTCAAAAAAGGTATTTTCAAATGTCAGACCCTTGATTTTTGAGTGTGAGATCAAATTCCAAGGATGTGAATTATTAATGTTGGGGATATTGTAAAATGTCCATGATTTCAAAGGGAACATTATGTTTGATAGTGTATACAACATGAATCATTGAGCTTAAATGAACCATAAAATATATTATTTAAATATGACCATTAAAAATTATCGATTAAATAGAAGGGCATGAATATGACTAAATAAATTATGAAAATTATACCGTTTACATAGGAATAAAATAAATTCATTATTTATTAATTGATTTTGAATAAAAATAAAAAACATTTGAAAGTAAAAGAAATGTTTTCCAGAAAAAATAGTTTTTATGCTCGCAATAAGTTTGTACCTTAATAAATAAAATTAACCACTATTAGTGAATTATTTAATGAAATTTTTATATTATACATTCAAAAAAATAATTATCATTTGTATAAATATTTTTTTAATCATGATATAAGAACAAATATACTTCTATTCTTAAAAACAGTATTTTTAAAAAAATGAATTCATCACATTTTATGCAGTTATTTTAAAATTAATTTTTAAAACTTTGGGAAATTTTATTTTAAAAATTTAAATTAGTTTTTGAAATGATAATGTAAAAAATATATTATATATAATTGTTAATATTTTCTAAAAATAAAAATTTCTTGATTAATAGTAAAAAATACATATTTTCATTTAAAACTTCTTTCTCATTTAAATCATTTAAATATTTAATTTTTTCATAAAAAAATTAATTATAAAATTATTTCATTTATATTATAATTAATTGAATTTTGTTCATTTGAATCAATTATATTTTTTATTTTGAAATAAAAATATTTTATTCTTATGAAAACTTTTCCTTTGGAAAATCATTTTTTCATCACGTTTGTGGGTTTAATTTCAAATTAAAATTTACAACTTCTATGATTTGAATTTTTAAAATGGATTACATATCTGTAATTAAAATAATTAACATTAGGTAATAATTTAAACATATCTTTTTTTCATATTTAAGATTGAAGATAGTAAAAATGAATTACCACAGTTACGGTTAAACGAGTTTACCAGATGTTGGGTGGGATAACTAGAAGATAAGGGTAATTTTTTCAATTAAACATCTAAAAATTCTGTTGTATGGACATATATCAACAATATAGTATCCAAAATTTGATTCTAAGGTTGTTTGTAATCATTTTTCTTGGGAATGAGTTTATCATTTTTTATTCTTTTAGAAAAGTTCCATGTAATTTCCTTAAAGGTCCCCAACCCCACTTATAAAAGGACACATCCTCTCCTACCCTATCCGCAGATAAATATCCATTTGGATTAGATAATAATTTCCCAAATAAATTCATAAATCCATCCACCTGACCAAGAGTCTGATTTTATATAATAGGACTATTCTTGGAAGGTATAAAGTATAAACCTAAAGAGGTTTTCTGAATAAGAGGTATAGTTCTTAATCATGGGGTTTCATTTTATTGCATCCTTTACCTCCTTAAAATAACCATGAACTATGATAAAATAAAACAATTATCCAATATAATTATATGTTATTATGTTAATCTAATCACCTATATCCATGTACTATTCTATCTAATTTGAAAAGAGATCGTCAATTGTGTGTACGGAGGACTACGGCCTCATGAAATTATGTAAATTGATTTCCGTAACCACCTATCATGGATAGATATAATAATGTATTATATATATATATTACATTAATTATGTAATTACACTTTTTGAATTATAATATCATATTTACCTTCTTACCTTCCAATTCTTTAGAAAATTAAAATGTAGCTTCTATGTACGTGTGAAATACTGTAATGTCTCGAACCTTCCTGGTCTATTACATTGTCAAATTCTTGTGTTTGGGGTATCTTGGACACCATCGATGAGTGTGGAGGGTGTTAGTGTCAGTGGAAGGGTATCACTATGGTGTCACCTGTCAGTGCCACAAATCGGCCCCGATCAGTGTCTAACCGATCATTCTCATCGATCATTCTCATTCTCAGGGAGGGGTGTCTTGGTTCTTTCCCAAGTTTTCCTGTAATGTCTCGTGTATGACTTAATACCCCTTTAAAGAAATTTAAACATTTTTAAATCCCATAAATGATATCTAAAATTCCCTAATAATTGAGTGACCCCTGATTTACCAAAATGTGCATCCCTTTCGTCGGTGTCACACCCTTCGCCACATTTTCCAATCTCCCGTGTTTTCCAGTTAGGCTCATGTTACATATTTTTATCCATTTAAAGGAAATTTATCGACTCACTATCATCCATTAGTCTATCTCCACTGTTTCTGAGGGGAATTATTAAATCTAAATTAATTATAACTTGTGCAACTACCAAGCCATGTGGTCAAAACATGATTTTATTTTTCAATCCCTTTAAGATTTCACATCCCATAACTCTCAGACTGGGTCTTTTATCATATTGAGATCTTCTTCTTCCTTGGTCTCTTTCCGTTCCTTCGTGCATTTGGAGTTCCTCTTCTAGAGACAAGTTATACCAACGTGAGAGCCCTCCTATTTGGTTCTTCTTGGAGATTCCTACCGCATCATCCCTAGTTCATGGCATTAGGAAAAACTTTGATCCTTGATCCTCAAGGTAGGGGGTTTCCATCATCTCTCTTTATTGAGCATCATGCATGGTGGGTATGACGATGTTTCACTCAGCAAGTAGATGAATCTAACTTTAATAAAGATAACAAATGGACATTTAACGAATGATGGGGTGGGAAATATGTTGATGTTGTGGTGTTTTATATTCATTTTTATGTTGTGAATTTTATGGGCTTATGTACATAGAAAATTGTGGCCATTGGTTGTCCTTTATTTCTCACTAATGAAGCTCTGTTTTTTGGAAAAAATTGGGATTGAATGACTGTAACAAGGAAACTAATTAATCACGTAAACATAGTTGATTAAATTGATGACCAGTGGATAAGAACCCTTGTGTGATCACCCCGGTTAACCAAATGAAAATAAAGAACTAAATGAATGTTGTTTGATAAATTTTAGAAACATATGTACTTTGTTCAGATGATGTGCTTGATTGTTCTGTTTAATGTTTCTGGAGTGACATGGAGGGGAATGGATCCTCTGGTTGAGAGGTTGTTGGTTTTTGAATCTGAGGTCGTGTGGAGCTGGTATGTTGGGGCTTGTTTGGGTTCAAGTACTTAGAGGGATCTCATAGATCCCTTTTGATGGCTCTACTAACGAGAAAACCGGGAGTGAATGCTCAAATGCTTACTTGGTTGTTTTCATCCAGATGTTGGTTTGGATTATGGTTATGCCTATTAGTTTCCCTATATTTAAGGAATATGTAAATGATTTTATTTGAACATGATATCTAGAATGGGAACAATGGGGAGCTGTTTTACAAAAAATGAGTTGTGCTCTAGTTGTGGCTACTATATACTTGTGCATGTTGGGATAGTAGCAAGAGTTGTTGAAAATTGGTTATTTATTGGTTCTGGGACCCTTATGATGGGATTAGTTCTTGATTACCTATATGTATAAAATCTAGTTCTTGTGTTTCTTATATTCACCCCACCCATGTTGATCACTTCATGTCGAAAACCCCCATTTCATTGGGGAGGGTTTTTTCCCAACATTCCTATGAGTGGATGGTTATTATCTATTTTCAGCTCCCTCTCTAAGGTAGCCCAAGACTCTTCAGGTAGGATTAAATGGCCTAATGTTCATTATGGTCCAAGACTCTTTAGGTAGGGTGTGTTGTGGTGGTTGGCCCATCTGTGTGCAGGTAGGTTTGTTTCCCAGGAGACTTCAGGATAAGGCCTAGGTGTCTTCAGGTGTGGCAGAGGTTGTTCTAGACTAGGTTTCTTTAGGTGTGATAGTGGTTGTTGTGGACCAAGTTTTTGTTTGTGTGATCATGCGTGGTTGTGGTGGACCAGGTTTCTTCGGGTAGGATGTGTGGTTGTGATGGCCCATGAGGTTGTTGTTGGGGGGGTAGTGATACTACAGTGGAACTTTTGGGGGAGGTTTGATGCACTGTATGTCCTAAATTACAAAGGGAAATGTAGTGTAGGGTACCCAAATATTGATGTTCTATTACTATTACTTTACCTATATATAATTTTTGGGGAGTTTTCCTTGGTGAGGTCGGGTGGATAGTTTCTTTTCTAGGTGTTTTAGATACGTCTACTTTCTCACGGGTCATTATAATGCCTCCCCACTCGTGCAATAGAGCTTTTGGTTACCCTACTAAGTATTCCTATATACTCACCCTACTTATATTAATTAATTATATGTTTCCAAGAGGACATCGAGGACCATATAAGAACTTACTATCTCAGATTACATGATAGTTCTCATTGCTTCTTTTCTTTTCATTGGTATTTTCTTTCATAGTTTTTCTTGTATTTCTTTTAGTTTATTTTTTACATGCATACGTGAACGGATTTTGCATTTACTTTTAAATTCAGTTTTTGGATTTTTGTTTATTTACCATCTTATCTCCTGATATTATTCTATAAAAAAGGGAAATTCATTCCATATTACGTGTCATTCTATACCCTTGGTTCTAGTCGCCACTATTGGGCCTATTGAAGGTGGAAATTGACGGTCATTATATCTCCTTCAACATGAGGAAGGAAGGGTCTAGCTATTTGATACCCTGTACCTCATCTTGTATATGGTGTGTCATGACAAAATGGTATCAAATGTAAGTTTAGATATATGATGGAGTTCGAGTGTATGAACATTAAGGATTTCATGCGATGGTTGGGAAATAGTGTTATGAAATCGTTGTGTGTGAAATAGGCTTGGGAGGACCAGCTAATACACGGGATTTTAGGGGGCCCTGTGATCTGATGCAAGGACTCCAGACCTACTGAATGACAAAGTGAGCCTACACTAATTTCATGTAAGATACTCGGGAATAGTACATGCACAATAATGACTTGTGTTCTTGTGTGAATTGGGAGTTTTGGGAATTTTAAATAAATAAAATGTTTCTGAAAAATTTAAAATGAATTTTCTACACTTCTCTTTCTTAGGAATTTCTTGTTTCTTATTGTAGCTATGGTACCCGAACAATGTCCATGATTAGTGTTGGAAGTTGACCCCCAAAAAGTTGATCTGGTAAATCAATGGAGGGATAATCAATATGATGAGGATGAACAATGGAAGAAGATGCTTCGTGCCTTCTAGTGGTAGGATCTAGGAATGTATGAGGGCACCATCCCAAACATGGAGACAGAGAGCTTGCTGAAGGAGATGATGATTGATTTCAGCTTCATCCAAGATCCGATAGATTACTGGTTCCTCTTTCCATGAGCCAGATGTGGGGAGCATCACATTAGTGGTGGAATATTTATCTCATGGAGAAGAAGGAAGCTGAGGTTTTGTGGACTGACTTCAAGAAGGAGTTCAGAGAATAATTTCGTTTTTCCACGATGAAGGAATAAAAGAGTAAGGAGTTTCTAACCCTTCAAAAAAATAGTATGATGGCAAGGGATTTGGGGATTAAGTTCAAGGATCTCCTTCGTTTCACTCTAGACCTATTCTCGGATGAGGTGTCATGGGCAAGACCCTTAGAGGAGGCGCATTGACCTTCCTATCAGTATGTTGTTACTCTATTTACTCTACCGGAATAATTGGAGGTTTAGAAGAAGGATGAAGTGGTGGGGAGGATGCATAAGTTGGGAGGTGTTCAATGAGAGTGGAGCCAATTGGGCTCGTCAAAGGGTAAGGCTGTTAGCAGCAGGCCTTTGGTATCAGGACCTTCCAGGTTTCAGTCAAAGGGGATAATACCTCAGCAGTTCTAGTTCAGATCTCTCGGTTCTCACCCTTTCTCCACGGGCATGGGACCAATGTGTTATACTAGTGGAAGATGTGGGAATCTTCAGAATCAGTGCCCAGACCGAGTGCAGTATAGTGGGGGTTGGAAGGTTCAATGCCCGCCTCAGCAGCACCAGTTGTCGACCAGACCTTTTCAGCAGAAACCACTGGGACAGTGAACTCCTGCTCCACTGAGGGTGGATGGTGATAGAGGCAGTCGACCTTAGGGTGCTCCTCAAGGACCTTGACTAGGGCATGGTCGGGGAGGCAGCCGACAAGTGATGGGTAGTTGATATGGGTGTGTTTAGTTTCACACTGCATAATAAGTTGTTCCATTAGGGTCGGATGTCATTCATGGGTTGATCAGTCTTTTTAGTACTCATGCCAATGCCCTGTTTGATTCAATAGCTTTGTACTCCTTTTTTCAACTTGTCTAACCCATTCCTTGGGTCTAGATGTAGAAATACATTCCATGACCCTAGTGTTGAGTACTCCAGTTGGAGGTCAAACTAGCATGTTTGATGCTTTTTGAGGATGCAGACTGATGTTGGGACCATATCAATCAACTGGGGATCACATTCTGATGAAAACGCAGCCATATAATGTCATCATGGGAATCGAATGGATGTTTTCAATGCACACTTTTATCGACTATTTATATAAAAGGTTTGTTTTCACAAATATGGATGGCCAGTGTGTAGCTTTTTTTTGTGAGTGGGGTTTCCAGAAGGGCATCCGGCATGCAGAACCCCTTCTTTCCTTGATATCTGAGCTATCTGTGGAGTCATAAGACTCAGAGATGGCGGAAGTTCTTGGGATTGTCAGTGAGTTCCAGGACATCATCCCTGAAGAGTTTGTGGATATACCCCCTTGACATGATGTTGAGTTCTGAATAGACTTACAACCCAGTTCCCATCTAATTTCAATGGATCCCTATCAGATGACGCCTTTTGAGTTATGAGAGTTTTGATTTCAGGTTGATAACCTAATGGAGAAGGGTTTTATCTGACCATGTGTGTCGCCATGGGTTGCTCCAGTATTGTTCACAAAGAAGGAAACTAGTGGTCTTAGGCTGTTATAGACTAATGAAGACTAAATCTAGTGATAGTCAAGAACTGTTACCTCCTCCCTAGGATAAATTAACTTTTTGACCAGTTGAAGGAGTGAGGTTGGTTCTCCTAGATAAACTTACGATCAGGATATCACCTGTTGGGGGTGATAGAGTGTGACTTCCCTCAGACTTCTTTCAGATGCAGGTACATATACTTTGAGTTTGTGGTAATGTTGTTTGTCATTACTAATGCACTGTTCTTGTTTATGTGGCCAATGAATTATATTTTCCGCGAGAATCTGGACCGGTTCATAGTCATGTTCATCGACGACATCATGATCTACTCAAGTCCAAAAGAGGATCTCGATAACAATATATGGATAGTTTTGGAGGTCCTCTGACACCACCGGTTCTACGGGATGTTGTCCAAGTGTGTGTTCTAGACATGAGAGGTGAACTTCCTTGGACATGTGGTGTCCCTGTAGGGAATTACAATGGACTCGCCAATGGTCGAAGCAGTTGTTTCCTGGGAAGGACCCAAGAACATGGCAGAGTTTTGTAGATTCTTGGGATATGAATGATACTAACGAAGGTTTGTACCCATATTCTCTTGAGTTGAAGCATATTTCATAGTCTTGAAATGGAAAGACCATGTCTTCATATGGAGTGAGCACTGTCAGATAGTTTTCAGTTTTCTAAAAGGGAAGTTGTTCAGTGCCCAAGTAATTATGTTTTCGGAGGAAGGGGTCACGTTCGAAGTTTTCTATGAGGCTTTTGATCTAGGATTGGGGTGTGTGGTAATGCACTAGTAGGGAGTGATCTTCTATGGGTCTAGGAAGCTACTCCCCAAAAAATGTAACTATGCCACCCATGACCTGGAGCTTGCAGCGGTTGTGTTCGCGCTAAAGAAGTAGCGGCATTACCTCATCAAGAAATGCTTCGTGGTCTTCACAAATTAGAAGGCCTTAAGGTGTATCTTCTCCTAGCAAGACCTAAACTTGTGGAAGCAGAGGTGGATGGAGTTTCTTCTGCACTACAACTTCAATGATTCATAGATATCTGAAATGGGGAACGCTGTAACTTATTCCTTGAGCAATAATTCATAGAAGGATGTGCTTCCAGAATCAGCAGATGCTTGGAATGAAATGGAGGAGTTAGCTACTTTAAATTTAGGCGTGAGAGTGAAAGATGGTAGAGGTTGTCTATTTTAGAAGACAGTGCATTCTTTCTTAGTATGATGGGTGTAGGATTCTCATTGGGGAGACTCAAAGACTGAAGTGATGCGTGATCATTTTAGTTGGGGTGATGCTCTAGAAGGATGGTCAATGGATGGTCAGAATGGGATTCTTTTCCATGGGAAGTTGTTTGTCCCATAGACGATGCATGAGAGAGATCTCATTGAGTTTCATAACTAACCCCGAGAGGTACACCCATGAGTTTCCAAGATGTACCAAGTCATGAGAGTTCATTTTGGGTGGTCCATAGTGAAGTAAGTAGTGGGAGAGTTTGTGGAAAAGTGCCTTGTGTGTCTATAGGTAAAGGATGATCATTGTTTTCTCGGTGGTATGTTGCAGCCCTTGGATGTTCCCGAGAGGAAGTGGGATGACATCTCGATTAATTTTGTTATAGGACTACCAAGGGTTGAGAGAGGTTGTGATGCCATCTGGGTATTGGTGGACTGATTGATGAAATCATCTCACTTATTAGCAGTTAAGGAGTTGAGCGCAATGGATTAATTGGCACATAATTATGTGGGTGAAGTTGTGCGGATGCATGAAGTTCCTAGAACCATCATTTAAGATCAGGATACACACTTTAATTTACAAGTCTAGAAGGGATTATAGTGTGATTTTGGAACCCATCTTTTTCATAGCACTGCTTTCCCCCCTCAAATGGATGGGCAGATAGAGATGACCATCAAGATGTCAGAGGATTTGTTGTGAGCATGTGTTCTCGATGTCGAAGGATCATGGGTATGACACATGCCACTCATAGATTTTTCCTACAACAATAGCTATCACAATATCATTGGAATTGATCTGTTTGTAACCTTGTATGGAATACTATTTCACTCAATTGTGTGTTGGATAGAGGTTGGGGATACAGGCATTCTTGGCCTGAAGGTTGTGCAGAGAACGATGGAGAAGTTTCAGGTTGTTCCTAAGAGGATGGAGGTAGCTCAAGACTGGAAGAAGTCATATGTCGATCATAGGAGGAGACCCTTAGAGTTCAAGGGTGGGGACCATGTGTTCTTGAAGTTCTCCCTTCGTCATGGGAATAAGAGGTTTGGTAGGGGGTAAGCTTTCTCCAAGGTTCATCAGACACTGCGAGGTGCTGGGATGAGCTAGTGAGGTGGCACGTCAACAAGCATTACCACCTCCTCTTGAGAGGATCCAATACATCTTCCATGTATCTCAGCTCTGTCAGTATCTACACGATGAATCCCACAGCCACAACTAGGGAGTTTCGGATATCGAGGATGATGCTTGATTCGTTGAGCGACCAGTGAGAATTGAGGATCGTAAGGAGAAGGTACTTCATGGATGGATCATTCCCTTAGTTCATGTGTTGTGGAGGCATGGTGGCCTCTAGGAGAGTACTTGGGAATGGGAGGCATAGATTCATTACTAGTACCAAGAGTTTTTTTGAGTTTTGATATTTTGTCTACTTTTTTCCTTACTTATGATCTAATGTTTGGACCTCTCTTTTTGTATGATAAGTTGTTTTCATGTTCCCTGCTTTGTGTGAAAACTCCTAACTATGGGGAGGGAAGAACTTGTGTAGTTCCTAGTTAGGATCGAAGTGTCACTAAGTGGGGGAGGGGGTGAATCAGTGATGTCAATTTCCTTTTTATGTTTCCTTCTTTTTGAAACAACCTCCACCTCCTATTAAAGAGTTTATTCCCTGGTGAACACACACAACCATAAGAACATAAGATTTACAATGTTCACTACTAAACAAATGTAACTACTTCCTTGGTATGGTATGGAAACAATAAAGCACCATACAATCCAGTAGAAAACAATCCTTTGATGTGGAATACAATGAGTAGGATATTCCCTTACGCTCGGGTAGTACTTGGGAGATAATCCTCAAGTATATGTGCACCCTCTTAGCAAAAATAGGGAATTACGTTATTCCAGTGCTTCTTTATAATTGAACAGGTGTATTTTTTGAAGTATAAATATTTAGTTTCTTACCCATAAGCTGGTAAGAACCCCACTACACACAACTGAGTATGTATGAAGACCCCAAATCGTTTACGCACCCTTTTAGGTGTCTTGTGTGCAAATTGTGTGCCCCGCGCGCAAGATTTAACTTCTTTCACAAAACACCTCTTACACCAAATTCTATATTGTGTGAAACTCTATTTATTTTTCACACTCCCCTATTCATAAAATTCTATTGCACCTCAGCACTCAAAATTTCACTATGTGTAGAGTATGAAAAATGTGAGGGGGTCACCTCTTATTTATAGACCTTGTTGACCCTTGCACGCAAAAAACATGATGTGTTGTGCAAGATCCTAACATGACACGCAAAACCCCATTTAATGTCACATTGTGCACGTAAGTCTCTTTTGAACCGAAATCATCTTTCATGCACTTATTTTATCTTTTTCTCACTTCATTCCCTTTCCATTTTTTGATGTTTTGACCTTGAATCATGCCTTGCATGCAACATTCCAAACTCTCTTCAATATTCTGTGCAAAAACAAATCTTTCTCACAAGACTCTCCTTAATCATATTTTGATGTTCAGATCATGGAACTCCACTTGAGCACAACTTACCAAGCCATATTGAAAATTTTGCATGCCATCCTTTTCCAAAATCACATTTATCCATCTCCTGATTTTCATCCCTAAAAATTTGGCAAACACTGGGAAATGGATTTACCTTAAAATATGATTTAGAAAGAACACCAATGAAACTTCATTGTCATCTGGATTATTCAACAAAAAAAATTTCATCATGAATCATATCTATCATGATATATAATCCTTTATTGAACACCTTTACCATCATTAGATTTTAAATGGGATGTACTGCAACTTCCCTATCTTCCAGTAGCATCATTTTTTCAAATAAAAATTGAATATCATTGGTATAATCTTTTCCCTCCATTTACTTAATAAGGCTTTCATAGCAAGTTCTCCTAACAGATGATATTTTTGAAATACAAATTAGCAAAGCATCATCTGATTTACCATGGAAGGTATTGTAACTTTCCTATATTTCCTCACCCACTTATACAAAGTGAAGTGATTTCTGTTCATCTCAGACTCTCTTGAAAACAAAGGAAAATAATTAATTCATCCAACAACAACATCATCGAACTTGCTCTCAAAAACCTGGTCCCTAATCCAGATGCATTAATATGGATGCGACTAAACCTAGGAAGGTGAGTTAGTTCCTCCCAAAGAGGATAGTATCTTGACATGGAGAAAGGGACTCCCTAATACATATCTCTAGACAGTGTGGATTTTTGTGTTTTTGTGATTACTTAGTGATTCAATGATTTTTTTGGAGATAGATGTTGGAGATTTGTTCCTATATTTCATGATTTTATTCTGGTTTTCAAACAACTCTTGGGTGATTTGTCACTGAGAATTATCTTATGAGGTGGTTATTCATACCCCTCTTTTTTTTCGCAATACTCTTTAATTATAATGTGTGAGAATAGTTTGAGAGGTATCTGATGTATTGAACCTAAAATCCCTAGTCCATTACATTGTCAAATTCTGGTGTTTTGGGTGTCCTAGACACCATCGGTGAGGCAAGAGAGCATCAGCGTTGGTGGAAGGGTGTCACTATGGTGGCACTTGTCGGTGACACCGATTGGTGTTTCAACGATCGGTGTTACACCCGAATTGTGGCACAAAGGGGTGTCAAGGTTATTTTCCCTATTTTCTTGTAACATACCTTTTAAGTTTTAATATCACTTTAAAGAAATTTAAGCTCCTTTTAAAACCCATAAATGATATATTAAATCCCCTAATAGTGGGGAGACCCTTGATTTTCCAAAATGTGTGGCCCTTTAATCTATGTCACACCCCTCTCTACGTTTTCCAGTCCCCTTTGTTTTCCAGTTTGGCCCCTATTACGTGTTATTCTCCATTTAGAGGAAATCTATCAACTCATAGCCATCCATTGGTCTATCTCCACCATTTTTGAGAGGAATTGTTAAATCTAAATTAATTCTAACTTGTGCAACTTCCCAACCGAGTGGTCAACCCACAACCCTCTTTTTAATCACTTCATGATTGTATATCCCTTAACTCTATGATTGAGCCTTTTATCACATCAATATCTTCTTATTACTTTGTCTCTTTCCTTTACTTGGTTCATTTCGAGCCCCTCTTCCAGAGATGAGTCATGCTTACATGAGATCCCTCATTTTCAGTTCTTCTGGGATATTCCCACCACTTCATCCCCAGTTATTGGCACAAGGAGAAAACGTCAATCCTTGATCATAAAGTTAGGGGTTTTTCCTTCATCACTCTTTATTGTGCATCATGTGGTGTTAGTATGACAATGTTACATCAGCAAAAAGATGAAACCAACTTTAATAAATATAACAATCACACTTTTAAATAATGAAGCGGTGGGAAATATAATGATGTTTTTTTATTTATCTTTATTTTTATATTGTGAATTTTATGGGATTATATCCACTAAAAACCATGGTCTTTGGAGGCCCTTTATTGAGAACTAATGAAGTTATATTTTCTGGATAATCGTGGGATTGAATAACTGTAACATGGAAACTGATTAATCACATAAACTTGGTTGATTAAAATGATGTCCAATGGATAATAACCCTTGTATGATCACCCTGGTTAACCAAAAGGAATGATGGAATTAATGAATGTTATTGGATAAATCTAAAAAACATACTAGATCTTTTGTGATGATATTACTGGTTGTTCTATTTAATATTTTTGGGGTGATGTAGGGGTGAATTGAACCTCTGTTTGAGAGGTTGTTTATTTTTGGATATAAGGTTGTGTGGAGTGGGTATATTGGGTATTGGTTTGGTTCCATTACTTCAAGGTATATCACAGATCCATTTTGATGTTTTTATTTATGAGCGAACTGGGAGTGAATGCTTAAATGATTTTTTGGATGTTTTCTTCCAGTTATTGGTTTGGCTTATGGTTATGCCTATTAATTTCCAAATAGTGAAGGAATGTTTAAATGATTTCATTTGAACATGATAACGAGAACGAGTACAATGGATCACTATTTTATAAAAATGTGTTATGCTTTCGTTGTGGCAGTTGTATACTTGTTCATGTAGGAATAGTAGCAAGAGTGGTTGTATACATGATGGTTGTTGGTATGAGGTTAATTAGGATTAGATGAGTTCTTGATTGCCTATGTGTATAAAATTTAGTTCTTTTCTCTCTTATATGTACCCCACCCATTTTGAGAACATTATACCAAACAACCACATTTCATGGGGGAGGGTGTTTTTCCAAACATTCCTAAGATTGGAAGGTTATTTTCTTTTTTATGATCCCTCTTCTTGGAAGACCAAGAATCTTTGGGAAGGTTGTGAAAGCCTATGGTTCATTATTGCCTAAGACTCTTTGGGCAGGGTGTGTTGGGGTGGTTGGCCTAGGTGTGTGCGAGAAGATTTGTTTGTCAAGAGTCTTCAGGATATGGACCAAGTCTCTTCGGGTGTGGAACTAGTTGTTCTTTACAAGTTTTCTTTAGGAATGGTGGGGGTTATTGGGGACCAGGTGTCTGAATGTGTGGTTATGGGTGGTGGTGGTGGCCTAGGTGACTGCGGGAAGGATGCATCGTTGTGATGGCCAAAGGGGTTGTTGTTGGGGAGGCAGTGGGACTGCAGCGAAAGTTTTAGGGGAGGTATGATGCGTAGGATATCCTAAATAACCAGTGGAAAAGTAGTGTGGAGTACCCAAATATCAATTCTATATTATTATTACTTTACCTAATTTGTGTTATTTGGGGAGTGTTCCTTGGTGAGGTCGGGTGGATAGTTTCCTTGATATGTATTTTGGTAACCACTACTTTCCCATGGGGAATTGGAATGCCTCCCCACTCATACACGAGAGCTTCTAGTTTTATTATGGAGTATACCTGTATACTCACCCTACATATATAAATTTCCTTCATGTTTCTAGGAGGTCTTTGAAGACTGTGTCGGACCTTACTAGCTCAGACGATGGGAAAGTTGTCATTGCTGGTTTTCGTTTCATGGGTACTTCCTTTCTTAGATTTTCTTGTTCATATATCTATTTATTTTGATCATGCAGGTGGGAATGAATTTTGGATTTAATTTTACTTTTAGTTTTTGTAGTTTCTTGGGATTTACCATATTATATCTTGATTGTTTTCTATAAAAAGGGTAATACCATCGATTCTATGTGTAATTCCTTACCCTTGGTGCTAGTCACCACTCTAGGGCCTATTGAATGTAGGACTTGGGGGTCATTATATGTCCTTTAACTTGAACAAGGAATGTTCAAGATGTTTTTTTCCCTTCCCTCATCTTGTAGAAGTTGGGTCCTGACAAATGCTACCTCCATGAAGAGATGTGAAATGTTTTTCATTAAATGTTCTCATGGATGGTAATAAGGTTATATTTAATATATATATATATATGTGTGTGTGTGTGTGATATAAATGATATATATTATATATTAATTTTTCTTTAAAGTTAAAATAATATTTACCATTCTTGCATTATATGTGTCAAAAAAATTATTGCGTTCATACGTACGTTAGACCTATCGTCTCTATAAACCGTGGAATTCATTTTTGGTATCGCTATATTTTATGGATGACTATAAATATGTATAAAATGGATATATATATATGATATTTAAATCTTTATTTACATTCTAGATAAAATAAAACCATGGTCAATATACATTTCATGAACATACCAAACCAAAATAACCATAGAAACTAATGTAGTTATCAAAAAGAATTGTGTTTTTAATAAATAATTGTTAATAAAAATGTGTTAAAAAGTTATAATAAAATATAATATGGTATAATATATATTATTATTATTCTTAAATATCTTTATAACTAATATATATTTATTAAATAGGATTTTCAGACACGTACAAATGATATCGGACCTTAGGGAAGGAATTTCTAGTCTCACATTGATTTTTGGGAGATATAAGAAATATTCACCACTTATTTATTTTCTATGGTGTATATAGAAACCATTTGATATATTAAATCGTTAATATATTCATATTCATTATATTTTATGTTTTATTTGAATTTATTTCTTACATAGGGCTTAGGATTCAAAAGTTTCCAAAGTGGTAAGGGTTTCCCATCGCACATTTACTTCAATGAGATATATGTCATATTCACCACTTATTTATTTTCTATATTTGATATAATTACTATTTAATTAGATTTATCATTAATATATTTTATTTTAATGGTATTTCATGTTTAATTTTATGTTATTTATTTCATTTTTGTTATGATTTAAAAGTTACCCCAGAGGCAAGGGTTTATTTTACAATCTAATCATTATTTGTGATTATTTATGATGCAGAATATATTAGGGGGAATTATTTTATTACACTATCAAAAAACTAATATATTTTCTTCTCCTCTGGTAATTCAGGAATTTTTCATGTAATAGTTCAATTTCTCCCTTGATGGTAGTTAAAATTATTGATAAATATTGTTTAATAAAATTTGACTTTATTTATCTCTTTGGCCGAAAATCCTTTTCATCCATATCCATGTTTTCTAAAAATATCATCGAAAATATTTTTAAAATTAGAAAAATATTTCATTAAAAACATTTTTACACATTCTTTACTTTTTAAAAAATAGTTTTAAATTAATATTCTTGTCATTTTCTAAACAAGTTACTTTCATCCTTTTTTACAGTAGTATGAAAAGAATGTTTTTAACTTACACAAAATGGACGAAATTGTTCACTATAATGACCACTCATTGTTTATAATACTCCCTTAAAATTTTATAAGCATATTTATAAATAAAATATTTTTCCTAATATTTGGTAAATATTTACTTTTTAAAAGTGGTTTTCAAAAAGAAAATGATATCTTCCTCAATAATATTTTCAATGAGACTTTTATTTCATTTCTATTCATCAAAAACAACAACCCATATTTTAAAAATGATCCACTAGGGAAATTTTTTAATGATACCATTGTTATTATTTAACTGGATGGTTTAGGATCATTTTAATAGGGATGTACTATTTTAATATCATTTTCCTTATTACTGTAGATGGTTTATAATTATATTTATTAATTCGGGAAGTTATTAACATTTTATATGATAGTTTTTCAATATAAATTATTAGATGATTATGTTTATCCACTTTTATATGAGTAATTAATTTGACTTAGTATATGATGGGCATGGAATGTTATATCCCCAAGATGCATCAGTAGTACTCATAATAGAAACATGCTAGCATTTTTGGATGATGCATTCCCCATTTATGTAAGATATCTTGGAACGAGGCCTCGATGGTATAGTTATGATGTCTAGAATTATGAATTCCGTCATTATGATATTAGTTTTTTATTTCCATTTGATTATTCAATTATTTATAATACCCATGGATAAGATTAAATATCCGATGATTATTTATATGGAATTATTTTAATCATCATTTTTTCCAAACATATTATTCTTCATGTACAAGTTATTGGTTAAATACAACGTGTTTTAGTTATTTATCATGATGTATTTATTATTACTTATTTTCTATGATATATTACATTATATTAATACCTTTACTAATCATTATATCTCACCCCTTTATTATGTTTACTTTCCCCAGAATCCCTCGAAGTGTGTTATGATTTCTATATTGGGATATGCTAAAGGAAAAAATGGAGTTCTCAAAAAAAATTATATTTTTTATTCTATATTTTAAAATATATTGTTATTTTATAGTATATATTTATTTTTCCAATACTACTAATCTATTTGTTCCTTTAATAATTGGTCACTTTAATCTTACACGAATGTAATAATGTAACCCCTGAATCGGGGCTACACGGGTCATGGTCATAACAATTTATTTATTTGAATGGTAATAAATATGTATATATTGAATATATATTATATTTATATCATCATTAACATTATTTAGATGAATGAACCATGATCAAAGTTAAAGGACCCTAACAGATAGACCAAAACATACATGAAAAAAATAGTTAACTACTTAAATGATGATGATAATGAAATATTGATAATAAAAGAGTGATTAGATGATATAAGTAAACAATTTATAGAATTATAGGTATTATTTTGTTTTTATATATTTATAATAAATTTAAATTTATTACACAATAGTTTATTAGGATTATAAAGAAGGAACTACTTGATATATTGTTTCTATACTACAATTTCATTTTTAATGGGATAATTTATTCTTAAATATAATAATGTCGAAATTGTATGATATATATCTCTTAAATATTATTTATTTTTTATCCCTGGGTTATTTATATAGATTTGCTTTTTTCCTTTCTTTTTCCTATCAATTATGTACTCAAGCGACCAAAATAATGTATTCAAGAAAAATTTACCCTAGTTTTCCCTTCTGTTGGGAATATTATCTCCAATGTCCTTATTTTCATTAAAATATTTCCAATTATTTCTTATAAAATTATCCAATGACTATATAAAGTTATTTTTTAATATATTTTACTTTCGTTACAATGTTTTAAAATCAACCTTCTTGTCATTTTCCAATCGTGTAGCTTTTGAATTTTTACAAAAAAAAAATTGAAAGAAATTTTTGAATGGACAAACACTAAATTAATGGCTTCTGATTCCATCATGAATAATTTTTTATTTAAATATTATATTATAATTTTCATCATTTTATTTCAAATAAATTTATTTATTTAATATTTGGGAAATTTTTAGATTTTCAATAAGTGGATTCAAATAAATGGGTATTTTCTTAAATATTTTTTATAGTGATCTTTTAAGGGTATTTTTAACTAAAATAATACCCTTTAATGTTTCTTATAAATTACTATTGATATGATCAAATTTTACCATATTTATTATCTATCTAGATTATTTACGATTATGAAGATGAAATTTTTATAAAACATGTATCCTCTCCATGGTTTAGGATATAATGATGTGGTGATTGTTTTACGATCCTCTAGAACACTTACATACGACTTTAATTATTTGATAGGTCAGCCAAAAAATATATATCCCACCATTGCAGTGGGTAAAAATTGAAATCTAATGAGATAATAAGAACTAGAATGGGGAGTGAACCCAATTCTGTAAGAGACTTTTTCCTATACGATAGTCTTGGGAGTAAACCTTGGCTAAGGAAATGATCGAATGTGGAGTGAACCATGTTTAGTAAGAAAATTATTCTGATAATATAGTCTTGGGAGTGAACAATGAAATATTAAATGATGGAATAGGGAGTGAACATGATCCATTATGAAATTTTTTTACAGTGATCCTGGATGAAGGAAATGATATTCTATAATTATATGCCTTCCATAAACTTATGAATTATTCTTATAATATTTATCCATGGATCATGATTGATTTTTTATAATTATAAACTCATATTTCTTATGTGGTTTTTTTGATAAAACCTTATTATATTTTCCCTGATTATGATATCTGAATATATGGGTATGATTTTATAATTTTTATCTCACGTTATCAAGAATTATGATTATCTTGTGCTCACTTATGATCATTTACTAATATCTTTTATGTTTTTCGTTACTGAGAATATGATCTCACACTTCTTCAAGTTTCCCTTTCCCAGTTCATGGAGAAAGGTTTTAACAATGTCATGTCTAATAAGGGTTCTAGTTGTAAAGAACTAAATAGGAAATCATGTAGATCTTTTATATAATAGTTGTTTACATATCCAAGTTTCCAATGAAACTAATCTTCTATGGTCCTCAAACACGTATTATTTTTAATTGTATTTAATATTCATCTAAAATTATATAACATTTATGTAATAAAATAAGTTTTTTATAAAGTATAAACATGAATCCTATGATATCGAGTTCTTCAACAATATATTAATATCAAAACTATAAACCCTTCTGTTTCCATACTCTTTATGGTTTTCATGTGTCCACAACCATATGCACCCAATGTTCCCATGTATTCACATGTCCTATATTTTAAAAAAATGGTCAATTAAATCGTGATCATTTTTTTATAAAATTACTTCACCTGTGATGAATTTGAACTCTTGTTCATGAATATCCATTTTAGTGTAAAAACTATCTTTGAGGAATTTTAATGAACACATGAAGTGCATAAAAATATATTTTAATAAAACTCTTTTACATTTCACCTCGGATGAAATTTAATAAAATTATTGTCATAAATTTCAATTAAATGTATTTCAAAAACCAAACTTTTAGAATTTACAAGATCTTAAATTATATAATGGAATAGAACCATTTTTAGGGCACCTACCTAACAAATGGATAAAACCTAGTCAACTTATAAAGTTTAAATCCATAATTAACTTCATCAATCCCACCATGGAACCCATATATCTAGAAATCACATCCTACTTATATTCTAACAATGAAAGGGAAAGATAGATCAAGGATTGATCTAGATAAAAGAGGATAAATTGAGAATAATATCAAACATTCCTTGAACATATCCTCCAAAATCTATTATGAATCCCCAAAAAACAAGGATATAATCCTCTATAGATTTAAGGAGATTATATTTTGAGCAAATGATGGATTAAAAAGATATTAGATTTAAAAATGATGGCGGGTATCAATGTAATTTTATTAGGTAACCTGCATGGGTCTCATAGATAAACCACATGGTTTGAAAAATTATTCTCTAATAGTGTGGTAGTTAAAATTAATTGAAAACTGAAATGCATGGTTACATAAGAATAACTAAACTATTATAAAGAATATTCTCAAAATATCAAAATTTACACTAAAAGAAAAATATCTATATCATATGGTTACCATATAATTACGACTAATTTTTACCCAAACTGTGAACCTATTATATTTCTTAAAAACTTATAAATTTTAAATAACCAAATCCCAGAAGAATGTAGAACTTTTAAAGAGATAATATAATATAAAAATTAAACAAAAATGTGACCCATAGGGAATCAAAATTATTCCCACTATGAAACTTTGTGTCCCCTGAAACCACTTAAGATTATAGACTTGCAAAAATTGATGGAAACAATTATATAATCAATGATTCTCACCCCCACATATCATGGAAATACCATATAAACTAAGATATAAGTTTAACTAAAGAAATTATTTTACCATGAAGAAACTTATCCTAGTGATCCATATTTTAATAGGCTTCTCAACCACTAATTTGTCCTAATAAAGATCAATATCCTCCCAGAAATCACATGGGAAGGGTATAGTTGATATGTCATCAATTAGGAATCATGAAATTTGAAATTAACTGACATTGATATTGATGGAAATTTAATCTAATAATAAAACTTTCCCAGTCATTGATGATCTTGAAAGAGCAAAAAAACCACTACTAGAAAAATGGCCTATACCCATGGTTCAAAACCATGGGTATATCTCCCAAAACTATGGGCAAAGGTTATTACCATGGTTTTGGGAACCATAAGAAAACTAAGAGTTTTTATAGCTCCATATCCTATACCCATGGTTTTCTGAACCGTGGGTATAGTTTTTCCCACCGTTCCATAGGCTTATACCCACTTTCCACCATGTCAAAGCCTTATACCCACGTTACTAAAATTGTGGGTAAAAATATTAGAAAGAATGGGGCTTAGGATTCATTCCTGAAACCCAATCTCCTAAAATGAGGTGTCTCACCACTCAGCATGAATCATTTATGTATATATGTATATGTAGATAATATATTAATCTGACCTTCATTTTAGAAAACAATTTAGCAGCAAGTTTCATTCTCGTGACCTCATCTTCAAAATTGCAGTGCCTCGCCACTTCAGCTACCATAGTTATGTGAATATATATATATATAACTAAATATATTAATGTAATTATCAGAATTAGAAAAAATAATTAAGCACATTTCTATCCTGATATCTTTGATACCAGCACAGAGTGCCTCACCTAACGACCTATATAACATTTGTTTATTTAAATCAGTATCATCCTAAATACATTAATCAAAACCATGAATATAGGAGGGAAAACTATTGGTGTAGTGTTTTCCCACAAAAATTGTTTCCCCTACATTGACACAGGAAACCTATAACCACAGTTCTAGAAAATTATGTGTGTAGGGTTTTCTCCCCAACCTATACCCATAATTTTCATAGAGAACCATGGTTAAAGGTCTTGAACTGAGATCTATAATGACAGTTTTAGAAAAACCATGGGTATAGGTTCAGAACAGACCCATATACCCATGGTTTCGAAAAAACCATGGGTATATGGGGACCTATAACCATATTGTTGAGAAAACCATTAGTATAGAGGCTTTTTCCAATAATGAGACTCGATGCCAACTTACCCTACTTACCCAAATGATGATCTCCCAAATGAGATGAAAACTTGAGAAAACCTAATAAAATATCATAAAATAAAACTGATGATGATTATAGTTCAAATAGGATTTATTATTACCCTAAGAAATTACTAAACACTATAGAATTGATAGATATTTATCTGTCATCTCTTAATGAATAACCGGTTCATTAAATTATTTTTCTATCATCTCTACCCAAAAAAAGGTTTTTTCAAGGATACTCATCCAATGATTCAAAGGGAGTCATTTTAATAAATGAGTGATAACTACTATTATAGGAAAATAAAACCAAGGTTATATGAGTTTTCCAGAAACCACTAAAATTAAGCACACATTCCCAAAGACTATACTCATGAACCTGAATGGATCTCTCAATGTACCCATCCATCTAAGGGTGATACAATGTGCTTAATTTAAATTGGGTACCAATCACCTCTTTAAAATATTTCCAAAAAAAATATTTAAATTATGGATCTCTAGTAGAAATAATAGTACTTGGCACTCCAAGGACTATTTAGATCTCTCAGACATAGAGGATCCAAATCTCTTCCACCTTTATTATCTCCATAATAGGAAGGAAATGACATGTTTTTATGAGTTGAAAAATGATCACCCAAATAAAATCATTCTCAATAGGGTTCCATCATAAAATGAAAAAAATATAGATATCTCATACAACATCCTTATTAGAATGGGAAAATTTTGCAATAAATCAACATGTCTCTGTTGATCTTCCTTAATCTTATAGAAAGTTAGACATCACCACATTAAGTTTTCAATCAACCACCTTATCCCCACCCAGTAATAATGAAGTATTAAATCATAACATATATATTATTTTTTAGGGTGTACGAACCCATTATATTGATGCCCACTATCCATAATATTCTTCCACTATTATATTGTTGTCACCAAAAAACCCCTGAAATAATAGACACCATGAGGAAACCAAGACTAATCACTAGTGGTGTCCCAACTAAGTAGGAGTTTACTACAACATTGAAAATAGGTTTCTATTTCTTGGCCAGAAAATATGATTATAAAATGATGTATCATCCTTAACATAAGCTAATAACACATTCCCATTATCATATTTAACTACCAATCTTACATTAGTGAATAGACTCATCAAATAAAACTCCACCACTAATTCATTTATGTCTTAAGTCGGTAAATTCATTCTCAAGGAATAGAAAACCACATTTACTTTTCTGATATTATATGAAATATTAAAAACAAAAGTCTGATGATATTAAAACCATCATATTTTTCATAATTTTAAGTATATCAAGGTGAAAATATACTTTAGTCTCTTATTATCTGAATAAGAAGTGAACCGCTCACCTAAGAGACACTAGTTTTGTGTTTTAAGAGAATGCATCATGGTAGATAACTTGAGATGATGTGTAGAATAATTATTCTCATGGGAATGTAGTTTCCAAGAACCATGGGCCACCGCTTTCTTCCAATTCTTCAGAACACATCCCAATCCCATACCCAATGAATAAAAAACATCATAGCTAAAATATGGTACCTGAAGAATCAAAATTGGGGTGGAAGTCATTATCACATTCACTTACTCAAAGGATATTTAAAACATATCATTCAATTCAAACATAACACCCCTATAAGTTAACTTGGTCTTCAGTGTTGAAATCTTTGTTAAATCCTTAACAAAATTTCTATAAAGGCCAACAAAGACTAATATTCTCTTAATCTCAAAAAAAAATTATGGTTTGTCCCAATGATATCACCACTTGAATCAATTTTGGAATCACTATGATTACCCTCTCAGATATAACACATCCTAAAAGCCAGCAAAGACTATGATTCTCTGAATCTCAAAAAAAAATTGGTTTGTCCCAAAGATATCACCACTTGAATCAATTTTGGAATCACTATGATTACCCTCTTAGAAATAACACATCCTAGAAAAAAAAATTCTACATTGAATACTAACATTTATAAGGCTTACTATATATAATATATTCTTTCAGTGTTCTTAGAATAGTATATAGATGACCGTGGTGTTCTTCCTCAAAAATATAATACCCCAAAACATCTTCCATAGAAAAATAATGAATAATTCCAATAAATGATTAAATATTAAATTCATAAAATCCCTAAACACCATAAGAGAAATTGTAATACTAAATGGTGTATCCAAATACTAATAATGTACATACATACTCTTGAATGTTATCCTAGGAATATCATCCTCTTAAACTCATATATAATGGTATTCAAAATGAACATTAACCAAATAAAATGATATAAAAAGTGATATTAAAATTTATAAAATAAATACAATACCATAAAGGAAGAAAAAAATACTAAACCTCTCAAAGTAGCTAACTCCACATCAAATTCCTCGGGTATATACTTTTTTTGTATAAAGGAATCCGACCCTGGCTTCTCTCTAAACTTTCCTGACTATATGTATATAACCATTTGCATGATAAGAAGATCTCCCATACTTTTCTAGATCAGAACTATCCATATATCCTTTGGTAAGAGCGGATCCAACTTTTTTTCCATGGGATACTCTTCTGGAAAAATTCATTAGATGACTAGATTTTCCACATCGATGGAAAATCATGGGTTCTTAACATCACCCAAGAGAATTGTTACTTATATCTGGAAACATAAAAAATAGGTTTATAGTCATTCAAATATACTAACTACTAAATTAGTGAATAGTTATGAGATAGGGTTGATCTCATGAGGAAAAGTGCTATAAAAATTAAATAGATTCAACGGTTTTTTTTATAAATTAACTAAAAACTAAATGATAGAGTTGATTGTAGTGACTTAAAAAGATATAAAAATTGTTAATGGAAGTGATTTGATATTGATGATGGGTTTTTATAAAATTCATTAACCATGATATTTTATAGAGTGTCTATCCTTTCCTCTTAGAATTGACTAAAACTTTCTAATTTGGTTGGTTTCTCTTTTAAGGATTCTTAACCAAATTATATTCATGATGGATTATCTTGAAATGGTGGTCGATATTAATGTCGTCTCTTATTATCCCACATCACATTATAACTTTGAGGTTCATTCCCTAAATTTCCTCACTTTTTTAATGGATTTAGGACATATAATTTTTATTAATTCAATGTGATTTTAATATGAATCAGTGTATGAATCATTTTTATCGAACTCACCATTCACTTTAATATTTATCTATTCATAGAGAGTCTCTTAACCAACATGAATAAAATATGTATTACTTAAAAGTGAAGAGATAATTAGCACTAAAACAAATGTGTAGTGTATAGATCCCCATGTGCATTACTCTCATAACTCACACTAAAATTTAGAATTATAATTATGGATTTATAAAAATGAAAAAAAACCTTAATTTAATTTGCCTTGTAGTTGATGATGACCAAGCTCCTCCACTCTCAATTGAGAATTCAGGTTGAGACCACCCACTAGACTCAACATAGAAGTGGAGAACTACCCCAATTTTTGTGAAAATCTATCACGGGTTCCCCTCTATTTGTCTCTCAACACAACCCTTTTGTACTGAATCTACCCTCTATTTATAGGAAACAATGCACATTTTTTTATTTTTAAATTTATTCCCCACTTATATTTTTCTCATTAATTAGTCAATGTCCTCATATATACTAGTTCTTCACCCAGTCCTCCTCTATATATATGATGGTCCTCAAATAATTATTAAAGGCTTGGTACATTACTCCTTATTTTAATGGTGTATTATAACTAATTTTCTATAGATGAGACCCCATGTATTTTTTTATTTAAAAATCTATGGATCATGAGTGTTAAGTTGAAGGCCTTAAGATTTTGGTTTTCTAAAGTGGGAAGACAACAGAACCCTACACCAGGGGTTATCTCTTGGTGACACAGGCAAGAATTTCCACAATCGTTGATTCCCTACTATATTTTCTTGATTATGTTTAAAACACCCCCCAGTGTAGTGATAAGATCCATGGTGTAACCTCCTCCTTTCTTATCTTCATTTAACTTTTGAAACAATGGTTATGGAATAATTATATCCTCCACATCACAATGGGTTTTCCTCCCCTAAATCATGATACTAACATTTCTTCACTCGACATGGTATAGTGGACTATAAAAGGTGAAACCTCCTTCATTTTGATTTTTTTATTTTCCCACCATGTTGCACAGTCAAAGCCTATTGTATCGTACTCTTGAAAATATTGAGTACCAGATAGATCCTCCTCCACTAGACATGGTGGGTTTATTCTTCTACTACTGAATCATTATGGTAGTCTTCTACATACTAGAGGTGAACCATTGTGGGTTCATCTCCATGGTAATGTATATTTTCTCAAACCTGATATCCCCTAGCTGGATCACATAGTATTTTTTGGTTTCTCCCTTGGTGGTCCAGTGACTTCTTCGGGTGGTGGCAGTAGAGTGAAATTTCTAAGGTAACTGAAGCACACATTTATGTTAGTTAGTTAAGTACCCATTTTTTGGATGTGTATCACATTGAAAATTTTACCGAGTTCCTTCCTCTTAAAGAGTAAACTAATCCACTTAGTTCTCTGACATGTCATATGGGGCCATAGAAGCCCATGATCCATTGTTCACTACCCTATTCTAGAGGAAATTTCTTCTTATATTTGTGCTTAAATGTTCCCCACACACTAGAATGATTTGTGACACTGTTCTCCTCTTCCCTTTTTCCTTGTGAGGGACCTCCCTATGTGGTGGCTTGGTATGAAGTCCCTTCATTAGGCCTTTAATATAATGGGATTCCCACCAAGTTGTTGGCCAACCCATTGGAAATATTTTTTCCCCACTCCCCTTTTCAATTCAACATAAAAAATATAAACCTAAAAAACTAAAAATCATAAAAAATTGAAGATAAGAATTTTTATTCGTATTTATTTATTTTTACAAAATTTGTATTGAAATAAATTAATACAAAAAATCGACTTTATTAATTAAAATATAGGTATTCTCTGTTACTGAAATAAAAAATTAAACAATTAAAATTTTAAAATTACATGAATAATAAGACAAAATCAAATACTCCCCACATAAATCATAATTTTACTAAAGTAGATAACTCCCCTATGAATTCCAAAATAAACCCCATAATACCAATATTTACAATTGAAAATAATTATAACCAGACAATTATAAACAGGGGAAAATAATTTTCAATTGGGACATATAAAAAATTATTTCTACTTATCACATGAAAAAATTAATTTAAAATTATCAATGGAAAATGACATACCTTTTCAACTATTTCATTAAAGTCATTCAATTCATTCTTATTACTATTACTATCATGTACTACCTCTCTATTTTTTTTATCCTCTCATTGCCCAAAGTAAAATTTAATTTTTATTGTTTTCTAATTCCTTATGCATAGGTACAAAAACATATAAATTTGAATGTTATGTACTTTATCCATTTAATAGAAGAAAATATCACTAAAAATCAAGAGTACATTTAAAAATATTTTTATATGATTCTGAGTTTAAAGGATTGTAGTGAATTGATGTATAAAAATAAATCCCAAAAATGATATTAATCTATATTTTTTAATTAATAAAAGCAAAGTAAACATATAAAAATTCTCTTCCTAAAAAAGTGGCATATTCCCCTAAATCCCAAGATCATTTTAATAATGATAAAAATAAGAATAATTAATGATTTAACGCTCTAATATGTTTCTTTTTGTTAATATTGAGTAATTATTAGTCACACATCCACCACCCAACCCCAAATGTAATGACCACAGATCATGTGATGGTGGTTTTTGATACTCCATAAGTCAACCCACATTTTTTACATTTTCATTATTTTTCTTTTGGGCTGAACAGTAAACATCTTTAAGTATAAATGAATATTATTCCATAATTAAATGAGATGGTAAAACCCTTCCCCCATGAAATCCTTTTCCTGCACACTTAAACTTTTAAAATCATGCAACACATTAGAGTTAGGGGATGAATAGATTAATTGGATTTTAATATAGATATTCCTAAAAGACTCCATTCATTATCTCTATAGAAAAAAACATGGTTAAATTTTAGTAAGGCCTCATGAAAAACTGGATAAATCAAAAAAAAATCCTCAATAATGTTTCTAATGAATTTTTAAAATCATATTTCTAAAAATATAAAAATAAAATAATAGTATATTACATGTTCCATGTTCTCCAATAAAATTTTATAATAAATATTGGTAAATTTTGTATTAGAATCCACTTGTGAATTTGAGAATCCAATTAAATTCTATCACTCACAGAATGGGTCATAAAAGTAAATAAATCAGTATTAATTTATTAAATTTAAAAGCATGAAATGATAAAGTTAAATGTAAAAAACATATGACTATATAGAAATAAAATGTAATTAATTAATTTCATGCTCTTATGTTTCACTCAATTCATACAATTTCCTATCTTACTTATTTAATTACATCAATTTGAAAAGTAAGACCTGGAATCCCGGGGTTTCTAAAAAATTTTAAGTATAATAGATCAGAAATTAAGCATTAATATATGTGTGGGAATGAATTTCTTTCCATTTAAACTCAAGGAAAATATTTTTATATAATAGGGGTGTATAGGTAAATATTGAAATTTAAAGTTTTACTCCCTCGGTCACTTGGAAGCTTTTATACTGTTGGATTAATTCTTTTTTCCTTTTTGCAAAGAAATTCATGTACCTAACAATTAGGTAAAAAAAGGGGAATCACATGGACCCTAAATTTATGGTTTTAAAATTATAGTAGGTACTCCACTGATTCTGAAAATGAAATCCTAAAATAATAATGAAAATAAATAAAAAATAGGGTGGCCTCTCAAAAAGTTCGTTTTTAAGGCCACTATGCTCGACCATACCTCTTGGATTACATAATAGGAGTAGTTTGTAGAGACAGATATCTCATAGTGAACCAATTATCTCTTTGATGGAAGTATGGTGTAGCTCTTCCACTCTTCATACCATTTGAATGATCTTCTTATTTTTGTTATGGAATGTACCCAATATTGGTGGAAAACCCAGTTGACTGGATTAAAATCTCCCGGGATATTTAAACAGGGCACCACATTTTTTCCTTCATCTAGTGGTTGTTTTGAATTAATTTCTTCACTCAAAATTATAATTTGAACATCAACATCCTTTTCTTCTTCTTCATTTATATTATCCTCAAAACATTCTTGAGTAAAATTCCAAAGTTCTAATTCCCCATCTTCTTCCTTATCCTTTGGATATTCTATTTCATATTTGGAGGATTCTTCCTATTATTATTATTCTTCCTCTTTGATCCTAAATTATTTGTGCTCTATGAAAAACTTAGAATAAGGCTAATAAAAGTGACTTACCTCCAATTCAACATAAAAATCTATTTTTATTCCAATTGGATCATTATAGTGGGATTTTCCTTGGTTCCATCATCCAATTGTTTAGCTTAATAGATATCCTATCCTACAGTTTTAGTTCTTCATTGAAATGGAATCCCATGATTTGGTGTGTTTTTTTCATACATTGGTTTAGTTGTGGTCCAATTTGGGTTATTTTATACTCCCATCCTTGTGATTTAATTTTCCCTTTTAGATATTTTACCATGTGTGAGAGTCATTAAAGCTCAATTTCCTTTGGATGTGGAATTTAATTCTCCATGTTTATTTTTTATACCAAAAACCAAAAAATCCTAATGAATAAAGCGGATCCTAATATAAATTAATAAAACATAAAAATGGTAAAAAAAGATTTATTAATTTATTGAAATTATAATGCATATTCGATTGAAATTATGACAGTGTTGACATTTTCTGAGAGCGTCGTTACATCTCTCAAAACATATCATAATAAAAATTTATAAGATGATATGACTATAATAAATATAAAATCATATAATATTGATGATATGTGGTCGAACCCATGAGAAAAATGCATATAATAATTTAATAGTTTAGGTGTTTGTTTTTCATGAGTTAACTAAAACTAAATTTCTAAACTATAGAGTAAAGTGTTGGGAATTACTCAAAAATAAATAAAATAGGATGAAGGTAACATAGTTTTATATTATATATGTTTTTTATTAAATTTATTTTCATTGATATTACATATATTATCTAGACTAGTCTCTCAACATTGGATTTAACTATCTAATTTATCAGTTTATCTCTTTAGTTTTCCTTTACCAAAGTAGATACATGGTGACTAGTTTCAAAATAGAAGGTGAAATTAAAGTATATTTTTTTCTCTCCCACTTCCCTTCATCACATTGGGTTTGTTCCTCCAAATTTCATCGCATTAACTATTTAGTTTTTGGATATGATTTATTTTAATTCAATGTGATATTAAATTGAGTTACATATTCTTTGTTTTAATCAAACTCACTTATCCCTAAAATAATTAGTTTTCCCTGTTTGATCTCTCAATTATTAATGAATTAAATGTTTTCAAGGGAAATTAATAGGAATTTAATTATAAAATAAATGTTTTGTGAAAAACTAAAAGAATATTCTTTACTCTCACTGTGAAATATGAAATCAAAATTACCAAGAGACAATTAAAATAAAAAAAGAGTGGAAATAATAATTAATGAAGTGGTGTCGCGGATGATATCCATATTCCTCCACTCTCTCTTTGGATTTACGGTTGAGATGATGGGATTTACATCCTATGTTAGCAGTTGAAGAATCTCCCATATCTATGATTTATTGTTCTAGGGTTACTTCTCCAGGTTTAGAATCCCGTACATAGTAGTGGTTTTCTTATATTAATAGGGATATTTCCTCTTTCATTTGAAATATCTACTTGAAAAAGTCTTCATTTATATCCACAAGGGTTTCCTCTAACATGGAATATTATATCTTGATTTATGGGGTGTTAAAACTCAGTAATATAATGAGATATTACACACATCTTTCTTTGCTTTTAAAACTCTTTATGCTCATCTATTGCATCCAATAATACCCAAATATAATGGGTATTTCAATTTGGAAATAATAGTACACTATAGGGTGGATATTATCTTTACACCCATCTCATTATTGTATATAGACACAGTGAAACATAATTGTCCTAGACCAAATCTTATTTTCATTTAAATGTTTCAGTTATGCCAATTTGGAACCCTCCATGGTGTAGTAGAAGTTCTATATTATAACCTCCTCTTCTCATCCTCTTGGTTTAAATGGATTTGGTGTAATGTTTTTTTTCCACAACATGACTTCTAACTTACATTATATTCCTATAGGGAGCTATGAGATATCATACATACCATAGTGGTATTCTTCTTCACTGGCTCAAACTGATCGTGCCTGCACTGCAATAGATTGAATGATTACGTAGAGTCTTCTCCTTTGATTCATGATCCCACAGACACTGCATCATTTAGCCATGGATGTGATGTAGTGGGGATCAAAGTTCTAGTGGAATTAAGTTATTCGTTGATATCAACCCATGGATTTTTTTACCTGTTATGACTTCATGGTGGTCACTCCATGCTCAAGAGGTGATCCATAGTGGTTCTAGGCTGAAACATTGGCATTTGTCTTGAATGTGAGATTCCTCGGTGGTAGAAATAGTGGATCATAGTGTATCTTCTTAGTGGTTCATAGTGGACTATGGTGTTGTATCAACGAAATCAAAGAAGATGAAATTTACAATGATTAAAAGGCTGAGTGTGAGGTGAGACAATATCATTCCAGTAAGTTTGAATAGTACCTAGTTCATGGACTTGTCCCGCATCAATTTCTTAGTTGTTTTCCCTTTGCTTAATATTTTAGTGTCCCCCACTAATGAACTACTTTCTTATTATGAATATGGCCTCCAGTTACACTCACAAAAAATAAAATGGGTTTGTGGCCTATATGTGATGGAACCATTTTTGGATAACATTATTTCCTTTACACCAAAAAAATATAAACATAAAAATACTAAAAAAACAATGTAAAATAATTATTTTCCATTCAATTTATTTATTTTTTCATAGAATTTATTTAAAAAATTTAATACTAAAAATTTATTATTATTAATACGAATATGGGTATTATCAATAAAATCATAGTAATTTAAACAATTAAAATTTTAAAACATAAAGAAATAAAAGATCCCATTAGTGCTACCAGACAACCGGTTCTATTATGGCATGGATTTCCATACTAGAAGATACCAACTTTGTGCTAACTCAAGGAACCCCATGTAACTTCTCGTGAAATAAACTGAATATCCTTACTACACATTATTTGTTTTCCTAATGAAACACTTTGGATACCCCATACTATAATAAATATCCAATTATACCCATATTCTATGATAAGTCTACCTCAACCATAGAAGATATTCCAACCACCTCTATGAATATTAGAAGGAGAATGAGAATTATAATCAACTAAATATCTGCCCTCAAACCAATGTCAAACCTCTGATCTATATAGAAATGATATGAGATAAGATCGGGTGATAATTTCTCTAAGTCAGTGAAATAAGTATCAAAATTTGTAACTTAATGGTTCACTTGCTCCAAGGTAACTAATTCTCATGTCTTCACCACCTGAAATGTTTCATGATGAGATTATTAATTAAATTCCTAATTTAAGTTTTCCAGGTAGGATCCTCATTCAAGTTTTATTTCATCATGGAGTCTCTCCATTTCCTTCCATGACTTTTATGAATATATGCGGAAAAATGACATTTATTCCTTTAGATTATTCAAGAAGTGGAAAATTATTTCAATCCTTTCTATACACTCCTTGTGTTCTTATGTTTCCTAGTCACCAAGACAGATAGGTGGATTCTTCTTGGAAAATTCTGAAGTATGATGTTATGCTTGTTCCTCATTTCAAAAACCAGTCTTGCCAAAAGTTTTAACTGTCAATATAACTTTTTCTTCCAGTGAAGGGTCAAATATAGGATTCACCCACAATACATGTCTCATAACTTCCTCTCCATGATTTAAAATATCTTTAAAGTTGGAATTATCTATTAAACACAAATATAATACTTGATCAATATAGAAATATAACTCCTGATCGAAACTTGAACATAAATAATATGTAGTAAATCACTTGAACCACAAGATTTTACTATAAAAACATATTAATTAACCTAGATATGGAAACATTAAAATCCAATAGAATACATGAAAATGATTTCCTAAATAAACCGTCAAATAAATTTCAAGATTGATGAATTTTCTTTTACCTCCCACGGTTACTTGATATCATATAGAGAAGTGAATTATCCAAGAACAATTATTAACTTACTACCTGATTTCTAATTGTCCAAGTCTAGTCTACAAATAAACCCATAATAAACCTATCTGTGATACCATCATATAATGAACTAAACTAGGTTGACCTAACACACCAACCAAGATAGTCATCAATAAGGCTCAGAGTGCATTCTGAATCACCATAGGCTAGGGACCAGAACCTAGGTATAAAATAAAAATACATGGGAAAACATTAACCCTGAAAGAAGTAATACAACATTTATGATGATTTCAAAATAAATACAAACAATTAGAGTATATCATAGAATAGTAGGTTTACAATAATAAGACATACAAAAGAAAACCAAGAGGATAATCTTGAAAGCACAACAAACTAAGAAAAAGGACAAGTATATATATGAAAAACTTCAACTAACCTAACTCACTACGAAGATAACATAAAACAAGTTATTTTAGTCAAATATATGTCACCCTTCCCTTTTCAAGTATATTACAAAACCAAATCTATATACATGTAAAGGAATATGATGGGTATGTGGAAAAAGACAAATAGAATACCCAAATGAATTTATAAGATGTCTATCAAAATGAAATGATTAGTTTCTACATAACAAAACATTTTTCATAAATATATTTCATTCAAAATCATTTTATATAAATCACCTTCATTTTTCCTTTTAAAACAAACTATACCTAATGCCCCCAAAATATTGAAATCAATATGAATGATAACATAGAGGGAAAAGTAAAAAATATTAATATCTCAACCAAATAAACATGCGAACATAAAAATATGATAGATAAATGAAATAATGAATGGAACAAAAATGGTAACTAGCTTGTGGGAATCTGTAACTATGACATACCAGGAACACTAGCTAGCATACATGAGAATATTGTGATATCGATTCCTACCATAATCTATCTATATCAAAACCATATTCCTTACTAGTTTTACACTCACTATGGTTTTCATATGTACATAACTTAGAAGACCAAAGGTTCCCAAGTGTTCTCAGGTGTTAGTTTTTCAAAAAAAATCCAGTAAAACATGTTCATGATTTTTGAACATTTTCAAAAGAGAAGCATTAATAATTTCGAGAGTGAAAACCCATTTTATGGTAAAACCATATTTTAGTAATTTCATCAAACCCATGAAGTAAATAAAACAATTTTTTAAATAAAACCCCTTTGTGTGCCACTACAGATGAAATTTCATAAAATAAACCTTATACATTTCAAATAAATCAATCTCATAAACTTATCTAAAGGATTTATAAAGAAATATCATGTTTACCATGAGATATAACCATTAAATAGGTGGACCTTTTTCATCAACTATGAAAACCAATTTTCCTTCAAAAATGAAGATAGGAATCTAATAGATTGGGTCTTCATCAGACCAGATCCATAAGAAACATCTTCAATTCGCTATCAAGCCCCGTATATCTTTAACTCACATACCATTTGGGTTCCAATGAAAAATGGGGAAGAGAGATCATGTTTAGATCTAGATAAATAATTTTAAATTGATAGGACACCCAAAAAATAACTTGAAGATATCCACTCAATTCAATTGAGAATAACCAAGGAATCAAGTAGAGAACCCTTTAGAACATCAATGATAAGATGGTTTGAGCTAGTAATGGATTTAATATAGATTGGAGTTAAAAATGATGAAGGTAATCTGAGTAAATATCAATTTTTAAGAAACCCACATAGGTTATAGGGTTAGGTCACATGGTTTCGTCACAAAGTTAGTCAAAAAGTGTGCAAACCTTATGGTTGATATTATCCCTTAATAATTAAATTTAATGTTTACTTGGGAATATTCACATGGTAATATAAACCATGATAAAACAATGAAAATCACCACTATAACCAATAGAACCATATCTCATGGTCACTATACTATTACTACTTACATTTTTCCTAAACCGTGCACCTATCATGTTTTCCCAAAACCTCTATATTTTCAACCACTAACCCCAAAAAGAAAATGGAACCTAAAAATAGATAGAGAGATCTCAAAATGAAACATACTTGTGACCCAAATAACATCAGATTCATTTTTTTTATTTTCTTAAATTTAGTAGATGATTTCACCACAACGAACCTATGATCACCTTTGTAATGAAATTTTCATTGTTTATAAAAAACTTTATAAACTAAATCACTAAATCTTAATGATTTAGAATATATTAAATTACAATGAAAAATAATCAAGGATGTTAGTACAACCGCTAAATATATGGGGAAATGACATATTTCCATTAAAAAAATTACTAAGTATTATAACCACCACTAAATATGAAAAAATATGATATAATTATCTTTATTATAATATGTTTAAACCACCTCCAAATAATAGTTCAACACTGGTTTTTATGAACATCCACTAGTAAAAAAATCTTGTGTTTAAATGGCTGACAACACTAAATGTGGAATTTTAGAAAACATATGCAATTAGGTTGATGAATATTTCAAATGTCATATACACCAAAAAACCCCTCCATTAAAATTTAATTTTATTATGATGCAAAGTGATAAGGAATATTAAAATTTAACTATTCGACTCAAGGTAAGGTATTTTTTTCTTCAAAATTTTTTAATCTTGAGAAATGGAATGCTTCTCTTTACTCTTTTAGTATATCTTCCATAATTTTATGTCATTTATGATTTTTACCAACTATTCATGATACTTTTAAGAGTTAAATTAATTTATAAATTGGTTAAAAAATTAATTTATGGTAATGGAAGAGGTTTTTTATGACTACTATTCATTATATGGTGAAATGTGAGCTTTTATGTATTTATTTATCTTAAAATACAAGGGAATTATATTTAAAATTTGGATATACAGATATATTTCTCTCTAACTCATTAGGTATGGATTTATTATCTAGATAAATGATGTTGTAATTGAGTACTGAAGTTACTCCACTGTAATCATGATTGTTAGGGTGTTTTGTAAGTGTGAAAAATATAATTTTCAAAGATTACTTCTTGGTTTTTAATGATATTTAGGATTTATAAAATGTATTTTTGGATTTTATGAAATATGAAGTTTATTATATAAATGAAGGTAAGTTCAAAATATTTTTAGGGACAATTGTTTTTATTTTATGGAATGTTTATGATCATAAAATGGTTAAAAGTTGTATTATAATAAATACCATTTTCATAAATTCCCATGTTTTCCTAAGTTTCCTTCATAGTTTTATATTTCCATTATGTTTTCTCATGTGTTATGACTATGGAATTATTTAATAATGGACATTTATTTCACTTATAGAAGTAAATGTTCTATAAAATCATTGTTATTTATTTCAGAGAATTAATATTTCAGAGTTGTACAAATAATTCATTGGCCTAATAGTTTTCTATTTATTTTATACCCTTCACTAATATTTTTATATGATCATTCCATGTTTTCAAATTATTTTATATCGGGATAAGGGATGGGTAGGGAGAATTATAAATTAAATGTTCTACATATGAATTCGTATCCTTGAATAAAGAATGTTTATCCCTTAATGATTTTGGTTTATTGATAAAATTTCCATTTAATGAAAAATTTAAATAATGTCAGGAAATGACTTCTTATAATTAGTGAAAACTCTAAATCAAAGTCGTTTTTAGAATGTTAGTGATGTGACCTATATTATAAATTGTTTAAATATATATTGATTACCTTTGGGTATTAATAATCAGTATCCATTTTGGGTTAAAATAACATCAATATTTAGGTAGTTATCATTTGTTATCAATTTAATAGTTTTAGAAACTATAAAGGACTAACCATTTTGAGTGTGAGAATAAATTTAGAGTTATAGATACCCATTTCAGGTATTATGTGACTGGATTTTGAAATGTTATTTTGGGATACATTTTATGCATTTTTGAAAAAATGCATGATTGAGGTATAGATAACCCTTAGAGGTGGTATATGATTTAATTTTGAGGTAATTATGGTCATTTGGTAGATAGGGATAATTTATGTTGAGAATATGTGTTGGTTAGTATAAATAGACACGATGATTGAAACATTATTTAGTGATACTGTGATTAATGTTATTTTGGAAGAAGATTGATGTATTTTATTACCAATTACATTATTAATAATATATATATAATTATTCTTTATTATATGATTTTATGTCAAATTGATTGAAATTATTTGAGGGATAAAGATTATTTTATTTTTTTTAATATTATTTAATTGTATTATAGGTTTAAATTATAGTTATTGATGTTTTTTTTGGGAATAGATTAACATATTTGGTGGTTATAAAATTAATTTTTTTATGGTTATTGGTGATCATAAATTTCTTAGATAAATATTAAGTTGATTTTTGGAACAATTGATCTGGGTATTTATGTCTTGTGGGTTTCTAATTTGGTAGCGGAGTTAATTAAATATCTAGGATTAGGTTATTATTGGTTTCAAGTGTATGGAAATTAATGACGTTACCTATGTTTTAATTTTTTTAATATTGTTTTATATTGTCATGGATGGGTTCTTATGATTTTACTAGGTAATTATATTTAATTGTTTTTTTTATTTAATTGATGGCTGGAAAAAGATAGATCCGAGTTATTATAATTGTGAATATGTGAAAATATTTTCTGATTACTAATGTTTTAGAGGTAAATTTTTCATTTTATAATTATGTTTTTGATAATCAACACTGTTTTAGGTTGTAATCTAGGGATTAAATATTTTTTAATATTATAATGAATAAAATATTACATTGCTTTCATATCCATTCCACATAATTTAATTGAAATTGTCATTGAAAATCCATACTAAATGGATTTTGAAATTTTTTTCTATATTCATGTCACTTTAAAATAATTATATTATGTTTCAAATATCTCTTCCATACAATGATAATTATGTGGGTCAAGAATTATTTATGATCAAATTTTAAAATTTCAACCTTTTTATCTCTCTTAATACAAAAATTTTCATCAATTTATTTATGTGTTTTTCATGATCTATTATTGTCATTAAGTACATAATGACTATAAACATGTGATATATGATGGAGATCCTTATGTAGACTATTTCTATTTATTTTCAAACTATGTTCTATTTGGAAATAACTATTATATATTTCTAAAATATTTTTTTTAAAAAATTTCATACCCAATTCAGTAAGGATATATTATAAATTTCAAGTTCATGGTGATGTTTTAAAATCATATGCCTAGAATAACACTATTATAAAACTCTATCATTTTTTACCAACCTAAACAAAATTTTTATAATAGTACTTATACAAAAGAAATAGATGCTTTTTAAAATTCGTTAAAAAATTATTTCACTACATGGATCTTCTATATTTCGAAACAATGATACTATAAAAATTAGTGATTTTGGTGAATAAAATATGAATTATAGGATGTTGAATTATGGTAGATAAGAATTTACAAAAATGAATATTCTTTATAAATTTCTAGAATCTTTGATATTTATTTTGAGTTAAATTGATGTGTTTGGAATTCATGTAAGGGGGAATGTAACAACCCAAGTTTTAGAATATAATATCTTTTTAAAAAATTAAATTTTTGGATGTTGATATAATAGAAGAAAAATAATATTACTATAGAAATATTAAATTAAATAAGATGAGTATAAGTACAGCTGGATTGTAATAAATGAAAAAAAGAAATATAATATTGAATAACACATCAATGTTATCTCCCATGAAAATTATTTCTCCAAAAATAATAATAGAAATATAGAAAATATGAATAAATATTGAAGACATTTTTTTAATGGAATGAATGATATATAAGGTGTGGTTGTATATTTGGGATAAGTATAACTACTCTTTTTAGTCGTTACATATCAAAAAAAGTAGTCGTTGATGGTAGTCATTATGAAATCCCCAAAAATGATAAGATTGTGTATTTTAAATAGGTAATTTTTTTTAAATATTTATGTTATGAATTTATTTTTCAGAAGTACATACCATAAAATTTATATATGTTTATGACCCAGAGTATTTAACATAGACAACTGGATAATAATGAAACAATTCAAATTATTTAATCTACTAATTGAAAAAAGGTTACATTTTAAGATCAAGGATATTTAAAATTTTGATCTACTTAATAAATTATATCTCTATAATATAATATATTTTATTTTATTGGTATTTAAATTAATTTTCCTAGTAATTATATTATTAGATTTAATTTTATTGTTATTTACTATTAATAATTAGTATTTAAATTCTAATTTTTATTTTATCTATTAATGGGTTTTATGTCAAAATTCATATTTTGAGTTTTCAGAAAAAATTGTTGTTGGAAAAAAGAAATTACCCTTAAGTATTAAAAATGTGTGTAACACCCTAAAATTTTATTTATATTATTTTAAATTAATATTATGTTTGGTTACATACTACACACAAAATACCAATTTTTAAAATATTTTCGATATACTATTAAAATATAATAATTTAAATATGAGAGTTATGACCTAGAAATTGGTTTAGTGGGTATTATAGGGATAATCATATTATTAAATATATGTAAAAAATTCTTTAATAAATTGAATAATAAATTAATAATTGATTATTAATTGGATGGAAATGAATAGAAAAACTCTTGAAGTTAAAAGAAATATTATTCATAAAACTATTTTTATATGAGTGAAATGTATTTTAATCTTACTCATTTAAATTAATCACTATCAATAAATTATTTTAATGAAATAATTAGATTATAAATATAGTTGAATAAATAGACAAACATTTAAATTTTTTTATTACGTATATAGAGGTAATTAATTCATTTTATTCTTCAATAATATATCTTCTTCAAAAATGGAATTTATTGAATTTTGTGCATGGATACTAAACTTTAATTATGAAACTTCTATATTTTCTGAAAATATGAATATAATTTTTTAAAATATCATCTCATAATAGGCTTAGGATGTTTTTTTTTATTTTTTTCTGAATGATTTATTTTTGAGTGAATTGTGGAAACTACCATTAACTTCCAAACTGTAATTTATTTTGTTAAAATAAGGTAACTCAAAGTCCCATTATATTTTGTATATTTATTTATAGTAACATAATATAATGTTTATTTATCATAATATAATTATATAAATATTAATTAAAGTTATATTTAATTTTTTTATATTTCATTTTTTTCTTAGAAATACATTTTTCAAAAAAAATTGATTCCCATTGTGTTTTGCACACTAATAATAAAATTTATTTCCTATAATTATTCAAAATTAATATTGTAAAATGTATATAAAATTTTGAATCAAAGTGTCCAACATATTTTACAAGTTGATGTTTTTTGTCACAAAAAAAGTTACAATGTTATAAAAAATAACTCATCATTATAAAGGAAAATTGAGGGAAAATTTAAATCAAATATAAAAGGCCAAAATTACCAAAAACCTATTCACTAGTTTATTTTTATGAGAGGTGTCTCTCCTATCATCCTTCTGAGACTAGTTTATATGGATTCCTTTGAAATCAGGGTAGGCTTCCAATAGAATGATGTTTTATATTTTATAAAATGCCATGTTCTCTTATTTTATATCTTTAATATGGTTTCATGATTAGGATAAAATTAAATATACAATATAAATAAACCAATATTACCCTTATTATGTATAATGATTTTATTTCATATTTAGAATTTATTTTTAATTTTTTAAAATAATATAATTATTTTTATACGATTATGCAGTGTTGATACAACGCTTGTACAAAAATAAGAAATGTCAGATAAATGGTTTTAAAAATATTAAATCATATAATATTTATTGGAGTTACGGTATTAAGATATTTTTATATAACCATAAGAAGGTTAAATTATTATTAAATTATTATATTTATGTCGTTAAATTTATATATTTAGAATAATACTAAAAATAATTTTAAATAGTATTTTACCTTTAGAAATAAATTTTAAATCATTAGAAAATAAGAAAAATCCAATAGAAAATAAATTTTATGATACATTGTAGAGAATATCATTAATTTTACATTTATGTTTCACGTTTAATTTAAAAATTACTTTGAGGACCCTTTAGGATAGAAAAATATGTTACAACAGTCAAGGTTAAACATGATTAATGATGGGGTTAAAAAACATAGAAGTTTTAAATTGATACCTAAACCTATATAAATTTAATTTGAAGATTATATTTAGACCTTATTCTCATTATTATAGAATATATGAATCATTTTAGAGATTTTACATTATTTAGGCACATATTAAATCTTAATATTTCATGTATTCACAGGATTTCCACACACCTCACTTATAAAAGGGTATCACTTCTCATATCTTCCGTACACCTCTTTAGAACCTTATAATTTCATATATCTAATAGAATCCCTCAAAACACGAACTCCCCATATCTAATAGGTTATTTTATCAAAAAAATACCAACCTAATAATTTTTAATGTGTATTCTAATAAAGGTGTTCCAATGAAGCAGTATAATTCTTCACTGAGTGTTTCGCATTTATTTCTCTATCTACATCCTTCAAATATTTATTAACCAGGATTACATAAAATCATAAATATCTTATATATAAATAAATTTTTTTATTATTGTGTCAAAAACCTTTCTCATCTTATTTTACATCTTATAGAAAATTAAAACATCGCTCATGTGTATGTGTGGACTGCTACCTCCAAGAAGTGATGTTTTTTTTCATTAATGGATAATATTTTATTGTTAAACAAATGGGTAAAATGAATAAATATTTATTTATAAAAAAATTGTTTTTTTATGTAATATATTTCCTAAATTATTACAATTAAATCCATTTTGAAATGATAATGTCACTCATGTGTACGTGTGGACAACCACCTCCATGAAGAGATGTCAGTTAGTTTCATTTCCACCATACAATCTTGGCCATAAGTATGGACCTAATGAATAATTATGTAATTAATATAATATTTATTATCTTGTAAAACAAAAAAATATGATTTATTTATTTTCCACTCAGTAGAAAAAAGAAAACATTATTCTTGAAAGTGTACTTATTATATAAATATTTTAATTATAAAAATTTATGATTTTGGAGGTAATGTAACTTAAAAAAAATTAAAAGGTCTACAAACCAATGTTTTTTGAGGTTATAATATGAATGGAAACAAAACAACCAATGTGACATTAACCATTTTAGTAACTAAATGAAACATGGTAATAAACGAAATAAATTGAATAATGACAATGTAATGAACATGAAAATGGTTAATTATATATTATATTAATAATATTATTTTATAATTTAGGATTCATAGAATTTTCAATGCTAGAAAATACTTATTTTAAGGTATTTTCCATTAAAACATTTTTAAATGTTTTAAACATTTTATCCTCTAAATCCATGTTCTTTTAAATTTTTGAAAATTTATCATAGTTATTCTTCAAATAGTATAATCTCATTTTAGAAATTTTTTTACAATTTTTTAAAAGGATTATTTTCAATATTTTTCATATGGGTTATTTTTGACTTTTTACAAAAGTGTGTAAGGAATTTTTATGGCCTGATCGTATTTTAAAATTTCTATGTATATTATAACTTATCAATTTTCTTATACATGATAATTTTTTTTCAAATTATATTCTCTTCCCACCCTTCTAGAAATTTTTCAACTTCATTAGTTTTCAATGAAAAGGGATACTTATGTTTATTTTTGTGTGAAAAATCGAATGTGTTTTGCTTATAAGTTCAAATGATGTTTTAGGATGAAAAACTAAAAGCTTAAACAAATTAATTATATGGTACTTCAGAAGTATACTTAATGACAGGTGAAACTATAGTATCTCATGATTATGGTTGATCATGATATGTCTCTCTAATTGATTTGGTAATGATTATCCATATATGGTTGATGATGAGAAAGATAACTAGGTAGGTTACCCCTATGGAATTAACTAAACCTCAATTATTTTTGGAATGGATTTCACACTACTGAAAAGTGATTATGAACATTATTCTATAAGATTCTATTTTATGCAAGCAATAAAATTTTATGTAAATATTTTGATTTCATGTTTAATGGAAATATTATATACTTTTACAGGTAAATGGATGGTTTCTAATTAATGTTTTCATAAGTTATCAAATTCCTAATGTTAAATCAATGATTTTACATAATTTTAATTGGTTTTAAATGCTTTATTTAAAAAATTGTTTATTTTTTTATCAATGTGTATTATTTTTGTTCTAAATGATTTATTTTTAAAAATATAATCATTTTAATAGGTTTTCATTATTCTCATTGAGTTTCGATTATATTTTACATCTCTTAGGGATATTTTTTGCTCATTCCAATTTTTTAAACATTTTTTATGAGGCTTAAGGGTGATAATAAACTATTATGATGTTTGGAATATAATAAAATAAATTTTCGTAGAATAAAAAAAAATTCTATGAATAAAACATGTATCAACCCAAGATTTAATAGTGTGTTATTTCTTCAAAATAATTCAATAACTTGCACTACACGCAACACTGAGTTCAAGCGCACCATGACGTACCAAACAAGCCGTTCAAAAGAGGTTATGAATAGTATTAACTAAATATTAAACTTTATATAATCCTTATAATTTTAGAATCCATATTATGAGTTTCTTAGACATAATGTAAGAACAAATTCATTTTCAGTATTGCACTTTTACAAAATTTTAATAGTGAACCCTTTTTAAATCCAATATTTTAAACTTTTATATATTAAATTTGAATAAATGAATTTACTTTTAGAATTGGGACATCAAAAATTTACAATGAAACATCCCAAGCTTCCACGGTATGTTTCCCTTTGAATAATGCAATGGCGTGCATTGTACGCAACTTCGAGATTCTAACACACCACAACCAATCAAACTAGCCGTTATGAATAGTAATACCTATTTTTGAAATTTTATAAATTTTATCATTAGAAATGGACTTCATTTTTGTATTTAGAATATCGAAATTAGCTTAGTGTGAAATTTTGGTAAGTTTCGGATAACTTTCATATTTTGATGAAAAGTGAAAATTACTAAATTTTAATTAAAAACAAATTTTTTAATCAAAATAATTAATAGTGATAAATTATTAATTTGAGTGGTTTTAAAGTATTTTTAGAATATATTTTTACCATTTAATACAATTTTGGTCATTGGATGTAATTTCACATTTAAACTAGACATAAACAAGTGTCAATCTTTTGATAGTTATTATATCATAAAAACACACTATTTGTTTTGACAATGGGGATTATTTTTTAAATTAATTAATGTAACTTATATGTACTGAATTTGGTAAAATAGACATCATTTTTGAATTCATAATATCAAATATAGCTTAGGCCTAATTTTTGGTATGTTTCTGGAAACATTCATTTTTTGATGAATAGTGAAACCACTAAGTAGTAGTTAAAAAACTGAATTTTTCATAAAACTTAATTTTACAGCTTCTGTGAGTGGAATTTCAAAAATCCAAGAGACGCGGTTAATATCAAGGAGTAAAATTTGGTTCAAGGATATGAAAATAATATTTGGTGAATAATAACATTTTACTTTTATTTACCATGGTTAAAAGTAAATAGGGTTATTAAGGGTTAAAATGATATTAATGTTACCCTAACACATGTCCTAATTCTATTGGATAAGTTTATCTTGAACAAAAACAATCTTAGGAGTAAAATATTATAATTTAGATCCACTTTTATTAGAATAGGACATTTATTATTATTTAATTCAAAGTAGAGTTAAAAGAGTTAAAATCAAAGTGTATTTACTAAAACATTTTTAATATAGGGTTATACAAAAGATAAATTCTATTTTAAATATTCATTAGAAAGATAAAAATCTTTACTACATAATGGTATTTTATTTATAATTTTTAAACATTAAATAATTTAATTTTTTATGACACATTCGTGATGCGTTAATTACCTAATTAATGAAAAATTAGAATAGTTGATATTATAAATACACAAATAAATGTAATTAGAGACTTTTTATAAATACCAATAATTTTTTAGGTTAATATGACATTTTAGGATTGATTTAATTAACTTTTTTCGAAGTAATAATTCTGTTATGATTTTTACAAAAATCAATTATTGAATAGTGACAAAATTGACATAAAAGAGTTTTTAAAACAAATATTATATTAGTAATTGATATTAAATTCCTAAAAATATAAGGCTCGGCCAATAGACTTATATCATGATATATGTATCATTAATGGACCACATTTAGGTCTCTTGGATGTATATAGTAAGTTTATTAACCATATAATATAAAAATACAAAGAGACAATGTAAAAGTGAAACTAATTAACTAAGAGTTAATACTTAATGATAAGGTTAATATAATGACCCAAACCTGTCTAAATTTTATTGGTTGAGTAGTTTTAGACCCATCCCAACCTTAAACTTTAAATAATCCACTTTGGATCCATTAAAAACTGAATATGAATTTATTATAAAATAATATTTTTAGCTTTTCCAAATGTGTCCCTCACCCCTCTTATAAAAGGGCACTCCCCCTACCCACTAATTCACATATTAAAAGCCTTTTGGCTCGGATAAACCCTTACCAAATACTCCATAAACTTCCCTCAATACAACATATAGGCCTTAGTTTGATCAGAAAGCTATCCTAATGAGCCCTTTTGATGAAATGAAATGGAAGAACCCGAAGAAGAGGTAATGTTTTCACCACCCTGTTTCAAGTTCCTTTCTTCTTCAACTTCTTCTTTCTTTGTTATTTCTGTTCTAAAATAATAACTCCTGTATCTTCTATATAATGTGATGTTATTATAAATATGGTATGACCATATTCAGTATTCTATCCATCCTTTGAATGGTATGTCACCATACGTGCGTACGTACGGCTTACTGTCTCCATATCGTGGTTTATATGTCATTCAATAAATTATTATTTTAATGGGTATAATAATGATGTCTAATTCATGTAAATAATAAATATAACATGATAATGATTCTTTATATATGATATAACATCCAATTATATATTATTTTAATATGAAAAGAATGATATTTTCGCTCGTGCGTACGTACGGACTACTGTCTCCATGAACGCGATGAGATTCATTCTCCATTGTATCCATTCAAGTCTAATTCTCGTTTTATGATTAATAATAGTATCTAAGGACTTGATATCATTCTTTATAAGATTAAGATACATCCTATCCATGACAAACATGGCTTACGTAACCAAACATATAAAATAAAACGAGTAAGTTAACACCTGACACAACGATAATACTAAGATATTATTAAAAAATAAATGTTAAAAAATCATATATGATATCATATTAATGTATGTGATTCTTGTATAATTTAATAAAAATTATTTCACCATTATACAGAATGTTAACCTACCCCTAACAAAGGAAAAGTAAAAGGTAAGGGTTATTTCACAATATCTTCATTATCTGAGGTTGTTTATACGTAATTATCTACTGGGACATCTTTATCATCCAAATCCATGTTTCTTTAAAGCGTATTTCAAAACAATCTTACTGTTTTACAAGAATATGGGTTAAAGTCATTTATACCCTTGTTTGACTTTTTATAATATTTTTATAAAGGAATCTTTCTGTCATTTTCCAAACAAGGTCCTTTTTAACCTTTTCGACAGAATTAAGGTAAGAATGTCTATTTTTTAACTTATATGGCGAGTGCGGATATTTTCCGCCATTATAAAATTTTCAAAGCATCCCTTACAAGCCTATAAGAAAATTTTCAAAGTAAATGTTTTATTTTATAATTAGGTGACTTTTAAATGTTTTCAAAATGAATATTTTAAGATTTTATGAAAGGTACTATTTATCAAAATCAGAATTTTAAATGTTTTAAAGATTAATCTTTCTAAATATTTTTAATTAATGTCTATGTTTTCAAAATGATTTTAAGTATTTATTTATATGGACATGAATGTTTTGAAATATATTTATTTTCAAAAGTTTCAAAGTGGTATGGGACACTTTGATTCAAAAATATCTTTTAAATTTCTTCCTTAATAAATGTGTAACTTTTAAATGATTTCAAAAAAAAAAGAGATATTTCTCTCAAATAGTTTTGATTTCATCTATGTCAACATCCTTTGATGTATTTTAAGTTTATTTTATGTTGATTTATTTTGATACAAAACTTCCATATTATTTTGAAGTTTTTGTGATGTCTTTGACTGTGGATGTGTTATTTTTATACCATTCGTGGTTTATGGATGTAGTATTTAGATTTCGTATTCTAGTTTTAATACGAATGTTTATGTTATGTTTAAAACTTTTCATATGGGAATGAATTGGACTTAATATGTGACGGGTGGAGCCCACTATAGCTCCTCGATGCATCTATAGGTCTCATGAGACAAACTAGTGTCTTGGCACAAGGCCTTGGCAAAATCTTATTTGTTGTCTTGGCACAAGGCCTTGGAAAAATCTTATTTGTAGTCTTGGCACGAGGCCTTGGCTATGTGTTTATGATAGTCTGGCATTATGAATTCTATCATTATAAAAGTGGTTATTGATATTTCATGTGATTATTTGACTAGTAGAATATCCATGTGAATAAGTAAATGGAATTATTTCATTTTATTTTTGCCATACTATGTTGAAGTTAAAGTTTAAAAGGCTTTTGTTTTAGTTATACATTGCCTTAAATGTTTATTCTTATTTATGAAAGTTTCTGCTATATTGTTATCTTTAATAGGCATTTGAGATCACCCCTTTTCTATGTTTTATTTTTCCTAGGATGCGAAGAAGTAAATTATGAATGACCTGCAGGGATAGTATGAGGGGATAAGAGTGTATACTATGGAGACTATGTTGTTGTAGTTTTCATTTTTATGATGTAATGTAAAACTTTATGAATATATCTAGTGTTTCCAAGGCTACTATACTAATATGTCTTTAGAGATTTGATCTTTCTTTTGATCATGCCAATGTTATGTAATAATGCACCAACTCTAGGTAACTGGGGTCAGGGCGTTATAGTTGGTATCAGAGGAAGTTTAGTATAAAACTTGGAAGCTAGATTTAGATAAACTCTGATTAGAGAACATAGAACTAAGATGAACTTTGAGGATTAGTATAGAATAACTACCTAGAATTAAGGTATTGTAGAGATTTTGTGAGTTTTTCGAGAAATATATCCCTATCTGGATACGAGCAGGTAGAGGCGGCTCTGGCACAGATGTACCTAGGGGTAAAACCTGAAAACACCACTTTGAGCTAGACTTGAACGAGAACTGGTGCACGACAACGGGCCTTACTGCACTCTTGGTTACGACACTCCTGGGGGATATGCTTAAGATAATTCTCATTTTCTTTACAAACCATTATGAAGGGTTTATGAGTATATAATTCCTCAAAGGAGACATTTTTATGATTATGGATTATATCCATAAACTATTTAATTTAGGTTATGTGTTTTACAATTTTGGGATTAGGTATTGTTATTCATAATCTAATCTACTGTATGCCATTGTTTAGAAATGGCGCCTAGTAGAAGTAATGAGAAATCCAACAATGCACATTATCCAAAGAGAAAGAAGGATCATATCTTTCATGGTCTTAAGCCAGAATTTATATTAGAAATTGTCTCCCATGTATTATCATGATATGAAGAAATAATATCATGTGTTGATAAGATAAGTAACGAGTTTACTGAGTCTTATGGATTTTAAGGGAAACAAGAGAATAAAAGGAGGGAAGAGGGAAAGATGGATTAAGGGAAAAGGGAAAAGAAGAATTTTCCATATGTGATAACTGTGGGAAGAAACACCCTGGAACTTGCCTAAAAGGAATGAGAGTTTGTTATAAGTGTGGAGGAAAAGGGCACAAATTACGTGACTGCAAGGGTAAGAAAATGGATTCAAATGTACAATGCTTCTTTTTCAAGGAGTTGGGACACTACGCGAACCTATGTCCAAGTCATTAGACTATGCCGAAAATGATGCTATTGGATAATAATCAAGATATGATACTACCACAGATGAAGAAGAACGATTAGAGTTCTTATGTTGATTATGTCATTTGAGTGTTGTATCAACAATGTACTTGTTATAATAATTATGGAGTATATAAGGATTGTACTTCAGTACTATTTTATTAAGGACTTGAGATTGTGTGGAATAAAGAAAAGTGGCTCAATATTAGGTTAAATTTTTGGAAAATATATGGTTGAGAGAAAGATACACCATAATATGGTTCTGATACTGAGGTGGTGATTTTAGAATAATACATGATTGATTTGAATAAATTATATTGGATATTCTTGACTACCTTGAAATTGATTAATGATTTGTAAATTCTATCATTGTTTTGGTTTACAACATTTTTGGATTGAATGAGTATATCTATTATTCTTTAAGGAATAAGGGATCATGAATGTAATGAATAAGGTTTTATGGTAATTCAGGATATTGCAGTGTTTTAAAAGAATACATGATGAAGGTGTTCACATGTTATTACGCAGAAAAAAGGATCTTCATTGTGTTTACCTTCCTTATCAATTTTGGACTGAGGTATTTTGGATAGTTCTAGTTTGGATTATTTTGGATTGCCATAAAAGGAAAACCTGGAGGTCGGGCGGCAACCCGTCCCGTCCGGCAAGGCTACGAGACTTGAACCCACAACCGAAGGGTGACAAGGGGGTATCACCTACCACTAACCCAAATGATGTCCTGGATTGAATAATGTCATTTTTTAATGGTTCTGCTAGATGAATTATAAATTCATTTTTTTAACCCTATACAAATAGGATAAATAGAATATTATTTTTAAGATCTATAATCTTTTAGAGTGAAAGATGAGTTTGTGGTAGAACTTAGTTAAAGGATGAGACTCTACTTGTCATGTATATATTTTTCTTCTTCTCTTATTCAATGAAGAAATTAATTCTTATACTGTAGTGAAGGGATCTTAAAACAAAAAATGTGTTATCCTAATACCATATGTTTTGCTGAACCGATGGTATTTTAAATCATCATAGATTGATGAATTTAAGGCCCTCAATTTTACACTTGTTTGTGATTGATGAACTCAATCACTACCTATAAATATTTACATTTTTCCTCCAATTATATGTCTCTAATTTCCACCAATGTGCTCTGAATAGATATCATAATTTTGTGGCGACCCTTTCATTTCTCTTTTCCTCTTATTATGACTAAATTTTATTAACCCAATTTCCGATGTGGGTTTTCCCACAAAGATATTTTCTATATTCAACCTTTTATTTTCGAAGAACAATTTCAAATTGTGAGGACGCAATTTATTGAAGGAGGGGAGAATGTAACAACCCAAGATTTCATAGTGTGTTATTTCTTCAAAATAATTCAATAACTTGCACTACACACAACACCGAGTTCAAGCACACCATGACTTACCAAACAAGTCGTTCAAAAGGGGTTATGAAAAGTATTAACTAAATTTTAAACTTTATATAATCCTTATAATTTTAGAATCCATATTATGAGTTTCTTAGACATAATGTAAGAACAAATTCATTTTCAGTATTGCACTTTTACAAACATTTAATAGTGAACCCTTTTTAAATCCAATATTTTAAACTTTTATATATTCAATTTGACTAAATAAATTTACTTTTAGAATGGGGAAATAAAAAATTTACAATGAAACATCCCAAGCTTCCATGGTACATTTCCCTTTGAATAATGCAATGGCGTGCATTGTACGCAACTTCGAGATTCTAACACACCACAACCAATCAAACTAGCCGTTATGAATAGTAATACCTAATTTTTGAAATTTTATAAATTTTATCATTTTAAATGGACTTCATATTCAGATTCGTAATATCGAAATTATATTAGGGTGAAATTTTGGTACTTTTAGGATAACTTTCATATTTTGATGAATAGTGAAAATTACTAAATTTTAATTAAAAACAACTTTTTTATTCAAAATAATTAATAGTGATAAATTATTAATTTGAGTGGTTTTAAAGTATATTTAGAATATATTTTTACCATTTAATACAATGTTGGTCATTTTATGTAATTTCACATTTAAACTAGACATAAACAAGTGTCAATCTTTTGATAGTTATTATCTCTTAAAAACACGATATTTGTTTTGACGACGGGAATTAATTTTTAAATTAATTAATGCAACTGATATGTTCTGAATTTGGTAAAATAGACATCATTTTTGTATTCATAATATCAAATATAGCTTAGGCCTAATTTTTGGTATTTTTCTGGAAACATTCATTTTTTGATGAATAGTGGAACCACTAAGTGGTAGTTAAAAAACTGAATTTTTCATAAAACATAATTTTACCACTTCTGTGAGTGGAATTTCGAAAATCCTAGAGACACGGTTAATATCATGGAGTAAAATTTGGTTCAATGAGATGAAAATAATTTTTGGTGAATAGTAACCTTTTACTTTTATTTACCACGGTTAAAAGTAAATAGGGTAATTAAGGGTAAAAATGATATTAATATTAACCTAACACGTGTCCTAATTCTATTGGACAAGTGTATCTCAACCTAAAAAAATCTTAGGAGTAAAATATTATCATTTAGGTCCACTTGTATTAGATTAGGACATTTATTATTATTTAATTCAAAGAAGAGTTAAAAGAGTTAAAATCAATGATTATTTACTAAAACATTTTTAATATAAGGTTAGACATAAGATAAATTTGATTGTATATATTCATTAGAAAGATAAAACGATTTAATACATAATGGTATTTTATTTATAATTTTTAGACATTAAATAATTTAATTTATTTATGACACAATGGTGATGCATTAATTACCTAATTAATAAAAAAATAGAATAATTGATATTATAAATACCCAAATAAAGGTAATTTGAGTCTTTTTATAAATTCCAATAATTTTTAAGGTTAATATGACACGTTAGGATTGATTTAATGTACTTTCTTTGAAGTAATCATTCTATTAAGATTTTTACAAAAAATCAATTATTGAATAGTGTCAAAATTGTCAAAAAAGAGTTTTTAAATCAAATATTATATTATTAATTGATATTAAGTTCCTAAATAACTATGGTTCCATCAAGAGACTTATATCATGATATTTTTATCATTAATGGACCACTTGTGGGTCTCTCAGATGTATATAGTAAGTTTACTAACCATATAATATAAAAATACAAAGAGACATTGTTAAAGTGAAACTAATTAACTAAGTGTTAATACTTAAAGATAAGGTTAATATAATGAATCAAACCTGTCTAAATTCTATTGGTTTAGTTGTTTTAGACCCATACCCACCTTAAACTTTAAATAATATACTTTTTAACCATTAGAAACCGAATATGAATTTATTGTAAAATAATATATTTAGCTTTTCCAAAGGTGCCCCTCACCCTCTTATAAAAGGGCACTCCCCCTTCTCACTAATTCACACATTCAAAGCCTTTTGGCTCGGCCAAACCCTGCACAAATACTCTCTTAACTTCCCTCAATACAACCTAGAGGCCTTAGGTCGGTCAGAAAGGTATCCTAATGAGCCCTTTTGATCAAATCAAAAGGAAGAACCCAAAGAAGAGATAATGTTTTCACCACCCTCTTTCAAGTTCCTTTCTTCTTCAACTTCTTCTTTCTTTGTTATTTATATTATAAAATAATAACTCCAGTGTCTTCTATATACTGTTATGTTATTATAAATATGGTACGACCATATTCAGTATTCTATCCATCCTTTGAATGGCATGTCACCATACGTGCATACGTACGGCTTACCGTCTCCATGTCGTGGTGTAATTGTCATTCAAAAAATTATTATTTAGATGGGTATAATAATGATGTATAATTAATGTAAATAATAAATATAAAATGATAATGATTCTGTATATATGATATAACATCCAATTATATATTATTTTAATATCAAAAGAATGATATTTTCGCTCGTACGTACGTACGGACTACTGTCTCCATGAACCCGATGAGATTCCTTCTCCATCGTATCCATTCAAGTATAATTCTCATTTGATGATTAATAATAGTATCTAAGTACTTGATATCATTATGTATAAGATTAAGATACAACCTATCCATGACAAACACAACTTACGTAACAAAACATATAAAATAAAACGAATAAGTTAACACCCAACACAACGATAATACTAAGATATTATTAACAAATCAATGTTAAAAGATCATATATGATATCATATTAATGTATATGATTCTTGTATAATTTAATAACAATTATTAAAACATTATATAGGATGTTAACCTACCCCCAACCACGAAAAATTACATAGTAAGGGTTATTTCACAATCTTTTCATTATATGAGGTTATTTATACGTAATTATCTATTGGGACCTCTTTATCATCCAAATCCATGTTTCTTGAAAGTGTATTTCAAAAAAATCTTAATATTTTACATAATATTGGTTGAAGTAATTTATACCCTTTTTTGACTTTTTATAAGATGTTTATAAAGGAATCTTTCCACCTTTTTCCTAATAAGGTCCTTTTTAACCTCTTCGACAGAATTAAGGTAAAAATGTCTATTTTTTAACTTATACGGCGGGTGCGGCTATTTTCCGCCGTTATAAAATTTTCAAAGCTTCCCTTACAATACTATAAGTATATTCTCAAAGTAAATGTTTTATTTTATGATTATGTGACTTTTAAATGTTTTCAAAAAGAATATTTTATGATTTTCTGAAAGGTACTCTTTATCAAAATCAGAATTTTAAATGTTTTAAAGATTTATCTTCTAAATATTTTTAATTAATGTCCATGTTTTAAAAATGATTTTAAGGATTTATTTATATGGACGTGAATGTTTTGAAAGATATTTCTTTTCAAAATATTTGAAGTGGTATGGGACACTTTGATTTAAAAATCTCTTTTAAATTACTTCCTTCATAAATGTGTGACTTTTATATGATTTCAAAAAAAGAGATATTTATCTGAAATAGTTTTGATTTCATCTATGTCAACATCCTTTAATTAATTTTATGTTTATTTGAAGTTGATTTATTATGATACAAAACTTCCATATTGTTTTGAAGTTTTTGTGATGTGTTTGACTATGGATGTGTTATTTTTATACCATTCTTGGTTTATGGATGTATTATTTACATTTGCTTTGCTAGTTTTAAAACGAATGTTTATGTTATGTTTAAATCTTTTCATATGGGAATGCATTGGACTTAATATGTGACGGGTGGAGTCCTCTATAGCTCCTCGATGCATTGATATGTCTCATGAGACAAACTAGTGTACTGTCACAAGGCCTTGGGAAAATCTTATTTGTACTCTTGGAACAAGGCCTTGGAAAAATCTTATTTGTCGTCTTGGCATGAGGCCTTGGATATGTGGTTATGATAGTCGGGATTATGCATTCCATCATTATGAAAGTGGTTATTGATATTGCAGGTGATTATTCGATTATTAGAATATCCATGTAAATAATTTAATGGCATTATTTCATTTTATTTTTGCCATACTATGTTGATGTTCAAGTTTAAAAGGATTTTATTTTAGTTATAAATTGCCTTCAATGTTTATTATTATTTATGAAAGTTTCTGCTATATTTTTATCCTTACTGGGAATTCCATCTCACCCCTTTTCTATGTTTTATTTTTCCCAGGATGTGAAGAAGTAATTTATGAATGGCCTGTAGGGACAGTATGAGGGGATAAGAGTGTAGAATATAGAGACTATGTTGTTGTAGTTTTCATTTTTCTGATGTACTGTAAAACGTTATGAATATATCTAGTGTTTCCAAGGCTACTAAACTAATCGTTATTTCGAGATTTGATCTTTCTTGCGATCATTCCAATGTTATGTAATAATGCACTGACTCTTGGTAAGTAGGGTCAGGGCGTTACAAAATACCAGTATGAACTTAAGAAACCGTATTTGTTTGGGAAAAATAAACATTATGTCTTAGTGTTCTCTATGTAATGTAATTGTTTTCCTAATTATATAAAAATATAAAATAAATATATTATCGAAATGTATAAAAATTAAATAATTTATACTAAACTCATATTTTTGTGTTTTTAAAGTAACATGTCTTTACAGTTGGTATCAAAGAAATGGTTTAGACAATTTTAGAGGTTAATAAGTTATCAGGTGAGGATAATTTAAGAGTTTTAGATAAAAAAATGGGTTGATATGTATAAATATTATAATAATTTTAAATACATAGGTATCACATTAGATTTTTTTGTGATAGGAGTATATTGGGATATTTTTATGGATATTTAATAAATTATTGAGGTATATGTCAACATTAATTTTAACTTATGTTTTTGTAAAACGTTTATTTGGAGATGAATTCTTATATATTTTTTGTACATAATTTAAAATTTATTGATAAAATTTAGGGTAAATATTTTCTCTAATGTTGTGTAAATTATGGTTAATTGGTAAAAAATAGTTACTACTTTCTGGGAACATATGTTTTATCTTATAGATTACCATGGGATTGACATTTTATTTAATGACTATTTGAATAAATTTATTTTTGATGAATTTTTTTATATTGGTAACATTATATGATTGTTTAAATGGAAATATTTTTTTTGAAAAAATGGAATTTTATTTGAGTGATGATGGTTGAATTATCTTTTCCATGAACACATGGTTTTTATTTTGGCTTCATGGAGTTTGTGGTTTTTCTTGTAAAAGATTAGAATATTTTAGATATTATATGATTATGGAATATAAATTTATTTTATATGAATTTATGTGTAATTAATTTTTATTGGAAATAAAGGTAATGTTTATATAAAATATATTTGTGATCAAATATTTTTTATTCTTGGGTTTTGAATGAGATCAGAAATATTATGAAGATTTTTACTATTTCTAATTTATGAATTTATTTGTGTTGAATTTTGGGTGTTATTGTTAAGAATTTCGAGATTAATTTATTAATTTATTAAATAATTTTTTATTCATATTCATTATTATTGTATTATTTTCTAACCATTTTGGTTTTTCTTAATGGACAAAACAAAACAAATAACTTTTCATCCATTTGTTGATCTTAGGATTTGTTAGAAGTCAATAAAGTGTTTCAAGAATGAAAAATCTGAATTCAATATTCATTTTAGTGAGTAAGTTATGACATATAAGTGGAGACTTATCATAGAATAACGGAAGGATAAAATATCAAATAATTATTGGGAATAAATCAAGTATTTATATTTCTTAAAACATTTATCTCGATGTTAAAATAATTTCAGAAATCCAAAATGTTTTATAAATAAAGTAACACCAATATATAAATTTATTCTTTTAGAAACTCATCTATAGTCTTGAATAATATAAATTTATATGAATTTAATAATTAACAAGTTTTCTTGTCTTAACTAATAAATTAATGTTTATGATAGAATCTATATCAAATTTTGTTAAAATGTAATGAAAATGTTATTTTGAGAGAATAAAATAATAATCATGTGGAATAAATTTTTTAAATGTGTCGAATGTAAAACCCATATATTTTATTTTTATTCTTCTAAATAAATAATTTGTCTGATTTCATGTACCACACACAAAACCAACCTCAAAACTAGCTATGATATACAATTAAAATATTATTATTTAAATATGATCAACATGACCAAGTGATTGGTTTAGACTATATAAATAGGAATAAAGATATTATTAAACATATGTATAAAGTTTTCAATTATTAAAATTCATAATAATTCATACATATATTATAAATTGGTTTTAAATGAAGATAGAATAATTTTAATGTAAATGAGAAATTTCTCATAAACACAATTTTATGTGTGTACAATATATTTTTATCTTAATAGATTGTCATAATCACTACAAACAAATTATTATAATGAAATAATTTTATTATATATCTAATTTAATTAATTATAATTCATTTAATAATGGTAATTATGCTAATAATGAGAATAAATTCATTTTTTGCTTCAAAAATACATCTGGTTAAAAAATGGTTTTCATTTCATTTTATGCATAGATATTATAATTAATTTCATAAAAATTCAAATTTTTTTTTAAAAAAAGTTTCATCATTTTTTAATTCATCAATTCATAAAAGTTTCAAGATGAATTTTTGGGATTTCATAAAAAACTGAATTTTTTTATTAAATAGTGAAAAATGTTGATTTTTTTAAAACATCCATTTATTTTCCATTATTTAAAACTTCAATAAATTGAATCATATAAAATGGATTCAAAATTTCAAGTCATCATTTCCACAAAATTTCAATGTTCAATTTTTTTTGGGATCCAAAAATAAATTAATTAATAAAAAATATTTATTAAGGTAATGGTAAATTAATAGAAAAAAGAATAAAACATAAAAGGTTGGAAATACCTAAAAACATATAAATTATTTGTGATTATAACATGTTTCTAAAAATATAATATTAACTATATTTGTTTAGAGGCTACTCTGGAAATATTTGTTGGATTAAAAGATAAGAAAGTGTTATATTTTATAAAGTATCATTTTCTCTCATTTTATATCCTAAATTCAGATTTCATTATCTGGATAAGAGAAAATATAAATTGTCAAAAAATTATTTCGAGAATTATTTATAATAATTTAATTTCTTGTTAATAATTTATTTCTCAATTTCAAATTTCACAAAATTATTTAAAACACTTATATAGAGTTTAAACACCACTTTCCATGAATATGAAACATAAAATAAATGGTGTTAAAACAATAAAAAGTGATGATATAAAGATTATTTATGGTATTACAAGAGGCTTATAGATACTTATTATGTCATCCCTCCTTATCATCATATAACATCTTATTTACATGGTAAAAACATATGATATTTTAAAGATTAGTTTTTTAGTAATAAGGTACATATTACATGAAAACTCAAAACGTTATTCTAATCCACTTGAAAGGCTTCATCATAGGTTCATGCTAAGTACATTTGTTGCATCTCATAATAGGGGTACATACATCAAAAGAAAGAGTGATTATAAGGCCCAGTGAGGGAAACTAAGGGAAGTAATTAAAATTAGGCCATGATAAATATCAATAAGAATATGAAGAATATCATAAAGACATGTGGAAAGGAAATAAGGGGCATATCCTATTAAAAATAACATTAATAATAACAGGAAAATGTGGCTTAAAAATTTAAATTAAACATTTATAAGAATATCACCAATTTTTTTCACTGATGTGTCACAAAAATTACCATGTTTACCTTACTAGAAAGAGGGGAAATCACTACTGATCTTTTCCCATGATTTTGTAAATTGTGGTTACAGCCTAAATATAGTTTGACTATAAACACAATTTATTTAAAACTGACAGTATAAATACTCTATTTTAATGGTATTTAAAAACTATTTGGATAGAGGGGAGAATATTTTCCACTATGTACAATCCCCCCCATCACTAATCCCCCTAGAAGGTCTCTTTCCCTCCCCTAGTGTTTCTGTCACTTGATGTGCATCCCCACTTATCCTCCTCTAGTCGATGCACATCCCCCCTTCTCTATATCCTTCAGTAAATGCACATCCCATGCTCTTCCTCATCTAGTCGATGTGCATCACCTCCTCCTTCTATGGTCTATGTGGGTTTCCCTAACCCAACGTGCATTCCCCAAAGGTTGAGAGGTGCATTCCCCTCGGTCGAGCGATGTTTCCCTCTCCCAAATACAAACGATTATACTAGTCCAACATTATCCACAAATTGGGTGTTTTCATATTTTGTTCTAATTTGACAGTGAGTGCATAATCCTTCTTCTATGGTGGTAAATCGATTCAAATTTATTTTAGGTTTTTTATTCAATTTTTATCATTTCATATTGTTTCATATATCTTTCATGTATAATTAATTTTGGTTTTGTTCAGATTGGTTATATTTAACACATTCTGGCTTAGTATACATGATTTTAGGTTGATTTAGTTCACCAATAAAGTTATCTCTACTTGGGATGGGGTAAACTCTAATTTTTTAGTTTCTAGAGAACTATTGTTTCATAGTTTTGTTTAGTTTGAAGATATATTGAAATTGAAATTTCTTTGGATTTAATGAGTAAAACATCATGTGGTTTGTTTTGAATTTGTTATGACATTGTGGATTATTTATAAACATATTTTTTTGTCCAAATTTATCACTATTTTTTTACACCAAGTTATTCCATGAAAAATTATATTTAATTTTTCTTATATCATAAGGATATGATAAATATGAATCCACTTGATTTATAACATCACTTATTAATTTTATGTTCATCCAATCACATTTGATAAGGGAGATATTTTTTCTAAAACAAATTGTTTAAGAAAAATAGCCCTACACTCTTGGAAGAATGGTTATTTAAGATCACCAATTCACTTTGGGTTCTAAATTAAAATTTTAATTGGAATCATGTGAAATATAAAATACCTAAACTGTAGTAAAATTGGTTATATAGGATCTACAATTCAGATCGGTTTTATCATTTATATTTCCTACAAAAATTCCTCAAATATACACTTAAATATTTGATGGTTCTATGTTAACATCAATGAAAAAAAAATTTAATGGCTATCTAATTCTCAAAATAAACTCATGTTATCAATTTTTTTTAATGTTATCTTTGATATCTTTTTATTATAGAGAGATCAATGATTTTCAAAGTTGGTACATGGATGCATTGATCATGGATATCAAATATCCTATCATTTTAGAGTAAAGCTGATTTCATCCATGATTGGTTGTGTTTGGTAATAAAAATAATTTGTGGAATATTTTAATTAATATTCAATACATTTATCATTTATTTTCATATTTGATATTTATTTTTTGTATTACATTAAACAATTCAATTTTTTTTGTTAAAATAGTTTTATTTTTTAAAGTACATATCTCTTTTGAAAAAAAAATTATGCCATGATATATTCTATATGAATATAAATTGTGTCCTCTAATAAAAACTTATTATCGTGTGGGAAAAAATTGAGTTTTATTTCATATTCAATTTACTCCCACATTATTTTATTGTTTGGTTATCTACAATAACAACAATTTTTTTAGATCTTTCCTTGTTGATTTTATTTTTCTAGTATAATTTCTATTAATGATTCTTCACATTGTATTATAGAATAATAATCACCTTAGTGTTTCGATGTTGAATATAAAAGTTTTTTGAGACCAAAAGAATTATTAATTATGTATACTATTAAATGTAACAAATAATACCAGGGGATTATAGGAATTTTGAAATTAGTATTTACCAAATCCGGGATATTTTAATTGTTTATTTTAAAATTGTACATTCCAAACACAATATTCATGTATTTTTTATTTATTAGAAATAATTAATTGAGAATATGATATTTACATAATGAGACTCTAAATGATGATAAAAACATAATTAAAATAATGAATCAAATATAGCCTCAGGTAAATCAATATGTTTAATTATTAGACATGATTACCAAGTCTTAGAATTTTGAATTAATTGCTACAAATAGATGTTGTTCATTGCTTATAGCATATGTTATTTAACTTATTCCTTTTTATTTAAAGCTACTAGTATGCTTTTATTATTTTAATAATAATGTTAGTTGTAATGAATTTTATAATTATGATTTACATTTTTTATTGGAAGAGAAATTTTTCTATTGTTTTAGAATGGATAGAAGGTGGATGTACAATACCAATTGTATTTTAACCAAGTTTCAAAAGAATTTGGAGAATTTTTTAGATTTTTTTATTTAAAAATGATTCATATGGAGGTTTTATACATTTCCCAAGATATAAACGTTTTGGACCACCATGGATATGATGAAAAAAATGATAGGCACTATATAACGAAATTTTTATTCCAAAAAAATGGTTATGTATGGTATCACTATAGAGAGACAAGTCGACCATCTACTATTGATGAAATAAAATAAATAAGTGGCATGGAAAATTTGATATTTTATTGGTTTCCATTTTTTCATCATCACGTGAGAGATAGTATGCCAGTGAAATAAGGAAATTATATCAATAAACATGAAGAAAATATCGAAGATGATGATATTGAGAGAGTGAAAAAATTATTGGATGATGCCAAAACACTATTACTCTTTTATATAATTAATGTTCTAAAATGAGTAAATTGAAAATTTTAATTTAGTTATGTGATGGGAAACCTATGTATAAAATTTATAATACCTCCATTGATTAAATTTTTACATTTTGAAGGACTTGCTTACTGATGTTTCAAATGTTCCTTCAAATCATTACAAGGCATGGAAGTTAACTATCTTTCTTGAAATGGTACTAATAAAATTCATGATTTTTTGAAAGATTATAGTTTATTTTGGGAGGAAACAAAGTTCCATAATTACTATAAACATTGTGGTGCATCTTTATGGAAGGAAAATATAGATGGAACACCATTATGTGTGATAGGGAATGTCATGTGGAACTTTCCATTGATTCCAAGACATTAAAATAAATTCATGTATGTAAAAATGTAATACAATATGTGATGGAATGGTGAAGAGAGAAGTAAAGGTACTAATGAGTTTTTTAATCCTGAATATGTATTAACATGGAAGACATTTGATGCATAAAATCATGATTTTTCAGCTGACGTGCGTAATTTTAGGTTGGGCCTATCCTATGATGGATTTAATCAGTTTGGTCAGATGATTACTATTTCCAACATATGGCCAATTTTTATTCATTTTTATAATATTTTTTCATGTATGTGTATGAAAAAACAATTCAATTTCTTGATTATACTAAAATCAGGACCTTCTATTCCTCGTAATGATATAGATGTCTACTTGCAGCCATTAATTAGATCGTTGAAGAAACTTTGGGATTTAAGAGTGAAGAAATTCGACGCTTCTTCAAAAAATATGTTTCATATGTGTGTTTCCCTTCTATGGACCATAAATGATTTCCATGCTTATGTAATGATGTATAGTTCGATAAAGAAGGTAAAAATATATTGTCTTATTTTTATGAGGAATACATGATCAAGGATGAATTAATATCGTCATAGTTTTAGTTTCATGGGGCATCGATGATTCTTTCTAGTGGATCATCAATAGAGGAAGAATCTTTAGAGGTTTGATAATACTATTGACATCAAACTACCACCTCAATATATTTCAGGATGTGATGTGCATAATAAATTGAATGATTTCAATTTTCATTAGGGTAAGGTCAGTTTAAATCAAAAAAGAGGAAGAATAATAACACTATAGCCACTTACAATTGGAAAAAAGAGAAGTATATTTTTTTCCATATTAGTCTACTAATTTTTTACGTCATTATTTAGACATAATTCATATTGAGAAAAATATATGTGAAGTATATCTTGAAATTCCACTTAATATCAAGGGTAAGACCAAATATGACTTCTGATCTTGTTGAGACTTGTTGTATTGGGGTTTCGACCAGAACTACATCTTGAGTGTATTATTGAAAAAAAAGGAATGTTCTTTGTGCTTCTAATGTTACTACACAATCAATAAAAGAGTAATTTATGGTAGTATTGGATAATTTCAATGTTCATGATGGTTATTCCAGAAACATGTATAAACAAGTCAATAGAATATATTTGAGACTAATATCCCTAAAAAATCATGATTATCACATCATTCTTAATGAATTGATTCGAATATAAATTCACCATTTCCTATCCAATAATGAATGGGTGAAAGTGATTCGGTTGTGAAATTCTTTAGAGTCCATTATTCTAAAAGGTTATCTAAGTTATTAATGATAAAAATGTTGCAATAGGTGTTGTTAATTCTTTGTGAGTTGGAAAAAAATCTCTATCATTTTTACCTACATGAAATAGTTAATAGTGTATATTCCAACTAATGTACTTCTTAGGGGATTGGTTATTTTTTAGTGGACATATCCCACTAAAAGAAATATTTTCACAATGAAATCATATGTTTGAAATAATAATTATACAAAAGGTTCCATTTTGAGGCATTATTTATCCCAAGAATGACTGGATTATTGGTCAATGCATTTTTCTGATGTGAGAACAAGATATAATCATCTAGTGAGAACTGAAGATTAGAAGTATGAGAAAATTAATCCCTCATTTCCATCTATTCACCAAAAAGAAGGAATTTTTGGGTTATATACATTATTTACATTGAGCATTGAAGAGTGGGATATGGAACATCGCACAGTCTTATTTAACTATGGTTTGTTTGGTGACTATATCAAGTAATTAATTTGGATAACTATATGTTATCTCATACTTTGACATTTTACATATTTCTTATACTTTTATTATTATTTTCTATATAGAAGATAAACAAAATATAAGTAGAGTATATATATATTTGTCTTTGAGAATGATAGAGGATTTTCATTGCCAAGAGTTTCCAGTTGGGTTGAAATCAATGTTATGACAATTACAAAAATTAGCATAAAATATATATATCCATTTAATTATATTACTCATATCTATTTCAAGAATTAAGTTTACCTGTTAAATTCTTTTCCCAAGAATTAAGAGCATTGAATTTTGGTCCCAAATCTAAATTTGATACAACTGATAGAGTTCTGAGAATGAGAACACAACTTAATGGTGTAAGGATAACTACTACAACAGATTTTTAAGCCAATGCATCAAATATTCAACCTCAATATGAACATGAATATTATTATAGTATGGTTGAAAAAATATTATTATTGGATTACTACTATCATGGTTTATTCACTATGATAAAATGTAAATGGTTTGATTTAATGATTTCACATGGTACATATATTGGTGATTGTAGATTTAGAGTTATTGAAATGAGTCTATTCTTTCATACCAATGAACTATACATTTTTGAATCAATGTAAAAATATTTATATGTGAAATATCATCTAAGGCCTTATTACAGTTCCATTAACGAAGTAATCCAAATACATATTTTTTATGATGTCGCTAAAGAAATTTCCACCATTTACACCCCCATTTTTCTTGACCCAAATATTTTATTTTATGACTCCAAGTGTCCACATGTGGGAGTTGATGTTGAACCTAAAGTAGTGGTGGGTAATATATAGAAGAAATAATATATCTTCAGAGCTAGTTCAGTTTACATTGACATGAGTTTCTCATGTTAGTACTAATGTAATTACTTTAATTAATTTTTAGTTTGGAATGATATATTTTTTTATTCTTGCTTGGTTTCATTTCATTTAATTATATTTATTTCAATTCCAAAAAATGGTTTTAAAAATGTTGTTTTTAAAATATTTATATTGGATTTAAATTATTGTTTCTAAAAGATGTTATAACATTGTTTGTCTTCTTTGAATTTTATGTTTTTATTAATTTTTTTTAAAAATTGTTCCTAAAAAATGTACATTTCATTTTTATGATGATTATAAAGAATACTATAGAACCTTGTAGGAGGATATTTTTTATGCTGAACGTGGTAGATCTGAGGGTGGGTTGTCACCAGCGGCTCATTTAGTGATACAATAATGGTCATATTTTTGTTCTATATTACTTAAAATGTCATGTGTGTATTGTTTATCATGTTTTTTAGGGATATACAGCTCCACAATAGTTCACTCCTCCAACCAACATGTGTCTAAGCTAGGATCCTCCTAGACCTAAACAGAGCACCCATATTACCACTACCCAAAATGACCCATAAATGGACACCCCATCTTCCACGCATTTCAATACTCCACTTGTTAATCCTAGTATGTTCCCATTTATTCTCCTATTACCGTCTCTTTTATCCTCTTCGTCTCAGTCCATGTTTACATCAACTCGATTGATGTCCCTACCTTTACTATTCCAATAACCATCCATGTATCCCCAAAGCCTACTACCCATATTCTGACATGTCTATGCCACCTCCTTTTCCTACCATCCATAATATATATAATGAGTCTATTCCTTTTTCTTCCACTCCAGTTCATGAGGATCATCTAGAGCATGCAATGGAACAGATAGTTCCTTTGGTGTCTGCGGATCAAAGGTAGTCCAGAGATGCATCACAACCTATTCCAGAGCCAGCATCATGTTAATTATATTATAACTATTTTAAGGTATATCATTTAATTTTTTTCTATTGTATTATCACGTAACCATTATTTTTCACCGTATTATGTTATTTAGTAGGATCTTCTAGTAAGCGACATTGGAACACTCGTATGTGGGAAGCATGGAATCGTCAAACACATATTATGGTGGATTACAGTGCTCAAAATCAAATGGTAGGTAATAATTCTTGGTAGTGTAGAAGTATCATGGCCAAATTATCCACATACAATGATATCATTTTGATAGAACCATTCTCATGGAGATATATCAGTGATGAAATCAATGATAGGGCATGTGTGAAAATGTTATTAAGATAATTTTATAAATTTTTACATATATTAGTAATGTATTTATATGAATTGACATGATAATAGTAGAGTCAGTTTGAATTTCCTAACATTGAATTTGATAAGGTTTCTAGGTTTATGGTTCTTGGAGAGTTATGGAGGGCATACAAGAATTAGTTATATATTAGTTGGAGGAGCAGATTGGGAACTAATTTAAAGGCTGTACCCACATACCTTGACTGTGGAAAAACTCTATATCAAAAAATTATTTCACATTGGAAGAATGGGTAGTTTAAGGAACTTCAAATATTTAATGGATTTTGTATAAAATTTAATTCGTATTACCTCTATAGACTTTTTTTCAGGAATCATCGGATAAAAAAAGAACAAAGATGGAATGACATATCTATACACATTGGGGAACACTACAATGCCCGATCATGAGAAGCTCTAGGTACTTTCATCTATATTAAAATAATGTACACATTTATATAGTTACTTAGTTTACTTTTTTTCGCCAATTGGAACAAACCTAAGAGCACACTCCTTAGAACCCAGAAGAAACAAAATCAACAAATAACCGCCAAAAAATATATTCATAAATGTTTTTATATGAACCATTGATTGATTTATGTTCAATTATTTATTTCATTGATAACATGTCCCCATAAATTCCTCATGGATTCCCCTTAGTTAGTCCATGTTTCTAAAAAATGACATCTTATACCAGCCTAACACGACCTGTATATATTTTCTAAAAAAAGAGAAAAATTCCCTAAATCCCACTTCAGAGTGCATCCTTTGAAGGGGATATTCACCAAACCACACATACAGAAAACCACAAATCTTTTATAAGTGTCATTTACATCAATGTTTGTAGGTCTGTGATGCAGGTTACTTGAATATAGATTTGTGCATTTCTCATATATGTTCATCATATAGATTTGTGTATTTATCATTTATAGCTAGTTTTATTAGGCATCGAAGGTCATGTACCTCATGCAAAATTATTTTTATAAAATATAAAGAAAATGAATGGAAGTGAAGTAAATACACATACACAAGATAAGATTGTATGTTTATTTATTTATATTTAAAATCTTTATAAGAAATTCAAAATTTAATATGTTGTTTATAATTTCAATAGTCTTCCATGGAATCCCTTGATGATAAATACATTTAAAACATTGGGCCACATAATCATTTGAGTTAGGTATCAGGTATATATCACCTGGGGAGGGTCTGATTTTGACCAGGGAAAAAGAATCACCCCCTCTACGTATTAGTCCTTATCAGGCTCCTATAAAGACTCTTAGTCCTCTGGGCTAGAATTTTCTCTTGTAGAAGTATCTAAGGAGAAGAAAATTGATTTAGAGGAGTCTAAATGAATAAAAAATAGTGTGAATGAAGTTAGGTGATGACCGAACATTTCTTAAAATCTATTTTAATTTTCAGTTAGTCACTTCCAATAGAAGTTTCTAATACTTTTCATTCATATATGGAGTCAAAGATCTCTTTGAATGATGTATCAGTTGATTCCAATAAGGGTCTTAGTGGAAATTAAGGTGGTTTTCATAGAGCTATTGGTGGTAAGGATGTTGCTGATGTTTTTTTGGGTGATGAGGCTATTGATGATGTTACTGATTGTGTTGTTGTTGATGAGGCTACTGATGATGTTGCTAATGATGATGATATTGATAATGAGGATGGTGATGGGTATTTTGGTGATGGGGTATATTAATACCCTCCATTATTGACATACTAGGGAGACTAGTGCAAGTACTTTAAAAACATGATTTAATGGATTATATGGATGAGGATGTACATTTATGTTTTAATTGATTTACAGGTGTTATGTGGTTAGTTTTTTGTTTAGAGCTTGTTTTTTCTTTGACAGATGGACTACTTGTATGTTATGAATTTATTCATGAAATGAAATGAATTTTTATTATGTTTTCATCAGAGGTGTTAAATGAGAATTATTTAGGTAATTTTACATATTTAAATGTCAATGCATTAACCTAAGAAGTTGACTTCCGTTTCCTTTGAATATCTACTCCAAATTATAGCATTTAAAGTGATTCTATAAATAATATAACATGATTGGTGTTGTAGAATAAAAACAGTACTATCCTTAAGCTTATACATATATTTCCTCCACTTTATCCTATATCTTTCTTCCAATACTTCCATTAATTACTTGTAGTTCCATTCCTACAGATTTTTGAAAGACCAATGTTTTCGTCTTGATGAAGCCAAATAGATGTGGGCTACCCTGATTTAGTGGAGAAAAGAACTTGGTATAAAAACTATTTTTAATTTAATATTGGATACCTATTTTTTTATAAAACATGATTTATTCCCTAGTTTTTAGATTTTGGAAGTGGACCCCCAATATAGTCTTAATATGATATTGAAGATGAATCATGTGGGGTTAATAGTTCATGAAAATATTATACTAAAATGATGGTGTTGTAGAGGAAATTCCTAGAATACAGGGTAAAACTGATGATATAAACTATAGAAAACATCGATCTTAGAAATTCTGGGATTAAATTCAAGTAACGGTGATTCAGTCAGTTTTCAATTATTTTCAATGTTATTTCAATTATTTTATGAACTGGTTTACCTAAAGAATACCCTTAATAATGAATACAAAATCATATACCTTGATTTTTTGTTTTGTTATTAAAAAGTCTCTCCTAGTTATTCAAAATCTTATTATTATTTCTATCAGAAACTTTTCTTGTTGAAGATTATTTGTTTTAATTACTTATTGTTTCTCTTCATGTCAAGCCTCAAATCAGTACAAAGGGACTAAAACTTTGGAATATTATTTCATTTAAAGTATATTTTATCAATAATTTTTTTATATATTATGTCTAATCATTGGATTATTAGTCTTTAATTAATCAGGGTTCATCAAAAATTGGACTTTTAATCAATGAAAAATTTCTTGCTACATTTTCATCACCTATTGGGAAGCGATCTTTACAATCCATTGATTCAGAGGAGTCTGATCCATAGGTAACAGAATTAAATCTATATTTTTATCTGATAGTCCATAAATTTTGTTTCAACTATTTTGACTGACTTGATGCTTTTGGCAGTGGGGATGCTAGAATGTGAATCCGGATTCAAAAAATCCATTCAATTGATTTTTTTTAAATGTTATTTCAATTATTATATGTCGTAGATTATTTGTTTTTCATTACTTCACATATCTTTTACTCCTTTATTGTACATAGTAATGACTATGATGATCCTTCCCTATGTACATAAGATAATTATCCAAATCATGTAAATCATTTTATCTATTTGACTTCTTTCCTTTTCTACTTTATTTGACCTCACAAATAATTTAATGTTCAATTCTGTTTGGTTGAAAAGATTTTATCCAATTTTCAGTTTGGAATATAAAGGATAAGTTTTATGTTCTCTTTTTTATTCTTCAAACATCTTATCGAATCAATATTATTCATTGGAAAATGTATTTCTGACTTATGTAATTCATAGATTCTACTATTTTAAAGTTTATTAAATATTTTTTTTCTTGTTCCTTTTTGATTTATTGAATTAATTATAGCTATAGAATCTATATATTCTTTCTTCAAATATTGTGATATTTCTTGTAAGATTGAATTTGAGACTATAGTTTCCACTATAACTTTTCAGTATTGATGTTTTATGATCTAATCAATTTGTAATCCTATTTTGGGAATTATGCTTATATGAATATTATCTCTTCCTATTTGTTTCATGTGTGATGAATTTGAAATATAGAACCCTTTTTTGGTTTTTTGGGTCTTATAAACCAAAATTCATAACAAAAGGATCTTGGTTGTTCCATGGGGAAAACCATGGTTATACATACTATTACACCAATAGTTGAGTGTCTCTTATAAACCATAAAAAACATAAACCTAGGAAATAGTTGAAGGCCTTATCACTCAAAATGTCTTACACCATTCCAGAGTTACAGAACATTATTACTAAAAAACATTACCCAAAATCTTATAAGTGAAATTACACATGTTTTTGGGTTGAAACTGATGGAAGGATCTCGTAGGTTTTAAAATGAAAATGAGTTCAAGTGATGTAGCACATGTTTCATTGTGTATAGTTCCACCTTTGAATTTGGACTAGATGAAATCAGAAATATCCTTATATATTGCTTCCCGTGTTTCCATGTAAAATTAAACTGGAACACCTTTTAGTTCTAGAGAACTCTACATGTTCCTTGCTTTGTTGGACACCCATATTTATTCCTCGTATGTGATAGAATTGATATCACTATTGCTTTAATCAGGGATATATCATGGATTTATCAAAAATAAAGGATAATTAACATTTCATGTAAGGTAACCATTGATCCTCAATAGTCTGTCTATTAGAAGTGTGTTTATGTGATCCAAAAAAGAGAGGTTCCATGATATTTTTGTCACTAAAATAACACCCATATTCAAATTAAATATTTTCATTCCATATAAACTTAAAATATATTATACATTAATGAAATACTCTAGTTGTTATTTCACCCTATTTGAGCCACAAACTTTGGTATCATTCTCTAAATAATCTCTCTGAATGGAGTAATGTATCTGATTTGAGCCTCAACATAGAATCCAATGTCCTGAAGAGGTCATCATCCCATTATTCTTAAAATATATCATCAATCACCTATATATCCCACTCTGGTGCCTTGATGTATATATTGGAAAATGTTTCATGGGAGACCACTCTCATAGATCATACATCTCCAATCAAGTTTTATACATTACCACTACCTAGGGTTTCCCATGAGTAGGTTTGTTCTATCATTCCTTAATGTCTTCAATTACAATTTTATTTTTTCATGTTTGAATTTAATAATTGTAAATGGGGAGGATTGTGATTAAGAGTATAAATGGAATATAAGGGTTCAAAATGTTCTAAAAATTAGCAAGATTGATGAGTGACCTAGCTGTTAGGGAGATAATTAATTCCATAAAATTTGGATAGGAATATTTCCCACAAAATAAAGTTCATTCTTCTTCTTTTCCAGTAGTAAAAACTATTACCGTAAACTCTTTATAAGATGATGCTGATGAGGTTTTCATTAGAAAAAATGTTGTTGAATTACTATATAAATTTTCTAAATAAAGGGAATACTCATGTTTTCTCTGATGAATCATGTATGGTATTAAATCACCTTATGATGAACCAAGATTTATGATCCTTGTAATACTTTAATATATCATTTGAAAGATAATCCCTTCCAATTATGTCACTATTTTAATAGAAGATAGGTTTTGGTTACTTAAGTTTGGTTAAGGAATATTAACTGGGAAACTCTGTGATGAGGAATACACTAGATCCAGTAATATATGATACTTCCAAAAAACCAATATATGATTGATTTGTGGGAATTTTTATATGTTATATTCCATAATAATTTTTCTTCCAATACCATTTATAGAATCTAAATTTAGTTATGGTTGAAGGATAGCCTCATGGGAATCATAAACAGACCATATTTCTTCTACCAGGTATTCAATCTTGGTCACATATCCAAGACACTTTGCATTACGTATAATTTATGATAATATTGGAATAACATTTAGTCATTAAATCAATTGGTGATATTCCCTAGTGGATCCAATTTTTTCTTAACTTTCTGGTTTTTGGATCTAATTAAGAAGGATATTACTCCATTAATGTCCAATTCCCATCCTTTTTTCAAGAGATATGTGATAAATTTAGATATTTTTATAGGAAATTTTATAACAACCAACTTTCGAACAATATTGTCATGTAAACCTTTTACAATAGTCATATAGTGTATAATCATGATTTATTTGACTAATATTATAGGGGATATTCTTATATTTTGACTAATGAGGTGCACAAATATCTCAATGATAAACATGTTAAAAAGTCCTATGAAAAGGTTTATAGAAATAGTGTGACCCATGAGGCTAAAACAAAGTATTTGTATACGACTATTTTTAATGAAAACACCCATAGATAGTAGTTTCGTCACTATATAATTAGTTAACATACTGAAAACTATCAAAACGACATTGATATCCAATTTTAGATAAAGTAATTTTCTTCAAATATGGACTAAATGCCTGTTAATAAAGTAAAAAAATAAATAAATCTTCATGTGAATATAATTTTGGCGATAAGAATAACCCCAACTTTTCCTAGTGACCCTCTAGTGTCTTTAAACAACATGTTCCTACCCCTGTTATTCCAGACCCACCAATAAATTAGTTTCAAAATGTAGTTGGACCTTGAAATTATAAAACTAATATAGAGGATATTTTTAGTTAATTTATTACAAAAAATTGAATTTGAGTAGTCTTTTATAGAAAATTTAGGAACAAAAATAGAAAAAATGACTGGGTAATTGGGGTTTAGAGAAAATGGCACACTACCATGCACAACTGTTTTAAAAAATAATGAAAATATGATGGTTTTTACACTTAAATTAGGCTTAAAACATGAAAACAAGATAGAGTGAAACTTGTAGATGATGTGATTGAGGATATAACTGAAGTTGTGAACCGATAACGGGAAAATAGAAAACCATGTATTGTAGTTGTGGTTTGTAACTGGTTTTTTATTTTTTTACAGGTTATGAATGTCAGGAAGGATAGATAATACTTATTCTCTTGGAAAAATATCTATACCCATGGTTCAATAAACTATGGGTATATTATGAATGGTGGGATTCTCTATACCCATGTTGTTGTAAACTGTGGGTATATATATTTGTCTATTGTTTAATTAAAACCATAGGTACTATGGAATATTCTAGGGCGATAGCCACAGTTTCTATACGGCAATGATAGTAGCCTTATACTGACACCTCAGTAAACCATGGTTTAGAAAACTGTGGGTGTAAAATATACCTACAGTGTTAGGGTATATACCCACGGTTCCAAACTATGAGTATACTTCGGTCATCTAGTAGTGCTATTCCCCAAGGTATTGTAAAACATGTCATATCTAGAGATTAAATTATATACCCAATGAATTGGAGTGATATCAGAGATAACCCTTCATATTTATCAATTAATGTGAGCCATATATATCCAAAAAAATCATAAATAACCCATAGAGAATAGAATAAACCGCTATCATACAAAAATCATTCTGTTTTAAAAAGTTCTTAAAGACAAGTATATTGTGTCATTTTTAACCCATGGAAAGGGAACGTAGGTTTTTTGTACATCAAATCCCTAGATAAAATAAATAATTTTTACATATAGTTGAATACGCAGGGAAATTAAATAGGTCTGGGTATTCACACATTAAAAATAAAAGATAATTTCTTGATGAGAAGATATAAATTTTGAGAAGTAAATTTGGTGGCATAAGAGGTATAAAACATTGATTTAAAAAAAGGGTAAAATAAAGGAGAAATGGGTTTCGCATTGGTAGAACAAAATTTAATAGTAAGGGAATGAATATAAAGGAAATAATTGAGAGTGACATTAACATTCATAATACATACACAAAAAAAATGTTCTTAAAATAAAGATAAAAGAATTATATTCCCCTTACCATTAAGATTTGTACAAAAAACATGAGCATTGGGATCTTAAGGGATTGAGGACACCTTGGGAGAAATACTTGTGAGGTAAAACTACCATTTATTCATGGAGTATAAATTTATTTTGAAATTAAATGGATAAATTTGTGGGTATTTACAACGAAATTGTGGATTTGTTTATTAATTTTAAAATATAGTCTTGGGAAACCGAGGTTGTGGAAAATAGAAAACCAGGGTATTCCCATTATATATTCCCATGGTGTTGAAATTTTGGGTCATATTTTGTGTTTCTGAAATAAATAATAGTCTATCATCATTTTATATTACATATTTCTCTATGTAAAAGTACATTATACACAAAATGATATTTTTAAAGTTACAGCTTCCATTTCAGAGTTTTGAAAGTATATTATAGGTTTTGAAATTGATTGAAACTTATTAAAATAAATTATATTCATAAAATGAAAAATTTTAAGTCATTTATTGTGGTTAATTAATTATTACATAATTATTACATAATTATGAAGTCATTAGAAATATATAGAAACCCAAACTATATTTTTACAATTCACAAATAAATAAATTATTTCTGAACATTCTCATAAATTCACCCTAATATAATTTTGACATGGTTATTCAAAAAAAATTGTTCATTTTATCATAATAATTCTCCAAATATTATAATTATAACTTTAAAATATAAAAATCCTTAATTAATAATTATAATAATGGGTTGAAAATGAAAAGTAAAATTTCTAACACCTAACAAAAATACAATTATTTTATCATTTATATTTAAATAAAAGTGATTTTATCATACTGTTTCATTAAAATATGTATTAATCATAAATTTATAGTTTATTATAAATATTAATATATTTTTAGAAAAGTACAATTTATGTTTGAAAAATCAATTTTTCAAATTTCATCTAAATTTTATTAAAAAAATTATTAAAACAAAATTGATGGAATAAAAATTTAATTTATAGAAAGAAATTAAACATTAAGTAACAATGTCTGGGATATATGACCCCTTATAACACCCACATACAATCAAAGGTTATGGTGTGTGGTGGAGATAAATTCATGCACTGACTCGGCTAACATCAAACGAGTGGTATTTTTCCACTAACATGAACTTCTCTCAAATGTGATTTTGTTCAAGCTTCACCTATTGAAGCTCGTCTTAGTATTGGTAATTATAAAACCCAAATTATTTTACCTACCACCCAAGCTCTAAAAAATGGGATTTATATGGCACAAAACTACTAGTTTTGTCAATCGTTTCTCCTTTATTCGTTAATTACCCTTGGTCATTTATACTTATAAACACCTATTGTAATGTTAAAATTATTATCAAGAGTATAGTTTCCAATGGTCCTATTGGACAATTATCATAATTGAAATAAGGTCATATAATGGTCAAAACATGATGGTCAAAATTGAATTTATACTCACATCATTATTAATTATGTATAGTTTTACTGAGTACCCAATAATATGACATACGTTTTCATGAAAAAAATATCCTTTAAATACTTTTGTCATTAAATTACTCCCCCTTAACAAATTTCACCCCTAAATATCAAATAATTATCATAGTTTATAAATTTTTTGGGTACATTTTTCTTATTTTTCCTTGGGTCCCCACATCACTTATTCATATTTATGGTTCCTCCATACAATTTCTTGACTCACGTAGTCCTATTGGGTATGACCTTGTCTCTATAGTTCAATATCTCTACTAGATGCTCATTATAAGAGAGGTCATGTTCTAGTTATACCACTTTCAGTTTTAGCACATGTAAAGGGACATGTATGGTATTCCTAAAGAGATAATTTTGGAATACATCATGATTTTGATCAAGATATGTAGGAAGTTCTAGTCAATAGGACACTAATCCTATGCGATAAATGATTTCATAGGTTCCAATGTAATTGTGGATAAGCTTCTATTTCCTCCCAAACTTTATGTCTCTCTTCCATAGTAAAATTTCAAGGAATACTTTATCACCAACATCAAACTCCAAGTCTCTTTGATGGTTGTCAGGATATCTCTTTGTTAGTCTCTATGCATCCTTTTTGTGTTGTTTGATGGCATGACCCTTTTTTATCATCTCTTTCACAATATTAAGCCAAAGAATCTTTCTATCACCAACTTCATCCCAAAAATTAAGATTCCTACATTGCTTCCCTTAAAGAGATTTATAGAGTTCCATTTTCATTACTTGAATGAATGTTGTTGTTGTATAAGAAGTCAACTAATGGGATGTGTTTATCCCATCAAACTTTATATTCCCTTGATCATTTTCTCAGCATGTCCTTGACTGCCTGATTATTCATTTAAATTGTCCTTCCATTTGGGAGTCATATTCCATACTGGAATTCAATTCATTATTCATGTCATGTTTAAGAGTTCACTATAATTTATATGTGAATCTTTGATAATGATCAAAAAAGATAGAATTTGGTACCCCATGGAACCTCATCACTTCCTTTAAATAAATATAGAAAAATAGTTTATGAGAAAAATCATCCCTAATAGTAATGAAATGGGAATCCTTGGGGAGATGATCCACTATAACCCATATAGTATTGTTTCCTATGGATGTTCTTGGGAGACTGGTGAGAAATTACATAGTGATGTTATCCCACTTCCATGTTGGTATGGGTACTTGTTTTAATACACCTTTTGGAAGTTGTCACTCTGCCTTCACTTCATGACACACTAAGCACTATATAGTATAGTCAATAATCTCCCTTTTCTTATTATCCCTACAATAATAATCATGATGGTCCATTTATATTTTAGTGCTTCTAGGAAGTATATATAATGTAGTTCTAGGATATTCATCCATCAGCTCTTTCATTATTTCCACAATAGACGGAAGAAATATCCTTTTATCACATTTCAGTACACCTTATCAATCAATTTCATTCTCAGGAAACTTTCCATTATTCACATCCTCTATCTTATTTTTAACAAAGGATATTATATTTGATATTTCTTGGTATTGTTTAGTAATTATGGTTGAAAATCATTTGCGATAGAGTTTATGATTCACCTGCCCTCACGATTCCAATGTCAAACCTTAATAGGTCCTTAATCAATGGATCTCCATGAATTCTCATCATTTCAAGAACAATTGGTTCCTTCTTACATAATGCAATAGAAACTTTTTTTCTCTTCTAGAGTGATAATAAAATAAAAAATAATTGTCTTTAAGAAGTTCCAACCATCTCCTCTATCTCATGTTTAATTCCATTTTTGTGAAAATTCTTTCAAACTTTTATTGTCTATATATATATATATATCAAATTCTATCCCATTAATATAGTGCCTCAATATTTAAATAGAAACAATAATTGTAGCTAGCTCTGTGTCATGGGTAGGATAATTTTTCTCTTATGTCTTCAACTATCAAGATACATAAATAATCACCATGTAATTTTTCATGAGGATATACCCAAGAACATTCTAAGATGAATCGTTAAAATAATGAACCCTTCTATAACCAAGGGTATTGTTAACATAGGTGTGGTAACAAATATCTTCTTCATCTCTTGGAAACATTCTTCATACTCCATTTTCCAGGTGAATTAATCCCATATTTATTTAAATTGGTTAGTGGAATAGAATGTCTCAAATTGTTTTTATGAACCTCATATAATATCCAACTAAACCAATGATATTTTGAATCTTTGTTACTTTTTCAAGATGAGGCCACTCCTTCATAGACTTTGTCTTCATATTACTAAATAGTAATTATTCATTGGTTACCATGTGCCCAATGAAATCAACTCATTGTAACTATCATTCACATTTGATGAATTTTACCAATATCATATCCATCCTTAGAGTTTTCAATGTAACCCTTTGATCATCCTCATGTTCCTTGTGACTTTTTGAATATTTAATAATTTCACCAATTTAAATAACCAAAAAAATTTAAGGTATTCTTTAAATACTCCATTAATAAAATCTATAAAAATATCTAGATAATTTGTCAAGTCAAGTGCTATAAAAAACACATAATACCCATATAGTGGTTGGAAGGAAGTCATTGGAATATCTTATTTCACCACCCTTAATTTATGTGGTGCAACAATCATAAGGGGTCTCACCAGACATGGATCCACCTGGATAGGTTTCTGGATAATATGAATTCTCTCTCCAAATATGGTGCCACCAAAGTGGCTCATCTAGTGCGGGGAATTTCAGACAACTCCCCCCTCTTGATCACACTGCCCTCCAAGACTGGGCACACTGATCGCTTCAGATACTACAGCCATTGGGGCAGTGAGTCATATTTCCTTTCTAAAGTTCAAGATAGCTAGGAATAGCCTCTCCATGGGAACACATGGATTTCCTTTCATAATAAACTAAGATGGATCAAGGCAAAGATCCAGATGTGGGTAAGGGACATCCATCCACACGACAAGGACTTGCGGGCCAGTTCGTAGGAAGTCAATCGACTGGAACAAAATATTTAGGAATAATGGAATGAGCATACTTTCTTAGACCTATTATATAAGAAGGAGTATCTTCCATTCATGCTACTAAAATCGGATCACATCTCAAGGGATAATGTGAGGATCAAATGGATGAAGGAGGGGGATAGTAACACAGCTTGTTTCCATGCTTTCATTAAAGAGAGGAAGAGGTTCTCTCAACTGAATGTTTACTGGTGGATGGGTATTTTACTGATGACAGGGACATAGTGGGTGATATGGCCAACTCCTACGTAAGGGAACTCCAAGCTGGACCTAATGAACAACATCCTAATGGGTAACCGGGGTCGAAAACTGATCGGTTTGACGTCTTTCTACATCTTATTACTGCCCAAGAAAATGACGATCTGGGGGACATCCCCCTTGAGAGGGAAATCTTTGATGCCATGATGAAGCTCAATCCTGATATCATGGAGGTCATGGATGGTTTCCCCTCCTCTTTTTATAGAGCATCATGGGAGGTAGTGAAGAATGATTTGATCTCCATTATCCATGACTTATTTCAAGTAGGGAATTGTCCTCGTGTTTCATGTGCTACCACAATAGTATTCATCCCCAAGACTAAGAGCCCCTCCTCAATCCACCAATTTAGGCATGTGAGAATGTGCAACGTACCTTATAATATCCTTTCCATTTTCATCAACTCTCGCATAGTAGGGTGTCTACCACAGTGGATCGCCCTCGAGAAGCACGGTTTTTTGAAGGGGAGGTGCATTCAGCGAGGGGTAGCATTGGGATAGGAAATGGTACGGGACATCAATCACAAATCTCGGGGCTTCAATATAGATATAAAAATTGTTATCAGATAATCCTATAATCAGATATAATGGAGTTTCATCAACCGTGTTTTAGAAGGTATGGGTATCTCTACATGGAATATTTATCTCATCTTTCACTGCCTTAGCTTGACATGGTTGGCAGTGTCACTTATGGGAAATACATATGGTTTTTTCAAAGCAACTCAGGGACTTCAGCAAGGGGACCCCATATCCTTTAGCCTATTTTTCATGGACTAGTATGTGCTCATCTGCCTTATTCACCGAAGCCAGGACAACAGTAATATCTCCTCCTATCACTGCAGATTGAACTCCCCCTCAGTGTCTCAAATTATGTTCGTAAATAAAAATATTGTTTTCACAAATGCCTCGAGAAAATCATTGAGAGGTTTGAATAGGTTTCTTGAGGAATACTATCTGTGGAGAGGTCAAAGAATTAACAGATTCTAGAGCAATTTTTACTTACCATGGAATTTTCCTCCCACACGGGTATCTACGGTGGGTCATCTATTGGACATCTAAAGGGGGTCTTTCCTATGCAATATCTAGGGATTCCCTTATCATCAAGAAATTTTTTTATCCGTGATTTTGACACACTTGTCATTAGGATCATGGATTGGGTTGTTTACTGGATGAATAACCTTTCGTCTTTTGGTGTCATAATTGATTTGGTGAATAGCGTGTTACTTACCACTCTAGTCCACACCCACTCAGCGATAAATGAATCAAAGGGAATTATCAAAAATACTAACTGGATCCTAGAAAAGTTCATATGGGTCCCCAAGGGTGATGGGAAAAGGCAATGGGTATCTTGAAATAGGATGGAGAGGCCGAATAATGTTAGGGGAATCAACATTCGTAGTCTCGAGGAAACTCTTCGTGGCAGTCATGCTAAATTAGCATGGGAGGTCCTAGAATAATGTACATTGTGGGGGTGCAACATGCATGGGATGTCTACATGGGACATAGTTTCTACTGCTGGCCATGCCTATCCTATATGGACAGAGCTTGGTCCCATTGTGACTAATCTTCAGAATCACTCTCGCTTGATTGTTGTGAGATGCGAGATCTTGTTTTGTCACCATAAATAAAGTGGAAAGAACTTTAGCTACCTGGGTTTCCCAGTCACAGATATCTCCTTTCAGGAAGCCATCCATTACCCAGATTTTACCGAGGTCATTCAGAGCAGTGACCAGTAGGAACAGTTCCACCTCATCGAGATATCTTCTAATCTGGACCGTTGTGTCTTCACTCCCTCACCCTTAGGAGCTTTCACAGTGAAGGACTACCGACTGACTATTAACACACAAGATGCTAGCAATGCATGGAATGAGATCCTCTGGTCCAAGAGAATCCCCACCAAATATAAGTTCCTCGCCTAAATGATTAGAAATAGGGCTCTTCCAATGGATGAAAGAATCAAGCATTTTGGCGTCAATATGGCTTCTATATGTGTTTGTTGTAAAATCCATTCATATGAGAGCACCACCCACCTGTTCTTCGAGATTTAATGGGCGCACGAGGTGTGGGGGTATTTTGGTGAGTTCACAACTATTTAGTATTTGGCTATGGAGACCAGCCATTTTTGGACCACTGGTATCTTAATTTAGTGAGTTTTGGCATGGAGAGGGGGGCACGATCTGCGATATTTCATGTAGGATGATAGACTTTATGGAAGGAAAAGAAAAAGAATATCCATGAAGGGGTGGCCTCGAGAGGTTGAAAAATCATCTCTAAGACAACTAACCTACTTATCAACCTGATCATGGTGCTGGGTAACTAGAGGGATGCCCCGTCACTGTGGCGGTTCAGCACAGAGGCTCTTAACTCTCCCTTGGGTGGCGGTCCTTCACCTGGAAATTGGGTTTTATAGCTCCCTCAATCAAGGGAATTGAAGCTCAACTCTGATGGATCATGTGTTTTAGGTGTGATCCATAGAGGAGGGGTGGTCTGCAATAGTTTCGGATCAGTGCACTTGACTTTCTCCATCCATCTGGGTCAGGGAACTGCTCTTGATCAAGAGGTCTTGGCCATGAAAATAGGTCTTCTTATTTACAAACAATGGGGACTGCATGTCACTAAGGTAGAAATGGATTCAATGCTCTTACATAATTCCATTCGCGGTCAGGGGGTCACTCCTTGGTCTATTGCTTATGCCATCAAGAATTGTTGTGGAATCCATATAGATGACATTAATGTGTCTCACACATGGTGGGAGGAAAACAAGGTCATGCACTACTTGGCCATGGTGAGCCACACTATCCAGGATCAAATTTTATTCCATAGAATGTTTAGCTTTAAGTCATTATAGATAAATATTATTTTAGGGGATGCCCTCAGCCTCCATTATTTTAGACCCCCTTAGTACGTTTTGCTCAGTGGCCTGCCTTTGTGGTACTTGCACTCTTTTTTCCTCTCTTTAAATAAAAATTCGCATGATGATGATGATGATCCCATTATGGTATCTATAATAAATGCATAAATAAATTATTCCATATTTCTTTTTCACAAAGAAAAAAAAATTATCCCAAAGGATTCACAGTTGGTAAGACAAACCCCTTATACAAAATAACTTGAATCTATTTATTTAGTTCATCCATCTCTATATTTTCTATTCTATATGTGCTCTTTGATGTCAACATGGATTCAAGAATAAGTTCAATGGAGAACTCTACCTATCTTACTAAGGTAGGTGTACACATATCCTTAGGAAATGCTTCAATGTATTTTGGAATGATGGGGACATTTTTATTTGTATTATTACATTTTCTTCTTCATATTCCTTGGTCATCTCTATAAATAAGGTTATGGGAGCTTGTTCTTGATGAATCTCATGTTACGATATCTCTCCTTTGAAGATAATCATAGGTTTTCTATTTAATACTACTAAGATTTCATTTCTTTGAAATTGGAACTTACCATTACACATTCAGAAAAAATATATCCCTAGAATAGTGTCGAATTCCATCATGAAAATGACTAATGTATTTTTGATGAGATTATGCTCTTAAAATTAAATACAAGAGTTTTTATACAATGTTGATGATTGGATAATACCTCTTGGATTCTTGACTAATAACAATAGTTTAAGTAGTTCAGGGATTGATTCTATATTTTTTCCAATGTGTAAGAAATAAAGTAATGTGTATAACCATATCCAAACAAATTACTTTCTATATTTGAAAGAATAATTATAATACAAGCCAACACATCATTCGGACCATATAATTTTTCCATTGGGATAAAAAATTATAACCATTCCATTTTTTCCTATGATGAGGTTGATGGAGATTCCCCTATATTATCTCTTGATTTGGAAAGTTGTTGGAATAATGCCCACACTGTCAAAAAATGTGGAATTTGACTTCAGGATGGGCATACACTATCTTAACTTTTTCATTAGTGTTTAGAATTTGAGGCTTCAATTCACCAACATAGTTTCAATCAATATGGACATCCCTTCTATAATTGTAACCTTTTATTATTCCTATCAAGAAGTTCCCTGAATACTTCTTCTTATATTTGTCACATATAAGAATTTTTACTTCATTTACTCATCTTCCATGATCAAAGTTCATCTCTAAGCTTGGCTCTATAAATTTTTTATTTTCATTAAGTCTATGGGACCATTGCAACTCTCTAAACTCCAATTATACATTTATAAAACTTCTTACTATCTCCACATTTCTGTCATAGTCTTGATTGGCTAGATTCTTCCATATATGGGTTCTTAGAATACTAAAGAATATATCAACATTTCTATTTGTATCCATGAAAAATAGAGAGGTTTAATGTGAAAGTCTAGTAAATTTTATCTCTTACTTTCCCACATATTCATTTTCCATCTCCTTTAGTTCTAGGTATTTCATCTCTAATTTCATTATCATTGAACAAGGGAACTATCTTATGAAAAAATTTCCCTGAATTATTAAAAATTTATAGATTCAATATCCCTTCTTTGATTTTTTGAATCATTTTCCATAACTGATTATCTTCTCCCTCAATTAGGTTGACACCTTAGGTGACGTTCTCTTATTCTTAAACACATATAAGAGAAAATATTTTTTTATATAACTTATCAATTATTTAGAAATAAATGTGTTAATATATCAACCGATAGAAGGTGTTTGTTGACACATAAAGGTCTCAGTATAAAGTAATTACCTTTCAGGTGAATGTAGTCCCTTGGATTGATTCATATTATTATTCATAACTCGAGTTAGTTCGTTCTTCATTCTTATTAATCTTTCCATTACAGATTACATCGAGGGGTTGTCATTACAAGGTCTGTTGCACTCACCATTTACTTGATTCCTACTATTTACCACTATTTTCTAAAAAAAGAAATCCTTAGTGTGAAACATGGTTATTTTAATAATTTTGTAATTCTAAATTAATTTTATATCTTATGAAATCAAGATTAAATATGTTATTTTTTAAAAATAATTAAATTTTCTATAAATCCTTCTTAATGGTTTATAAAAATATTTTTATTAACCAAAATATTTCCTAAGAGTGTCAAACCAAGAGTGTAGAAATATAAAATTGTATTACACTAGTTCATGTTCAAGTCTAGATCAAAGAGTATTTTTCACATTTTAATGCTAGATATATCTGTGCAAGATCCACATGTACTTGTTCATATCTAGATAGTGGTTTTTTCTCATAAAATAATAAAATAATACTTCACCAAAATACAAGATGTTTTTCTATGTTGAAAATTTTACCTAGGGTTATTACTACAGTTTTCAAATCTTAATTTCCAAAAACAATTAAACATATTTTTGATAGTATCTTTGGAATCCCACTTTTTATTATGTAACTTTTCATTTGTATGGCCCAAATAGTGGGTCTTTTAATGTTTTTTCCTTGGAAATAAAGTACATAATACATGAAAACATAAAAAATTATTATAAAACACATGAAAGGATTCATCATTTGTTCATAAAAAGTACATTTACAACATATCATAACCTAGGGGAATACATCAATGTAAAGGGTGGGAATAAGGCCCAGTACGGAAAATTAAGGGAAATTGTTTACTTGTGAAAATGAGAAATATCATTATGAACTTGAAGATTGTCATAATGTCTTACAAAAAGGAAAAAAAGGGAATATCATAAAAATATTAAATTAATAATAACATGTAAATTTGGATAAAACATTTATATGAAACATTCATAAGCATATCCAAAAGTTATTCCACTAACGTTTCGTCAAAATTACCAATGTTATTCACCAAGGTATCGTAAAACATGTCATCGCTAGAGATTAAACTCTTTACCCAATATATTGGAGCACTCTCTAGGTGAACCCTTAATATTTATTAATTAATGTTCTCTGAATATATCATAATCAAAAATTTCATAAATAACTTTTTTAGAATAAAATAAATGGGTTTTTTGATATAAAAAAACATAGCGTTTAAAAAGTGCTTAAAGACTAGTTTATTATTTCTTCTTTAACCCACAGAACGGGAATACGGGTTTCATGTACATAAAATACATGAATAAAATAAATAATTTTTACATATAGGTAAATAATCCTATAAAAGAAATAAGGTTTGGTATTAAAAAATTAAATAAAAGAAAATTTATTGAGGAAATTATAGAAATTTTGATAAGTAAATTTGGCTGTATAACAGGTATAAAAATTGGTTTTAGAAAAGGGTAAAAGAGAGGGGGAATATTTATCCCATTGATAAAAAATAATTTTGTGGTAAGATAATGGATAAAACAGAAATAAGAGATACTTACGATAAAATTCATAATAAATATACAAAAGGTGGTTCATGAAATAAAGAGAAAAGAAGGATATTTTCTGTAACTTGAATTGTTGTGCCTAAAACAGGAGGATTGGGACCTTGGGGACTCACGACTCTTTGGGGGTTTAAACAACCATATATTAATATATAATGGATTTTTAGTGAATTTAAATTGATAAATGGGTGGTTATTTAAAGAAAAGAGGACGATTTATTTATTAATTTCAAAAATATAGGCCTTAGAAACCTAGGTTGTGAAAAATGCAAAACCATGGGCTTTCCCAAGGTATTTTCCCACAAATTTGGACGCATGGATTATATATATTTTTATTTTAATACAAAAGAGTCTACCATCATTTTATATTACTTCTTTTGGCATAGAAAGGTGAATTTTCCAAAAAATAAAATTTTTTAAAGTTATTGTTTATATTTTAGACATTATAAATTAAATTATAGTTTTAGAAATTGATTAAAATATATTAAAAGAATTGATATTAATAAAAAATACAGTTTATGTCAATGATTGTGATAAATTAATTATTTCATCATTATTACATAATTATGAAGGCATTAAACATTCCAAAAAACCCAAACTCTATTTTTACTATTCATAAAAATTAAAGTATTTTAGAAAATTCTTTTAAATTCCCCCATACATAATTTTTTCATGAATATTTTAGAAATGATGTTTATTTTATCATAGTAATTCTCTAAATATGACAATTTTTACATTTAAAAAATGTTTATTTATTAAAAATAATAGTGGGTTGAAAAAGTATAGTAAAATTTCTAGAACATAAAAATATTCAAATTATTATATAATTTAAATTTATATAAAACTATTTTTATCAAAATATTTCATTAATATATGTATTATTCATAATATCTTAGTTTATTATAAATATTTATATCTTTTTTGGAAAGTACAATTTCTATTGGAAAAATCAATTTATCAAACTCCATCTCAATTATATTAAGAAAAACTATTATTAAAAACGAATTGATGAAATAAAAAATGTACCTATACAATGAAATTTCAATTTATGTAACTCAGGATAGGACACATAACCCCTTGTAACACATACATTCGACAGAAGGGTAAGGTGTGTGATGGTGATGAATTCTTGGGGTGGGTCGGCTAGCATCGACGGAGTGGTAATTTCCACTAACATAAACTTCTGTCATAAGAGATTTCATTCAAGATTTACCTATTGAAATTCTACATGGACTTATTCAATAGAGAACCTTAGTGATTCTACCTCCCTTATAAGGTTAAGAAAATGGGCTTCATATATAAAAACCCTACTGGTTGAGGCCATCATTTCTCTTTTATACATTAATTATCCTTTGTCATTTACACTTATATACACTAATTATAACATTAAAATTATTATCAAGAGTATATTTTCTAATGTTCATTATGAATATTGGTCCTAAGTGACCAAAAATCATATGATAGTCAAAACATGACGGTCACATTTCAATTTATAATAACTTCCTTATTAAAGTGACATAGTTTTTTTGAGTATAAAATAATATAAAACATATTTTCTCTGGAAACAAATATCATTAAAAAACTATTGTTCTTTATACTTATTGTGGGTAAGTTGTGATTACAATATTATATTTCTCCCTTAAACGATAAATTTTTTTAGTAGTCTTGAAAATGAATTTAAATACTATTTAAAGTCTAAATATTTTTTGTAAGAGTTATATAATCTTAAAAATATGATAATAACTCAATTGGATGGGAACTATTCATGAATATCATGATTTTTTTATTTTTTTCACATTTGAATTATTTAAAATTACTTTCATGACCCTTAAATATTGAAAATTTTGTTATAGTTGTTAAAGTTAAAAAGTGTTAATGAGGGTGTTAAAGAAAAATATACAGTTTAAAATGACACAGAAACCAATATAAATTTATAGGTTGATTATATTAATACATTATCTATGTTATATTTAAATATAAGAAACTTTTTGATCCATTTGATATGAGTTAGGAAAATATTATATATTAATATTTCTTGTATTTTCAATATTGACACACCCTAAATTATAAAATTGATCTCGTTTCCTTTATTACATAAACCCCTTGACCAATTTTTGTAATTAGTATCTACCCAAATTTATTCACAACCATCCTCCCTATCACTAAAATATTATGTTCTCACAAAAATATCTACATAATAAGTATAAAGATGTAATCTAAGGGATATTTTTCAAATAAGTGGAAAAATTCATAACAGTGTGTTTTATATTTATTCTGTCATCTATATCCTCTAAATACTATTTAAAAATTGTGAAATAATAAAATGAATACCTTAAATATACTTAAATTTTATTATTATTCTGTTACAACCATTTTCCATCTTCATTTCCATCCTATGGGAAATGAAAATATTGCCTATTCGTATGTGTGGACTACAACCTCCACAAATAGATGTGTTTCATTTTTTATTATTGGATGATATGGTTGGTTGACTGAATAGATAAAATAAATATATATGATATGTTTGAAATAATAATTATTCATTAAATTTAATATATTACTCACTTTCTTACCAATCAATCCATTAGAAAACGATTATGTCGATTGCCTATACATGTGGAAAACTACCTTCATGATGCGATGTGATTTGTTTTTCATATCAACCATACATGATGGGTCATAATGATAGAACTAATCAATAGTAAATATATAGAAAACCTATTTATTATTAATTTAAGAAAAATTTATCTTCATCAATCCTTTTCTACCCATTAGGGAAATGAAAACGGCATTCATGCATTTGTATAGACTACCATCACGATGAAACGATGGAATTATTTTATCCTGAGAACATTACATGGTTGGTTTTTAAATATTTTAATGTATAAATGTGATAATTATGATAATTTGAATATATTTTAGATAATGTATCCATAAACCCTTTTACCAATTTCAATGCATCGATGAACCGAACAACCCCATAATGTCTAACGTAAACTTCACAATTTTTGTAACTAAATAAACTATGGTAATAAATGAAATAAAGTGAATTATGATAATATTATTTACATTAAAAGTATCATAATAAAGTAAATAAATAATACAATTTTACTATATAGAAGTAATAGATTGTACGAATCTAGATGATATATTTGGTAAGTGATTTCCCTTGAAAAAATCATTTTTAATATTTTAAACTCTTTCTCATACATGTATATATTTTTTTTAATGTTTCATGAATGTTATAGTTTACTAATAAAGGATTTATAAGTGTAATATTAACTATATTTTACTTTTAAAATGGTTTAAAAGGGAATATTTCAATATTTTATGTTTGGGTAATTTTTAACTTTTTAGAAAATTGAAAAAATAGTATTAGTTAACATATACAGATTGAAATTATTTTCCTAATATCATAGTTTTTATTTGTTATAAATATTATTATAAATTATAACATGTTTTGCGAGTAGATATTATTCTCCCAATTCTAGTAATTTTTCAATTTTAATAGTTTTTAATGAAAAAGGATATTTCTATATATGATTATATAAAGTTGGAAAGTGTTTTTCTTGTGTGGTAAAATTAGGTTTTATGATGAAAAGTGACAGATTAAAAAAATTGACGCTAGAATACATGAGAATTATATAAAATTATTCATGAGCCTGATATAGCTCTCTAATGTCTTGGGTAATGATTAGGCTTAGAATATGAAAGTGAGGGAGATAGAAAGGTTGGTCACTGTAATAAAATTTACTAGGTCATAGTTATTTATGATATGTATTTAATAAGATTGTAAAAAGGTTATTATTATGATGATTTAAGATTCCGGTATTGTGATTAAAAATTTTTATTATTGAAATATTTTCATTCCATGTGGAAGGAAAAGTTTATAAACCTGTTAAGGTGAATGATTTCTTTTCCAATGTATGTTTTCAAGAGTTATCATATACTTTCTGTCTGCTTAAGGATTTTATATATTGATAATGGGTTTTAATGTATTTATATGAGAAAAGGTTTATTTTTTCATGTATATATGTTATATTTATTTCATTTAGGATTTATTGTGAAATAAGTAAACATTTTCAATAGTTATTTTGTTTTTACAAGAATAACATGTTTCCATTATTTTTTACATCCTTTAATGATATTTTTATGGTCATCCAATGTTTTTAAAAGTTTTTAATAGGGATTAAATATGAGTAGGAAATATTATAATTCTTAGAACTAGATAAAGTAAATTGACCATGAAAGAAGTATGCATGTCATGAATAAAATAAGGCTATGAGATTAAAACCCCTCTATTGTGGAAAAATTATCAGTATAATTCTTTGTTCCCTATTTAATATAATTTTGTTTATAATTATCAAAATTCATAAACCTAAAATAATCAAGGTAGTGTAAAAATGTGAAATATTTACTATTTAATTCATATTTATGAGTTATTAATGAAACAGGTAATTATAATGTGACTATTACATATTAACATAACTATATTTACATATTTCATTATCAAATTTCTAGATGTTTTAATAATAATTACTTTTATATATTAGGTAAATTAACTCATATATAAAATACAGTTCATTGAGATGTTTCTAATCCACTCTAATGTAATAGAAAACTTACTTTTACCTAACACATTAGGGATCAAAGACTCTTTTTTTCCAATTTTTTTATTCTTGGTGACTATTATATATTAAAGTAATTTTTGACACCTCTCACTCATTCTGATCAAGTTGACTTCAATTATACATACAAGATTCAATAGTTATCCATTTTTCATAGTCCCATCAAAAACATTTGATATACGAGGACATCCAGGCCTTTACCATATTTTTTTGGTTTAGTCTTATTAGTATAACATTTATATTTGAAGAAGAATTACTTTTCCTTATGATTCATTAATAAACATCCATTGAAAATGTTTCAACTGATAGTTATTTTTATATATTCATGGAATATTTTTCATTTGTGATTTTTTCTATGATCATAACACATGACATGAACCCTGAAATTATGACGTTGTTTATTCCTATAAAATTTATAATAGAAAATATACCCATCTTTTAGACAATTTTCTTCAGAAAACAAACAATAATAAAACAAATTCAAAATAATTTCCATAGAATCTTCTGTGTATGCTTATCAGAAATTTTACTAATGTAATTGATATTTAAACTTCCAAATATAACACACTATAAATAAGGTTGCTGAATAATGTTTTGATATATCTATATAGGTGGTTTCCCATTATATTTACAAATTTATTAACTATATAATTATCTAATTCATTATAATAATTCTAAAGTGGAAATAGATCATTTTCTCTTACTTTTTATAGAGTTTTAAATGAGTTTTACTCAAATAAATTTCTAGAAAAATATAGGTCAACATGACCTAATTAAGAAAATATGAATATTATAAAATAAGTACACATAAATATGGTTTTAAATTTTATAATGGAATAGTAAAAGTAAAAGTATTTTAAAATAATTTTATATTTATACTACGAGAGTATTGAAATTATTATGAATGTTGAAAAAAATATTATATTAGAAATCTAACTAAATGAAGATATTTATTGTTGGTTTATCCTAAATCCATGTCATAAAAATATAATGGGTTTCAAATACTCATTATAACTTGTTATTTATGATCAAATGGACAATTTTTCAGCCTTATGGAATATTTTATAATAAAAATGTTGATAATCACACTTAAAGGCGGTTAAAATAATTGTGGTGCAATATGATATAAGAATGAAATATTTTAGAGAAAAAGAAACTATAATCACATTTAAATGGATTATATTTTATCATTAATGGGAAATAAAGTTTTAATAATAGAAAAAGGATATGTGAACTTTCCCTACAAGTAACTTTGTCATTTTAAATTCTCATGTTGTATCTCTATTGAAAAATGTTCAAGTGAAGTATGTCTATAAAATGAAACTACATCTTCACATTTTTAATCATCTAGATTAAGTTTTTTTCATATAAAATGTTATAAATACACTCATTCTTTAGTTTATGGTAACAAGGAAAATTCTTTAAGGTTTCTCATCGTAGGTGATAAGAAAGATTCAATTTTTTCATAGGACTCATGGTAAGGGGTAATTTTCTTCAAAATAAATACTCTAAAAACCTAAATTCTTTCTATTCAATATTTCATCAAATTTTAAAACAATTTATCTTCTTTATTATCTTTACTAATATTCTATGGAATCTTTTATAATTTAAAATTCAATTATAAATTTACTTAATATTTTTTAATTATTATATTTTAAATGGATGTTTTTATGAGTTTTATTCATGAAATTGTTAAAGTGAATCACCTTTTTGTTTTATTCATGTTACTGTTGGATTAGTATAAGAACCTCATAATTTTAATGATCCTAAATCATGTTTAAAATATTTCTAATGAGTATAATGTTTTATAATAGTGAACTATTTTTTTCCAAAATAATCAATTTTTCCTATGTCTTGATCTACTGTGACAATCCACCGTTACTTATTTTAATCTACAACAAGTTTTAAAAAATATACTATTTGTTAAAAAGATATATAGAATGACATATCTACTACCAAATGGTTCAACAACCATATAGATCTATCATAGAAGATCTACAGATAGAGGTCTAATACCATATAGATCAACCATTAGAGATATACTTCCAAATATATACTACTTGAGATATATCACCAGAGATCTCCTGATTGAAATCTATTGATTTGTGATGATACAATTAGGTGTTGCTACCCTCAAGTAATAAGCTATTATTCAAGATTCTACTTCCAGTTATTCCTTTCTACCATAACTATTTAGGAATAATTTTAAAATTAATTCTATATTGGTTAATTTAAAAATTCATTACAGGTCATATACCAATTTATTTTAGAGTTATTATTCTTAAAAAACTCCATGGTTTTTGAAGTAAAATTCAGCAATTTCGGATCTTCCTCCCAATATGATGATTTTTCATATTGTATTATTATCCTACAATGAAAAATTGGAAAAACTATAAGGATATAAATTCATAACAACCCCCTTATTCATGTTAGTGTTTTTGACATGCATAAATAGGGAAATACATACTCACATACACTAATAGACATAGAATCACTGATAAAAATGTGTGTGGGAGAACACTAATCAATATACTAATTGATAACAAAGAGTTTTCAATATTTCATGTCACATTATTTTCTTAATTTTGTTTGAAAACATAGTTGATGCTTTTAAAGGATACTTTCAAATACATCTGAACAATCGAATCTATTTGGATAGAGCTACACCACAAGTTAACATCTCTCATTTATTTCACATTATGTTTTACTATACATATTGATATGTTTTTTATTTTACCCTATTTATCAATAAAAAATATATCCTACACTGAAATAGAGAGTTCTAGACATTATCTTTTATATATTTCCATATGTAATCACACATATTACAATAGAAGAGGTCTTGAGTGAGCAGTACTTCTTTTCTCCCAAGATGACCTATGGAAGAGGATTTTTAATATCCTCTAATATCATAGTATAGCTGGTTATAAAAACCTAATCATGGTTGTGGATTAGTTTATTAAATCACAAACTGATTGTAAGTGGGAGATTTCCAACTAGAAAGGATTTTTTCTTGGCTTGAGACTGAACCCCTTGTTTATTTCCACAGTTTTTAAATATTTTAACCCTATTTAGAATAAAAAATAGAATATTTTTATTAAAACTACATAACAAAACATTACTCTCATAGTTATCTTTAACTTGTGTTTTATATAATGTTTGTTTACAATTAATTTAGCATAAAATGTAAATTTATTTTCCAAACTACTTAAACTGAGTTTTGATTAAACTACTACTAAACTTTCAAAAAAAATAAAATTAGATAGTTTTACTCAACTAGATGTATTTTATATTATTTTGGAACTATGATTTAATTTTTTTTCATAGAAATGTTTTATTGTATATTCAATTCCCTTTATTGATAGTTCCACTAAAAATAAAATAATTTATACAAGATCCTTCAAAATATATTTTTACTATGATCTAGTTTTTTCAAAATGTATTGAAATATAATTTATATATAAATTTATACCATTACTTGTAATAAAATTCTTGAAGGATTTTCCACTAACCACCCTTCTTATTTTAACATAACAAATTACACTCAACGGAATATCAAGATGAAAATCCTTATTGAGAGCATGGGATTTGAAATCTGGAATGTAATAACAAAAAAATATGAAATAACTAAAATTAAAATAAAAACATGGGGTGATACTATAAAATATTCTTATGATTCGAACTATATATAAATAAATTATTTTTTCTATGATTTAAGAGAAGATAAATTCACTATAAAATCTTCTTATACAAATAATTTGAAAATTTTGGATACATTAGTTATTTCTCATGAGGGAACATGAATTGTTAAATATATTCATTTAAATAACTAAAATATTTAATATGATAAATTAAAAATGATTCTCAATGAATCCATTAGTGATTTTTAAATCAGGTTTAATGAAATGTTCAACACTATTCATGCCCTCAGAAAGTTAGTTATTGTCAAAGATAAAGTGATGGGATTTCTAATTTTCTTACCAGATTGGTGAATATAAACCTACATATCCATAAGTGAATCATTTCACATAATTAAGATACTTATAAAATATATTTTTTGTAAAAATTATTATATATGATTTGGAATCATAGGTTTAAAATATATGACGAATAAAATAGAAATTCATTATGATTCAGCACTTTTATGTCAAACCTAAAATAGAATATCAAAGAAGAGAGTTTATGTGATGATGCATACCCATTAAAAATGGTGAGTAAATGAATCATTTATCCATAAAATTTAAAAAAATTACTAGAAGATTAAATTCTTCATGAAAAAAATCCAGATGCAATTATAAAAAAAAACGTCGAAAAGAGTGGAAAAAGTATGATTCCACTAATGAAATAATCCACTATGAGTTTAAAAGTAAAATAAATAATAGAGAAAAATTTAGGAAGTTAAAATATAATAAAAAGTTTGATAAAAAAGGTAAAATATCTAAAAAGGGTATAAAAGGCCCCTGGAGTGCCTCAGGTGATATTTTAAGTTATTATAACTAAATAATATAAAAAAAATTAAAAAGCATTGTGTGTTTCATGAAAAAACATCAGAGGAATAAAATATTTTTCCAACATCTCCTAACTATTTTTGTAATATCTCTGAGAATTAAGATTATGAAGATAATATTTTAAATTATGGCCTATTTTAAAGATTTAATATGCAGTAATAAACATTTAATGAACATAAATATAAATACATGAGTTTAAATAAGTATCAGGCTGTATCTTCTCAAAATAAATTTTATTGTATTATAGAAAAATAAAAAAATACCGAACTATTAAAAGAAAAGAATAAACTTAGTATTTATAATGAGAAACTCCATAAGTATATGGAAGGATTAAATAGTTGTATAAAAATTTTAACATATTTTTTTGTCGACCAAACTACTCCCAAATATACTATATGTATTGGTTATTATTCAAGATAGGGAAACTTTTATACAAACAAATTTATTCATATTTATAGTTCAGTTAGTTATGTTAATAATTTTTCTTCTTCTATATATAATAGTGTTTTTATTTCAAAAAATTAAAATATAATTACAAGAAAATAGTGATGAAAATTATTATTCCTAATATTTTTATTGGTAACATCTTTGGATTCAAGAAAAGATCGGTACCAATACTATTTTGGGTTTAATTCTTGTTTTAGGAAACATTCTTAAAGAGTACCAGTAAGAAATTATGCTATATAGATAGTGAATATTCTGGATAAATGACTATGTACTACTCCTTATTCAATGATCTTATTATATTGTTTGTTGTAAATGTCACATTTGGTGACAAATCTAAAGGAAAAATAATTACAATTGGTCAAATCAGTAACTCCAGTACTATTTTAATTTATACAGATTTTTAGAAGGATTAAAATATAATATTCTTGGATTACAATTGTTATGTGATGATGGTTATCATGTTGTGTTTGAAAATAGTACTGGTTATGTTTTTTATGCCATTCATGATTTAGTTTTTATTGGGTTATGAAATGATAATGTTTATACTGCTGATTTAAATTCATTATTTTCACAAAAATATTTCTTATATGATTAACTTTCACATAGAATATTGTCCCTGGAATAGATGGAAAGTCCATTGAAACCTAAACTCACATTGAAATATAGCTAAGAATGTATTATTTAAGGATCTACCCAAACAAAAATTTATCACAGACAAAGTCTATAATCCTCATCAAAAATCAAAGCATCATAAAATTGATTTCAAACCAAAGAAAGAAGTTTGAACACCTCAAACATAAAAGTTAAATCACATGGATTTTTTTGTACTTTGAAGAGATTATAGTTAATTAAAAAAAATTATGTCTATGTTATAGTGGATTATTATTCAAGATATACATGGTTTTTTCCTTACTCATAAAACAGAATCACTTTCCTATTTTTCTAAATATAAAAATTCTATAGAGAATATTAGTAGACATACCATTAAGACATTATGAAATGATCATGTTCATGAGTTTAAAAATTAGGATCATTAATCTATACCCTCATAATATGTATATAATCACTGCTTTTCTTGTAGATACCCATAGCATGACATACATGGACATTACATTACTTTATTGGAATACATAATACATAAAAAACACCCAAGGGCTGTAATAGTTTAGTGTCTTTGGAAACTCGAAACATAATCTTCTAATCATGGTGAAAGATCTCCAACATCTCCCAAAAAGAACTTCCCCTTTTTTTCTTACAAAAAACATATCTTTAAATCCTGGGGAAAAGAAAACATATAAACGGTGAGCACAAATTCTCTGTAAGGGAAAACAAATGAAATGTCAATCATGTAATATTCTTAAGATCATAAAGTTTGAAAATCATATCTTGCATAAGAGGTCATAATATCATGTCATGGGAAAAATCATAGAACTACAATGTAATCCCAAAATATCAGATCATAAGACATGAATATTTGAGGCATGCACACATAAGCATAGAAAATCATTTTATATTATTCAAGGCTGATTTCCAATACCATCATGGCGGACCAAGTCCATTACTGAACAAGGTTCACTCCTCATTACAGCCCTGTAATACTGAACTGGATTTACTTGTCATTTCATCCATGTCTATCTCATGAGATAAAAATATTTACCCAATGCATTGGAGAGAGATATAGGTCACACCCATCTTATAATGAAACCATTCTTATGTGTGCCACAAAATCATAAATCATACATCATAACATTACCCATGTAATAGAATGGGATTCTTAAACATCATGCCATCATAACATAATACATATAAGACAAAAAGACTTCATAAAACTAATTACATCGTAACATAATCAAATAAATGTAATAATAGGAATAGAAACATAACCATATATCATCTTATATCACTACTAGAAAAAAAGGTATTTGCGACGGGTCATTTACGACGGGGGCTCGTCGCAAATGGCCCGTTGTGGAAAACGGCGTCGCAACTACAATTATTTGCGACATGCCCGTCGCTAAAGACATTATTTGCGACGGGGATCCTTCCCGTCGCAAATATTACTCCGTATATTTGTAAAAAACTTTTAAAATAGTAATTGTGATGGGCCCCATCGCAAATACTTGCTGCGACGGGCCCGTCGCATATAGTATTTGCGACGGGCCCCGTAGCAATTACTATTTTTAAAAAAAATAAAAACTATTAATAAATTATTTTAATGAATATAATAATAATACTATTTGCGACGGGCATAGTATCCCATCGCAAATACTATAAAAAAAATAAAAAAATTAATTATAAATAAATTATTTTAATTAATATAATAATAATCCAATTATAATTCAAAAATAAAAAATATTAAAATATTAATAAATGATTTTAATTAATATAATAATATAATTATAATTCACAAATAAAAATCATAAATTATTAATAAATTTTTTTAACTAATATAATAATAATAGAATTATAATTCAAAAATAAAAAATAATAGAATATTAATAAATGAATTAATTAATATAATAATATTAGAATTATAATTCAAAAATAAAAAAATATTAATATGTTATTTTAATTAATATAAAAATAATAGAATTATTTTACATTAAAATATTAAAATAATACAAATATTACAAAAATATATAATTAAATTATAATATTATAAAATTTTAATATATATATATAATTTAATATTATAAAATATAAATAATATTATTATTCATATTAATATTGTTATTTAAAAATATAATATTATTAATATTTTATAATGAGATAGAAACTACGAATAGAAAAAAAAATCATATTTTGATTTAACAAACTTTATAACATAAAAACAAACTCTAATATGAAGGAGGGGGGAGGGGGAGGGGGGATCTGCAGATGCTGGTGGAGGAAACTTCATCCCTAATGCATGAGTGAGTCAGCGCATGTACTCCATCTGCTCCTGCTATTGCAGCTGCCACTGACTCATCTGCTCCTCATACAAGTGCTGCTGGCGTCGACGATCCTCCTCATGCTGTTGCTGCTGCTGACGCATCTGCTCCTGCTCCTGTCGGAGACTCTCTATCAGTGCAGTCTGAGATCGCAACTGATCCTCATACTGTGTAGCAGAAGAAGATGCACGAGCTCCTCTCGATCTGGACGCCGACATCGCAGCACTGCCATAATAATCTTCGGGAGTCAGTCGAGAGCTGATACCAACTACCCGGCCCTTCTCGAAGGCATACTGGGTGGCCTGCATCCATGCCGCCTCATAAAACTGACGGCTAGTGGTCTGATCTGATGACTTGGCCTGACTCTCAGGCCGGGTCTGTGACGCTACAGCCTCATATGACTCCTGTAGTTCCAATTTAAAATTAAAATTGTGAATATATTATATCCAGTTAATTTTTAAACTTGAAAACAAATAATACTGACCACGATGTGATGCTGATGATCACCTCTGAGCTCCCCAGTAGCAGGATCACTATACATCCTCCGATATACGTCGTACTCCGTAATATCGGGGTGCTCGACGGCCTATAAGAATAAAAAATAAACTGTTAATATTTATAGTTATATAAAATATTTATAAATAAATTACGTACCAGATGGTGTCTATAAGTACTGAAAGAACGACTCCCAGCTCGATGAGTCACCTCCTGTCTCCCCCGATTCTGCATCCCCACTGATGATCTCCTTTGAAAGGCACCACTCAACCAGTGCGCACATAATCCATCCCATACATGGGATGAAATGTACTCTGGTCGGCGTGCTCTACATTTCTCATCAAAATCTGACACTCCTTCTTTCTTTGTGGCAGCTTTTCTTAAATTTTGCAAAAACTGACGAAAGCAATCACGCATGGCCACCTCCCATGCCTCGTGGATGGCGTCACGCATGGTATCCTCGATCGGATACCATAAACCCTACAAATAAATCAAAATATCATGTTAAAAATGAAATGATTTTCAAAATAAAATTTATTTATTTACGTACGTACCAACCAATGACCGAACATGGCATGCTGCACATCAATGGGAATCTGCTCCCATGTGGTCCACGGCTGAGAGAAATAGTTGTGCAAAATAGAGCTGCCCTGTCCAACTACTATATGTGGAAAACTTTAAAAATAATAAACATTTATTATGTGAATAGATTAATGAAATCTTAGTCAAATCCACACGTTATCACACAGGTTATCAAACCTCCGTGTGCGTGGATCAAATCCATGATGTGGACGTCGCTCGAGGATGGGGTCAGGAATCATCAATCGTGCAAGACCGCTCCCCCTCGGTGTACTCCCTGGAGCGCCTGCAGGCTAAGGGTCATCTGCCAGCAACTCATCCGCATCGAAAGGTAGGTCAGCATCCGCCAACTCACGAAATGTGTCATCGTCCATCTGAAACAGAAAATGTTAATGTTGTTAGAAAATAATTGATAATTACTATTATATATACATATATATATATATATATATTATGATTGTATATAACTACCATGGAATTCTATCAGTGTTCATCTTCATCATCATCTTCACATATGTCAATGTCATCTTCATATTCCTCCTCAACATCATTGATATCCATTCGAGTTCCAATTGCTTCTTCTCTTACCATTTCAAATTCATATGTGACATCATTAACATCATCGTCATCACCGACTCTTAAATGTGGGGTGTCGTCATCGATACTCATGTCTCTTTGTAAAAAATATTGACTTTGAGTACTCTCTTGAAAAACTTCAATTCTTTGCACATCAGTGAAAGCACATTCACTTTGACTAAACTGATTGTCTCAAATTTTGATTTTTATTACACTCCACCAATCAGTCAAGTCTCTTGATGTATCACATTACTCTACGTAATAAACTTGATGTGCATGTTGAGCCAATAAGAATGGTTCATTTACTGCGAGAACACTTTTACATTTAATATCGATGATTCCATGAGTCGGATGAACACACACACCTCTCTCTGTATCCAACCACCGACATTTGAACATGGTTATGTAATTTTGTCTAAGATAACAGAGTTCAATGATTTCTAATTATTACTAATTCTTTGTAATTATTTCTAATTATTACTAATTATTACTAATTATTACTAATTATTACTAATTATTACTAATTATTACTAATTATGGATAATTATTACTAATTATTGGTAATTATTACTAATTATTGGTAATTATTACTAATTATTGGTAATTATTACTAATTATTACTAATTATTACTAATTATTACTAATTATTACTAATTATTACTAATTATTACTAATTATTACTAATTATTACTAATTATTGGTAATTATTACTAATTATTACTAATTATTGGTAATTATTGGTAATTATTACTAATTATTACGAATTATTGGTAATTATTACTAATTATTACCAATTATTACTAATTATTGGTAATTATTGGAAATTATTACTAATTTTGGATAATTATGGGTAATTATTACTAATTATGGATAATTATTGGTAATTATTTCTAACTACTGGTAATTATTGGTAATTATTTCTAATTATTACTAATTATTGGTAATTATTACTAATTATGGGTAATTATTTCTAATTATGGATAATTATTGGTAATTAGTAAATTATGACTAATTATTGGTAATTATCGGTAATTATTACTAATTATGGATAATTATTGGTAATTAGTAAATTATTACTAATTATTGGTAATTCATGGTAATTATTGGTAATTATTACTAACTATGGATAATTATTGGTAATTATTACTAATTATGGATAATTATTGGTAATTATTTGTAATTATTACTAATTATTGGTAATTATTGGTAGTTATTGGTAATTATTACTAATTATTCCTAATTATTGGTAATTATTACTAATTATTACTATTTAGTACTAAATATTGGTAATTATTGGTAATTATTGGTAATTATTACTAATTATTCCTAATTATTGGTAATTATTGCTAATTATTACTATTTAGTACTAAATATTGGTAATTATTACTAATTATTGGTAATTATTACTAATTATTGATAATTATTTGTAATTATTACTAATTATTACTCATTATTGGTAATTATTGGAAATTATTACTAATCATTGGTAATTATTAATAATTATTACTAATTATTACTAATTATTACTAATTATTGGTAATTATTGGTAATTATTACTAATTATTCATAATTATTTGTATTTATTACTAATTATTAGTATTTATTCTTAATTATTGGTAATTATTACTAATTATTCCTAATTACCATTAACTATGAACAATGAATACTAATAATTTAAATTTATTAAGTTACAAAACAATGTAAACATAATTAAATTACAACTAATTAAGAATAATTGAAACTAATAAAAAATTTAAAATAAATATTAAATTAAAATGAACATAAATACCTTTAAAATTGATCTGAGTTTGATCTCTGATCGTTGTTGAAAACTTCAATATCAACTCCGGAAAAAAAAAATTAAACTCAAGAAACGCTGAACTCTAAAAATAGAGTTTTGAGAGAAGTAGAAGATCGATTTTGAGAATGAATGAAAAAAAACGGATGGGGGTATTTATAGGTTAGAGTAGTTGCGACGGGTCTATTTGCGACGGGATACCCGTCGCAAATACCTTAACCCGCATTTTTTACGGTCAACGGTTAAATAGTTATTTGCGACGGGACCCGTCGCAAATAATAACCTACCGACATACTATTTGCGACGGGCGGTAACCGCCCGTCGCAAATAACTTTCCCGCGATTTGGCGCACAAAGAGCACCAGTCCTTTTGCGACGGGGAAAGCTAACCCATCGCAAATAACTACTTATTTGGGACGAGGGATTTCCTGTCATAAATAAGTTTCTAACGGGACTATTTGAGAAGGGATTTATCCCCGTCACAAATAACCCGTCACAAATGCCCATTCTTCCCGTAGTGTATGGAAAATAATTTGGTAAAACACTTGAACTTAGTTCTTGAGGAAAATATCATTTCTTCTTCAAAAAAAATTTTTGTTATCAACATGCCATTCAATTTTAAAATAAAATAATTTAATTAAAAATAATGTTAAAAACATGTAATGGAAGATTCATAGAGATAATGTTCTCTGAAATCATAAAAAAATCTGTTCATGATGTATAAGGTAAAAAACATTCTTCTCGTACTATGGCTAGAAAAGTCAAAGAGTATCTCGTACTGAAAATGACATAATATTACTTTCATGTATTTTACTAAAAAATATCTAATTGGTAAAATTGGATTTAAAAAATTTTAGGAGGATATAAATAATACTACATATTGAGGAAACAAGGATGTTTATGATAAATATGCCCCCGTAAATACTGAATTATAAACAATCTGAGATAAAAATGAGATTGCGAGATTTTCCCTTACATTATGTCCAATTTATTCCATATGTGTCTGAGACTCTTTTATAGTGTGTTTAAACATTATATTAACCAGTAACAGAACTATAATAATATTTATGATATCATATATTATTCACTTATGACTTAATATTGCCCATTCATTTGTCAATTCCATGTTAAAGTAGTGTTTTGGGTAAAATCATTTCATTTGTCGTACAAGTTTTGACTTCTAATTATTCATATGATTACATAGATCATTATTACTTACTTACAGAATGTAAAACATGATTTATATATAATATATATTCAGAATATAATACATATATAATAGATCGATAAATGGACTGAAATACACTGTTCATGGAGATGGTAGGACATACGTACGCATGAATGTTGTTTTTGTTTACTAATTAAATTGAATGGAAGTAAATAAATAACATATACATAAATAAATTATCATTATTATGTCATATATTTCATGATTATTTATTATATATACTTTACAATCATTCTGGAACAGTTAACATGGAGAATTAATCTCATCACGTCGTGGAGACGGTAATCTGTACGTTTGCACGACCGATGATATTGTTCCCATAATTATTGAATGGAATTGGAGTGTATAATATCTCATAATCAGTATTATGTTATAATAATCGTATATAGATATTATTTCCCCCACTCTACCCATCCAATTATGGTGGTGGAGGAAAAACATATTACACCACGGTGTGGAGACGGTAAGTCGTACGTACACACACACGGTGATTTCATTATTCTTAGGATTGATAGAAGGTGAAATAGGGTTCTTTCATATTTATAATAACATATAAGTATATTAGTGATACTTATGTTATTACTTTATATAGAAACAACTAAATAAGAAGAAGTATAAGAAGAATGAAACATGAAAGAATCGGTAGAAGAGATTACATTTTCCTCGACGTGCCTCTTTTAAACATCCTCCTAGGGCACTAGAGTTGCTCTTTTGAGAATACCAGAACCTCTATAATATAACTAGATATGTTTATAAGAGTAATTAGTAGGGTTTGGCCGATCATGAAGGCTTAAAATGGAGTGAGGAGAAGAGGGTGGAAGTTCCCTTTTATAAGAGAGTAGAGGGGAACTTTTGGAATCCTCCAAAAATATTAATTTATAATAAACTCAAATACGACTTAAAAACTTCCAATGTTACTCAAATGAATATATGATATTATATAGGGTTGTAATCTTATAAACCCATAAAATTTACACATGTTTTGATTTTATTTTAAACCTTATCATTTTGATTTATCATTATTTATTCTATTTAATTTTATTTGTGGTAATAATATTCTAAATTTTATATTGTAATAAATACTTACTTATGTGTTGTTAATTGTACATAATTAGATACTTTATGACATTTTAGGCCATATAATTTTAAATTTTTAATTTTTAAATATTTTTGTGATTTTTAAACAATTTAATAATATGTTATTTTAATAAAATATCAATAGTGTCAATTTTGACACTATTCATTTATTTGAATTTAAATAAAATACAAATATAGGATATATTCTAAATAATATAATTTATAGATTACTAACATGTCATATTCGTCAATGAAATTCGTGTTTCACATTAATTAGTTCATATAATATTTATTTTTATATTTTTAAAACCATTTATTTGATATTTTTCTTAATAAAATAATTACTACAACATTTTTGTATAATTATTTAATATACATATTTGTTTAATAAAAATTAAAATTTTAAAATACTGTGATGAATATAAATCTATATATTTCATAATAATACTTTTAGTTAAATTTATCATCTAAAATACCCAACTTTTAAAATTATATGGTTAATAAATTATGAAGGTGACAACTTTGACATCATTTAAAATAAAATTATAAAAAGGACATAATCTGTTTTATAAGGCTCCAAATGGTGTACAAGTCTACCTTAATATGATCAGGGTATACATATACTCGACCAATAATGTTTGGTCAATTTTATGGTTCTTTTGATGGGTATTATTATTTTAATTAAAACTATATTATGGATTTTTCACTAAATGAATAATTTCTACATCATTAATGTATAAGATATTATGTAAATATATATTTCTTAAAAATTACAAATAAATTACCATGATGAAGAAACACATTTTATATTTCAAATTAGTATTTATAATCGAATTTATATTCTGTATAACAATATATTAAAAATAATATAATTAATAAAGTTTGAGTGAGACATATTTCACATTCCTTTAAATAAAATAAATTAAAGGTCTTAATCTCATTAAAGTGGGTTCCAATAGATTCAATTTCGACCCAAGTATGTTTTAGAGAGAAATATAATCAACTAATGATGTTGAGACAAGTGTTAGTGTAATTTTATAATATTATTTTTACCCATAGTTACCTATTTTACCTTTAACTATGGTAAATAAAATTTACCACAGTTACTATTCCTAGTTCCCAAAAATAAAAAGTAGCCTATTTACATAATTTTTAACAACTGATTCAAAATATGGAATACATTTTTCTAAATTCAAAACACAAAATTTTCATTATTTAATTTAAAATTAATCCTGCTGTTGAGAAATGGGTTTTTAAAGTTAAAACATTACAAAAGATTGAAAAGTGTTTACCTATGAATTAAATGTAAAATTAATGATAATGAATTATATTATATTAAATTGTACAAATATATTCTATTTATAATTTAAAACCATATAATATTATAATTTTACCATATAAATTATCTCAACAAAAAAGTTGTTTTTAATTAAAATTTATCGTATTTTAACTATTCATCAGAATAAGAAACTTATCAGAAAAATAACAAAAAATTATTCGTAGTGAATTTTTATATCGTAGTTCTAAGGAAGAAGTTTAATTTGTCAAATTTAACTTATAAACATGTCAAATACTAGATTTTAAATGGGTGCGCCATCAAAAGGCGGCAAAACTGCTTTTTCTGAAAAATACTTATTTTCCCCAAAAAAATTATTTTGTTCTTATACCATGTTCTAGAATATGTGTATGATGAATGGTATTGTAATAAAATTAAAAATGTGGCTATTAATATTTATAATAGATAGTTCATAATAGTGATATATTGTTGTTTAGTGAAACTCAGTATTGAGTACAAGACACGCTATTGAGGAAGGTTGTTCTTGCGTCCAACACAACCCAAGAATAGTAATTGCATAGACTACTAGCTAATATGGTGTTTCGTATATTGCAAGATAATATTGGTGTAGCATAAAAAAATACATCAATTAAATAAAAAAAAATCTATTTCTCATAAAATCTCTAGGAGTTACATTTCTACTCCTAGAACCCTTACACCATATATTATAGTAGAGAGGAGAAATAGAACCCTTCTAGACTTTTCTCAGACCATGATCAATGAGTATGATTTACATGTTTATTTTTTTCATAAGTTGTGATTATATATTTCAATATTATTAATAGATTTATAATTGTACCAATTTTAATGAAAACACCATTTTAATTATGGAATGTTAGGAAGAAAAAGGTAAATTACTTTAGTGTTTTTTGGTTGTAAAGTCTTTATACTAAATATAATATATAATTTCTCCAAGTTTTCATCCAAAAGTGATAATTTAATTTCCCTTGGATATTTTACAACTAGTAAATTATACATGACAATTTATAAGAGGACCATGATTGTGGAAGGTCCTTCAAATTTCTAATTTGATGAAACAGATCCAGACGAGCCTAAGAACCCTTTAAAAAAATTTATAGATGGCCATTCTAATTTAGATATTAATGAAGAAACTATTGATAATTCTGTCAAAACTGAATAATATGAATTTATTCATGAGGAACTATTTGAACATAAACCTATATAATAAAATAATGTGTCAAATACTTATATCCCTAGAACTATTACGAATCATAAAGATCATTACTTCGATGTTGTTATATATGGACAAGATAAAGGAACTCGTAATAAATCTTCTCTTAGAAATCAAGTTTATCATAAATATTTATTATCATAACTTAAACATAAGAATATCATATATTCTAATGATGATGAATTAAGGTAATGGAAATTCAAAAAGAGATTTTTCGATTTTAATGAAATAAAGTCTATGAACTAGTTGAATGACCTATGAACTACCTTAACACTGACACTAAATGGGTGTTTAGGAATAATGTAGATGAGTTAGGCATTATAATTAGAAATATATCTAGATTTATTTCATTAGGATGCACTCAAATAAAAGTTATTGATTTTGAGTAACCCTTTACACTACTCACTAAACATGAATATATCATAATATTTCTTTCTTATGCATCACATTTGGATCTCAAATTATTTCAAATCGATGCCAAGAATGAATTATTAAATGGTTTTATAGTTGATAATGTTTTATTCAACAACCCCATGTATTTTAAAACCCCAACCCTAAAAATCATGTATTTAAAATAGCAAAATATTTATATTTAAAAGAAAATCTCATAGATCTTAGTATCATAGGCTAAGATCAATTTTGATTTAGAAGGGTTTTACTAAAGTAATAGATTCACCTGTATTGTATATTAAAATAATTTCAAAATATGTTTTAGTAATAAAAAATATGATGATGATATTATCATTGGATCTTTATGAAATTTTTTCTGTACAAAATTTTCAAAATAATGTAAGATAAATTTGAAACATGTTCAATGTGTAAACATAAAATTCTTTAATATATTTAAAATCATTCATGAATTATTTTAAATCAAATTAAGTAAAATAAATATCATTTAAAACAAATTGGTACGTATATTACTAATGTTAGTCATGCTCCCATGAGTATAAGCTGTAAATGATATCTTGATGAAACTGGGAAACTAGTTGATCATACTACATACTGATGTATGATTAGAAGTCTAATATAAATAATTTCTATCTGAGTGAATATATTTTTTAGTGTATTTCTTTTTGCTCCTTTTCATTCAAACCTTAGATAATGACATTAAATTTCTGTTAAAAGAATATAAAAATTCCTAAAAAGTACAACCTATTTAGGACTATTTTATTCTAAAGGATAGACATTTGATATAATTATTTATTCAAATTTATAATTAGTGCTCATGTGTTAGATAAAAAATCACGTTAGAAACATGTCACTTTTTGGAAAAGTGTCCAGTTTCATGGTGTCATATGAAACTAAACATCATTGCATTATCCACTATTGATGTTGAGTACATATCTCCAGGAAGCTATTGTACATAGATTCTATGGTGAAAAAATATTTTGGACTATGGATATCAATTTTTACATGTCCCTATGAATTTTGAAAATAAATGTTCCATTAACATCTCCATAAATTAGGTGTCTCATTCCAAAACCAAACATATTGATATAAGACTTTACGTTTCTTAGATAATATTTTCCAAATTGTAATATAACTCATGAATTCATTGGATATTAACATCATCTTGCAGTAATTTTCAAGAACCCATTGAATTTTGAGAGAATAAGCTATATCAATCATAAACATTTAATGATAAATTTTGATTAAGTCTTTTATTTTCTAGTTTACTTTGTTTCTGGTAGAGAAAAATAAAAAATGTTTTAATAGCTTTAGGATAAACCATTATATGATCTAAAATTGGGAGATTTATAATTAGATGATCTACCATTGTATGATATAACAATTGATGAACTACCATTGGATGATATACCATTAGGTGATCTACCATTGGCATGATACCATTTGTTTACTACCCTACCAAACTCTGTATTTTTATATATTGTAATTATGACTATTATTTATATATAGTTATTTTTATAAATATTTATTCTCTACTTAAATTTTAATTATAAAATTCCTATTAAAAAATTACCCACTTTAGAATCTGAAATTAAAATCCTCTCTCATATGCGCCCTTTGAAACATTTGCCCCTTCTCTTTTAATCTGCGAGCCTCTGCCTTAAACCTTCACCCTTTAAAACCATTCAAAATGTATTTATTGAAGTATCTATGTGTTTTTACTGATGGTTCACATCCTACATTTAAATCGATAAAAGAATTGGGTAGTCCTATGGAAATGAGGAACCCCCCAACTTGCATCTTGAGTAGTGGTCTCTAAAAAAGAAATTTATGCTTCTTGGATGTATTTGATCAAGTAACTAATGTTTAAAAAAATCCATGAATAGGGATGGGATGAAAGAATTTTAAGGTATGATAGACAATTCTATAATATTTTGGTTTATAATTTCTATTTTTGTATCGATTATAACATTAAGTAAAATAATCCTTTAATCAAAATTGTGGTGGGAAGAAAAGAGTTTTTTTTCACATCAAAGAAATGGGATAAATGCCTCAATATTTTTCAAAAATGTATTAATTAGTATTATCATGTTTTCATTCCCATAAACTATGATAACATCAATATTAATGATGAAATTCTTAAGATTAATTGGAATGAAATTGTAAGAATATAGATGGTTATTAATTTAAATGAATAATTCAACATTCTTTTCAAGTTAATTCAACAAACTCAATGTCCTAGGAAGGGGTAATTATTTATTATGAGCTACCAAGATTTATTCAATTTGTTTATTTTGAAAAAAGGATAAAAAATTAATTCTATTAGATAGTTCATGGTTCACATGATACATTTTTTCAATTCTTTCTTGAACATCAATTGGTCTCTAAGACATTGAATGTCAATTAGAACACATGGTTGAAAATATAGGTTATGGAAAATGATAAAATCTATAAGAAATTCAATCCAGTTGAGAACCCTTATAGAGAAAGAGAATTGGTTAACCCTGGCCTAGACCAAATGAAGTTGTGGAATATTCTTTTGATGAAGAAGGTAAGGTTGATAATATTGTTAATGTTTAAGAAAAGGAGGCTAGAGATGAATCATATGGGACTGTACCTATTTAATTATAATAGAGGAGTGATCTTCATGTTGTTGAAAGTTACAAAATATTATTTAGATCTCCTATTAAACCTATATCTCTACCTAATAAAGAAATATTTTTTGATGATGATGGTGAATCAGAGGGGAAAAAAGTCTCCAAATGAGATCTATTGAAATGATCTACTTAATAGAGTCCATAATATGTTGTTGTTTTATCAATTGATTTAGAGTATGTTGTGTTCGAAATGATGTTGATCTATCAAATCCCTATCATATGGTCAGTGAGTCCAGTAGTTCTACTAGTGGGGAGAAGTAGGTCACTTCTCCAACTACTTTATGAATTCATGAATCTTGTGATAGAGATTAACCAAGTTATTCAAAAGTACATTCTTCTAGAAACCATGATGTTTCAGTTTATTATGATATCCATTAGTTTGATACACCAACTAATGGGGAGAATTCTCAAGGACCATCCATACTTGTCTTGACAAACTCTAACATAGATGATAATGGTGTTAGTGATGAGGATGACTTGGGTTTTCCACCAGATAATGGTAGACCAACCATATTAGTTTCTTAGGGAGATCCTAAGGGATATTTAATTGTATTAACTGATAAAAAACTAGTTTTCATAACCATTAGTTTATCAGATAGATTAAAATGACCGAGGCTTAACATACTTGGATATTGCACAATTTTAGATAAATATTCAGTACATCACAAAAAAACACTCTCGAGGACCATCATAGTTTAGTGTCATTGGAAACTTGGAAACAAAATCTTCTATAATGATGAAATATCTTCAAAGTCTCTCATAAATATCCACACCTTTTTTACTTCTACCTAAAACCTTTCATCATAACCAAGGGAAAGGAAACATTGAAGGGGTGAGATCAGATGCTCAGTAAGGGTAAATAAAGGAAATGTTTAAGCATAACATGAAAAAAGGTTATGGATCTTGATCACAACATTTGAAGATCATACCCTATATATAAAAGATCATATTACATATTGGAAAATAATAATATAGGGATCGTAGAATAATTAATAGAATAAGTCATGAAAGTACAACATATGAATAAAATATGGAATTTTTGCTGAAGAATAAGCCTATAATATGATTTTTATAGTAGCCAATGCATCACTAACAAGACCATCTTGGTATTATGGGTTCACTACCCGTACTAACTTTGTATTCATGGTCACTCCCATGGACATATTAGTAGCATGCGTTCACTCCTCATACTATCTAGGTAGTCATGGTTTACTCCCATGTCCATATTAGTAGTCATTGTTAATTCCCAAGACCATCTTAGTCTATCTCATGAGATATAAATATTTACCCAATGCATTAGAGGGAGATATAATTCTCCCCAATATGAAAAAAATAATAATACATACAAGTTCCATAAGTTCATAAATAATCATATCATAATCCATGAAATGAAATGGGTATTATTAACTTGGAATCATATCATATCCAATGTAAAAATGATAGGCTTTATTATCACTTCATCAAAAGCATAACCCGTGAAAGGGAAATGGGTTTCATAAACATATAACATGTGAAAGAGAAATGGAATTCATAAACATATAACTTATGGATGAGAAATTTCTTCATAATGATATAACTAATGAAAGATAAATAGGTTTCATAAATAGACAACCCTTGAAAGGAAAGCAGTTTTAATAAAGACCATATCATTAAGTATAACCCCTTCCTAGAAATAATATGAATTGAACCTTTAGATCATTTCCTAGAAGGTAATTATTAACATCAATAGGTGTCCTCTTAAATGGAAAATAGTTTTGAAATATCTTTCAAAAATGTTTCTTGAGTAAAATCTCTTTTCTTCTTTGAAAAATGATGTTTAATACATAAAACCAAATTATAATAATTTTCCTAAAAAATACCTTTAAAACATATAAAGAATACTTGAAATCATTTTGTATATAAAATAAGCTTCAAAACATTTGAAAACATTTTTCTTTAAAAACCCTTTAAAAAGATATAAAAAACATGAAAAGTTTTGGAAACCCTATTTACATGAAAACAAATGAAAGTATCTTGAATATGTTTTGAAAATTATATCTTTGAAAATACATCGAGAACTATTATATACAGGTTGAAAAAAGTTTAAAAATAATTTTCCCTGAAAATCTATAAAATTAGGTTTAAATCCTTTTGAAAATAATTTTCCTAAAAATACAGTTTAAAAAAAATTAAAATTTTAAAAATTAAAAGGAAGATTCTAATAAATGAATGTATGAAAATATGTACATGTCATACGAGTTAAAAAGAAAATTACTTTTTCATGGTAAAAAGGCTAGAAAAATGTCTTGTTTTGAAGTCGATAAGAATATTCCTTGTAAGAAATTGAAAAAAAAGGATAAAATGTTCTTTTAAAGACTCAAGAATAATGGAAACAATATTATCAGTAACCCATTTTTAAAAACATGGTTTTGTAGAAACAAAGATTTCCATCCGAAGAGAAGGTAAAGATAGGATTTCTTAAAAACGTGTTCTTAACAATAATAAGTACCAAAGAGTAGAGGAAATGGTACCAATATATTAATAAATAATAAATAGCCATAGGAGAAAAAATTCAAGAATTTTCATGAGATAGATATCATAATATTTCATCAAAAGATGCATAAACATAAACAATCGTGAAAAGAGATGATATTATCTCAATGAACTCGTATAAAATGGTATCTTGGGATCATACTATCGATGTAAGAAAATGAAATTAAATAAAACTCAAAATATAATTAAAATAATTAAATTCGTGATTTAACATGGAAAATGTAAGTATATACACCTAAAAAGATAATTTAGGTTCATCATAAAACCTGAGTCTCAAAGAAGGAAAATTGAGGCAAACCTATTTCACCGATTTGGAAACATTTAAAACTTAATCCCCGTGGAAGAAGATCATAAAATCATTTTGTAAATACACATAAATTTAAGTATAAAATTCATATAATACAATCATAAGAAGTACATACACCACACAAAATAAAAGTGTGTCGAACATAGCATGTATCACATGGAAATGAAAAGTGAGATGAAATGCCCTTACATTGTGTCTTGAATCTAGTCGTACTCATTTAAACCACCTATATAATAAATATAAATTTCTTATACATATTTTACAAAACCATATTCTTATATTAAAAACCATATATGGTTTTATTAAAACCATATATTACCTTCTTTTTAACCATCTTATGTTAAGGTTTCACTTCGGATAATATTCTCTTTTCTCATCACATGTGTCTCAATTTGTAATATTGTTGGTCCTTATACTTATATCAAGATTCCCGAATGAATTTTTTTTATAAATATCATTGATATCCATTATATTTTAATTCTAATAATCTATAAAATATATAATTTCTTAATGAAATATTGTATTCTTGGGGATGATAATTCATAAATACACATTAATGATGTTTCCATTTTTTATTGTCACGTTGAAAGAAATAAATAAAATGAAATATATTTATATATATATATATATATATTATAAGTACTCGACCTTATTACATTACATAATCTTTAATTTTAATTAAGAACCCACACCCTTTAATATTGAGTATCTATTTTAGTTTATATGTGTAGAGAATTAGTACATAATACATTAATAACATTCACTATTTACACAAATTGGATACCATAAAAATAGTATTCAATTATTCCAAAATTTAAAACATTTCAAACAGAACATGATTTCATTGATAATTTTTCATAACATTTAACATGACTTCCTTATTTTTATTACACATCCTTATAACATATGAAAAACATTAAAAAACATGGGATTAGAACAAAATATTTGTAAGGGATATAAGAAGAGGAAAAAATAAAACATTAGCCCATGAATGTATGAAATCATTTTCAAAAATACATACTTGTCACCCATATATATGTAATCTTTAAAATAATATATTTCTATGATATTTCCAACATAAACATAACCAATTAATTGGAGGGAGATATAGGTCACACCCTTGATCATAAACAATTCCCAAGAACAAGAACATAATCATACTACATGAAAAATTGTATAAAACCATTCCATTTGAATTTTGAAAAACAAGAAGTTTAAAAAAGGATTTTATAAGAAAATTCACTTAAAAATAACATAAAATTTTTGTGAGAATAAATTTAATGAAATTAATATGTTTATACAATGTAATACACATAATAAAACATGATATAAAAAAATTTATAACATTAATGATCTTAAAACCACACAATTAATGAAGTTGAAATTTAACCCAACGATTAGAAATTGTGTTAAGAATTCCCTTACCTCAGGTTGGTCTTACTTAAAAAATGTCTAACCATTCCAAATAATGGCTAAAAAGTTTTTATTAATATCTTAATGAAAAATATTCATGTTTATAATACCTTATATGATAATTTCATTACACTATTTCACCCATTAATTGTTAGTATTTTGCTTCTTCCATTGTTTTGGGGGTGTTCTTTACACGATTTTTATGGCCAGTTTGTATTTTATTTCCTTGTCATTTGGGAAATATATTAAAAAAATTTAATGACATGGTATTCATATGTTTCCATAATATATAATTTTACCATAAATTTTTTTTATCATATATGATGACGAATCATTAGATAAAACTGTAATGATATTGTTTTAGATCTTTTTTTGCGATTCCTCGATAATCATGAACTTGTTTCATTATATAATATAATTTCATGAATAAAATTAAATTAAATAACATAAAATAGGTTAAATCATTCAATTTACATTTTATTTCAACCATTAAAAAGGTTTTATTATCATCTTTAAAGGAAGTAATGGAAATTGAAAACACGTCATCCACAATTTTGGTAATTGGGCACATCACGGATAGTGTTTTTTTAAATTAATAGGGAGAGGGTAGGGAAAAAATTGATGAATTTTTTACATGAAAATGAAAACATATATAATATATTATATTTTGGATCTTTCATTCATCTTGGATAAAGAGAATAGAAGATATTATAAGAAAATAAAAAGAATTCAAAAGAAAACACAAGAATAAGAAAGAGGATTTTTACCTATTGATATTTTCTCCTTGAGATCCTCTTTAAGGCCTTTTGTTTTGCCGTTTTGGTGAGGAAAAAAGGTTTTGGACTTGGGGAAGATACTTGAGGAGGGTATTTGGTAGAACATAGATAGTTCTCAGGGCTTCAGTGGTGTGAGAGGAAGAGGGGAATGGGGGTTGTATTTATAGTGGAGGAGAGGAAGGATTTTACATTACTTTAATTACTATTTTAATATATTTTTATTAATACAATAAATATTCATGATTCATGTGACCCCAAATAGTAATAATTCCATGATATTATGAACCAATTGGTATTACATCATCCATGGTGTCAAAAATAGTGTATTTAACTAATAATTTGAATATATGGTATTTTACCGTATTTCTATATTCATCAAACATTCAAGTATTTTAGAAAAAAACAAAAAATCACCATAACAATTTTTTGATATGTATAATTCCAAAATAAACTCCATTTTTGAAAATAATTTTCTAAATATGTTTAATTTAATTTTTATATAAAATGATAGTTTATTCGAAAATTAATAATTTTAAAACTATAACTCGTTTTTTATCACCATGAAAAATTAATCAAGATCACGTTATCTAATAACATTAAGAAAGTAAAATAATAATAAAATTTACAATTCAATAGTATAATATTACTATTCATAAGAGTATGTTACTACTCACAAAAAAAAACATGTCCGTTCTATAAGACTCCAAATAACTTACTACTCACAATTGCAGATAATAGTTTTCTGAAATTCAAAACATAGAAGTGAAAAAATTATGTTTAAAGGATAGTTATAACAACCTACTTAAAATAACATTTCATTCATTTAATTTGATTTTTTAAAACCTTGGGGTGTTACATTTTCCCCACCTTCTAGAAATTGTGTCCTTGCAATTTTATATACTAATTTATTTACCTATTAAACAAGTATTGATACCTTTACCTCATTTCATTTTCATAATTCCATGTTTCGTCTTCAACAATGTGGTTTCTTCAAAAAACTTTTACCTGGTAGATTAACTTATTCTTCAATACTTGGTCTCTTTGATCAATATTTTGAAATATTTTGTCTTCATAAGAAAGGTTCTCTTCATGTTGAACTACCTTAGGGATCAAAACATGAGATGAATCTGTCACAAACATTCTCAACATCAAAACTTGAAAAACATTTTGTACCTGATATAAACTCATAGGAAAAGCTACACGGTAGCATATTGGTCTATATTTTGCCATTATTTCATAAGGTCCACTGAATAGTGTACTTAACTTTCCTTTATTACCGAAATGCATAACACTTTTCCATGGTGAGATTCTAAGAAAAACTTGATCACCTACCTAAAAATAAAAGTCTTTCCTTCTATTGTCTGCATAACTTGTCTTCCTACTCTGAGCTATCCTCATGTGTTGATGGATCATCTTCAATTTCTCATCAACTTCCCCTACTAATTCGTGTCTAATCAACTTTTTTTCCACGAATTCATCACAAAATGATGAAGTTCGACACTGCTTCTCATACAATGCCTCAAAAGTTTCCATCTGAATACAGTAAAGAAAACTGTTATTATAAGTGAAATTCATCTAAAGAAAGATATTGATTCTGACTTCCATGGTATTCCATTGAACAAGATCGAAGCATATCCTCCAAAGTCTAAATCATTCGTTCTGACTTCCCATCTGATTGAGGATGAAAACATGTACTGAAATTTTATTCTATGCCCAAAAAATTCTAAAGGCCCATCCAAAAATTAGAAGTGAAATTGGGATCTCGTTAAGATACAATAGAAAGAGGAACTCCTTGTAATCTGACAATATCTTTGAGGTAAAGTTAATAAATCTAATCCAAATACATTGTATCTGGAATAGAAAGAAAATGTTCATATTTATTCAGTCGATAAACCATAACCAAAATCTCATTGTTACATTAAGAAATATTAGGTAGTCCCACCACAAAGTCCATGGATATATTATCTCAATTCCACTTAAGCACTATTAAAGGATGATGCATCCCCTTTTGTAACCACTGCTCTTCTTTAACCTATTGACATGTCAAACATTTCATAGTGAAATCTATAATATCTCTTTTCATTCCATCCCACTAGTAATACTCCCTAAGGTTTTTGTCAACTCAATACTACTAGGATGAACTAAAAATGGTGAACTATGATATTTACACAATAAATATTTTTTCAACTGAGAATCCCAAGGAACACACAATAGTTCTCTAAATTTCAACACACAATCCTTATATAGTTTAAATTCATTCAACATACACATTTTTACAAATTAATCCTTTTTTATGTAGCTCACGGTCTTCTTTCTGCACTTTCTTAATTCTATCGAATAATGATGACAGCACTGAACCCTAAAACAAAACATAGTTATTTATTGATCCAACAACTTCTAAGCCAAAATTCGTTAAATCATTAATCAAAGGATCATATTCCAAACGTAACATGGTTAATGATATGTGATGTTTTCGAGTCAAGTAATCCGCCACTTTTTTTCTTTTCATAGATGATAATTGATTGTGAAATCATAATCCTTTATTAGTTCATGCCATCTTCTCTACCTCATGTTTAATTCCTTCCAAGTGAATATATACTTTAAACTTTTATGGTCAGTATATATTTGACATTTGGATGCGTATAAATGATGCCACCAAATTTTCAAAGAAAAAACCATAGCATCCAATTCCAAATCAAGTGTGGGATAATTTAACTCATGAGGTCATAGTTTTATTGAAGTAAAAACAATTACCTAATCATTCTTCTTTAAAACACTACTAGTTCCCTTATATAAAGAATCAATGTAGATGAAAAACTTTCCATTTCGGGAAGGCAAGTCCTAAACTCGAGCATCCACCAATATCTTCTTCATTTCTTGAGAACAAATATCACATTCTTTTGTCCAAACAAATTTAACCCCTTTTACTGTTAACTTATTTAGTGGTCTAGATAAAAGTGCAATTATTTTAAAAAACTTTTGGTAATAACATGATAATCCTAGAGAAATGAAAATCTCGGTAACATTTGTTGGTCTTTCCCATTCATCTGTCACTTTTTTTGGAAGGATCAACTGTTATTCCATCATTATTTATAATGTTCCCCAGAATAGAAATTTTTTTCAAACAAAAATCAAAAATTTTGAATTTTCCTTATAGTTTTTTCCTTTAGGGTTTTTAAAACAACCTTTATATTTTTTAATGCTCCTCTTTACTCATTGAAAATACCATAATGTCATCAACAAATATAACCACACACTTATCTAAAAACTCATGAAATATTCTATTCATAAGATTCATGAATATAATAGGTAAATTAGTTAACCCAAATAGCATTACAAAAAATTCATAATGCCCATATCTAGTAAGAAATCTATTTTTGGGATGTCATCCTCCTTCACCTTTAGCTGATGGTATCTGAATCTCAAGTCAATATTGGGAAAGTACTGAGCACCCTATAGCTGGTCAAAAAAGTCATCAATATGAGGGAATGGATACTCATTTTTAATAGTGATTTTATTCAAGGCTCTATAATCATTTAAAAGACTCCTGGGACCATATTTCTTATTAATGGAAAAAATAAGATCACTCAATGGTGAAGTGCTAGTAAAAATGAATCCTTTATCAAGAAATTTCTGAAAATGATTTTTCAGTTCAATAAGTTCCATTTGAGAAATTAGTTATGGGGGGTTTCAAATTGGATTAGCATTAGGATATAAGTCAATTTTGAATTTGACTTCTTGATCAGGTATAACACCAGCTAACTCATCAGGAAACACATCAATATATTCAATTAACACTAACACTTCATTAATTAGAGTAGTTCCCTTGTTTTCAAAAATATGATCTAGATAAATTTAATTTCAATATTTCAATAGTTTCTCAGCTTCCTGATATGTAATCAATTGTATGGTTTCATTATTGTATACAAACTGAAACTCTTTCTGAAACAACTTAATTAGATCTAAAATTAATCTTAGAATGATAAAGAGAAATCCAATCCATTCCCAGAATAAAATCAAACTCTAATAAGGGAAAAAAACAAGGTTTATAGGTATTTTATTTCCACATACCTAAACAGAAAGAGTCTTGTAATTCCTCTTAGTAATAATATTCCCCCTGCTGCTTTAAAAATAGTTTATGGTCTCATTTGTTGAGGTGATATTTCAAATTTAATAGAAAATTCACTACAGGACAATTCACCATTCGTGGTAGTTTTTTTGGGTATAGCGGCGAGATTAAACCACTGCTATATGCTTCTCTGGCGGTTTCTGAAAACCATTGCAAAATTGTGTGTCATAACACTATTTCTTGTGGTTATAGACGTTTTGTGGCAGTTTTTAGAAAATGTCATAGATAGCGTATTTGGTGGCGGTTATGATGCTTTTAGCGGCAGTTATATCGGCCAGGGGATTAATTTTTTTAGTGGGGGTTTTAACCGTTGCTAAAAAAATGTAAGACCATGGTTGGGAAAACCTCTATTAAAAGCTTCATAACAGCTGAGAACTTCACGTGGAAGATTGGCCACTATAGCTGCGGTTAAAACCACCATGAAAATTAACACCGTAGCGGCGGTTATAACCACCGCGAATAGAAAAATGATGATATTTATTGACGGTTATAACCGTCTATAATTGAAAAATGATGACATATAGTGGTGGTTTAAACCGCCTCTAAAACCACTTTTATAGAAAAAATAGCAGCTTATGCATCTTCTCTACCAATTCCCTGAAAAAAACAATTATAAGAATACCAATGAATCATGTTTGATCCTAACATCATTGAAAACTGATATTTATGTATCTCCACTAACACACATTGGTGTGAGGTGTTATAACCACCCAACCATACCACTTATAATCCATAAAATTTATTTTTGTTCATCACTTGTAAACTGCATTGATCAATGAAATATGATACATGAAATTGATCTATGTCTCCCATTGAAAATGATCTCTCATATACTTCACTTGAAATAGTGAAACAACCCATCCACCTAGATGCCCCATGCTTTGGTCCAACACATATTCTAGTCATTTACCATATGAAACTTATAGATACTTATTCAAGTTATGGTACTAAATCATATATTAAATGTTTTATCCAATACCAAACTTTACAATTGAACCCTGGAAGATATGCTGACCTAAGAACCACAAAAAAATTATAATCATCATCTCTACAATGATTACCTTTCCCTAATTAAATTCAGGTATTCTAAAACATCCAATTTCATAAACCCAAATTCAAAAAGAATAATCTAAACCAGACCACTACATGTGAGAAATAAAAACCTTTCACCCCTATGAATCTAAGTTATAGTCTTACAATTTTGACACAACCAAAAAAACATACATTATCTATTTCATAAGTCTTCTAACTTAATATGAATACTGAAACCTAGAAACCTGGTCCAATATGCATCCATGTATCAAATTCCCATACATTAGTAGTTGAATAACCAAAACATATATTTAATATATATCTAATTAAAGAATGTTTTCCTCTCCCATAGAGCAGATATGTCCACGCATATAGGCTTCTTGTATCAATGTACCCATAAAGAACCACAACCATTTTCAGTCTATATTATTCAAATTTAAAATATTAGATAATCTATATATTTCACTCAATGAAGGTTTGGAATAGAAAATATAATTATGATGGATTTACGCTATATAATTTCAACGCCATTTATCCTTTATACTATTATCCATAAATCAAAAATTCATCTCAATACTGATATGCATGAGGCCTTTCTTGACGCATTAAAAAATACCCACCCCATGAGCCTCACTTTTGAGACATTAATAATTACATAATCAACATAACCAATATTCAAAAAAAATCATGTTCACAAGCATAGTATTACATGAAACAACCCAAAATCTAGTGATCACTATCACTACCATGTGATTTAGGTATTCAATTCCACTACGAATTATATCTAACTTCATTAGTAGTTTCAAAAAATATATTGTCTTCTAATATCAAATAATTTCTATATTACCACTAAAGACATCACTAATCAATCCAATCCACTCATATACTTTCTTTCATGTTAAACTCACCAGTCACTTAATCAGTTCCCACATCATACAATAAAAAATATCTAATAACCATATGTTGGCTAAAGAATTATTCTATTCCAAGTTCAACACTCATATACGAGACAAGGTGTCATGAACCTTAACACATTCATCTAGTACCCAATAATATCCTAAGAGTGATCATCTGTAATGTTCATCAACACTCCACAACATATCCCCATGAAATGAGGAAGGCTAATGTGTCATGGACCCATAACAATGTGCAGGTACCTCATAGCATCTTATACCACATACAGTTCTCAAGGGGCTAAATATAAATTACTTTTAGAAATCCAAAAAACTATGGATGAATTATAAGATACAAATATTCATTAACAAGGTCACCATAACAAAACACTAGGAGTCACAATACCTACATACAGTTCTCAAGGGACTAAACAGACCCTACCCTCTCCCCTAAACTAAATACCAAAACCACTCAGAGTGTTTCTCATCCCATGAACACTGGATTACCATGACATTCCTCAACCCTTTCATGGTTACCTGCATAACCACACTTTTTTTATGTATAATAACATAATTAATATATATGAGAATACACTATATAATATGCATACCATGACATTCCACAACCCATTCATTCCTAATTTTTTTCTTATTCTTCACAATGGTAAAGTTGTTGGAAAGAGAGTGGTTGGTTCTGTTAATGATTTGGTAGGGGAATGATGTAGGCTATTGTGTCCTTAATATGCACACCATAATCAATAAATCAAGACATAAAAGGAAACATCAGAAATCAATAAAATAGATAAAAGGAAACAAGACAAATCAAGAAAATGTTAGGTCATGAAAATGTTTGGTGGAAACTTTGTTCCACACATGGTGCATATAAAAACCGACGATGAACACATATCTTCACCCTCTTCAACTACAATATATCAACAATAAAACTAATCACTGTCCGATGATGAACACATATCTTCACCCTCTCCACCTCCATCTCCACTTTCGGCTACCACCTGTAAGAACATTATATTGAAAATTAAATAGTGTTGCATATTTATATTTAAACATAAAACCAATAAAAGATTGAGAACTAAATGATTTTGAATTTTTTATTATTTATCTGCTCACCACCAGTCAATAAAATACCTTCTAATTTGTTGACGTATATCAGTCAACTCTTTCTGCAAAGAGGATATCTGATTCCCCTGCTTCTGAACTGTGTTTCTTAGAGAAAAAATCTCTTTCTTAGCATCTCTGGGTATGGGATGAATACAACCAAGAGTAGATGCAGCTGAAATCCCTAGTGGCCTACCAAATACCTCAGATGGTATGGGTCCCAAACCCAGCCCGCGCACTCTACCAGGATGCTCCTTCCTAAGGACTTTAGCGACCGGGTCATCCTGGGAGACTAAGTAGGACTCCTCAGGATTAGAATCCCATAGTTCTTTAATTATTACCTATAAATCAAATATTAATATATATTAACATAGTAAAAACTGATAATAAATTATTATAATGGAAAATTGAGTTCATACCCCAACTTCTTTGGCAGGCTCATTAACAAAACCTCCATCATATTTTTTTGTGAACATACAACTACACTTCAGTTCGGGATGCTACGTTCCCTATACTATGTGACTGCATTAAAAAAAGATAAATAAAAAATTTAACATATTAAATAGATAATATTTTCCTCTAAATATTAAAATAATGAAAATTTTACCAAAGATGATCGGCTTCTAGAAAATCTTTTTGACCCTACAGTGTGAGGGATGACTTGATTTTCCCGGCTTGATGCATTCTTTCTTGAGAGATCCTGAAATAAATAAAATTTAATTTAATAGTAATGTATTCAATGTCATCTCCTCTTCATATACATGTATAAATTTAAAATGAGGTTAATATAATAATATATATATATAAATATCATTTACTTCACAACACGATGTCTATCAACAAAAACATTCTATTGTTCTTTGGGTACCACATTGGGTAGCTTCTCATACATTTGTTGGATGGTCAATGAAGTATTGTTGACATCGCCCCACAATCTCCATTTGAAGTCTTTCCATTTATTTCCAAGATTTTTCAACATCCACTTATTTGCTATCACATCAGCAATAGTAAAGTAGAAAAAATCTGTATACAGAAAATCATTTTGAACATATTTATAACATGGCATTCAATTACACCATAATGTATTAAAATTACCATTATTTGGGAAAAAAACTTTATTTTTCCCACTTGGATGCATATATCTCCAATAATCATAAGAAATAGGAAGGGAAATGAGCTCTGCTACCAGCTGGCCTAGAATTTGGCAAAGTAATCTCATGACATCATCTGTTGGGACCTCATATGAATCGAATGGGACAACTATCTTATCTTCATTCATATTGCACACATACGAACATTCTATATTTTTCTCCATAGTTGCATTTTTTCATCTTTAATGAACAAAATGTTAGTATAAAAATGTGAAATAAATTTATTTATATTAAAATTTGTACCTATAAAAGTAACCCTCCAGTATGTCTGTGATGAATTAGAAGTGGTGCGTCATCGCCTGACTGATGAGGCTGTTGAAGGGGGAGTTGATGAATCAGATTCTAAAGAGATGATCAAATAGGGTGTGAGAGATGGTGTAGGGGGAGATGGTTAAGTGGGTAGGATGCTGGTGTCTCAGATGTCATAGGGAGGGAGACAGATTGATCGTCGTCTGTCGCAATAGTGGATGAAATAGTGTATCTCTTATTCCTTGGCATTCTTGTGATTTAATCAAATAAAATTAAGTTTAGAAAAAATATTTCCAAAACATTATGTAGAAAAAAAAATTAAAAATGATAATAAATTCCTAGTACTAACAAAAAAAATATACATAATAATGGTAATGAATGAATGCATAAATGAAATAAGTGGTTTCTTAATGAATAAATAAATGTACATACAATCATTTTCCTCTTAAATACTATCTGTTTCCTACTCCATTACTTCATCCATTTCATTCATCATTTCTAGACTAATATTTTAAATATCATGATGGACAAATAATTCTACTTCTTATTGTTTATGAGATTCAATTTCAGTCGTCAAATCTTCCACTTCATCATCCATATCATACAAATCTCTTTGTATTACGTGAGCAACTACACTCCATCCTTCATCCACAATATCATTAACATAATATACCATTATTTCTTGTGATGATAAGATATATGGATCATGCAGTTCACCATCACCAATATCAATCAAGCGAGAGAAGTTCACATAAGTAAATTGCAAGGAATCTCTTTTAATACCTCTAATAATATTGACCCAATTCCATATGAATAAAAGAACTAAAAAAATTCCCATGGTATTTTAATTCAATAATATCATTCACACTTCCATAGTATTCCACTTTATAAAATGTAAATATACCACTATTCTTTTTTTTCAAACCCTCTTCTCGATCGACTGTATGAAATCTAAATCCATTCACATTGTAAGCATCGATCTTTCTAACTTGTTTAAGAGGACCTCGAGCAAGAAAATTAAAATCTACTAACAACTCTACTCGAGTATCAGTATTCATGATCTAAAAAAATAAAAATACATTATTATATTTACAAAATTTATGTATCAAACTAATATTCATATTTATTTCAATATTTATGAACTTACACGTCGTGCAAACCATTCTACAAGATCTTTATTAATAGCTTTCGTTATATCTTTCTCATTTCATGTTCAGCCTCTCATTTGTCTCTTTGTTTGTATCCTCAACTCTTCAATAAATGGATCTGCAATTTCACTATTCAGTAGCACATATCTATGTGACTGTAATAATTCCAATTCTGTTAGTGTCACATTTGAGGTCCTCCCAACTGAGCGGCCAATAATAGGAAATATTTTCGATTTCTGATGTATTTGAGATTTAGTCGATGTGTCATCAACACGTCCAACTCAATAAAAGCTTGTCTCAATATCATCCATGTGTCTAGATTAAAAGGTAAGACACTCCTCATCCAAATAGCCTTCAGTAATAGATCCTTCTGGTTGAGCTTTATTTCTCACGTATGATTTCAAATGCCCAAGATATTTCTGAAATAAAATAAACATAATTATGAATTTAATTAAGTTCCAAATATTTTTTACTTAACTAAAAAATTTATAAATAAAGTACCTCTCAATTTGATACATCCATCGATAAGGAATGGGGCCTCTTAATTTAGCTTCCTCAACTAAATGCACAGCTAAATGCATCATTAAAGTAAAAATGACGGAGGAAATATCTTCTCCATTGCACAAAGGGCCAACGAAAACCTCTCCTGGAGGTTGTCAAGCTGAAATGGATGTATAGATTTCCCACATAACTATCTGAAAATGTGCAGAATTGGAGTACAATAGCAGTAATATTTTCATGTAATAATGTATGCAATACCAATGGTAGTTACTATTTTAACAAAATATGTCAATCATGACTTTTTAATCCATGTAACTTATGATTCTTCAAGTCAACACACCCCGAGAAGTTACTTTAATACCCATCAGATACCTTAACATTCTTTAAAATTCGATGGAATGTATCTTTATCACTATTTTCCATTGAAAAAATTGTCGGAGGATTCTTTTCATTCTCATCTGGCCAGAGATCACGTTTTATGTTCTTTGCTTGTAAGTATTTACAAGCATTGAGATGATCCTTTGTCTTTCCATGCTCATTACGTAATGTGAAAATCAAATTGTCATAGACATTCTTCTCAATATGCATCACATCAAGATAACGCCACAACAAATTAAATTCCCAATATGAAAGTTTGAAGAATATACTTTTTTTATTCCATTATTGCATTCCGATTTCGTTTGACGATGCACTTCGAACTTGTTTCCCACTATTATTAAAATGACGAACCTTCGCTAATTCTATTTTAGCATTTAGAAGTTCTGTAAATATTTCATATCCAGTTAACAAATTTATAGGTGGTCTACAATCAATGAAACTGTTAAATTTGGATCTGTTCAGCCGAAATCTAGAGAGATTTATCGAGAAATATTTGATGGCACAAGAAGTACCATTTTTTACTGTGAGTTAGCCGTTTGGGCTCAAAATCAAAGTTACAAATAGTACATTCCAAACCCATGTAAGTGTATCAACCAGATAAATTTCCAAGCCTAGGTAAATCACAAATTGTCCATATTAAAGTAGCATGCATTTTGAACATTTTATTAAAAGAATCATCAAATGTCTCAACACCGTTGCTCCACAACTCCTTTAATTATTCAATTAAAGGCTACAAGTATTAATCAATAACATTTACATGCATTTGTTTTCCAAGAATAGTCATTGAAACGATACAATATTTTTGTTGCATACACATCCACGGAGGCATATTGTAAGGGATCAAAACAACTGCCCAAATGTTATAACTGGTACTCAAAGTCCCAAACGGTATGAATCTATCGGTAGCCAATACCAATCAAACATTCCTTGGATCATCTGAGAAATCTGGATGTAATGTATCAAATTTCTTCCATGACTGTGAATCTCATAGATGTCTCATTAACCCATCATTGTTATTATCTACAGAATGACACTTCATGTTTTTAGCGATTTTCAATGATGTGAATAATCATTGCAATCGAGGCTTCAAAGGAAACTAAGACAAAACCTTTACAGGTGTGTTCCTTTTCTTCTTCTTCATGAAAGTATGTTGATTCAGTCTTCCAACATCACCCATTGACTGTCATTGAGAAGAAGAACATTTTTTACAATCCTGTCTATCGGAATCCTCTCGCCAATAAAGCATACAATCATTGGGGCACACATGTATTTTTGTATAATTAAAACCAAACCACCTAACAACATTTTTCAAATCATAAAAAGACTCAGGGATGTTTGCTTTAGTAAATTCATTATGCAACAATTCCAATATCATGGACATTGCCTTATTTGTAAGTCTACATAGACATTTGATATGGTACAACTTCATTATAAAATAATGTTTTGAATGTTTCGAACATACACTATACAACTCTTGATTTCCATCGTCAACTAAATCATGGAAAACATTTTTCCACAGTGAAGTTTTCTCTTACATTAGTCTCCATAGAATAAAGAGGACGATCCACTGATATGTTACAATCTTGATATAGTTATCCTAAAGTCTCAAAAACATTACTTGTCTCATTACTATTTATAGCACCCTCATCTGGTTGTTCTAATATGTTTTGATGTTGATGGTGGTCTCTTACAGTGCCGAATACATCATTTATAAGGTTTTGCATTTCATTTTCCATTTTCAACGAATTTGGGAGGTCATTTTATGGATTGACATCAGTGCTCAGCCTTTCTGTAACATTGGATACTCCATGCCAAATCCAACGCAAATATTGATCAGGGAATTGCTTCAATATTAAATGTTCATAAACTTCAACTCTCTTCAACCATCTTCTAAATTTACATTTAGGACATGGAAATCTTACTCTACCTTCAATGGATTGATTGGAAATTGCAAAATCTGAAAATTCATTCAAATCCTTAATATACTGAGGTGTGTTCCTCAGTAAAGCGATCTAGGTTTTATCCATGTATATCACAATGTTACTACACAATATTAAAAAAATTAAAACACATAACTATTAATAAATAGAGAAATAGATTCATATATACTAGTTGAAAGAAAATATACAAATATGTCACATAACGTTTTCCTATATCAATAAATATGGTGAATCACCCACTAGTGGTGTCATATATATTAGTACCACCACAAAGGATTAGAATTAAATTGAGAGATTTGGGTGAGTGAACAAAGTCAACCCACATTAATCAACGTAAGAAAGTTGGAGGTTCCCATCTCCCATTAAATTAAATAATTCTAACCATTGTTGGGAGAGGCACAATATTTTGGGGGAGATATGATCCATGGGGTGGATGTGCTAATAAAGTACATGTTATTCAGCTAAAGGAAGATCTAATTAAATACAAAAAATTCATGATGTAAGTGATGTAATAATTATTTCAAGTCTCATTTGATATAAAATATGATCAAAACGTGTCATGGTTGATCATGACACAGCAAGTATTATTAAAAAACACTTTTTTTCTTCTTACAATCTTGATCTAGAAGTTTCATGATGAAGTAAACTCACTTGTTGAATCTATAATTACATAAAAAGGGATTATTCTAGAATAAAAAGAGGTTTACCAGCCTTAACTTAGAGAATCAATGATGTTATATTTAATCTCGTTTATAACTAGGGATATCAAGCACTGAATGTAGTAGAATTAGACCACTAATAAGAAGAAAAATTTAGAGGAGGAAGTAGTTATTCCCTTACTATCATTAGTGTGGTTTCATTGTTATTGGTAAGTTTTTATTGACACGATGAATCTAATTTTGAAGTTATATTGATATTGTGAAAATTGATTAATGTAGATGATAAAGACATCGCTTATGGTTCCATTCCTGAGGTATCTCACACATACCTAAGGGATAAATGTCTGTCAAGGGCCACATTCCCAACTCATAAGGTTTGGAGAACCTATCATTATTCATATAGTCCATATTGATTACTTATCGAGCAAAGGAACCTAACTTGGTTCCATACTGGGTCATCTATATGTTCTCATAGATTATCATACCATAGATGACCATTACCACACTGTCCCATAGCCTTGCCCCTAGACATTTCTTTATGAGATAATCAATTACCTAAAACAAGACCTTTATAGATAACTTGACCCATAAATACATGATGGACACCCTATTCGGGTTATAATTTCCCTATAGATAAGCCCCTCGCATATATAACATAGCCATTAATGGTTGTATAATCAATCCATCATACTGAAGGAAATTCTATGAACCCAACATGAATCTCTGTCCTCATGTCTCATAAGGTAAATAACTCATAGATCCCATTCACGTCACATAGTCAGCAACATGAAATTTAAACCCACACAATAAATGCATAACCATATCCTATGGTAATATTAGTCACAAACTACCTTGACCATAGAGTTATCCCCTTATGAAATATAATTCCATCCTCATCAAATACGTCTCTAGGAACCAACACCATCTCCATCCCCAAACTCATAAAATTACAACATATAATATAAAGAAATAATAATTAATTAATTGAATTAATCCATATTAATCCAATTAGTCAAACTTTAGGGATAGTTATGTATCATCACTGTAACTTCAAGCAATGGGGTATGGATCACTCTTGGAATACCTTTGAGCTCATTTCTAAACAAAACCGAAATCTATGAAGTCAATACATTAAATTAATTCATCCAAATTTTATGATAAAACAAAATAAATTATGGCAATGAATCAACAATAAAGAAACTACATAAAACCTTATGCATTTTTCCTCCACAAGATTCTTCTAACCATTACACACAAAAACATACCTAAATATGAGAAAATCACCGGTGGAAGGGGAGGGGAGCAGACCTAGGGTAGGAACTCGATGTGGTCGGGGAAGAAGTTGGGGTCAGGGGTGTCGGGGGGAGAAGGTGGGTCAGCAGCGACCGGTGGCGAGGTCAACGGCGGCACGGGAGGTGGAGATAGGGTTAGGGATCGTCGGGGGAAGAGGCATCACAGGGTCGGGGGAGAAGAGCTGGCTCGGTTGGGGGGGATGTGTCACTGCTATAAAAACATAAATGGGTTTCACATACGTTTTTAATTAACCTCCACTAAACCTTTTTAACGAAAGGTTTAGCGGTGGTTTTGTAAACTACCGCTAAAGGCAATTTATGTTGTAGTGATTCCTTAGAAATAAAATAATGTGTAAAACCCATATCATACAAATATTTAAAAAAATCTGAGTAATCAAAAAAGGAACCTGATACAACTTTAATGGATAACGTGATTTCCACTAACGTAGTGGTAAAGTATCTCACTACACCTTTCTAATTATGGTCCAGATTCTTGGCATCATTCAGATATCTCTTTGGGAAGGCATTTGAATAATTACCCATCTCACCACAATTAAAACACATTATAGTTTTCTTCTTTTGATTAGTCATAGGATCATTTTCATTATAGTCTCGGGACATATGTCCAAACTTATCACATCAATAACACATCCCACATTTGGTAAGGCATTCCCTAGGGTGCTTTTTTCTAAACTTTTCGCAACATGGAAACTGGAATTTCGTAAAATCATTTTTCTTTTATTGATTCTTACACATTAATTTCCATCAATACCTCTTCTTCTCATTGTTTCCAAATTTCACATGATCATCAAAAAAACTCAATCTCTACCCTATCATCACATCGTACTAGTTTCACATAACTTTTTAATTCAAAAAATTCGAATGTCCTTCAATACCTTTCCTTTAATCCTAACTAATAGTGGTTGATTTTTCTATCAATATCATGAATAATATTTGGAGAATACCTCACCAGTTAGGTGAATTTCTTTTCATACACAGACATTGAATCTTCATCCTTTTTCTTCAATTCAAGTAATTTTTTCACCATCATAAGTTGCACCACCTTTGGAAAATATTTCTCAAGGAATAGTCTTCAAAATTAATCCCACTCAAAAGCATCAATCCTCTCTTGATCCATGATATTTTTGAGCATTGACCACCTTTGATCAGTTTCACCTTCAAACCGACAAATGGAAATAATTACCTTTTCATTATCTGAACATCCCATAACATATAATATCTTTTAAAGGTCTTTAATCCATCCTTCAGCTGCTATTAGGTCAGAAGATCCACAGAAAGCAGGAGGGTGTTGTCTCATAAAATGTTCCATTATCATCATCTTCCTTTATGGTAGCTCTGTTTTTTTTCATGCATGGATGACAACAACATTTATTATCTATGTTAAATAATCCATTACTGTCACAAACATCTTGGTTCCAATCCCTACCACTCTATGTTGTAGATTCAGAAGCATGTCTTTTTTTCGGTGCTTATCTACTTCAGCTTCCCTGTTTCTTCTATGGAAATCAATTTTGAACAAAGATATCTTTGAAGAAGAAACATGGTAATCTATAAATTCTATATCATTTAAAATTAACCATTTAGTGAAAATAATTTATATTATTCTATTATCTTCATCATAACCCCTAAATTTATCTAAACCTTCCTCTGATAACAACTATAAGGGCCGGGCATTATAACATTACATAATCTTGAATTTTAGTCAAGAACCCACATAATTTAATATTGATAATGATTTTAAGTTTATAGATTTAGATAATTGTGACATAACACATTCATAACATACACCATTCATACAAAGTGGATACCATAAAAACAGTATTCAATTTTACCAAAATATAAAACTTTTTAAATAAAACATAATTTTCTGAAAAATATCCATAACATTTACCCCAAATACCTTATTTGTATTACACATTATTATAACATGTAAAAATCATTCAAAAACATAATATGAGCCCAAATTCTCAATAATGGATATAAAAAGAAGAAAAAATAAAACATTAGTCCATGAATGTATGAAATCATTTTCGAAAAGACATACTTGTCACTGATATATACATACTTGGTGAAACTAGATATTCCCACAAGATTTTCAAAAAACATAAAGAACATAAATAGAACCATAAAGTTATCTTGGGGAATTACTTATATAATTCTGTAACCCTCTTAGCTACCTTATAATTTGAAACCCTCATGGCTACCAAACACAGTAAGCCCCACGACTACCTTACAGTGTAACCATCATAGTTACACATATGGATGAACTCCACATTACACATACCCAATGAATTGGAGGGAGATATAGGTTCTGCACTTCATGATAATTAATTCCAAAGAACCATAACATACTCATACAACATGAATAATTGTATAAAAACATTCACATTGAATTTTGTAAAACTAGAAGTTTAAAATAGGAATTTATAAGAAATGTCACATAAAATTATCATAAAATTGATATGAGAATCGACATAAAGAGAGAAATATGTGTATAAACTGTAATAAATAGAATAAAACATGATATAAAAACATTCTGTCACACAAATGATCTTAAAACTACAAAAAATTATGAATTATAAGGTTAACCCATATAATTAAAATTCGGTTAAGGATTCCCTTACCTTAGGTTTTTCTTAATTAAAGATTATTTAAACCTCATTTATAATGGTTAAAATAGTGTTATTAATATATTAAAAAACATATTCATATTTATAATACCTTATATGATCATCTTATTACATCATTTCACCTTTTAATTGTTAGTATTTTGTTCCTTCTGTTGTTTTGTAGTTGTTCTTTACATGATTCCCATGGTCATTTTGTATTTGTTTTTCTTATCATATGGATTTAAAATTCCAGAATTTGAATTAAATGGTATTCATATGTTTCCAAAATATTGAATGATACCATAAATCACTATTTTATCATATATTATGATGGATCATTAGATAAAACATTAATGATATTTGTTTAGATCTTTTTTTACAGTTCCTCGATAATCATGAACTTATATCGTTATATAATTTAATGTCACAAATAGAAGACAATTACAAAGAATAAAATAGGTTACATAATACAATTTACATTCTATTTTGACCATTAAAAGTATATTATTATTAACTTTGAAGGAATTATTGGAAATTGAAAACACATCATCAATGATTTTTGTAAATCGGCACGTCGTTGATGATGTTTTTATTTTCAGACTAAGAGGGAGAGGACAGGAAGAAAGTTGATGAATTTTTTACATGAACATGAAAACATAAAGAATATATAATATTATATATCTTTCATGCCTCTTTGATTATGGGAAAATAAGATATTATAAGAAAATAAAAGGAATTGAAAATAAAACACTAGAATAAAAAAGGAGATTTTTACCACTTTATCTCTTCTCCTTGAGATCCTCCTTTAGGCCTTTGGTTTTGGCCTTTTGGTGAGACCAGTAGGTCTTGGACGTGGGGAAGATCCTTGGGGAGGTGATTTGGTAGATCTTATACAATTCTCAAGGCTTGATAGGTATGAGATGAAGTAGGGAGTGAGGGCGGTATTTATAGTGCAGTAGAGGAGGGATTTTATATTACTTTAATCATTATTTTAATATTTTTGCTTAAGACTATGAATAGTCTTGATTCATGTGACTCCAAATAGTAATAAATTTATGTGATTTCAAACCAAATGGAATTAAATTTGCCATGATTTCAAAAATAGTTTATTTAACCGATAATTCGAATATACGGTATTTTATTGTATTTCACTATTCATAAAAAATTCATATATTTCAAAAATATACCAAAAATTCACCCTAACCATTTTTAAATGTGTAGAATTCAAAAATGAGCTCCATTTTTTTAAAATAATTTTATAAATATGATTAATTTAATTGTTAAATTAAATCATACTTTATTTTCAAATTAACAATTTTAAGACTATAACTCATTTTTTATCACATTGAAAAATTAATCAAGATCTCATTATATTATTACCTTAAGAAAATAAAATAAAAATATAATTTATTATTCATTCAGGTAATATTACTATTCATAAGGGAATGTCACTATTCACTAAAAAACATGTTAGTTCTATCAGACTTCAAATAACTTACTCATCACAATTACATATGGCCATTTTTTGAAATTCAAAACATAGAAGAGAACAAATTATGATTAAATTCAAGTTATCACAATCTACTTAAAAAAATGTTTCATGCATTTCAATTGGTTTTAAAAAAAATGGGGTGTTACATATTTAATATCCTTAAAGTAGAATTATAATTATATATATATATATATATATATATCATATAAGTTCACAAAACCCATCCTTAATACATTCCATGTAGTGTGTGAATAAATCACATCGCTTTGAGGGGGTGGTAGTCCACACTTCCTGAAACGAAATTATCGTATTTACACCAAATGGAATGTAAAAAAAGATATGTGTCATAAAATGAATAAATAATCATAAATACATAATAAATATAATATATAATATATATAATCATATTTTACATCATAATTTCCACCATTAGTGGTGGTTAGTAAAATTGAATGATCATCATTATTTGAGGTGGAAGTTCACTGTACACATAAATAGTATGTTCGTTATCCATTAGATGGATTTGTGTGTAACTGTAAGTCAAACCCTTATCATAAAAAAATACATGTATATTTAGGATACTGGTTTTGTTATACAATCATGTAATAAATAAAATGGTGGGTTGGAGAAGGAAAATAAAATAAAGGGGCTTCAGAGAAGGTGTTGCCTCTTAATCAGGTCACTTCTTTTGGTTTATGGAAAAAGACTTCATTAGAATAATTAATTCCCTAAGCGGTGATTAAATAAATAATGGAGGGATTTTTCAAAGTTTATTTGGTATATATTTTCTAAAACAATGTGGTTTGAGAGGTGTGAAGGAGAAGGAGAATTGGTGGCCTTTTATAGGGAAGGGAAAGGACACACTTTCCATTTTTGAAAAAAAGTTAGGTGTACCCTAGATTTTACGTATAAAAAGTAATACCAAAACAAAAAATAATAATAATTTAAGGATAATTATTGAATGATTTTCATAAAATGGGAGTTTGAAAAGATTCTAGGTCACTTTGGGTCTTATATTTATGGTTTACTCCTTTCTAAAGCTTAATTGTACCTAAACCAATGTAATTAATTTTAATTACTTTCACTGATATTTTTTGTCAAAAACAATTTTGACAATATTATAAATTTTAAATTATTATTATTTTTTTAAATATGGAATCCAATTATCTAAATTCCAATAAAAAAAACCGTAATAAATTAATTTGAAATTAATCTTGTTGACGGGATGATACTACGGGTTTTAAAAGTAAAAAATTTAAAATTCTGCTAGGTTTGTGTATCCAATTTAAATGTGAAATTCATTAAAATGACCTAAATTGGTTTAATTGGTAAAAATATTATCTAATTAAACTCTTAAACAAATTTAAAATATAATTCATTCTTATAAATAAATTAGATAAAAAAAATTTAATTAAAATCCAGTATTATTAACTATTCATTAAAAAAATGAAAACTTACATAAAAATACCAAAACAAGAATATCCAATCCTGATTTTTATGTTTTTATTCCAAATTTAATTTTTATTTTGATATATTAAATCAATAAAAGTACGAAAATTGGATTTAAAATGTGATCACCATTAAAAGGTGTTAAAATTTCCTTTATAAAAAAGGTTTTTATTCATAAAATTAGGTTTTCTGTTATCTTATGTCAATCCAAAATATTGGATAAACCCCAAAAAATGTTTAATTAAATATATAACATATATATTTCATGAATATTACTCATTAATTATAATTAATTTAATTTATTATGGTAAAAAATCATTGTGACTATAAAATTATTAATATTTTATTTTATTTTCAATCGGTTTTCATATTCATTAACAATTAATTCATAACCTATGAATTTATATTATATTTTTTAAAAAATTATTTTTTTATATATTAGTTAATATTTTTCATAAACTCAAATTTAACTTATAGGTTATATCTTATTATATTAAATAATGATATTTTAAAAATATATTATTTTTCGGTAGAACATGTTAATGTGTGTTACACAAGTCATCATGGAAAGTCATTATTGCCTGTAACGCATGCTAACCTCAGTGTTCTATTTTGATCAAGCTAAAATTTGACTTGTTTTTTTTCATGATTAACTTGGTGTTGGGTATAACACAAGACAAACATAGTGATTTAATATAAAATAAACTATTTTTAGTGTTATGTGAAATAAAAAATATCACAAATGTTAAATTAATTCGAAAAAAATCAAAAAAATATCAATGTGTTACATTCCACCAGCCACTTAAGATGAATTTCTCCATAAAATTTTTTCAAGGTTATCTATGGTTTAATACTTGAAAGTTTAACTCAATGAATACCACAACATAAAAATGGATAATAAAACATCCCTTAAAGAGTGAATGTTAAAACCATAATAGTTACCCAAAGTAACATATATCTTGGATTCTATATAGGAGAATGTATGTTGGTAGTGAAGTTTGGATATGTAGTAAAAGAATATATATTCAGAGGGAGTTATTGAGGTCATTATCCATAAATAAGTGAATGATCAAAGAAAAGTTGAGGTCCTCAATGACATAAATTTATGATGACTTAAAAGGTAATTAGTTTAAAAAAATTCATGTATTAGGAAAATGCATTTTTTTTAATCATTATCCTAATGTTGAGTAATTATTTTATTGACCAAGAATATAATGATGTATACATACTTGTTATATTAATATAAAAACCATTTTCTAGTTGTGGTTTTATTAATTTCTAATCCATCCAATACTTCATTTCATGGACATCCAGAAATTAACTTTGCTGTCAGAAGTGAAAAAATTCAATTTTTGAAGATCTTAAGACCCATAAAAGAATGAAAAGTATAACTATTCGTCTATAAATATTCTTAAAAATAAATATGGTTAATACATTAATGTTTAAAATTAAAATTAACAATATTGTTTCATCATAAATAGTTATTCATCAAAAATAATTATACAATAACCAGGACATCGTGTAGGCTAGTGGTAGGCATGAAACCCTTATTGTCCCTAAAATATGTTTAATCACTAAATATAATTTTCACGAAATTTTTCTATACAAACACATAGTGTAAATACTTACACCTAAGATTAACTTAAACTTTTATTTAATTTTAAACCTTATAAACCTTCTCAAATATAAAAATACCAAACATCATAAATATATTCAAGAAATTATCTAAACATTGATCCCCTATATATCAAGAAGTATTTCTTGGTTGTCACATTCAAAACTTGTGAATAAGATCATGTTAAATTCTCTTGCAACATGGTAACAACCTGAATTACCAAATATACTTTTATAAAATATGCATGCTTCTTTATTCTATAGATTACTGGATATATTCCATAAATACAAGAATGATTAAACTTCATCGATGTTAACAAAACATACCTTCCAATAAGTCCTTAATTTGTTCCAAGGTTATAAGTACCATCCAATTTACTTATTCATATCACACATATTTTTATCTAAACAACATTATAATAACATAAGATACATATTAATTGTTATATTTTCCATAATCATGTTTTTCCATGGATATCACATTTCCATTATATAACTTTTCTATTCCATCATAACAATTCAACATGTTCTTATAAATACATAGATAAATACATAAACTGAAGAATCCTTATATATTTCACCTTTCATATAACTTAATTCTGGAATCCAAATACATAAAAAAATTTATTAATTCATCCTTAATCCATTTATAAGGCTACCTCATCAGAATACCTTTTTCCTTTCACATTACGTATGTAGTCTCCTAATCATAAATAATGTAACCATTACTCATACCATCTTACTGATAATCTTGAAGATCTTTCCTATTGGAAAATTAAGTTTCATAATGACCATTAATTTCATAATTATAACACTTAAACTTCGGTGATTTCTTGGGGAGGCAAATATTCTCATCCATTTTGTTAACAGAGCGTGTCACTTTTCCCATGCAGTCACTTGATTTGCATCCTTATTTACCACATTCGTAACATCTTCTTACTCCTATAATACATTCACATAGGTGATTCTTTCCACATTCTTGACACAAATGAAATCAAATATTCTTTCTTCCATAGTCCTCATTACTCTAACTCTTAGTAAACTCCTTCTTTATCTTCCTTGGTGAGTCTGATAGTTGGTTAAGGTACACCTTGTTAATCAAGTTCCAAGAAAATTGATTAGGAATGATCACAAAATATTTCAATAAATTGATCATCCCACTTAACATATCAGAAAAAAATAATTCATTACATTCGACATTAATCACGTTCTTTCCAGTTCCCACTATTGACTAAAACCAGAAGCATAGTGAGAGCATTAATTATAATAGCAGAAAACCACATATTCATTAAAATAATTACATATTAGACGTATAAATAGTGACACCGTCCTTAATATATGACTCCCTTGGATCATACTAGGTTTTTTATATCATACTTATATTTAAATCCTTCATAATGTTTTGTAAAGTGTTTTTGAATTCTCAAAGTATTTCCTCCTGGAGTGTCAAACTAAGTATGTAGAAAGTCCTGTTGTCATGTACTAGATTACCCTAAGTCAAGCCGATAAAATCTTATCAGAGTTGTTACCCATAGGTACATTTTTGGGAGAGACATGTCCAATTTTATTTTCTATAGATGGATGTATTTCCATGAAACCACTCACTTTATCCTTTACCAAAATTCCAAGAAATTTTCCTAAATATTGACTCATCCTTATACTTATCCTTAGAGACACCCCTATACATATACATAGAAATATACCAAGAGATATCACTAAATTTATCTCATCATAGTTTCCATATTTGGTCTAAACATCTCTTTTAATATTAACTATAGAGACTCAGGCTTAACATAAATCGATATTTTACCACTTTATAATAATGTTCAGTAAATTATAAAAATACATGCCCTAGGACCGTAATTGTTTATTGGCATCGGAAATATTGAAACAAAATATTATATCATTGTGAAATATCTTCAACATCTCCCATAAATATATTTACCTTTAGTACATCTACCTAAAACCTTTCTTAATAATCTAGATAAAAGAAACATAATAAAGGGTGAGTTAAGATGATCAGTAAGGGTAAATAAAGGAAATGTGTATAAATAACATGAACAAAGGGTTTGTAACATGATTGTAACATTTGAAGATCATACCATATATATTATATATCGTAAATAATATTAAAAAATTAAAATATATGGATCATAAGATAAGTAAAAGCATAATTCATGAAAGCATAACATAGAAATAAAACAAGCAATTGTGCCAGACACATAAGCATATGATATGATTTCTATAGTAGGCAAGTCATCACTTCCAAAACCATCTTGGTCATATAGTTTCACTCCCCAAACCATCCCAGTAGTCATGGTTCACTGCCATGGCCGTCTTATTAGCATAAGTTCACTCCTCCTACCATCTTGGTAGTCATGGTTCACCCCCATGGCTATCTTAGTATTCAAGGTTCATTCCCAAGACTATCTTAGTATCTCTCATGAGATATAAATCATTACCCAATGCATTGAAAGGAGATATAGGTCCTAAACATCTAATAATTAAATTATACATACATATTCCTCAAGATCATAAATAATCCAATCACATCCCATAAAATGAAATGGGAATTTTTAACATGTAATCATTTCATAACATATATGAAAAGACAATTTTCATAATCATTGTATCAAAAGAATTACTCGTGAAAGAGAAATAGATTTCATAAAAATATAACCCATGAAAAAGAAATGGATTTCATAAAAATATAAACCATGATTGATAAATTATATTCATAAAGATATAACATGTGAAATAGAAGCGGGTTTTATAAAGATATAACCCGTAAAATATAAATATGTTTCCTAAAGACCGTGTCATTAACCATAACCCATTCAAAGAAATAGTATGAATAGATCCTTTATATCATTTCCTAAAAGGTATGAGTAACATAATCATATTTCATTTTAAATGGAAAATAATTTTTAAATATATATCAATAACGTTTCATGATGAAAATATCCTTTCTTATTCGAAAAGGGTTTTTTAATATATAAAACCATTTGAAAATAATTATCCTCAAAAATACCTTTAAATATTATAAAGAAAACTTTAAATCATTTTGAAAACCTGTTTTCTTTAAAATATATAAAATAAGCTTCAAAACATATAAAAAATTGTTTTAAAATACTTTGAAAATATATAAAGAAATCTTAAAAATGTTTTGAGAACATTTTTACTTGAAAAAAAATTAAAGAAGAATTAAAATGTTTTGACATAAATTTCTTTGAAAATAAATTGAAAAATTATAAATAAGTATTGAAAAAATTTTGAAAAAAAATCCTTGAAAACTTATAAAATAAGATTGAGAAAATATTAACAACAATTTTCCTTGAAAGTATCATTTAAAAAAATTTCATAAAAATTTAACCTTTTAAAAATGAAAAGGATGATTCAAAGAAATAATTGTGAGTAAATCTATACATGTCGTATGTGGTAAAAAGAATATTCCTTTTTCATGGTAAAGTGGTTAGAAAAATGATTTGTTTAGAAAGTTGCATGAATATTACATTAAATATATTGGTAAAAGATAAAAAGGGTAAATGTTATTTTGAATTTAAAGTAGAATGGTAAAATATTTGTGGAAACCCTTTTTATAAAATGTGGTTTTGAAGGAAAATATTTTTCTGATCGAAGAGATTCTAATGTTGGAATTTCTTCAAACACACTTTCTAAACTATATTCTGTAACAAATATTGGAAGAAATGTTAGCAATATATCAAGAAATAATTAATAACCAATGGAGAATAAAATTCATTAATTTTCTTAAGATATTGATCATAATATTTCATTAAGCGAAGGATAAACATAAACAATCGTGAAAAGTGATTAGATTATCTCAATGAACTCTTATAACTTTGTAACTTGGGATCATACTATGCATGTAAGAAAAGGAAATTACATAAAACATAAAATATAATGAAGAGAATTAAATTTATGATGTAACATGTAAGTATATACACCTTGAAATGGAATTTATTTGCATAAAAACATTAGCCTCAAAGAAGGAAAATTGAGACCAAACTATTTCATTGATTTGGTAAAATTTTAAACATAATCCCCATGAAATAAAGATAATAAAATTGATTTGTGAATATCCATAAATTGAAATATAAGATACTTAAAATACAATCATGGGTAGTATATACACCACGATAAGGTAAAGAGTGGTGAACAAAGCATGTATCTCCCAAAAAAAATGTGAAATGAAATCCCATTACCTTGTTTCTTGACTCTCATCGTATTCATTAAAACCACCTATATAATAAATATAAATTTATTATAAATACTATATAGAATAATATTATTATATCTAATACTATATAAGTTTTTATTATGACCTTATATTACCTTCTTTTTAACCATCCTCTGTTAAGGTTTCTATTCGGATAATATTTTATTTTCTCTTAACATGTGTCTTAATTTGTTATATTGTTGGTACTTATACATATATCATGATTCCAGAATGTAAACCATGATATTAATATCCTATATATAAATTATATTTTTATTATAATAATCTATAAAATATATAAGTATGAAATGGAATACACCATTCATGGAGACGATAAGTTGTACATACACATGAAGGTTTTTTTTAGTTTTTATTATCGTATTGAAAGAAAGAAATAAAATAACATATAAGTATATATTTATACGAAATATCCTTAAGAATAATTATAATCTTATATATATCATATAATTTCACTAAACCCATCCTTAATACATTCCATGTAGTGTGTGGATGAATCACATCTCTTTGAGGGGTGTTAGTCCACACTTCCTCAAATGAAATTATCGTATTTATACCAAATGGAATATAAATATATATGTTTTGTAAAAGGAATAAATTATATTAAAAATTTAATATATATAATATATAATATATATATAAATATATAAATATATTTTCCATCATAATTTCCAGCATGATAGGTAGTACGAATAATTGAACAATCATCATTTTCAGAGGCGGATGTTCTCCACAAACATAAATAGTATGTTCGTTACCCATTAGATGGAGGTGTGTGTAAGAGTAGGTATAAAACATAGAATAAAAAATCGTATTATATTTTGAATAATTATTTTTTATAAAATTATGTAATAAAGAGAGTGGATGGGTGGAGAATGAAAATAAAATAAAGGAGCTTGAGAGAAGGGGTTACCACTTAATCGGGTAACTACTTTTGGTTTACGCCAAAAGGATTCCTTAGAGGACATTATTACAAAATGGAAGCTTTAATGATGAAGTGATAAATGTTTTTAAGTCTATTGGTATGATATTTGATTAACATAATAGGGTTTAGAGATCGTAATAAGAGGGAGAGGTGGTGGCCTTTTCTATGGAAGGAAAAGGACGTATTTGGTATTTTTGAAAACAATATAGGTGTACCCAATTTTTACCCAAGAAAGGTGATACCAAACCAACCAACCGAAATAATAGAAGGTCAATTTCAGAAAAATTTCCATAAAATGGGTGTTATACGATTTACTAGGTCATTTGTGGTCTTAAATATATGTTTTAATCCTTAGTGAAGCTTAATTTCACCATAACTGAGGTAATGAATTTTAATGATTTTCCCTAATAATTTTGGTCAAAAACAAAGTTAAAATTATTATAAATTATAAATTGTGATGATTAAAAATATAGAATTAATTTTTCCAAATTATGATAATAGTTTTAGAATAAATTAACTTAAAAATAATCCTACTAACGACACAACACTGCGGGTTTTTGAAGTAAAAAATGATTGAAAGTTTGCTAAGTTTTTATATCCAACTACTATGTGAAATTTGTTCCAATTAAATAAATTATATTCATTGATAAAAATATTATATGATTAAACTTTTAAACTAATTTAAAATATAATTTAATTGTATAAATTAATTTTATGAAAATGAAGTTTTGAATTAAAATCTAGTATTTTTAACTATTCGTTAAAAATAAAACCTTAGAGAAAAATAAAAAAATATCCTAAATATATTTTTAGGTTTATATTTTGAAGATAATTTTTTTTTTACATATTTAATCTATAAAATTTACAAAATTGGATTTAAAATGGGTTATCCATTAAAAGGCGTTAAAAATACCTTCATAAAAAATATAGGTTTTATACATAAAAGTAGGTTTGTTCTTATCTTAGGTTTATCCAATATATTTAATGAATACCCAAAAAAATTATTGAATATATGATATATATATTACATTAATAGTACCCACTAATTTTAATTCATTTGATTTTTATGGTAAAATAGAATTTTAACATAAAACAATTAATATTTTCTTTAATCTTCAATCGATTTTCATTTTCATTTCTAATTAATTGATAACCTATGAATTAATCTTATATTTGTGAAAGAGGTATATTTTCATAAATTAGCTAATTGTATTCATAACAACTAATTTAAATTCTTGTTTATAACTTATTATTTTAAAAAATAATGTTTTAATAATATATTATTGTTTGGTAACACTATGTCATGTGTGCTATACAAGCCATCAAGGAAAGTCATTATTGTGTCTAATGAAATCTAAACATAGTGTTCTATGTAGAGAAAGAAAAAATTTATGTTGTGTGTAGTTTAAAATTAACATAGTGTTGCATATAACAAAAGCCAAAAATTTCGATTTAATATAAACTATAATAATTTAAATGTTATGTGAAATGAAAAATATCAAAAAAAATTAAATTAATTCTAAAAAAGATATTTCACAATAAAGTCCAATGGTGATCAAATTTATAACCTTATTAGAGAGTTATTGAAAGAGGCTAAAAGTGATAGACAAACAATCACTTAAGCTATCAATTATTATCATTCTAGTATTTTCACTAATAATGAAATCAATTTACATTTTATGTTCTTGTATAAAAATATAAGGATACATCATATTACCATGGACATCACAGAGAAAGTAAACAACTTGAAGTCTTTAAACCCTATTCTCATGTTGTTTATTGAATAAAAGGAAGACATTTTCAAGGCTATGGATCATGTTGATAGGGTGATCACATAGTTTTTTTGAGTTGGTGGAACTATTTATCTATAACATGATAACTAATATCATTGCACCTCCAACAATTCATATTACTACCTCTCTTTATACACCCATATAAGAACCATTTAAACCCACTTTTATAGAATGTAGTCTTTTGGAATTACAGCTAGAGAAGTTATGAGACATATCATTCCAGTTGTCTTTAATCCTATTTCACCTCCTCATTCTTCCACTCATTACCACTATTTTACTAGAAAAGAGAATGACCTAGTTAATCATACCTCTATATGGGATGAGGAGTCTTTTTTAGACCCTGATTGATCTTTGATATAGACAATATTTTTTTATTTCACATTACTAAGTTATTATTTAAAAATAAATGTTTAATGACAATTATCTTTTATTATTCATAGTTTTTTCTATGTTTATTTTTTTATTAATTCAATATTTTTTATAATACCAGAAGTTGGATAATGATTGTATGAAATGAATGAAAGAGTGTATGGAATGAATCATGAATATGCATTACATTTATAGACCTTAATTTTATAGAATATTGTGTAAAATTTATTTATTTGTAAACATGTTTTGGATATGTATTTGAATGTCATGATTTTAAATGAACTAAAAGAGAGAGAATGCTGGATTAGATTAGAAAATCCTTATTTTAATGATCCCAAATATTGTTTATAATAATTCTAATGACTATAATATTGTATGATAGTCAAGTATTTTCTGTCAAAATTAATCATAATATTCTAGGTCATGATCAATCATGGATATCCAGTGTTAGCTATATCAATCTAGCACCAGTTCAAAAATATCATTCATTAGATCAAGAGATAAACCTCTCAAAATATAAACAACCATAAAAATATACCACAACGATGATCTACTATCGGATAGATCTACCATCATTGATCTACTACCAAAGATCTACCACCAGCTTGATTTCCCATCAGAGACCTAAATCAAGATGTCTAAACCTATAGATATAATGTTATTTATCTACAATTTATGATCTACTTCCAATTAATGATACCATTAGTTATTTCTATCATCAGATAAGAAGTTGCCATTAGAGCTTATACTATCAGTTATTCCTTTATACTCTAGATGTTCAAGAATAATATTAAAATTACTTCTCCAATGGGTAGTTTAATCACTCATTAAAATACATTACCCGTGGATTTTAGAATGATTATTCTAAAACAATTATGGTGTTTTAGAAGTCCAAATCATACTTTTAAATCATTTTCTCACAATTAGGTTTTTTTCTTGTTCTATTATTATCCTATAATTGATAATTATACCAGCTATAAGGCTATAAATTATAAATATCACATCTTGTATGTTAGTGTCTTTAACATGAATGAATACCCATTTATACGCTCAAATAAACTATAAGATGGAGATACATTGATACACATGTGGGGGGGGGGAACACTAATCGAAATACTGATTGAGAACAATGAGCTTTCTAGATTTCCAAGACAGTATGATTTCTTTCATTTCTGTGTAAACTCATTTGAATATTATTAATAATATTTTTAAAGACATACAAATAACAATAGATATATGAATATAACTACACCACAACATCAAATATAACATTTTTTTATTTTTTTTATGTAAAAAAATTTAGTTTTGTTTTTTTTTTCCCTGTTTATTTGCAAAACGAAATATCCTACACTAAACTGGAGAGTTTAAGAGAAACTCTTCCAATCTAATTCACAGTATGCCCATGTATAATTGTTCATGATTTCATGTGTGACATGGGCTAATTTTCTCCAATGAAGAAGTGTGTAGGAGGATTTTTTATAGCCTAGATTGTCTTAGTAAGGTTTTTTTCAAAAACATGATCCATTTTTTGGATCAGTTTATTTTACAATAAACAACATATCATTGGACTATTTCAAAGAAGATATTGTTATGTCTTGAAATGATATTGAACCCCTTGTCTATTCCCACAGTTATTTAACTACTTTTCCATATTTTAAATAAATAATATATTATTTCTTATAAGACCATTTAATAAAACTTTACTCTAATAGTTGGATTTAATAAGTTCTTAATATAAGGTGTTTGTTACTAGAATATTCTCTTAAAAAGTTAAAGTGTTTTAAAAAATTATATTAACTATGTTTTTATCAATCTATTGAGAACATTTTTAAAATAACAAAATTATATAAATATATAATTTTAGTTAACTCGGAGTAATTTATAAATTTGGGAAAATATTTTTTAAATTGTTTTTAACATAAATTCTTGAATGGGAAAATCAATCCACCCCCCCCCCCAATAGTGTTCGATTGGGTCCAATATTACTATATTTGGGCATTTTTATGATTATAAGTGAGATCAATATATATCTCCCTAATAAATTGGGTGATGGTTTATTCTCTATAGAAACATGTAGGAATCCACTAATGAAGATGCTCCATTGTAAGGTTGATTGCAATGGTGTTTTATAAGGGTGTTGAATATAATTTACCAAGATGCCTTCATGGTGATTCAAATCATTATATGTGTTTTCAAGGAAGTGTTTTAATTACATGATAAAATAATTTTATTTTATGAATAGAGGATTTCCTATAATATTTTCAAGGGTAAAATATTATATCAGAGGAAAACACTATGAATATAATAGGGTTAAAATATTTTATTTCAGGAAAACCCTTTTCAAAAATTAACATTCTTCCCCAAGTAACATTTATGGTTATATATCGCTTTTATTATTGATCACAATTTGGATTTAGGGAATTATTTTAGAATAGAAGTCGATTTTTTTTATTTTTATGTATGTTTTATATGAGCTAAAACGTTTTTTAAAGGAAGAAAATTTTCATGGGTTTCAAAATATTTCATTGTACTAACGAGTTTACTCTTTCTTTTTCACCCCTTACTATGATTTTTTTATTCAAATCTCATGTTTTGAAATTTTTTTAAAAAAGGTTAAGGAAGGTTAAGAATGATTATAAATTCAACTCTTCATATATGAATTATTATCCTTAAAAGAAGAAAGTGTATCCCTTAATGATTTTGGATTAGTGTAAAAAATGTATACTTGGTGGAAAATATTGGATTTATTACATAAGGTAAATTCTTAATAATATAAAACGATAAACATATATTTTATTGGTAATGTAAGTGATGTAATATTTTATATAAATCTTGTAATTATTGGGTGATTATGTTTTGGTATTCATAATTCATATGAAATTATGATTTAGAAAACTTTAGAGGTTAGAAAGATATCAGTTAAGATAATTTAAGAGTTTTAGATACCATAATGGGTTAATAAATTTTTTGACTGATGAAAAAATTCAAGGAATAGATGACCTTTTGGTGTATTTGTTATTGTATTTTAAAATGTTATTTTTTGATATGTTTCATTAGTTTTTAAGAAGAATGAATCATTTTAGTTTAGATAACTCTTGGTTTTTGTATATGATTTTATTTGGTGGTAATTATGGTTATTTGGAATAAAGGGTTAATTTATTTGGACAATATAATTCTTATATTAAAAATAACATTGTAGAATTAAAAGTGACATGGTGAAATGGTTATTAAAGTGATTTTGGAAGAATCTTGTTATATTTTTTAGAACATTATAAGATTAATGTATATATAGAAACTTATTGTCTAGTAAATAATTTCATTTCAATGTGACTGATAAAAATTAAAGGGTATGGGTTGAATTATTTTTATGAAGAATATATTATATAATTATGGTTCTATATCAGGGCGATTCAGGTTATTTTTGGAAAATATTAACAAATTTTAGGTTTGTAAAATTATAAAAGTAGATTTTTTTTATAATTGATGTTCAATAATTATTAGGATAAATGTTAAGATAATTTTGGGAGGGAATATATAATCTGGGTTTTCATGATTTTTGGGTTACATATTTGGATGTTATTCTAAAGAGCCACTACCTTTGGCTTCTATACATGAATTGTGTGCGTAGTGAAGTATAGAGATTCACCTAATTTGGTATTTGATGAGGGTTTTTTTGCTTCTGAATAATCAATTAAAATAGTGTTTAGTGTCTTATATAAACTGTTTGAGGAGTTTTCTTATTTTTGGATCTAGATTGGTTTAACTAATAGTTTGAATTTGAACTTTCTTATTATGGTTTGGAATTACAGCTCATTCAATTTCTACAATATGTTTTTAAAGTTGTACAGATCATGGGAGGTTTTTCTTAATTACATATAACTTTTGTCAGGATAGATATTTATGGAATAAAAAAATTAGGGTTAGAAAATAACAATGTTATTTTTTTTAACCTTTGATACCTTGTACCTCATAAAACATACTTTTTTGTTATCTGTGTTCATTTTCAATAGTATTTTATGGATTTTTGGATTTGGTTTTCCAAATACATGAATCACATCATTTAGGACTATTTATATTAATTTTACTATTAACATTGTTAAATTTGGTAAAATATTTCTAATATTAGTGTTAATATTGTTAATAATATTACTATTCTTAATAGTAGTTTTAATGTTATTAGTATTAGTGATAATATTAGTAATATTAATATGGGTGTTAGTATAATTATTAATGTAATTTGTTTTTTAATAAAATTATTATTATTTTTCTTATATTATAAAAGTAAATTTTAATTTAAAATTTCAAAACATGATAACATATATTCTTTAAATAATATTTTTTAAGAGATAATGAATCATAGTTGGATTATTATACATTGAACAATTAATAAAAATGAGGAAGAGGTTTATGCTTTTCTAGAATTATCTAAATAAAATGTTTTAATAAATTTCTTGTTTTCTACCTATTGTTGATGTTTTTAAATATAAGAATGTTTTAAATTAGATTATTTAAAGATCATTTAATTTGTAATGGTTTTCATCTAAGTTACAATCCTTGTATTTCTATGGTAAAATATAGAAGAATTTAATATTTGATGACATGGATATTTTCAAGATGATAATTATGAAAAAAAATTAGAAATTATTCTTGATATTGGAGTGGAATTAGTTGATAAAATACTGATTATTAATAAAAAATATACTAATGTAGAAAAACAATTATAACCAAGTTGTAAAAAAATTATGATTTTACAAATTTGTAATATTTTTTATTAAGATAAAGAATAAATAATGGAGTGACAAGAGTTTTATGGAATTATTAAATCAATTAAAATACATACATTCTTAGGAGAGTGATATTTCCATTTCCAAAAATAATGTGAAAAAATGTTATGAATGATGGGTTTGGGATTTAAAAATACACATTAATACCCACCCACCCCCTCGACTAATTTTGTGTTATATAAGAAGGAATAAAGAGGTCTATCAGTGTAGCTTAAATCTAGTACATCACATTATAATTAGAAAGAAAAATAACATGTTTACTTATCTATTATTAGAATGCTCAAGTCTCCCATAATATTAATTTGGTATATTCCTATAATTACACATTTAAAACATTTATTTTTAAATAAATTGTTGGAAAAAAGTTTGTATGGAATGTAGAAGAGTGAATAATTAATTTAAAATTATGTCATCCTGAAAATTTTCTATTCTAACAACCCATTTTTTAGTATGTAATATATTATGATAAAATAGTAGGTTTGAATTTAGATTTTACCTCAAAAAATCAATACTACTATGAAAATATGACATTAAAAAATTTGAGTACAAGTATAGTTGAATAATAATAAAAACTCAAAAACATGAAATATTGAAGAATACATTATTTTGACCACCCATAAAGATGATTCCACCAAATATAATAAAAGAAATCATGAAAATAAGAATAAATCAATGAGATATATTTAGAATAAAATGAAAGGTATAAAATATTTTGTTGATTAAAAGGAATTTTTTTTAGTATTGTTGGAAAATCATAATATATTCTACAAAGTGGTCATTGAGGATAGTCATTATAATATCCATGAAAAATATTTTAAGAGGTATTTTTAATAAATCAATTTTATGTTTTATTTATATTCATGTAATGAATTTATATTTAGGATGTATTTAATTTGATATATATATATATATATATATCTGTGTTCTTATGACCTAAAATATTTAATATAGGCCATTAGAGACAGGTTATACATTTAATATTATTCTATCTACATTATGGGTGTTTTAAGCTCAATATGAATTATAATCTTGATAAAATAATATAATTATTTCATTATGAAATAATTTTATATTATTATTTTCTTATTTATATTTTTTTTCATTGGAAATTTATTTTGAATTATTATTTTAAATTCATTTTCTACAAAATAATTTTTTATTTAAATTTTGAATGACATTAAATGTTTTAAAGGATTTTTAATTTTAAAATTTATATTATGTGTTTTTCATGAAGTATGTGGAAAAAAAATTGATGAAGTAAATAACCTGATCATATTAAGAGAACATACCATTACATATTGGATTTAACTCAAATTCATTTTTATGCATTAAATCTTGTATTGGGGACTTTGTAAGATTTCTAACTCTCTTAAATGTGCAGAACTTCTTCTTATACTTACCATTATGTATTAAGTAAATATTCTTATACATTTCATGATGTTATTTAAGACATTACTAATTTTTTCACTCGAATATATTAGAAAACATGATTTTACATATCATACTAAAGGTAAATGACTTTTTCTATTTATCAATCCAGGGTTACCATTATATACTAAGTGGATTTTTTTTGTATTTATCACATAAAATGAACTTGTTACCATTATATAAATAGGGAAGATTCCACACTTATCTATATTTCATAGTCTGCAATGTAGTTATTTTTAAGTAAACTAGGAGGATCATGACTTTTATATATTTTATAATTAAAGCTACTTAGAAAAACCCTTATATATTGAGTAAAATTACTTTACATATGATTCGAAATTAAATTATTCATTGTCAATTATTCTCATTTTGGTTACTTTTCTATATTCCTGGAATGCTTTTCCTTTTTCATTTATTCATTATCTTCACCAGTGTCATCACCCTTGTACTTATGGAGAGGTGTTTTCCAACAAATTTTGGAACAACTAATGTACCCATTTTATATATCATTTTCATGAACACTATAATTATAAGAATATGTTTTGGATAATTTTTTGGTCATCTACAGTGTACCCCTATTAGAAATAGTACTTTTAGAATATATTTTAACATTATAAATCCAAATCATAAAAAAATATTAATTCTTTAAGTTTATTTATCTCTATATTGGTGGTTTTCTTTGATATTTAAATAATGTATAACCTTATGATGGTTATTACTAATTATTATAGAGTGGAAATAGAATTTTGAATCTTATTTTTCATAATGATGTAATTCCATTTCACCCAAATAAAATTCTATATATATATATATATATGTGCAACCAAATGAAGAATATTAGAAAGTCAAAAATAAGAAGAGATGGAAATGGTTTTAAGTACTATGACAGTATTTTAAAATTAAAAATAATTTAAAATAAGATAGTAAATTCAATGTAATATTTTTTTATTAACATGAAATTTAAAAAACCTATTATATTACCAAACTAACTAAATGAATATATTTATTATGGTTTGATTATAAATAAATGGCATAAGAAAACAAGGTGATCAAGAACCCATTAATACAAGATATTTATTATCAAATTTAGAGTTCTACAATAAAAAGTGATGATTTTATTTCAAAAATAATACTATGTTTGATATTTTGTACCACATACATTACAAATACTTAAACGAATTAGGATATAATTTTATAATATTAACATTTGAAAAGGACCATTATAAATTATCTTTTGGATTGGTAGGTATGAAAATTAGTAACCCCATAATGAAATATATATAGAACTTTTTTTATTGTTAAAAATAAATTATTAGGAAATTATTAGTCATTTTTATAGAAAATAATATTTCATTAAAATATATATTTGTTAGAAAACTAATTTATGTGTTAAATTTATTTTTTATCAATATAAATTAACTAAATATCTATAAAAAAATTATATTGATAAAATTTATAGGAATTATATTTAATAAAAGAAATTAACTTTATTTTAATGGTTTTTACTTGAATAGTAATGAGTATAAATTCATTTTATACTTTTAAAATGCATTTTCTTTTGTTAATGGGTTTTATTTCATTTATGTGTTGATATTGTGATTAATTTATTGCACTTTTAGGATTTTTTTGATAAAATGTAAAATATTTTTTACATCATAATATAATAATAATTTTAAGTTAATAATTATTTTTTATTTTTTTAACATTCTTTTTTTCTAAGTAGTGAAAAATACTAATTTGGAAAATTTTATCATTTTTCACTTTTAATCAAAATAATTCTAATGTCACGTTTTGATTTAATTTTTTAAGTCCCGTAATTTAATATAATTAATGATAATACAATTAATTTAATTGGAATAAAAATTATACTTGATTTTGGTATAAAATAATTTTTATGATTGAAACATGTTTTTTTCGAAAAGAGGTTTTACATTGTAGTTTGGGAAATAATATTAAATGTAATTTTTACCAACTATAGAAATTGAATCCTATAAAATGCATTCCATGTTTGGAATCATCATGTTAAACTTTTATTATAAGGTCAATTTCAATGTTATTCATAATGAATAGTTATCATGAAGAAAGTTTATCACTCTAATGAGAGATAGAATAAGTTAATTAGGGATAAAACATTGTCACACATTCACCAAATATAATCATAAATATTATTAGATAATTGAATTTCAATAATTTTTATCTTTTCCTTGAAAATATGGAAATTATGTGATGCTTTCCTTGTATTATGACCATTATATTATTTTATGTCATGAAGAATTACAAAATGTCACTCTCTTTCTTTTACTACAAATAATATGTTTTCGTACGAATAAAAATATGTTATGACTGATTTAAAAGATTTAATTTAAATATTAATATATTATACTTGGGGTATCAATTTCTTTTTAATTTTGAGTAGTGGTATAATTACCTAAAATGTTTAGGCAGTATTGTTGCAACACTTGTGCAAATAGTAGGAATATTAAGTAAATTATTTTAAAATCATTAAAAGCAATATGTTTTGAAAGAATTGTGGTCTTTGAAGAATTGCAAGTATAAAAATAAAGTATATGTAATGGTTAAAGTGTATATATTCTAATTTCATTTTTAAAATTATTCCTTTAAAGTAAAAATATGTGAATATTTATGAAAATGATGATAAATGGCATTTAATGTTTATAACTAATTTCTAAATAATGATATAATTAATGAAATACCATTTTAACTCAAGTGGATTGGAAATTTTATAGCCTATAACCAAAGTTCCATTTACATTCCATTTTGAAATTTTTAAATTTCTTTTATGACCCTTAATGATTGAAAAATTATGAAAATTCCCCTGATTTTATTGTATAAAAAGGTACTCACTTCAATATTTAAAAAAACAACTCATGTTTATTTTTCTCTAAAACAAAATGTGAAAAAATACCCCTAAAAATCCATTCTCATATCCCCAACACTCTATAGTGACCACAAACATCTCTTTCAAATTAATTAAGATCAATCTAAAGGAGGATATCAAGGTAGATTATTTCATATTGGGCCATTCCATTTTTAACCATGTTTTTACACCCAATTCACTTTGAAATTTATAATTTTGTGAATACTAAAAATAATTTTTTATGAAATTATATTAAAAATGGATTTACTTTTCCTTTTGAAATATATTTTCCAAACTAACCCTTTTTATCATTTTAAAGTGTGTTGAAGGATTATTTTCTGATATATACATGTTTATGGTGTTCAATAGTTTCAAATATTATTAGTCATGATTTTAGAATGAATACCAAATAATTTCTTATTTAAAATTGTATTTATTCAAGAATTTTTTCCATGTGGAAATGATTTCTCATTTGAAATGATCTTCATATCCTTTTAGCATTATGAGTTTAGTTGTATTTTCAAAAGAACCCACTTTTGATATTTTTCACAAGGTAAGATTGGGTTTGTCAAGTGGGTATGTCTAATGGTATATGTTTAATTACATATCCCTGATGAAAATAATAACTTAACATATTTTATAGAAAAAGTCGTACCCCCACTTTGGGACTCTTCCCCTCAAGGTCATACACCTAGGGAAATGTGAATTGGGTGCCTATTTTGCTATGATTTTTACCATACATATTTAACCACCACTAGAGATTAAATAATATGTTGTGGAGTTATATTACCTCTTTTAATATATTTAAAATATTTGAATTGTGAATGTTAATAAATGCCTTGAATATTTCTTATCTGTTGTTTTTTTAATATTTAAATTTATTTTGTTATTTTGTATTTTTACAATGCTTTGACATCTAGAAAATTATAAAAGGAATTTTGAAATGTATACCTTGGTAATGTTTTACACCCAAAAGATTTATGAAATAATTTTTATCCTTAAAAGGAAATCTAGATCACTTTATTCCAGAAGAAAATCCATTCTGGAACTATATTTTAAATTCTTGTTTAATTTTTATAATCATTCATTGTTTAATATAAACTGATCATAAATGGATTATTTTATAAATATATTTATATATAAAATGATTTGTGGGGCCTTACTAGGCTCTGTAGCTCATACCCTATTTGAACCATTTATTTTTTTCATTTGTATTATTCCTATATTATGTGTTCTTGTGATTTTAGATTTCTTTTTATGGGTTTGAGAATTGGATTCCAAGGGAGGGTGACATGGTGCATGGTGGGTGGTTAAGGAAATCTAGGATCCAGGTTTTAGTAGTTTTTATCTACCTTAAGTTTCATTTTTGTATCATTTTCTTGTACTCTTTAAAAGGTATATTGATTTTCTTATGTGATGATATTTTTTATGAGTAATTTTTTTTTATATTTTGTGGGTTTGAATCATTCCTAAAGGTTCTCTATTTATAATTTAGAACTAGACACTAGTATATGGGGATCGACAACACCCTTCGGTTAAGTGGAGAATCAGATTGGATACCAGTTTAGATGTTACTCTAGGTTAGTTTGTTATAAATCAGATCAAATGATTTCTTTCCATAAAAATATTATTTTTCATTATAGGATATTATGTTACTTATGGTGAGTCAAGGTAGAAATCATAGTATGAATGTATCAAGACAAAATAGTTTTATGTGAGTGGGAGTTCGATCAACTCCTCTTTGAGATAAGATTTGTATTACTAGGGAATATTGGTCCTTGAGTCTTTATTTTGAGTTATTGATTTCTAATGATAAAATGATATTCGAATTTTTGATGAGATTATCTTTGATCATGGAAACGTCTTATGTGTTTTGAGTTAGAACATAGATTTGAAAAGGGATGAAAAATTATTTCAAGGAATTGAAAATAGTGATGAATCAGTATGGATGATTTGGAATTCGATATATTAATTGTTATCAGGTTGGTCTGCTTTTTTACCATCGCATGAAACCATGCCATGAATAATTTTACATTAACATTGAAATATGTACCTTTTCTATTTGATTCCAAAATTAATTAATAAAGTTGACATTATTATGGAGGTTTATGAGTGTGGTCTATTATATGAATTTTTTGGTTGTTTCACCTGAATCCATTTCATGATGTTTTTAAATCAATTAAAAACCTAAATTTGGTACTAAAAAATAATTTTATTTGAGTTCTTTGAAAAAATAAATTACCAAAAGGTGCATTTTTATGAAAATTCATGATCAAAAAGTTGATTTCGAAAGAATCAAGTGTGATATAAAAATGGAATGTTTTAAAAAAATATTTTATTTTGTTACGGGTTTAAAATAGAAACGGTTTCTTAAATTTTAAAAATAGGATTAATTCTATGGAATACATGGTGAAAATTCCATGAGTTTTTAACACATATAATTGAAACATTCGGCGTCTTATATCATGAATTCACATTTTGAAGAAAAGTTAAATGCTTTATAAATGAGGAAATATTATGATTTGAAAATAATGATTCATTGATAAAAGTTGTTTTGTATTTTCCTGGAATATTTTTTCTTGTTTATATTCTACTATGAGTTTGGATTTGTTTTTGAGTCAATGAAACAATATTTTGGTGATGGCTATAATTTTTTCCCATAAATTTTCCCAATAAGGATAGAAAGTTGAGTCACTGGTCCAATATTCAACGTATTCCATCATATTTTTCATAAGTGGTGTACCAAGATGATGACTTTTACCAGACTCTTAATTATTTAGAGGACAATTATATAAAATCCTTTTTTAATATACTTATTTAAGAGTGGTGGGAAGTCATGATTCCCAAAAGTCTTTATGAAATAATTTCTTGGGTATTCTTTAATTCTATCTCCATTTAATGGAATTATACCAAGGAAATAAAGAAGGATAATGTCTCTATGCTCGGGGGTTTCATTCAAAGTAAGTTGTTAGTTGTTGAGTATACCAATTAATTTTAATGTTTGGTATAATTCTCATATAATATTTTTGGTTTTGATGCTATTAATGCTCTCTATTTTTTGTATAGGTATTCACATGGATCATTGAAATATCACACACATGGTCAATATGACCTCTTATTTGTGGATTCCTAAAAGGGGTTTTCATCTATAAAGAGGAACCAAAAAAGTGACAGGATATGGTTAATGCCTCATATGTGTTTGTCTTAAGTGAATATATTATTTTTGATAGATCATGTGTGTTGGTTGGGTATGTATAGTATTCTTTAGAAAGTAAGTGGCATTTTATGTGATTCCGGTGTAGAGAACTATTCAATATAAGAATTCATGAATGAATTTTTTCAGGTTTTACCAATGGTTTGGTCACTTGGGTCACTTTAATAGGTTCTATAATTTGGTATTCTAAATGGGAATGTTTCTAGAAAGGATCATCAGCACCTGACTATTTAGAAGCTGATGCTTCATGACAACATGGATCTAGTCGTAGGCCTCAAAGTGATTCTTTTCACAATGTGAAAAATATTCCAATGGATGTTGATATTGGTTGAAATTTTTAACCAAATTTTAGAGTGATTTCCATTTATATTTTCTTTTATGTTTTTACTCATATGGAACTTTTGACATCAGTAGTAATCTTTTTTTAACTTGGTTTCAGTTTTCTGATGATATGTTTTTTCTGTCTCATTATCGTATTATATCTTAATCTTATAATATTTTGGTTTTATATATTTTTATGTTATATTATACTATAATAAATCCTCAGTTTTGATGATTTGATTTGGAGAACTTTCAATATGAGGTAGTTCAATATGGTGTGTAGATCACCAATTTTGAAATTCTATTCTTTGATGGTTTTCCTTTCCCTTTGGTGAGAATTATTATTTTTATTTATAGAACTAAAATTTGGGATTTTTGGTTTTCTAGATCGTGAAATTTTCTATCTGGTCTATATAAAAATAAGGGCATACAACTGTCTATTTGTGTAATATTAGTGTGTGTTTTCCCTATTTAATTTAATTGGTTTTTGTTGACTATCTTTTTTTGGAAATCACTTTTTTCTTGTTTTGGGTTCCTTATGGTTTTTTCATACCTTAGTTATTATCATCATAAAAATTTATTTTTATAGAGATATATTTGTTTCTACATTTTGCTGCACTCCATTGAAATGTGATAGACTTTTCTTGAATGGTTTGTATCCTTTCAGGTTTATTGGTCACTTGGCTATGATATAGAATATTGTGATGAGATCTTATTAGTTTTCTGGTAGTTATATTTAAAAGTACATCTTATTGATTCCTTTCATGGGTTTTCCTATATGGTCGGTGTTGGATACTATTTGGGTTGGTTATTTTTCCAAGGTATCCAATAGTTTTATCTTTGATGGATAGAGATCAATATTTATGGTATTGATGTTTTCCCTTGGGATAGTGTAGTTCCATGTTTGTGTACTGGCCTTGTAATTTTGAGATATTTCCAATTGTAATTGGATAAGCCTTCACAGTTTTCATAGTTAACTAGGAATATGTGGATTCTTGATGGACCACACACCTAGATGTTCTTGGTTATGATAAATGATCTCATTAAAGGGTGAGGCTCGGTGATAAAATTATTTGGCTATTTTCAAGTACATTCCTTGGATAGAAATCCTTATTAGTTATGTATCTTTATTTTCTATTGATACTTAATTTATGGATATTTATATTTTTGTACATTTTAGTGATTTTTTAAAATTTTGGGTGACCTATTCTTGGACTCTAGTTCTTTCTAGCTATTTTTATATTTCTATTATTGTTGTTGAGTCTTTGTTTGGAGATGTGAGTAGATCTTAGTGGTTATTCTTAAAGGTTACTTTGGAATTATTGTTTTATATCTCTATTGTAATTTTCTTGGGTGGATTATTTAGGGGGAGTCTTCTTTTGTTTCATGGGCCTTACCCCACATAGGTTTAGTGTATAAGTTATTTTATTCTAATATTTTTCTATTTTTCATAAAAAAATCTTTCTAGGGATTGAAAGCACTATGGTTGATATAATTTTTAAATCTTTACCTGAACATTAAACATAATTCCATTTCATTCTATTTTTACTCAAAATTCCTAAAACATCCCAACTATTTCTTATTTTTACTCTTTTCAAAAAATTATCATTTGTTCAGTAATATTTTGGGATACTTTGGTCATGTTTTGAGATATTTAGAGTTTTTTAGGAAATATCATGGATGGTGCTCAATTTTATATCTCATAATTTTAGACTTAATGTTTTTATAACTCTATTGAGGATGATTTTTTAAAATTAATTAAAAAAATTCATGAAATTAATTATTTTTTAGTGAGTGTTGTATCATGGCACAACCTTTTCAAAATGTGTTCCAACTCGGTGCTCTAAATCTATCATTAGTTTGGATGATATTTAATAATTGGATGATATATCTTAAATAGAGAGTCAAATTTTGCTGAAATAATTAGGGATCATATATAAGTGGCAAAGTTTTATTTTATTTTTGGTGGATACTCGATACTTGGTCATATTAAACATTGAAAATATGTGTAAATTCAGTGCATTGAATCTGGATAGTATGTTTATCCATACTATTTTATTTATTTATTCACTAATAATTCCTTAAATTAAAGTATAATAATTCTTTTATTTTTAAGTTGAACTTGTAATGACTAGAGGAAAATTTATCTAGAATACCAATTATATATATTATATCATTTACAAGGTCTAAAATGCAAAAAACCATCAAATGTTTGAAATGATGAAAAAAATATGGGTTTTTAATTTCCTTATTAATGTAACCTCCTCTTAATAATTATAAATTCTATATAAAAAAATTGTCATCCCTAGGGACTCCAATGAATCCATTGGAATGATTTCAATAACTAAAAAGGTTATTTTTGGTGGATAATTTTTCTTTTAATCATGGATTTCGTCAACAAGTCATGTTTTCTCTACCTCGATCTGAGTTCTCTCATTGGATTAATGAACCATAGGTGAGAGAGACTTTAATTGATCATTGGTTGGAAAGTCCTTATCTATCTTCCTAGAAATCCTATTTACTATTTGGTTTCTTACAATCAATTGCTGATTAAAGCTATGGGTATTCATCCTATTTCTTAAAAAGTATGACATTAGGTCATCTCACTCCACTCCCTTACTGTTTTCATCTCATTGGAATATGGAAATAATGACATTGGGATATTTCATCAAGAGATTAGTGGATAGTGATTTTTTATTGGGTCTTTGTTTTTAACTATGATTCTTCACCCTCTTTATTTTGAAATTTATAAATTAATGAATCGTGTAAATGATTATTTATGAAATTATATAAAAAGTTGTATTTCCTTTCTCTTTTGAAAAATCATTTTCCAAATTACACTATTTATCATTTTAATGTGTGTTCAATGATATTTTTTGAAATCTAAATTTATTTATTTTAAAATATTTCAAATATTATTTTTCCAAATTTTAAATTTAATACCAAAGCATTTTTGTTTTGAAAAAAGAGATTTATTCATGAAATGTCTTCTTTAGAGAAATAATTTCTCTTTATAAATGATCATAAAAGATTTTTAACACTAGGAGTCTTGTTGGATTTATGATAATACCCCCTTTTTTATTTCTACTCATGGTAATCCTAGGGTTATTAGGTGGTTCTGGATAATGGGGTTGGTTTAATGGCTTATCCCATGATACAAAACTGGCTAAACATATTTTAAGAAAAAAGCAGTACCCCCATTTTGGGAATCTCCTCCACTAGGACATACACCTAGGTTAATAAGAACAATTAACCTATTTCACCGTGATTTTAAGATTTAAATTTAACATCTCCAAAATCTTATGTACTATGGTGTGTTGTTATATTATCACTTTTTAAATATTTAAAATATTTTAATTTTTTATGTTGTTAAATGCCTAGAATCTATTTTATCTATTATTTTTTAATGTTTGATTTTATTGGATATATGTATCTGTAAAATTATTTGAAATATAGAAAATTCTAAAAAGTAAAGTTGAAATAAATTACATGGTAATGATTTAATTCCAAAATAATTGATAAATTATTTTAATATTTAAAAGGGTATTGAGTTGAATTTATTCATAAAGGAAACTCATTCATGACCTATTTTTTAAATCCATCTTTAATTTTATTTAATAATTCTTTGTTTTACATAAATTTTGTATTAGTGATTTATTTAGTAAAGGCCTTTATATATTATGTCCTTGGTGGGACCCGACTTGGATTTTTAGCACATAACCAACTTGTACTATTTGTTTTTTGTAGTCTTGTTGTTTCTATAACATGTGTTCCTGTGATATTAGATTTTTTTATTATATTGGGATTGGATGGATGAGGAAAGGCTACCTGAGACATGGTGGGTGCTCACAGACCACCAAGAGATGAGTTTTTTTAGTTTTGGTCTTACTTTATATATTATTATTTTTATCATCTCTTTGTATCATGTGATAGTTATATTGATTTAATTATGTGATTTTTTTTCTGCTGAGTAATTTTTTTTGTTATCTTTTTTTTGTGGCAAATTGTTACCAAAAGTTGTTTCTTGATACCCATGCACTAGTCACCAACCTGTAGGGATTAATAATTCCCATCAAGTTGGTGAAGAATAATCTCAGATACTATTTTATATGGTACTCTGAGTCATCTTGCTATAAATGGTATGAAACCAGGACCTTACTTAAAATAAAGTACATTTCCTTGTAAGCCTTTATTTTATTTGGGGTGATTCATGGTAGAAAGATGATTATGAATTTATTGGGACTCAACAAGTAGTTGGTACATGGTTTTTTATTCACCAACTCTTCATGATCATACTTCAGTTAGAAGGGAAAGCATGGACTTGAGTCTTTCATTTTAGCTATTTATTTTTTGATGAAAAAATTAGATTAAGATTACTAATAGGATTATATTTTATTTTGGGAATCTCTTATGAGTTTTGGGTTCGATTAGAAAGATACACAGAGTTGTATAGTTCCTTCACAGTCTGATGAACCAAGAGAAATTAGTGTGTTTGATCTAGAAGTAAATATAAGAACTATTTTGAGGTTGGTACATAGTTTACCCAGACATGAAATATAAGGATCGTGCCTTAAAACATCACATAATCTTGAATTAAATGAATAATTCACATTGAGGATCTTTTTAGGTTTATAGTTTTAGAGAATTAGGCCATAACTATTACATTACATCTAAAGAATTACAAAGTAGGCACTTCTAATCTATTTCCATTTTTTCATAAAATAAAAACTCTTGAAAAAATAAGATTCATGTCTAGTTCCATGTTTTAGACAACATGACTTTTCCTTGATCTCATCCATGACCCTATTCGTCTTGAAGTCTTGTGAAAAACATTTCAAAACTTGGTATGAGCATAAAAATCTCAGTAAGGGTTATAAAACAAAGAAAGAAAACATTAGGTCATCAATACATACATAACATAAGCTCTTTAACATACCTCATGAAATCATATGATTTATTAATAACACATAGAAATAATAAATCATAAAGGTAACTTAGGACATCCATATCAAACTTACATTGTATCTATCAAAGATACGTATGGTATTACATTTGGAATACCTATCACAATATATTCCCTAAATCTCTTAGGAGAAACATTCATGTTTACCTCCATCATGTTACCCAATGCATTGGAGAGCTATCTCGGGCTCACCTACCCTAGGTTTATACGGAACCCCCTGAATATGTAAATAATTCCCAAGATCCATAACATATTCATTGCATATAAAACAAACATAAAGGAAAGATAACATTTCCACATTACAATCGCAATATATCATTTAAATATATTAACATAAAAAACAATTATCAAAACCATTTTCAATACCAAAATATGAAAAATAGTATATGTAATTTATTTTCCTTTTAAAAACATTACGGCTAGTTAAGGAATCCAAAGATCAAATAATACTCGCGAAGGCAGAAAGGTTGTTGCCACCGCGTACGTTAAAAGAAACATAATTTTTTATAATTTAGTAAAATTATTAGTAGAGAAAAGATTCCTTTTTAATAAAAGTGAAATTCAAAGGGGTTTATACACCCTATAAAATAATGTTTTGTACAAAACAAAATATGCCTCAATGAAAGGATATTGAGACGAAGTCCCTTACCTCGTGTCTGAATTGACTCATTTGTTCTTAAATATATTATATAATAAACTAATGTTAATTTATACTTTATTAATATCCTTTTTAAAGATTATTATTTCTTTTATAGCACTTATTACAATGATATAAACATTATGTAATTATTTAAGTTAATAATGGTCGTTCTGTTGATATTTGGTACTTGAGTCAAAAATGAACTTCTTATAATTACTAGTTGTTCATGTGGCAACAATTCCATTATCTCCATAATTATATTCATGATTTATATATAATATATATCATATATATCTAGTATATATATTTATTTCTAACAGTACATAACATTTGGAGATAAGAAATGAAATGCACCGTTCATGGAGATGGTAAGTCGTACGTACGCATGAACGCTACTTTCATTTATATTTCATATTTAATGGGATTAAAACATAATGATACAGAGGTATACTATAATTCAAGATAAATATAATATATAATATCATTAACTCTATCTGTTAAATGTCCCACATAGTCATTATCGAGTCATATCACTTTGAGGGGGGCAGTAGTCCGTACTTACTCAAATGAAATTATCATATTTACCCATAATGGAAACCATAAAAGTATTCTATAAATGGAAAATAAAGAAGAATAAAAAAACGTAAACATAATATATATCATATATAAATACAATTCTATCATAAAGGCCACCATGATAGGCGGTAGGATATAATTGAACAATCATCATTTTGCGAGGCGTCAGTTTTCCATCCACAGAAACAATATGTTCTTTACCCATTAGATGGTGGTTTGGGTAAGTGTAGTTCGAATACATCTAATAAAAACATACAAGTATATTTAGGATACTTTTATTGTAATAAAATAAATTACGAAAAAGATTTTAGGGGCTTGGAGAAGTAAAATGAAACAAAAGAACATAAGAGAAGACGTTGCCTTTAAATCAGGTAACTTCTTTTAGTTTAAACCAAAAGGGTTTCTTGAAGTGCCTTCGGACTAACTTAAGGCTTCTAAGCGGAGTATAGTGATTTATGGAGATTAATTGGGTAGAGGTTGGATGATCCAATGGGATTGAGTGGTGTGAGGAATGGGTTAGAGGTGAGAGATTTTTATAAGGGGGAGGAGGGGCTCTTTAGGAAAGTGTGAAAATATTATTTTATTATATAATTATTTTATTATATAATTATTTTTTGTTTCTAAATGTAGAAAACATATTAAAGTCAAAGATAATATGACTAATAGTTTAAATAATATCATCCAATAAGAAATGTACAGGTTTTGGATATTATTTTAATCTTTATAATCTTATTTATTTAAATCATTTTTTAATGAGGTAAACACAACATCATTATTCTGTCATAAATAATTTAATGTATATAATGTCTAAAAATTATAAAAAACTACCATGATTAAGTAAATAAATTTATCTTACCACATAATATTTATAGTTGAAAATATAACTTATATAACCCTATGTAAAAATTAGTTTACTAAACAATATTTGTTTATGTCATTTTTGTCTTTACTTTAAGTTAATTAAAATAATGTTTCATTATCACTCCCAAGTGGCCCTATGGGGTCCCAAAATCAACATAAATATTTCCATGTTCTGAATTGTATCAACCAATAGGATTAAGACACGTTTTAGGGTAATTATATATTATTACAGTAATATTTGTTTACCTTTATTTACCAGATTTACCCTTTAACCATGGTAATAAAAAATTTACTAAAGTAAATATTCATAATTTCTAAAAATAAAAGTTACCTATTTACAAATTTTGGACATCCTAAATCCAAATATGGAATCCATTTTTCCAAATTCAAATCACAGAAGACTTAGAAATTAATTTTAAATTAATTCCCGCTATCAAAACATAAGGTGTGTTTTTAAGAAATACTAACTATCCAAAGATTGACACTTGTTTATGTCCAATTTCAAAGTGAAATTAATCCAAATAAACAAAATAGTATTAAATGGTAAAAATATAATATAATTACACTTTAAAACTAATTAAAAAGATAATATAACCATATAAATAAATTAGATTAAAAGGCAGTTCTAATTTAAAATACAGCCTTTTTCACTTTTCATTAAAAATTGAATTTTATCAAAACAAATACCAAAAAGTTTCCCAAAGTAAATTTTGATGTCCTGATTCGAAAGAAAATTTTATTTTCTCTAATAGAACATATTAAAGTGAATAAAACTGAATTTAAAGAGGGTTCTCCATCAAAAGGTGGTAAATCATCCTTTTAAAGAAAATTATTCTTAAAATTTGGTTCATTCAAATTTTAAGCCTCTAACATTTATTGGATAAAATTAAAAACATTTAACAAACATGTATCATAATATTGTAGTTAGTTGTATTTATCCCCACCAATACAACATCTAGGCATTAATTACCAATTAAAATCATAATATTATACTATTATTGTGCAACGTAAGATTTCAAAGAAACCCATTGTTGTTTATCGGGTATGCCATCGAACATAGCAGCCCCTTTAAAGTAAAATTAATATTTTATTAGAAAATATTAATAATTATGAAAATGTATTATTATTTACTTACGTGGTATGTTACATCTTTCCCCCCCTTTTAGAAATTGCATCCTCACAATTTTATTCACTTATCAAATAAATGAGGTTTTTTATCTCTCATAGCATTTTCAGATTCCCACATTGCCTCTTAAACCATATGGTTTCTTCACAAAACCTTTACCTTTTTCTTCCTACTGAACTACCTCTAAACTTAAAACATAATATGGATCTGGAATATACTTTCTCAACATTGAAACATGAAAAACATTGTGTATTTGGGATAAACTTGGAGGTAAAGCCACTATATATTCAACTGATCCAACATTCTTTAGGATTTCATAAGGTCCAAATAAACCTCAGACTCAACTTTCACTTCATACCAAAATGCATCACACTTTTCCATTGAGAAACTTTGAGAAATACATTATCACCTACCTAAAAATAAATATCCTTACTCCGGTTATCTGCATAACTTTTCTACCTTCTCTGAGCTATTCTCAAGTTCTTCTAAATTAACTAAACTTTTCCTGCCATCTCTTCTACCAATTCTAGATCCATCAGATTCTTTTCACCTACTTTATCCCAAAAAGATGGAGTTTGGCACTTCTTCCTTTATAATGCCTCTAATGTAGTCATTTATATACTGGAATGAAAACTATTATTAAAAAAAATTCAAAATGAAATATGTTTGTCCCAAATTCCCTAGTAATCCATCGAGAAAGCACATAAAATATCCTTCATGGTATGAATTGTTCATTCTGATTGCCCATCTAATCGAGGATGAAAAGTTTTACTAATATTTAATTCAGTATCCAAATACTTCTGAAGGCCTTTCCAAAAGTTATAAGTAACCCTGGTATCACGATCGGATAAAACAGAGAGGGGAACACCATGCAACATGACTATCTCTTTATCCTAAAACTGAGAAAGTTGATCTAGAGAAAAAATATCTCGAATAAGAATGGAATGAGAAAATTTAGTGAATCGATCAACAATAACCCAGATTGTATTATTACCTCTAAATGTCTTTGGTAATCCCAAAATGAATTCCATGGATATATTTTCACATTTCCACTCAGGTACTTGTAAAGACTGAAGTAGCCATTTCGGTAACTACCACTCTGCTTTAACCTACCGACAAGTCAAACACTTCACAGTAAAATCAGAAATATCTCTTTTCATTCCATCCCACAAGTAATACACCCTATGATCATTGTACATCTTAGTTAACAACTAACCATTTCTTAAAGGTGGTACCAAAACTGGAGCATTCACTAGTCTTCTTTTAAATTATTTAAAACAATCATCACATTCTATTGTGCAAATGAACTTAACACCTTTTGATCTAACTAAGTCAGTGGGCTAGATAACTGTGCCAAGTTTTCAACAAACCTCCAGAAATAACCTACAAAACCAAGAAAACTACGGATCTCAGTTATATTTGTGTGTCTTGGCCATTCATCAACAAATTTTGTTTTAGAAGGATCAATAGTTATGCCTTTTTTTAAACAATGTGACCAAGGAAAGAAATTTACTATAACCAAAACTCACACTTTATGAATTTACCAAATAGTTTCTTTACATTTATTTTTTGAAAGACAACCCTTATATGACTTTAATTCTCCTATTTACTTTAGAAAAAACCAAAATATAATCAATGAACCCAACCACAAACTTATCCAAGAACTCACGGAAAATTCTATTCATAAGATCTATGAATATATTAGGTGCATTAGTTAAACCAAAAGGCATAAATTAAAATTCAGAATGGCCATATCTAGTATGAAACATGTTCTTCGAAATGTTTGTTTCCTTTACTTTCAAATGATGGTACCCTGACCAAAATTCAATCTTTGAAAAATGCTGAGCTCCCTGGAGCTGATCAAACAAATCATCGATATGTGGAAAAGGATATTTGTTCTTAAGAGTGATGTTATTCAATGCTCCATAATCAATGAAAAGTCTCTTTGAACCATATTTCTTTTTAACAAATAAGACAGGGTCACCCCATGGTGATGTGCTAGGATGAATGAAACCTTTTTCTAATAACACCTGCAATTGATTATTTAACTCTAAAAGTTCAATTTGATCCATTAGATAAGGGGGTTTTGAAATTGGCTTAGCATCTGAAACTAATTCAGAAGTAAATTCAACTTCTCGGTCATTTATAATACCAGGAAACTCATCAGGAAAAACATTATGTCCCTCATTTACCACTGGCACATCATTAATCTGAATAGTTCCTTTGTTTTCAATAATATGTGCAAGGAAACATTTATTTCCATAATTTACTAGTTTCTCAACTTCCTAATATGTTATCAAAAGTAAGGGTTCATTCTTTTACACGAACTAAAAATATTTTTGAAAATAAACCTATTAAGCTCAACAGTCAAACTTAGCATGATAAATAGAAAGCCAATCCATACCAAAAATAACATCAAACTCTACTAGAGGCAAAACAATAAGGTTTTCAGGTAGATTCTTTCCACACACAAGGGCAGGAAGGTTCTGATAATTTTTTGTTTCCACATTTCATCAGGGGGTTTTTATCATAATTTCAGGATTCGTATCTTGAGATGGAATTCCCAATTTACTAGAAAACTTCTTAGAAATGAACGAATGTGTGGACCTTGAATCAAACAAGTCATTGGCATAATCTGAAAAAATAAACAGTGTACCTGATACTACTTCATTTGATTGCCCCACATCTGCTAAAGTAGTTACAAAGGACTTCACCACCCCTTTCTGCTTTAATTCTGGCTTCTTTCCCTCAGTTAAGTTCTTCATTGGATACTCATTTGCATAATGACACATTTCATTGCACTTAAAACATTTTAATGATTGTAAATTAGATTTTGTCTTGTCATTACCCTAATCTTATTCAGTGCAATTACGAGCCTTATTTCCCATTTTACCACATCAATAGCACTTACTAGAATTCAAAATGCATTCCCCAACATGCTTTTTACCACAATTTTCACTAACTGTAAATATAAGTTTCTCACCATCATTCTTTTTTGAAGAGTTCTTCCCTTTCACCTACCACCATGACCTCTTATTCGGTTGCTTGTCAAAGAAGACCTGATCATCAAAAAACTCCATTTCAACCTTCTCTGAACATCGAACATGTTTTTCATAACCTTTGAACTCATGTGAAGCTAAAACCAATCGATAATTTGGATTTAATCCTGATTAAAATGGTTGATTTTACTATCAAGATCACATATGAAAATTGGAACATACCTTTCCAGTCGAGTGAATTTTACTTCATAAGTAGCCACTGAGTCATCCCCCCACCTTAATTCTAGGAAATTTCTTTCCATACTAAGATGATCCACCTTATGAAAATATTTCTCAAGAAACATACCTTTGAATCCATCCCAATCGAGATCATTAATCTCCTCACTATCCCTGATATTTTTCACTATCGACTTCCACTGATCAGCTTCACCTTCTAAACAGTAAACATCGAGACTAACCTTTTGATATTCTGAACACCCCATATCATCAAAAACATTCTCTAGTGATTTAATCCACCCTTCTTCTAGAACATGGTCATATGATCCTCTAAATGAAGTGGGATGTTCCCTCATGAAATGATCCACTACTGACATGTTCGTTTGTGGTTGATTTGGCTGATCTCAGGCATGGATACCACCACCATTTATATCCTTATTCAATTGTTCCATCACTACAAAAAACCATTTAGTTTTGATTCCGACCATCATAGGTTGCTGATTTGGAAGGTTGTCTTCCTCCCAATGTCATCCCAATGTAGCTTCCTTGTTTCCTCTATAGAAAACCATTCTGAACAAAGAAATATCTTAGGTGAAGTAACATGGTAGTCTGTAAATGCAATATCACTTCAATCTTACCATAAAGTAACTTATGGACATTAATTTAACAATATCCTAACTTCTAAAGTTATCTAAACCGACCTCGGATACCAACTATAAGGACCCGACCTTAAATCATTACATAATCTTGAATTAAATTAATAATTCACATTGAGGATCTTTTCAAGTTTATAGTTTTAGACAATTTGGCCATAACTATTACATTAAATCTCAAGAATTACAAAGTAGACACTTCTACATAGTTTATATTTTTTTCAAAAAATAAAAACTATTGAAAAAAAGAGTCATGTAAAGTTCAATGTTTTAGAAAACATGACTTTTTCTTGATCCGATCCTTGACCCTATTCATCTTTAAGTCCTGTTAAAAAACATTTCAAAACATGGGATGAGCCCAAAAAGGTCAGTAAAGGTTATAAAACCAGGAAAGAAAACATTAGTTCATCAATACATACATAACATAAGCTAGTTAACATACCTCATCAAATCATAAGATTTATGAATAACACAGAGAAATCATAAATCATAAAGGTTACTTGTGGTATCCATATCATACTTACATTATAGCTATCATAGCTACGTAGGGAGTTACATTTGGAATACCCATCTTAGTATATTCCCTAGATCTATTAGAATAAGCATTCACATTTACCTCCATCATGTTAACCAATGCATTGGAGTGCTATTTCAGGCTCACCTACCCTATTTTTATCACAGAACCACTCGTATACGTAAACAATTCCCAAGAACTATAACATATTCATAGCACATAAAACAAACATAAATGAAAGAGAACATTTCCCGATCACAATCGCAGTATATCATTTAAATATATCGACATAACAAAACCATTATAAAAAACATTTTCAATTCCAAAATTTGAAAAATATTATATGGTAATTATTTTCCTTTTAAAAACATTACAACTAGTTAAGGAAGCCAAAGATCAAATAATACTCATAGTGGCGGAAAGGCTATTGTCACCGCGTACGTTAAAAGAAACATCATTTTTTTGTTTAGTAAAATTATTAGTAGAGAAAATATTCCTTTTGAATAAAAGTAAAAGTCAAAGGGGTTTATACACCCTATAGAATAATGTCGTTTATAAAACAAAATCTGCCTCAATGAAAGGAGATTGAGAAGAAGTCCCTTACCTCATGTCTGACTTGACTTGTTCATTCTCCAATATCATAAATAATAAACTAATGTTAATTTGTACTTGATTAAGATCCATTTTCAAGTTTATTATTCCTTTTATATCAATTATTACTATTTTATAAACATTATATAATCATTTAAATTAATAATGGTTGTTTTGTTGATATTTGTACTTGAGTCAAAAATGAACTTCTTATAATTACTAGTTGTTCATGTGGTCAAAATTCCATTATCTCCAGATTGATATTATTGATTTAGATATAATATATATAATTTATATCTAGTATATATATGTATTTATAACAATACATAATATTTAGAGATAAGAAATGAAATACACCATTCATGGAGAAGGTAAGTCGTACGTACACATGAACGCTTCTTTCATTTCTTTTTCATATTTAATATAATTAAAACATAATGATACATAGTTATATTATAATTCCTGTATAATATCATATATATTATCATTAACTCTATCCGTTATATGTCCCACATATTTCATTATCGAGTCACATCACTTTGAGGGGGTGGTAGTCCGTACTTCCTCAAATGAAATTATCGTTTTGACCAATAATGGAAACCATAAATATATTCTATAAATAGAAAATAGTGAAGAATAAAAAACATAAGCATAATATATATCATATAAAAATATAGTTCCATCATAAAATCCACCATGAGATGCGGTAGGAGATAATTGAACAGGCATCGTTTCGTGAGGCGTTAGTTTGTCATCCACTAAAACAGTATTTTCTTTACACATTTGATGGAGGTTTGTGTAAGTTTACTTCTAATACTTCTAATAAAAACATACTAGTATATTTTGGATACTGGTTTGTAATAAAATAATGTAATAAAAATAGTTTAGGTGCTTTTATATGTAAAATAAAACAAAATAACAAAAGAGAAGACGTTTCCTGTAAATCGGGTAACTTCTTTTCGTTTGAATGAAAAGGGTTTTTTGAAGAGCCTTAGGCATACTTTAAGGATTCTAGGAGGAGTATAGGGATTTATGGATCTTAATTGGGAAGATTTGTGGACGATACTAGGGGCCTGAGACGTGTGAGTAATGGGTTAGCGGTGATATATTTTTATAAGGGGGGAGGGGCTCTTTAGGAAAGTGTGAAAATATTATTTTATTATATAATGATTTTTGATTTATAAATGTCCAAAAATTATTAAAGTATAATATAATATTACTCATGGTATAAGAAAATTATACAATAAGAATTTTAAAGGTTTTGGATATTATTTTTATCTTTATAATCTTATTTCTTTGAATCATTTATTAATGAGGTAAACACAACATCATTATTGTGTCATAAATAATTTAATTTATATAATGTCTAAAAATTTAAAAAACAAACCATGTTGTAGGAAATCCATTTAAATTTCTAAATAATATTTATAGTCAAAAATATAACTTATATAACGCTATGTAAAAAATAGTCTACTAAACAATATTTGTTTATCTCATTTTTGTCATTACTTTAAGTTAATTAAAATAAAGTGTCATTATCACTCCCAAGTGGCCCCATGGGGTCCCAAAATAGACCCACGAATTCCCATGTTATTAATTATTTCAAACAATAGGATTAGGACACATGTTAGGGTAATTTTATATTATTATAGTAATATTTGTTTACCGTTATTTACTAGATTTACCCTTTAACCATGGTAATAAAATATTTATTAAAGTAAATATTCATAATGTCTAAAAATAAAAGTTACCTATTTACATAATTTGGACATCATCATTCCAAATATAGAATCCATTTTTCTTAATTCAAAATACATAAGGGGAAGAAATAAATTTAAAATTAAATCTCGTTGTCAAAACAAAAGGCGTGTTTTTAAGAAATAATAAATATCAAAAGATTAATAGTTGTTTATATCCAATTTCAAAGTGAAATTAATTCCAATAACCAGAATAGTATTAAATAGTACAAATATAATCTAGTTACACTTTAAATCTAATTAAAAAGATAATCTAACCATATAAATAAATTAGTTTAAAAGATTGTTTTGAATTAAAATACAACATTTTTCACTTTTCATTAAAAATTGAATTTTATCAAAATAAATACCAAAAATTTACCCAAAGTAAATTTGGATGTCCTAATTCTAAAGAATAATTTTATTTGGTCAAATATAACATATTAAAGTGAACAAAACTAGATTTAAAGAGGGTTCTCCATGAAAAGGCAGTAAATCAACCTTTTGAAGTAAATTATGATTAATATTAGATTCATTCACATTTTAAGCCTCAAACATTTATTAGATAAATGTAAAAACATTTAAAAACATGTATAATAATATTATAGTTAGTTATATTTATTCCTTCCAATACAACGTCTAGGCATTAACTACCATTTAAAAAAATAATATTATCTTATTATTGTGCAACGTTAGATTTCAAAGAAACCTATTGTTGTGTATTGGGTACACCATTGAACATTGAAAACCCTTTAAAGTAAAATTATTATTTAATTCAAAAATATTAAAAATTATGAAAATGTATTATTCTTTATTTAATTGGGATGTTATATGCAACCAAGTAACAGATAGTTCTACTTTAACCATGAACTTAGTACCTTTTACGTTTTCTTCCAAAATGGATTCCCTTAGGTATGGTTTGTTTGGAGGGTTGTGGGATTGGTTTTTCTCATTCCTTGTTTAGTTCATGTATCTTAATCACTTTTCTTATGTTTTTAAATCTATTTAAAAATAAAATTCAGGATATATTACTAATTTTATTCGAGTTCATTGAAAAATGATTTAAATTACCAAAATGTGTGATTTTAAGGAAATATTAGATTAGAAAAACTATTTTCAATGACTGTTGTTTGATAAAAAAGTAATTTTTTAAGAATAATTATTTTATGGGTTTAAAATGGAATTGGTTTTGTAATTAGAGAAATGGGATTAATTATTTTGAAATTATTAATGAATTTTCAAGAGATGGTGATGGAATATTTGAAACTATGATGAATTTATATAAATATTTTACATTTTAAAAAAATATTATTTATGGGGAATTATTTTGTGCATTGAAAGCAATTATAATTTGATAAACTGCTTATAAGATTTTTTTTAATTCATTTGGATTTTCTGAGTTCCATTGTGAGTTTTTTCATTCTTCAATCGAGAAACCTATGCTTTATGGTGCCCAAAAATGTCTCCCATAATTTGTTTTAAGAAATATATGAAGTTCGTTTAATGGTTTGATCTTCAAAGTACTCCATCAAGTTTTCTAGAAGTGGCATCTCAATTTGAAGGCTCTACAGAGACCCTAGATGCACATAAGGTCAAATCTATAAACATCTTGTTTAGGGGACTTGGCTGAGGGTTGTGGGAAGTCATGATTACCTCTTATCTACAAAAAACAATTTCTTGGGTGTTATTCAAATCATTCTTTATTTTGATGTAGAATCATGAATAAATGAAGAAGGAAAAAGTATATGATATCTTTGGGTTTAGTTGAGTTGATTTATTAGTTGCAGAGTATATAACAAGAAATTTCAATTTTGTTATATTTTTGCCCAATATTGTTGGTGATGATTCCATTAAAACACCCTATATTAAAAGTGGTCTTCGCCCAAACCATGGAATTACCAATCCAAAAGTCTATCTTACTTCTTATCTATTGCTTCTTGAATAGGGATTGTCAGTTTAAGAAGATCTAGGAATGAAATTAGATGTGGTTGATAAATCATAGGTGGTTGGCTTAAGTGACTATGTTTATTTTCATTTATTGTGTATGTTGGTTAAGTATGAATAATATTCTTGAGAAAATAATATACATTTCATGTACTTCCTATGTGGATCACTAGGTTATTCTAACATATTCTTTATGAGATCTCTAAGGGTTTGTAAATAGTGTGGCTACTTTGCTTAACTTAATAGTTTTATAAGTTTTCCTAATAAAGGGGGAAGTTATTTATGATTATAAACTTATAACTATAGGGTATTAGATGCTTCAAGATAACAAGACTCTAACTATAGGCATCATAATAGGGCTTTTCACGTGATGGATGGGCTGTCAGAAGAAGATGATATTGGTCCATCTTTTGATCATGATGTTAGTGTGAAGACTATTTTAGTTTTCCTTGAGTTTTTTCTTCATATAATTCAGTTTACATCAATATTTATTTTTATTATTTCCTAGTTTCACATTTGTGATGATATGTTTTTTCTAGTCTCATTGTTGGATTTTATCTTGGTGGTGTAAGAAATTTATTTTTTCATTCTCACCACTTGGTTGAATCCTCAGTTTTGACAAGTTGACTTTGGTAATATTAAAACTAATGGAATTCAATATTAATGAGAGATCTTAAATTTTTAAATACTCATGTTGTAATTTTTCCTTTCACATCTATAAGAATTATTTTTTCATTATACGGAGAACATGGATTTTAGATTTTGTGGTTTCCTTGATATTTAACATTCCTATCTATGTTGTATCCAAATAAGGATGTATGTACATCTCTTTCTAAAATCCAAGTGATAGTTCTACCTATTGTAGTTTGTTTTTCAATTGGGGGCCTTATTGTTTTACGAATATCTTATGGCTTGTTTTTTTCTTTATTTTTTTCATATAAAAATTGGTTGTGATTGTGATAATGTTTTTATTTTCCACTGTTCTATTTGTTTCTCATTTTGTTTTTACTCTCTTGAAATGTGTTGAGATTTTTATTTAATGGTTTTAAACCATTGTGGTTTTTTTTGATATTGTATATGGTGTAAAATATTGTTCTAATATCTTTTGGATGTTTCAGGTTGTTGTTTCCAAAAGTATCTTCTCTTGATTATTTCCATGGGTGTAACCCTGTGGTTAGTGTTGGATTCCATTTGTGTTGGTAGTTGTTATTTGATATCCTATTGTTTTTTTTTCTTGATGGTTAGAGATCAATCTTGATGTGATGGACATTATCTCTAATAAGAGTGTAGTGACCTATTTATAATATTGCCTTGTTTTTTTCAGTCACATTCTTATTGGAATTGGATAAGCCCTTATGTTATACTCAAGTATCCTAGAATTTTTGAATTCTTAATAGAACAAGAATACATATGTGATAGAAGTTGATTTGATGATCTCAACAAGGGGTGAGGTTTAGTGTAAAAAATCCTAGGTTACCATCGATTATTTTCCCATGATAAAAATACTTTTCAGTTCTATTAATTTCTTGTGGATGGTTGGACAATTAAAAGATATTTATTGAATTTCCACTATTGGTGAATCTTTAAATGGGGGGGGACTATGTTAGGTCTACAGTTTTTTCTAGTTATTTTTTTGTACATATTTGTGATGTTGGAGATTTTTTGAGACGTGTGTTAATCTTGGAAGTTTTATATAACAGTTATTTTGGATATCTTGTTAGTTTTTTTCTTGGATTTATGATAGGTTGATGCATATGGGTGAGTCTTATTATGTTTTTTGTACCTTACACTGCATGGTATGGTATGGCAGTTCTTTTAGTCTTTTCCTTCTCTACATTTTAGATATAAATCGCTATAGTGTGGAGAATTGTCATATCCTGACCTAAATATTCAATGTACTAACTTTTCATTCTATTTATACTCACCATTAATAAAACTTCCAAACTCTTTCTTATTTTTAATATCTTCACCATTATTCTTATTTTTTTTTGTTTGGGGTAATTTCTAGGGTTCTTGTTGTTTGTTTTTGAGAAATGTTGGGTTTTCGGAGCAAGAACATGGTTGGTGCTCGGTTTTTAACCTACCAAATATAAAATTAACTTTATTTTCAAACTCCAGTGAGGATTACATTTTTTGTTCTATTAAATAACCCAATTTCATGAATTTCATTAATCTGGATGGAGTTTGGGATCATGAACAAACCTTGTCAAAAATGAAATCCAACTCACCAATCTAAATTTGATGATAGTTTGGGTGACTGTTAATGATAAGATGATATGTCTTAAATTAAATATCTAAATTTGATGAAATTTAATGTGAACATATATAAGTTGAAATTCACCATTTTATTCAATATTTTCTAATAAATATCTAGTTAAATTATATGTAGAAAATGTACTAACATTTAGTGCATTGAATATGAATAGTCAGTCGCACGAGATTATATTTTTTACCAATTCACCCATAAAACCATATATTAATATTGAATAACTCTATAAATTTTTAGTTTTAATGATAAACAAGTAGAGGAAAAATTATGTATAAGACCATTTATTGAGATACCATCATTTACTAGGTCTAAAGTGAGAAAAATTTCATAACCCAGACTTGATGACATAACCTTTATGCATTTTAAATTTCTTTAATAATGTGACATCCTCCTAAATTATTATAACTTATGCACTAAACCTTTCTCAACCCTAGTTACTTCAGTGACTCCATTGGGATGATTTTAGAACGTTGTAAAGTGGTTTTTTTGATCAATTTTCTATACGTTAAGGATTTCTACAACCGGTCATTTTCTTGCCTCCTCGAGTTGATTTTTGTTCACCAGCTTAGGGAACCATTAGTGAGAGATAATAATATTGATCATAGGTAAGTAATTCCTTATATATTAGACAGTAAACCCTATTTTATATATTCTTTATCACTATCAATTGGTGATCAAAGTGATTGGTATTCCTCTTCTTACCCAGAAAGTGTGATTCTAGGTTTTCTTACAACTCTCCCTTAATATATTCCTATCCTTATATTATAGAAACATATTTATTGGTATTTTTCATAAATTAATCAGGAGAAGTAATTTCATATTGGTTATTTCCTTATGAACCATCATTTTTCACCCTATTCATTTTTAAATTTATAAATTCATGAATCGGGAAAATTGTTATTAAATAAATTATATTAAAAATTGAATTTCATTTCCCTTTTGAAAATGGTTTTCAAAAATAACCTTTTTATCATTTTAAAGTGTGTTCAAGGATGTTTTTTGAATTCTACGTGTTTAGGGTATTTAAACATTTTAAATATTATTCATAATGATTTTAAAATGATTACGAGAACATGTTGTCATTGAAAAATGGTATTTATTCAAGAAATGTTTCCTCAATGAAATGATTTCTCATTAGAAATGATCTTCCAAAATTTGGGGGTATTATGGATAAGTTAGATTTAGGAAATAACCTATTTTTATATTTTTACAAGGTAATCCTAGGTTTTTTAGAATATTATGGGTAATGGGGTATGTTTATTAGCATAGCCAACATAACAGCACTAAATAAACCTGTTTTATCGAAAAATGAGTACCCCTGTTTTGGGACTCTTTCCCTTTAGGAATTGCATTAAGGGTAATGTGCACCAAGAACCTATTTTACCATGATTTTTACCCTATATATTTAACAACCCCTATATATTGAGTACCATCATGTAGTGTTATGTTATCACTTTTTATATATTTAAAATCCTTGAATTATGTATGTTGAAAAATATCTTGATTCTTTCTTATCCCTTATTACTATATATTTGGATTTATTTGATTATTATTTATTATTAAAATTATTTCAAATATATAAAATAGAAAAATAGAATGTATTAATTGGTAATTTTTTGCATCGAGAAGCCTTTAGAGATGAATTTTATCTTTAAAAGGGCATCTAGTTGACTTTATTCATTAAAGAAAATTGTTCTTGAACTATCTTGTAAGTCTATGTTTAATTTTATTAAAATATTCCATTTTTTTCTTAAATTGAGAATATTTGGGTTATTTGTTGAAGGTCATTATATATAAAATTATTGGGGGCTCTACTATGCTCTTTATCTCATTCCCTTTTTATACCATTTGGGGTTTTCAGTCTTCGGGTTACTATAACATGAGTTAAAGTGATCTCCAACTTATTTTTTGGGTTTAATATTTGTTGTCTGAGGGTGGGTGACTCAAGTCATGGTGGGTATCCTTGGACAACAAAAATATGGGTTTATTTAGTTTTTATCAGCCATAGTTTATTTTTTTGTATTAGCTCATTGTAAAATATTGTTTACTAATGTGATAATGTTTCTTTAGAGTCCTTTATTATTTTTATTATATTTTTTTTATGAAAACAACATAAAATGTTTATCTTGATGTGAGGTTTACATTCTCAAGCCTATGTGGATCAGGAACTCCCATTATGATTATTTTATTGTTTATATATGAAATTTATGAAAAAATGATACTCTGGGAATGATAATATCATATCTACCTTTTTACCACCTCTTATTTTGAGAAATGAAAAAGTCGCTTGTGTGTACATATGGCTTACGATCTCTACAATGTGATGTGATTTTTTTATCTATATTTGACATCAAGGGTATTAAGGATGAGTTTTATAAATATATATATGATATATATATCATAAAAAATAATTTATTAATGATATTATATCATATAATATTCTTTCTTTTAATATATAAAGAAAATGAAAATAGTATTTATGAATACATACAGCCTATCATCCCCATGAATGATGTATTTTATTTCTATCCTTTATAGATTATTATAAATATGTATGTACATAATATATATGATATTTAAATTGTGGTTATCATTATAGAGATTATAGAATAATGATATAATAAATAGGACCAAAAATATAATAAATCAAAACCCATATGAGAAAAAATGTTGTTATTACCTGAAAAGTAACATTAACATTAAATTTGTAAATAAACATGTAATAGAAGGCCATAAGTGAAGATTATATGGTATGATATAAATGAATAATTTTATGTAATAGATTTATAAAAAACATATATTTATTATAAAAATGGTTTTTAATAGTGCGAAGAGAGTCAGGAAATAAGGTGAGGGATATTTGACTCACTATTATTTCTATGGGACACATGCCTTATAAACTACCTATTTCTTTTTTGTAGTTTATATACTACACATAATTTTTTTATGAGTATTATTATGAATATTAAGGTATTTTCATATCCATTTAATTTTCTTTATTTCATGGCGCATATTATCCTACTTATTATAAAGTGGTAATAGTTTATTTTATAATCTCATTTTATTCGAAATTGTTTATATTCATGAATCTAATTGGGAATATTTATCTTCCATGACCATGTTTTATAAAAATATTTTTCCTATTTCTATAAAATTTTTAAATTCATTTTTACCTTGGAGTTAATTTTTTCAAAAAGTTTTGATAGGAATGTTTTTGTCATTTTCAAAATGAGGTACCTTGTGACTATTTCAGCAAAAGTACGAAATGAAAGGTTTTTTAACTTATAAAAAATGAATGGAATTTTCCATCGTCATGATGCCTTAATGATTTGAAACTTTCCTTAAAATTTTATAAGGATATTTTCCAAAAAAAATCTTCTTTTAAAATTATGTGTCAATTCAATATAAGAAAATATATTCAATAGATAAAGTATATTTTCCTCAAGAATTATTTTCAAGTGATATCTCTAGAATATTATCCATCTACGGCAACATAATTTTATGTTACTTAAGTTTTAATGGTTATATTTTTCCAGTATATAATACATATTAATCCTATATTTTTTTATATTTATTATGGAATGATATTTATTAAACCCATTTATTTTCCAAGGGTTATGATATGGTGAAATGATTTTTATAAAACCCAATCTGTTTTATGTGTTCTGATATAATGAATGATTTATGTTCTTATGAAACAAATATGTATTGTTTTCATTATGTGATGGGTGGAACCTATAGCTCCCTTAAATTCATTGGATAATGATTTATATCTAATGAGATAGACCGGACTATAATGTTAAGTGAACTATATTTAGTAATACAAGGATGGAATGGGATGTAAACCCGATTCAGTTACACAGGGATAGAATGGTTAGTGAACCCATTTTAGTAATGGACTTCTCTGAAATGATGGCCTTTGTAGTGATTATTGACTAAAATGGAAATTATTTTCTATGATTATGTAAATACCACTATATCATGTGTTAGGTTATGCTATCATGGAATATATTATTTGATTCTTTATTAACTTAAATGATTTATTACATAAAATGATATCATAATATTTGATATTAAGGATATATTTTTTAAAGTTATTTTCAAGTTATTATTCACTTATTCTTATGTAATGTCTCTTAATTTACCCTTACTGAGCATCTGAGCTCACCTTTTTCTTATGTTTTCTTTCCCTAAGTTATGAAGAAATTTTTTAATTAGGATTACTAATGGGGGAGATCTTTATTGGAGATTTTTAAGATCTTTCGCCAAATTAGATGTATGTGTTCCAAGTTTCCAAAGGCTCTAAATTATTATGTTCCTCAGGTATGTGTTTGTGTAATATTATGAATATTCATATAAAAATATTTTATATCCTCATATGTTAATCCAAATTCATTATACTTGGTATCTGAGTAAAGGATTATTCAACCTTTGGAAACTAAGATGAGAAATCATTAGTGAGATCCCTAGAGATATTTCTAAGGATATGTCTATAAATGTCTCTAAGGATAATTCTATGTATAGTCTACAATCAAATTATTTTTTTAATAATCATGAATAGCCCAGGATTAAACCAAAGGTCTCATAGATTGAATGTTTATAATTAATTTCCCTTGATTATATGGTTTTACCACTATGATTAGTATTTCTCACACAATACTTTCCGGTTTTAGTCCATGTTTAGAATGTGAAGGAACTATGTTAGTGATGAATGTGATGGGAAATGAAATGATTGAACTCCTGGGTAACTAAGATTTATGGGGGGTAGAAATTCAAAATCTTATTATTATGATCACATAACATTCATAAGATATGAATCTTGTTGGAATACCAAATTAGAAATAGAGGGAATAATATTATGTAGAGTCTTTCATGAGGTAGTGTCCACCTTCTTTTGGTGGGTCTTCTAATATACTTGTGTCTAAGAAAAGTTTCATTACCACTGAAAATATATTATTGGTTCTCTATTGTTTATAAAATGAAAAATAATTTTGGCAGATCTCTTTTGGAATGTGAAGTAGATCAGTGGTGGAACCTCATCAAGAATATGAGACAATGAGATGAAATTAAATCTAAGGAATGGGATAAGTACAAAAAATTATTTTTTAATAAGTATATTACTCATATTATTTAGATGAAGATGAAGAAGTATTTTCTTGGACATAAGAAAAAGGATGATGAATCTATTGGTTATTATGGAGAAAATTTTACAAGAATTAATGGTACGCTTATGGAATAATTATTCAATGTGAGAGTAAATTTAATTGATTCATCAATGGATTAAACCAAGTATCTGGATGGAATTAGGCCTAAGGGACTTTAATAGCTATGAGAAAATTGTTTGATGTACTCTCAAGGTTGAGATAGTTATTGGATTCACGCGTTAATCTTATGATTTTGTTAAGAAGAGAAAAATAGGATTCAACTTAAAATCTAAAAACCATACTGAAAAGAATATGATATTTACTTTATTCTAAAAGTGTGTTAAGAAACATATAATAAACAATTCTAAGGGGACTAGTAAATGTTTTATGTTTTGGAAATAAGTTCATCCAGAAATCAAATACCAATGTTATGGGAAAAAATATAATTAATTTTTAAAATAGAGAAAATTATTCAAAGAACGCACCTCCCACACATCAATGTTATAAGTGCAAGAAAATGGGTATTGTGATAATAAATTCCCTAATCCAATGGTTATTGATGATGATAAATATATGCAGCCTCTTATGGCCAATGAAAAAAGAAAATCGCATGTGATCACTATTGGAGACATAGAGTATGGAAACAAAGTGGTGGAATGATTAAGTGTTTTTTGTAATGGAATTTCTGATTAATGGTATAATAATTACTTTTATGGAATTATGGAATAATGAAACATCTAAATTTTTTTTCACTGTAGTTTTTCTATAAGAATTTAAGGGCATATCTAGAATGGTAATGAAAAACATTAAATGTCATTGAGGTTGTAAGGTTATATTTTCTAGAAGACACCAAATTAAGGGAAGGATAACCCTTAATATATTCATGATTTTGGGATAATGAAATACAAATGTGTTTGAATTCTATAAGATAAATGGGATAGTATTTATGACCTTGGGGATGATTAGATGAATAAGTGGATTATGATATCATGGATTGAGTTTACAGAATGTTTGGATTTATAGTATGTGGAAGGAGTTAATTTTTGAAAGAATACATGTTTTCACTAAGGTTTTATGTTAATTTAGTGTATTACTAAGTTTGAAGAGAATAAATAATCGGAGTATTTGTCATTTTTTGTTTTTCTGAAAATAAAGCGCTACGTTATGTTGTTTGGGGATTAATGAAAGGTTGATTTTGAAAATTTATTTTTGTATTTTAATATTTTGGAATGATCATAAAGGTAAATATTTATGAAATTTTTATGATTTAAAACTCTATGAGGTTTTATAAATTAAATTATTATGTCACCATATGATAATTTATGCATATTGGATTACTTGTGATAAACTTTTTTGTGATGAAGACATATGGAATAACCTTCCATTTTATTTACAAATCTCATGGTCTTCTAATGCTTCAGTAATGAAAAATTCACTTTCATTTCTTGGAATAATAGATGAAGTGGAAATTGATCAAGTCATAATGAAAGCATGAGATTTTTCTTTTGAAATTTTATAAAATAAAGTAATTATTTCTTCTCATAAAAAGTATTCAACTCTAGGGAAAGGATCTTGAAACCAAAATGAATTTTTTCCTATTAAATTCTTTTTCTATAAATCAAATGGTCCCTTAAATAATAATATATTTATGTATATTTAATGATTTACTTTCTCCAAACCATGTCGTATATCACTCTCTATGATAACATGGTAGATATATTTATATTACATGTCCATGTTTTCACTTGCTATAAATGTTCTCCTATGTTGAAACCTAGTTATGAGTTACTCTTGGTAACCATTATATTTCCAACTTTCCCTTTTTATAATAAATTTTTATTATTCATTGTTATGATGTGGGTTTCTATTAATGATACATTAAAGTATAAATATTTTCTATCCCGGATGAATTTAAAAGATAAATTCATTTTATGTTGGGTAGAATGTAACATCCTGAGATTTTTTATGAAATAGATTTTTAAATAATCTGATTTCATTATTAGGTTGCATATAAATTTACACCATTTTAATCATGCACTACATGCAACACTTGTATCAAGGTCTAGGTGTCTAGTTGATAGAGCCTCTAAGCAGCATCGGCCTCCCCTCCCGCTCACCTTAGGGTTTCCTCGGAGGTGATTTGGAGGGGGAGGATTTTTTGCGCCTTCTCGGGTGCCTCCCCCTCCCTATCTTCCTCTCCCTCTACTTCTCTATTCCCCCTTTTTCACTTTCCAGTTTTGATTTCTTGTTGATTCTCCGTGTTGCAGCCTTACGATTACTCTTTCAAGGCGGTGGTCTTCTCATGGCAACAGTTCTTGGCGTTTTTGTGGTTCTGATGATGGTTGTGCTGTCAAAGTCCTGGGCCATTTATTTCTGCTCTGACCCTATGTTCTGCTACGACTCTCTAGGTCGGAGCTAGAGTAGCTTCAACATCGAAGTTTTGGGTTACGGTACGGCGGCCGATGGATTTCTCGATGCTATCGGAATCGGCTCTGGTTTGTCGTTTTTTCGTATGATGTCACTCTGTGATTTCGGTTCTTGCTCTTACTCAAGGATTCCACCACTATCCTCCCAGTTGGATCTGCGTTGTGGTTTCCAAGGTTTTTGGGGATGTGAGTTTGAGTGAGCGACGACCATCCATGTGGTTTATCCTATGGTGTATTTTCAGAGACCAGAAGCTTGACGTACATGGACATTACATTACTTTTGCGGAATACTTAGTACATAACAAAAACACACACGCAAGGACCGTAATAGTTTAGTGTCTTTGGAAACTCGGAATATAATCTTCTAATCGTGGTGAAAGATCTTCAACATCTCCCATAAATATCTTCTTTTTTAACCTAAATCCTTTATTTATGTCCTGGGGAAAAGAAAACATAAAAGGGTGAGCTCAAATGCTCAGTAAGGGTAAACAAAAGAAATATCAATTACGTCATATTCATAAGAACATATCTTTTGGAAATCTTAACCTGTAAAAGAGATCATAATTTCATAACATGGGATAAATCATAGTAGTGAAATGTAATCCCAATAATCATAACTTAAAACATGAAATATTGTGTCATACACACATAATCATAGGGAATCATTTCTTATTATTCAAGACTCATTGCCAATACTATCTTAGTGGACAAAGTCCCTTTCGGAACCAAGTTCATTCCTTCTTTCAGTCTTGTTTCACTGAACCGGTATAACCTACCGTTCCAACCATGTCTATCTCATGAGATATAAAATCTTTACCCAATTCATTGGAGGGAGATATAGGTCCCACCCATCTCATAATGATACCATTCTTATGTGTTCCACAAAATCATAAACCATACATCATAGCATAACCCATGTAATAAAAATGGGATTCTTAAACATTGTGACATCATAAAACAATTCATATAAGATAAAGTAATTCATATAAATAATTCCTTCACAACATAATCAAATCAAAGTAATAATAGGTAAAAAAAATAGAACCCTTTATTATCTTATGTGGAAAATAATTTTGATAAAACACTTGAACTCCATTCTTGAGGAAAATATCCTTTCTACATTAAAAACACTTTTCATTTCTTAACATGTCATAAAATTATAACTAAAAGAAGTTGATTAAAAATAAACTTGAAAACTTATAAGGGAATCTTCTTGGAAATAATGTTTTAAAAATCCATTCATGTCGTATAAGTTAAAAGAAAACATTCTTCTCGTACTTTTTTCGGAAAAGTCAAAAAATACCTCGTACAAAAAACGACAAAATATTCTTTTCATATCTTTTACTAAAAACTCACCGAAGGGTAAAATTTGATATAAACTATTGTAGAAGGATATAAATATTACATATTGGGGAAACATGTATGTGGATGATAAAATACATCCCAGTAAATACCAAAGTATAAACAATAACGGATAAAAATGAGATTGTAATATTTCCCTTACCTTATGTCTGATATGATTTTTATGTTTCCGAACCTCCTGTATAATGATTTAAATAATTTCATTAACTTATTACAGAATCATATTCATTGTTATGATATCATATATGGTTCACTTATGACTTTATATTACCCTTTCTTTTGTAAATTCCATGTTAAAGAAGCGTTTTGGGTAAAATCGTTTCATTTATCGTGGGTGTTTGGACGTGTTGTTATTGAAATAATTATTACTTATATCGTGATTTACTTACTTACAGAATATAAAACATGATTTATATATCATCTATATTCATTATATATATATAATAAATAGATAAATGAGATTAAACACACCGTTCATGGAGACGGTAGTCCGTACGTATGCATGAACGCTGTTTTCCTTTCCTTATTGTCTTGAATGGAAGTAAGTAGATGACATACATATATATATATACATAAATACAGTAGATTTAACATGTCATATATTTCATTATTATTCATTATATATACTTTATAATCATTCATGAATGGTTAATGTGGAGAATGAATCTCATTGCGTCGTGGAGACGGTAGTCCGTACGTACGCACAAGCGATGATATCGTTCTCATGATCGTGAACTTGTGTTGAAGTGTATGTATACTATTTCAGTATCAATATCGCTTTATAATAATCATATATAGTTACTCATTACTCCATTATACCCATCCAATTAAGGTGGTGGCGGAAAATAGATTACACCACGGCGTGGAGACGGTATTCCGTACGTACGCACGCGCGGTGATTTCCTTTTTCCATAGGATGGATAGAAGGTTAATTAGAGTTGTTTAATATTTATAATAACATATCAGTATATAAGAAATACTTATGTTATTACTTTATCATGAAACAACTAAATAAGAAAAGTTTTAAGAAGAAAGAAATTAAAAAAGATCGGTAATGGATATTACCACTTTTTGACGCGCCTTTTCTTAACCTCCACTTAAAGAACTAAGGATGGTCTTTGAAGAAGACCAGGACCTCTAGGATGATACTAGGGAATTGGTGAATAGATTTTGGCAGGGGTTGGCCGTGCTTGAATGCTCAAATTGGTGTGAGGAGGAGAGGGAGGAGGTGCCCTTTTATAAGGGAGGAGAGGGGCACCTTAGGAAAATCTCAAAATATTATTTTATATTAAGGTCAAATTCGGTTTATAATGGTTCCAAAGGGTCTTATTTAGAAGATAAAGTGGGTATGGGTCTCAATACTATCATCCAATAGGATTTATACAAGTTTAAGTTATTATTTTAACCTTATCAATTAGATTTAACTCTAAGTTAAATAATTTAACTTTTACCGTGTCTTTTTGTTTTCTTACACTATATGGTTAATAAACTTACTATATCTAGCCAAACGAACCCCAAGTTGTTTATTATTAATATATATAACCTTATATAAGTAATTGGGCCGAACCATAGATTTTTAGGAATAAAATAACAATTAATAATATAATATTTGTTTTAAAAACTAATTTATGTCAATTTTGACACTATTTGGTACATGATTTTTATGAAATTCATAACAGAATGATACGTTCTAAAAAAGTTACTTCCCTCAACAATAACATGTCATATTAACCTCGAAAATTAGTGTATGTCATAAAAAGTCTCAAATTACATTTATTTGGGCATTTATAACATCAATTATGTTAATATTTTCTTAAAAAGGTAATTACTACATCATCGTTGTGTCATAAATAAATTAAATTATTTAATGTCTAAAAATTACAAATAAAATATCATTATGTAGGAAATCTTTTTATCTTTCTAATGAATATTTATAGTTGAATTTATCTTATGTATAACCCTATATTAAAAATGATTTACTTATTAAACATTGATTTTAACTATTTTAACCCTTCTTTAAATAAATTAATAATAAATGTCCTAATCTAAACCATGTGGGCTTAAATGGTCATATTTTATTCATAAGGTTGTTTTTGGTTGAATTACACTTATCCAATAGAATTAGGACATGTTTTAGGGTAATAATAATATCATTTTTACCCTTAATTACCCTATTTACTTTTAACCGTGGTAAAAAAAGTCAAAAGTTACTATTCACCAAAAATTATTTTCATCTCATTGAACAACATTTTAGTCCTTGATATTAACCGTGTCTCTCGAATTTTTGAAATTCCACTCACAGAAGCGGTAAAATTAAGTTTTATGAAAAATTCATTTTTTTAACTACCACTTAGTGGTTTCACTAATCATCAAAAAATGAACGTTTCCAGAAAAATACAAAAAATTAGGCCTAAGCTATATTTGATATTATGAATTCAAAAATGACGTCTATTTTACCAAATTAAAAAAATATCAGTTACATTAATTAATTTAAAAATTAATTCCCATCGTCAAAACAAATAGCGTGTTTTTGAGAGATAATAACTATCAAAAGATTGACACTTGTTTATGTCAGGTTTAAATGTGAAATTACATCCAATGACCAACATTGTATTAAATTGTAAAAATATATTCTAAATATACTTTAAAACCACTCAAATTAATAATTTATCACTATTAATTATTTCTATTAAAAAATTTGTTTTTAATTAAAATTTAGTAATTTTCACTATTCATCAGAATATGAAAGTTATCCGAAAAGTACCAAAATTTCACCCTAAGCTAATTTTAATATTCTGAATCCAAAAATGAAGTCCATTTTGAAAAATAAAATTTACAAAGTTTCAAAAAGTGGTTATTACTGTTCATAACGGATAGTTTTTAATAATATTTTAATAGCATATCGTTGTTTGGTGAAACTCGGTATTGTGTACTACACACGCTATTGAGGAAGGTCGTGATTGCGTGTAATGCAAGGCAAGTCAAGGATGCATGTTGTGCAAGCTCCTTTTGGTGTAGCATAAAATACAAGACATTAATGGAAAGAATATTTTTCATAAAATCTCGGGGTGTTACATTCTAACCCCCTTAAAATCAATTTCACCCTCAAAATTCGTTGGGGGTTATAAATGGTTTACTATTCGAAAGTTTCTTTAATAGAAACCCACATAGTAAAAAGGAATACCAAAACCAATCTTTAAAAACAAAAGTATGAAACGTAACAGTTACCCAAATAAACTAATCACTGGGTTTCCACATAGGTGAAAATATGGATATGGAAGAGAAATCTAACCATCATTTTCTAAGGGAGAGTGGTAGAGAACATGGCTATGGAAAATCCAGCAATCACAAAGTCATAAATTTGTGACGATCTAAGGTACCATCTGATTCATCAGATATAAGATCACTAGGACAACATTTTTGGTTTTCTAGATCATTTCCCTAAAGTTGATGAAATTGGAATTAGAAGAAATACTTTCATGATTTCGGTATAGTCTCACCGTTGGTCGTTCTTTGGACAATTTTCACTTCATCTCTTAAAGAAATGATGTTGAATTTTTGATTCGTGATGTGTTAGCAGGTCATGTGATAGAATGATGGGTCATTCCATCTGTCTCAAACAAAAGGTTAGAAAAGTTACCAAAAAATACATAAGTCCATCTATAGTGAGATTAATCATATATGGTTCCTAAAATGGACTTATACTTCATATATCATACTACTTAATATAATAAAACTAGTTTCTACTAAACAGGGACTTCTTTTAGGCCAGTGGTAGGCAATAAAGGCCAGTCGCACTTCGGTTGTGGGTTCGATTCCCACAGCCTTGTCCGACGCGATGGGTTGTCGCCCGTCCTGCAGGTTGTCCTTTTTCTAAAACTATATTACTATAACATCCCATAAATAATATCAAAGAAAAAGTTCTATCCTTAAACAATACTAACTTATGTCCAACATAATACATTCCAATCTTTAGGCTTATCTAAAATACTTCGTTCCAAGATCATAGTATAAAGAAAATAATCACGTGAATGCCATCATTTATCCCCCATATATCATAAGATATATCTTGTTGGTCAAATTAAAAACATGTGAATACCTTAATCATGTATTCTCTTGAAGAATGAATACCCATTGAACCTTAGTGAAAACATGAATGCAGTCAAAAGTTAACTCTTTCCACATACCAAAATCCAAAAATTATATATACACAAACCATGATATAACCTTCTCCTTATATCAGTCATGAGCTCATGAATACTATCAAACATTTAATTTTCTCCTTATCCCATCATTATGCGCATATCATCTACATTCCAAAAATATCTGAATAACCTTTCTTGGATATTGGTACCATTAATCATACACTTTCAAAACTCAAGGAAATACAATAGTGTAACAATCCGTAGATGTCTCTTTATTCCATAGTACCATGAGATTACTTATACAACATTACACATGATAAACATGTAATCATTCCACTACATTCTTAAACCATTGACCGAGCTTCAACAATTCTTTCATCTCAGATATCATTTGTAGTCTCATCATCATCATCAACATAAATACTACCCATACGACCATACTGATTCTCTTCATGAGACATTCCCTTGGGGAATTGGTTTGCAAAATGCCAGTACATTCCACATTTAAAATATTTAACCATTGTTGATGTTGTAGAAATACCATTATCTTCATCCCTGGTGTTAACTAAACCTTTTCCTTTTCACTTACTGGCTTTGTGTCCTTCTTTTCCACACCCAAAGCATCTTCCAGTTCCTTTGAAACATTCTCCTTGATGCCTCTTCCCACATGATTTACATAGGGGAAATTGAACTTTCTTTCCTCTATGATCATCCTGAAACTCCATCTTTCTCTTATTAGCTGAGTCAGGAAACTTACCAAATTTTACTTTATTGATCATATTATGAGATTGCTGCTTCTGCATAATAATGATGTTTGAACCTCCAAATCCTATTTCATTTTGTTTCTCATGAAGAATATCACTCCATTGTCCATCATATCCTCCATTATCGTGAATCATCTTGTTTCCAACCATTTCCTAAATCCCAAAAAGAATAGTGTGAGAGACAAAAATCATAATAAAGGGGGAGTAACTTCAATATCTAACATATTTGGTTTAATATAATATCGTTACTATAGTTCTAGGACTATATACTATACGTATACTTATCCTTAGGGACATCCCAAGACTTACCTTAGAAATATCTCTAGGGATCTCACTAACGTTTTCACATCCTAGTTTCCAAAGGTTGACTAAACTTTTCCTCTGATACCAACTGTAGAGACCCGAATCTTGACGTACATGGACATTACATTACTTTTGCGGAATACTTAATAAATAACAAAAACACACACACAAGGACCGTAATAGTTTAGTGTCTTTGGAAACTCGGAATATAATCTTCTAATCGTGGTGAAAGATCTTCAACATCTCCCATAAAGATCTTATTTTTTAACCTAAATCCTTTCTTTATGTCATGGGGAAAAGAAAACATAAAAGGGTGAGCTCGAATTCTCAGTAAGGGTAAACAAAAGAAATATCAATCACGTCATATTCATAAGAACATATCTTTTGGAAATCTTAACCTGTAAAAGAGATCATAATTTCATAACATGGGATAAATCATAGTAGTGAAATGTAATCCCAATAATCATAACATAAAACATGAAACTTTGTGACATACACACATAATCATAGAGAATCATTTCTTATTAGTCAAGACTCATTTCCAAGACTATCTTAGTGGACAAAGTCCCTTTCTGAACCGAGTTCATTCCTCATTTCAGTCATGTTTCACTTAACCGGTATAACCTACCATTCCAGCCATGTCTATCTCATGAGATATAAAATCTTTACCCAATGCATTGGAGGGATATATAGGTCCCACACATCTCATAATGATACCATTCTTATGTGTGCCACAAAATGATAAACCATACATCATATCATAACCCATGTAATAAAAATGGGATTCTTAAACATTGTGACATCATAAAACAATTCATATAAGATAAAGGAATTCATAAAAATAATTCCATCACAACATAATCAAATCAATGTAATAATAGGTATAAAAACATAACTCTTTATTATCTTATATGGAAAATAATTTTGATAAAACACTTGAACTCAATTCTTGAGAAAAATATCCTTTCTACTTCAAAAACACTTTTCATTTCTTAACATGTCATAAAATTATAACTAAAAGAAGTGGATTAAAAATAAACTTGAAAACTTATAAGGGAAGCTTCTTGGTAATAATTTTTTAAAAATCCATTCATGTCGTATAAGTTAAAAGAAAACATTCTTCTCGTACTTTTGTCGGAAAAGTCAAAAAATACCTCGTACAAAAAACGACAAAAGATTCCTTTCATATATTTTACTAAAAACTCACTGAAGGGTAAAATTTGATATCAACTATTTTATAAGGATATAAATATTACATATTGGGGAAACATGTATTTGGATGATAAAATACACCCCAGTAAATACCAAAGTATAAACAATCTCAGATAAAAATGGGATTGTGATATTTCTCTTACCTTATGTCTGATATGCTTTGTACGTATCCAAACCTCCTGTATAATGATTTAAATAATGTCATTAACTTATTAAAGAATCATATTCATTGTTATGATATCATATATGGTTCACTTATGACTTTATATTACCCGTTCTTTTGTAAATTCCATGTTAAAGAAGCGTTTTGGGTAAAATCGTTTCATTTATCGTGGGTGTTTGGACGTGTTGTTCTTGACATTATTATTACTTATATCATTATTTACTTACTTCCAGAATAAAAAACATGATTTATATATCATATATATTTAGTATATATATATAATAGATAGATAAATGAAATTAAACACACCGTTCATGGAGACGGTAGTCCGTACGTACGCATGAACGCTGTTTTCCTTTCCTTATTGTCTTGAATGGAAGTAAGTAGATGACATAAATATATATATATACATAAATCCAGTAGATTTAACATGTCATATATTTCATTATTATTCATTATATATACTTTATAATCATTCATGAATGATTAATGTGGAGAATGAATCCCATCGCGTCGTGGAGACGGTAGTCCGTACATACGCACGAGCGATGATATCATTCTCATGATCATGAAATTGTGTTTAAGTGTATGTATACTATTTCAGTATCAATATCACTTTATAATAATCATATATAGTTACTCATTACACGATTATACCCATCCAATTATGGTGGTGGTGGAAAATAGATTACACTACGGTGTGGAGACAGTATTCTGTACTTACGCACACATGGTGATTTCTTTTTTCCATAGGATGGATAGAAGGTTAATTAGAGTTGTTTCATATTTATAATAACATATCAGTATATAAGAAATACTTATGTTATTACTTTATCATGAAACAACTAAATAATAAGAAGTTTAAGAAGAAAGAAATTGAAAACGATCGGTAATGGATAATACCTCTTTTTGAAGCACCTTTTCTTAACCTCCACTTAAATAACTAAGGATGGTCTTTGATGAAGACCAGGACCTCTAGGATGATACTAGGGAAGTGGAGAAGAAATTTTGGCAGGGTTTGGACGAGATTGAATGCTCAAATTGGTGTGAGGAGGAGAGGGAGGAGGTGCCCTTTTATAAGGGAGGAGAGGGGAACCTTAAACAAATCTCAAAATATTATTTTATATTATGGTCAAATTCGGTTTATAATGGTTCCAAAGGGTCTTATTTCTAATATAAAGTGGGTATGGGTCGAAATACTCTCATACAATAGGATTTAGACAAGTTTAGGTTATTATTTTAACCTTATCAATTAGATTTAACTCTAAGTTAAATAATTTAACTTTTACCATGTCTTTTTGTTTTCTTACACTATATGGTTAATAAACATACTATATCAAGCCAAACGAACCCCAAGTTGTTTATTATTAATATATATAATCTTATCTAAGTCATTTGGCCAAACCTTAGATTTTTAGGAATAAAATAACAATTAATAATATAATATTTGTTTTAAAAACTAATTTATGTCAATTTTGATACTATTTGGTACATGATTTTTATGAAATTCATAACAGAATGATAAGTTCGAACGAAGTTACTTAAATCAACAATAACATGTCATAGTAACCTACAAAATTAGTTTAAGTCATAAAAAGTCTCAAAATACATTTATTTGGGCATTTATAACATCAATTATGTTAATATTTGCTTAAAAAGATAATTACTACATCATCGTTGTGTTATAAATAAATTAAATTATTTATTGTCTAAAAATTAAAAATATAATATCATTATGTAGGAAATATTTTTAGCTTTCTAATGAATATTTAGAGTCTAATTTATCTTATATATAGCCCTATATTAAAAATGATTTACTTATTAAACATTGATTTTAACTATTTTAACCATTCTTTAAATAAATTAATAATAAATGTCCTAATCTAATCCAAGTGGGCTTAAATGGTCATATTTTATTCCTAAGGTTGTTTTAGGTCGAATTAAACTTATCCAATAGAATTAGGACATGTGTTAGGGTAATAATAATATCATTTATACCCTTAATTACCCTATTTACTTTTAACCGTTGTAAAAAAAGTCAAATGTTACTATTCACCAAAAATTATTTTCATCTCATTGAACCACATTTTAGTCCTTGATATTAACCGTGTCTCGAATTTTCAAAATTCCACTCCCAGAAGCGGTAAAATTAAGTTTTATGAAAAATTCAGTTTTTTTAACTACCACTTAGTGGTTTCACTATTCATCAAAAAATGAACGTTTCCAGAAAAATACAAAAAATTAGGCCTAATATATATTTGATATTATGAATTCAAAAATGATATCTATTTTACCAAATTAAAAACATATCAGTTACATTAATTAATTTAAAATGTAATACTCGTCGTCAAAACAAATAGCGTATTTTTGAGAGATAATAACTATCAAAAGATGGACACTTGTTTATGTCTGGTTTAAATGTGAAATTACATCCAATGACCAACATTGTATTAAATTGTAAAAATATATTCTAAATATACTTTAAAACCACTCAAATTAATAATTTATCACTATTAATTTTTTCTATTAAAAAAGTTGTTTTTAATTAAAATTTAGTAATTTTCACTATTCATCTGAATATGAAAGTTATCCGAAAAGTAACAAAATTTCACCCTAAGCTAATTTTAATATTCTGAATCCAAAAATAATGTCCATTTTGAAAAATAAAATTTACAAAATTTCAAAAAGTTGTTATTACTATTCATAACGGATAGTTTTAAATAATATTTAAATAGCATATCGTTGTTTGGTGAAACTCGGTATTGCGTACTACACACGCTATCGAGGAATGTCGCGATTGCGTGTAATGCAAGGCAAGTCAAGGATGCGTGTTGTGAAAGCTCCTTTTGGTGTAGCGTACAACACAAGACATTAATGAAAAAAATATTTTTCATAAAATCTCGGGGTGTTACAGGATTCATCTCTGTCTATTCCACTGGGTTGATCCTCATATTGGGTGTGGTAGTTCCTCGACTAGAGATCTGATCATCGGCTCTGGCGGTTTTTGGACGACGATGTTGACGATGGTGTTCCCCGTTGTTTGCATTTTTGGCTGATGGTTGGTCACTGGTTCAATGGCTGGAGGATATATTCTGAGTTGGTCTCGTCTATTAGGTTATGTGTTTTGACGCTGATGGTGTTTTGCGGTGTTGTGGTTGTCATTGATGACTACAAGTTGGTGTTGCCGTCGAAGGTCTAGTTGACATTGGGTGTAGGCAGTCGATGTAGGAGCAAAGACCGGCGGTGTTGAGGTGTGGAGGAAGAATACCTTGGTATGTGTTGATGTGAAATGGTGAATGGTTATGATATTTGGTGGGGTTTCTATGCTGGTTTGCAGAAAATGGTTATCAACAGCGGAGGTTATGGTGATCGGAGCACTTGGTTCCTCCGACGGGTCCTATTTTCAGAGGCAGCGACATGTGGTGGATGAGTTCTAGGTAGGAGACAGCGACAGGATAGGGACGCGTGGTTCAAGCTCTAGCGTCACGATGATGGTTTTTGGCGTTGATGCAACTGATCCAATGATGTCATGATGGTTGTGAGTTGTTTGAGGGATTGTTTTCTCGGGTGGCACACCAGCACGTGGTTCGTTTGATGGTTTTTCGAATTTGAATTTGAATTTTAAAAATCTTGGACGCGATTCTTGAATGTAGCTCGGGTGGTGATGTTTTATTTTGTGGACTGGAGCATATGTTAGGTTCACACAAACCCTAAAAGTGTCATTAGAAAACACAAAAAAAATATGTATTGCGATACATGCAACACCTGTTTAGCTTGCATTACACGCAACATTAAGTTTCTACCTAACAATATTTTATTATTATAATTATTTAAACAATAAAATTACAACCTAGACATTATAATGGAGGATAGGAAAAGTATTAACTAAAATATGAAATATGTTTTACACTCATATATAATTCTTTCACTAATTAATTATAAATTAATGTAAACATTTTTTAAGTAATAGGAAATGTTTTTCTAGGAAAAAAATATTTAAATGTTCCCAACTATGTTTTATTAAAAAATTAAAAAAAATAACTCTTATTGGATTATATTGATAATATATTAAATAAAATATTAAACATTCAAATTATGTGTTTTCTAGAGATGATATAAGAACAAATCCATATTTATGCATAAAAGAAGTATTTTTTGAAAATGGATGTTTTGATGTATATTGATGTCACACTTATTAAAAAACTAGTTTTTGAAGCTTTTATAGATTTTATTATTAGAAAATAAGCTTATTAATTGGAAATGTTAGGTGAAAATTTAATCATGGGAACCTTTTTTGAGATGTTTCATGTTTGGATGAAAAGTGAAAATACTGACTTTTATAGAAAACTGTGTTTACTTTTAAAGCCTCAACAATGTAAAATTATGTTTTGGATTAGTTTTAAATCTCATTTAGTTAATATTTTGAAAAAAAAATCCATTTATTGTTTTTATATGGATTTTATGAAATCATTTATTATAATAACATTAAAGGTTTTAATAGGGATTTGCTTTGAAAAATAACTGTTTTTCATGGCTGTTTAAAGATTTTAAATTTAAATTAAATTCCATAAATTTTGTGGTTTGAATTTTAAAAAATGGATTCCAAATTTGGATTCATAATTTTTAAATTTATTTAACAGGTTCCTTTTATTTTAGTTAAATCTGAATAGTAACCATAGTAAATTATGTTACCACTATAAAGGGTAAATTGAGTAATTTAGGATAAAAATTAAATGATAAATATAATAAAATGACATTAACACGTTAAAAAATATTATTATATGAAGAAAAATATACCATAACACATAATTATCTGATATTATATTTTTTAATTAACACACTTGTCCATGAAAATGACTTATATAATATTTAAATCAACAAAAGACAAAAAATGTCACTTTCATTGTCTTAAATATATCTTATGTGTCCACATAGGGACAAAATTAGGTTATGAATGAATATAAAGGATTATATTAAGATTTATTTATTTATTTTCGAGATAGTAATTTATTTTAAAATTTTATATGTGAAATAATTACATTTAAAGGATATGAAACACTGAAGCAGTTCTTCTGCAAGAAGATAAAAAATCAATAAAATTCTTTTAATTAAAATGATAAGAACATTTAAAAGATAAAAAAACATGACTGGATCTTATTGGTTGACTACATCTCAACAATAATCATCCATGGGGAGAATTATGGGCCATTTTTAGCCACATGTAAAATATTATGACATAGGCAATATTTTATTTAATGTATATTCAAAGTTATCACATTCATGTTTATAATAACTATATAATTTTTACTATAGTTTTTTCCAAAATCTATATTCTATTATAAATATTATCTGGAAATATAAATGATTTATATTGTTTATTGTAATTTATTTATAATTTTTAGTGAATAAATAATTAAATTAAATAATAACACAATTATGATACAGTAATTATTCAACAATTAGGAAAATCAAATAAATGATATCGAAATAATAAAATAAATATAATTTTGATGCTCCATGATTTCTATAGGTGTATATGACTTTTTATGGGCATATTAAATTTTTTCTATTTTTAATTTATCTTATTTTTTAAATTTTCTTAAATTTAATGTAATGGATAGTTTTAGAATTTACAATAATGATGTTTTATGATAATAATATTTTATTACAATATTTATAAATAATAAAAATCATCAAAAATTTAAAATTTATTATTATAATTTATAAAATTTCATAAATTGAATATTTATTTACAATTTACATGATATAATTAAAAAATTTAAATGTTATAATATTAATGAATTTATTGCCATAGTTAAACGTAAAATGGGTTAACAAAGTGTAAATTAAAATGATAAGGTTTACAATAATACCAAAAAATATAAAAAAAAGTATATGTTTTACTTATATTATAGCCTTATATCATCATATATTTGAATAAATGTCATTTTGGAGGTATTTGGTTTGATTTTTAACTTATTATAAATTAATATTTTTGGAATTCTAAAAGGGACCCTCACATAAATTATAAAAGTGAACATTTTTCCTAAATTCTTCACATCACATTAAGCCTTGTACCTTGACCAAACTCTTCCAAATTATAGTATCCACTTCCCTAGACACATTCTATAGGTTCTATCAATCTCAAAAGAATAACTATAGAGTCCTTTAGAGGATATATGAGGGAATCGTTTTGAATAGGAGGTAATCGCTTTAACTGATCACTCTCTTTTTATACTCTCTTTCACCTCTTATATATATATGATATATATAATAAAATAATAACTTTTTCAACCGAAATATTTTTAAATTTTATTATTATTATGAACAAACCACTATACATCATGTTTCCCATCAAACAAGAAATAAAACTATCTCTCATGAGTATGTACGTCTTACTGTCTCCATGTAGCAATACAATTCATTTTCCATCACTATATTTTATGAGGGGTAATTTTTTCTAGGTTAATGTTTATATATTTTATTTTGTGAAATAATTATACTTCTATAATGATAATATCATATCTTTATTATTTTCACATAATATTTTCATAAATGATAACGTCGCTCATGCGTACATATAGATTACCATCTCCATAATGAGATGTGATTCATTTTTCATTTATATTTCACATGGATGGTAATAAGGATGAATTTTATGAAAATGTATTATAGATAACATAAAAATGATTCTTAAATGATAACTATCTTATACTTTTCTTTCTTTTAATATTAAAAGGAAATGAAAATAGTGTCAATTTTACGTACGTCCATCCGTCTCCATTAACAGTGTATTTTATTTATATGTTTTATAGATTATTATCAAAAAATATGTAATTAATATATATGATATTTATATCACGGTTATATTTATGTAGATAATGAAATCATGATATAATTATGATGACCAAAAATATAAAAAATCAACACACATGCAAGAGACAAAATGTTTATTACCCGAAACGAAATACTAACATGAAAAATAGTTAATAAACGTGTAATAGAAGTCTATAAGTAAAGAATATATGGGATGATATAATTTAATATGGTTCTATAATAGATTTAAAATAAACTTAAATTTATTATAAAGGTGTTTTTCATGAGTACGATGCAAGTCAAGAGATAAGCTAATGGATTTTTGTCTCACATTTATTTTTGTAGGACACGTGACTTATATGCTACTTGATTCTTTTGTGTAGTGTATATACTTACCATAGTTTTCTTATTACTCTTATTATGAATATTATGGTATTTTTATTTCCATATAAGTTTCATTATTTCATGGGGGATGCAATTATATTGATTAGAAAGTGTTATGGTTTAATTTCACAATATCATTTTATTCGGGATTGATTATATGTATCTACGAAAAAATATTTATCTTCCTTGTCCATGTTTCATAAAAATGTTTTTAATTTGTTTATTCAATTTATGAATTCATTTTTATCCTTCTGTGAATCTTTAATAAATGGTTTTAAAGGGATATTTTTTTATTTTCCAAATGAATTGTTTTTTGACTTATTTGGAAAAAGTATGAAATATTTTTTTTTACTTACATGGAATGAACACAATTTTCCATCATCATTATGAATTAATGATTTTAATATTTTATAAATCTTTTATCTTAAATGAAAATTTTTTCTTTTAAAATTTTTAGGAATTTTTTGAAAATAATACTTTTTTAAATAAGAATTGATATTTTTCTCATGAATTATTTACAGGTGATATCTCATGATTATTTTCCATTTAGGATACAAAATTTTGATGTTACGTAAGTTTTAATTGTGATATTTTCAAGGATAATATCTGTAGTATTACAATGTTAGTTTTAGGTTTATTATGGAATGATATTAAATAAAACGATTTTTTCCATGGGTTAAATTTTGATGGAATGGTGCTTAGGAAACCCATTCCTTTTTATTTGTTTTTATTTAATGAGTGATTTATCTTCTTGTGAAGCACATATGTGTGGTTTTTATTATTTGATGGGTTGTAACTATATATCCCTCTAATTAATTGGGTAAATATTTATATATCATGAGATAAACTGGACTAGAATGGGATGTGAACTTAGTTCCATAATACATGTCTAGAATGGAATGTGAACCCAGTTCAGTAACACTAGGTTGGAAGAGGGAGTAAACCTAGTTAAATAAAGAAATTTTTCTGTTTGTATGGTCTTGGAAGTGATCCATGACAAATAAGGAAATTATTTTATTTGCTTATGTGTGTGCCATAATTTCATGCATTATGTTATTATCTCATTGAATGTGTTCTTTGATTATTTATGAACTTATATGATTTAGTTAATGAAATGATATCGTGATATTTTATATGAATGATATAATTTTCAAAATTTATTTTCATGTTATTATGACCTTATTAATATGTTATCTCCCATTATTTACCCTTAGTAAGCATCAAATCTCTCCCTTTTCTTATGTTTCCTTCCCCCAGATTATAACCAATGGTTTTAAATGGGAGTAATAAAGGAGAATATCTTTATGGGATATGTTTAAGATATTTCCCCAAATAATAATTTTGTGTTCCAAGATTCCAAAGGCACTAAAATATTACGTTCCCTGGGCATGTTTTCATGTAATGTTATGAATATTCATCTTAAAAGATGTATCATCCAAGTATGTTAATCTTGGATTGTTATAATTCCATTTAGAATGTTTCTCTTGATCACTATCATTCATCCCTTGAATATATATGTATATAATAGTAATACCAACATGTAATGAATATGAATAATCAATAAAAATTCATCATAGGTAAATAAAATAACCTTTTCCGTTATTTGTAATCAATAATAATCTGACATGATGCATTATAATCTCCAACCTAGAACTCTCTTTATCTCTCTCAAGGTGTGGTAGTTAATTCTCTTGAGGCATTATTATCTATATAATAAATTAGTTCCAAATAGATTTTTAACTGAAATCAATGGATAATATCTAATAGATTCACACAAACCATTTTCGATTAGTATATGTATACTTGTTAGTAATTTTGTATTTTAAATTATCAATCTCAAATGAAGTATGTTGGAAAATTATTTAGCATATTATCCCCACAATTTTAGAGTAACTAAAAAATCATTCAACATGTACATATCAATACTAATAAGTTGTTAGTGCCTACCATAGAATTGTGTATCTCAGTCAAATAAATTTTTCATAATATCAGGGTCATCTACTCGTTTCTTTATGAAAACATAGTCATTTATATAATTTTAATTAATTTATATCAAATCAAAATGGTTTTTCTAAAACTATTAATAGTGTGAATATTATATTCAAAATAAAAGACATAAATATTCTTAGACATTCTTATTATAGTCCCCTTCCCCTTCCAAAAGGAAAAAAATCTAGAAGCATTATATTTCAAACCATGGTTTTGAATATAACATATCTTCATTATTTATTTGATTCATCTAGATAGTATGATTCTAAGTTCCTCAAAACCAACTACTACAATATTCATCTAAGATGATTGTATCTAATAGTATATTTCATGTCTTCTAAAATTTGTTTCATATTATCAATGCACAACATAGTGATTTCTATTATTGTATGAATCCTTATATATTTATTGTTTCTTATAGAGACTTCAATTTCTTCTCTATGAAAATTTTCAAACTTCCGCGGGTTTGGTTTATTATTTTACTATATAATCTTCTATAATGATTTTCAAACACCTTAATTATATTCTTGTATTTATTTAAATTTATTTTCAAGATAAAACCATTATTTATTATCTTTAAACGCTATTAAATCAATCAAATACATGTAAAAATTTAATAATATATGATATAGAGATCATGATCAAACTAATTTCACAACCAACTCTCCTTGATATGTTTTTGATATCATACCATCATATATAATTTTCTTTTTTAGAGGAATCTATCTCCTGATAATAAGAATTTTTATTCTTACAAAACAGCTCAATTACCTTTCTCATATTATATCTTCAATAATTCCCTTTATATTTATTAGTAACATTATAATCATAAATATATAAGAATAAATTTTATCAAATAATGTTCTTTAAAATATTATTACCATAAATACTTAAATTTCCCCTTTTTATCATGTCTTTTTATGAACCACCCCTTTTATTATCTCATTTTTCTCACCTTTTTCTCAAATTTTTGCTAAGTTGTCTCATTGATTTTTCTCAAGGGATTTATTGATTTTTTTATCAAGTAAATATAGAGTTTTTTATTCTCAATAAGATAAATAGAATTTAATAGGGGAAAGAAATGAAAAATACTCACCATTTTATTATGAGAACTTATACACCCAACATCAAACTAAAATTTTTATATTATTACTTGAATATAAAATTTTTTAGAATCTATGATACTTTAAATTTTGTAGAAACATATTCTATATTAAACTATATCCATTTTCACTTTGATGTAAAAATATTTGTTTTTGATACACTATGGGAAATGTGGGCCATACCCATGCCTCTATACCAACATTTTTTCTAAACCATTCATATAGAAGTCCCCATACCAATGATTGAGACAAACCATTGGCATATAGTCAAAAATGATACCTTATAAAAATGGTCTTAAAAAACTATTGGTATAAGGATGGTTGTACCAATGGTTTTTAAAACAATTTTTATAAAGTAAAAAAATGTTCACATTTTGGAAACCCCTCCCCAATGATCCCTAATTACTTCTACCCCCTATATACCCATGTGTCCTACCCTTATTCTCTCTATACAATTATACCTATTTCATCTGTTACTTGATTTAATTTCTCCAGAACCTCAATTTAGTGTGTTCTAGTCCGTATTCTAATTTTAAAATCTGTAGTTCTATTTTTATCTAGGTATCAAATAGAAACCAAGATCTCTTTAAGTCATGATTCTTTTCAATTCATTGAATTAAGGTTAATTTAGATTATATTTATTACATTATTGAATAATAAATGTTATCTTATTTGATGTACTTTATTAAATTTAGTTACTCTCTTCCACTACCAAAATCAAATGTATAATTATTTTATTTTTTATTGTATGTTAGGGGATTATGTAATCAGTCAATGTAGTAATTTGTTTTGTTAACGTTGTAGGGGTTATAAAATTATTTATTTAATAGTTTTATTTTAATTAATAATTGATCTGAATTTTGGAATAATTAACTATAATCTAATATAAGGTTAAATGTTTGAATATTCATGTTAGTAACTATATATATATATTAAATGGAAGTATGTTAAATTAATAAAAGATAACATTTATGGATTTATTTGATACTAATTTTCCATAATTCTCTTTTTTTACGAATTTTTATAATGAGTGTGATTTGTTTAATGTAATTTTTTATTAAGTATGATTAAATGGAAAACTAAATATGAGGAAGCATAATAATTTAATATTATGGACTATGTTAAAACTATTACCTTTATTGATACATTTTAAATTTTTATTATAGGCATTATAATGTATGGGTAAGTGATTATTTTTATTAAAAATCATAGAAAAGATGAATATTATATTTGTTAGGTTTATAAATATTAATTTTTAAATTTAATGTGAACATGAAGATTTGTAAAAGGGTGTATTAAATGACTTGTATTGTTTTTATACCTATTGGGTGTTATTAGATATTCACGTATAAAGTTGAATTGTTATATAATAATGTTTTCGAATGGATTCTAATATATTGTAAATTATATTTAGAGTTAATTATGTTTGGAGTATATATTATTATTTTCAAATCAAGTTTAAATGAGATATGTTGTAAAATACTTTTCTGTCTAATATATATTGGGGGATTAATTAAATCATGTATGGGTTAGTTATTAAACCCCACCAGAATTGTATAAGCTATTATTTTTACAAGTATTCCCTCTTTTATTTTATTTTTTTAAATAATCCAATCATGGTAACACCTAGAGTCCCAATATATTTATTATGTTAACTATTTTTGGGTCCCTTTTATAAATTTTATACTTTAGGATTGAGTTTCTCATTTTTCATGAAATTTTTCTTCTATGCACATTTTTCATTGAATAGTGTAGAAGAGATCATGTGGGTTCCCTTATATAGAGAATTTTCATGGTAATTTTTAATATGCATGGTTTTACATACCTGGGTACTACATATATTGGGTTTTTCTTAGTAGTAATTGTGTGACAATACATTTACATGTGTATTTCCTAGCACATGACAAACACATGATTAGAAAAACCGCACAATAATAATTCGATATGAAACTATAAAAGTACCATTTGGAATTGTTATCACATTGGTATGTAACCATGTGAGTGGTTATTTAGATGCAGAGTTATTCACACGATTGGCATATCGGTTACCAAACCATGTGGCCTAAACCTACGAGTTTCCAAGATTCACTTTAAGGTATATTTTCAATATTCCCCCTAATTTTACGATCCATAAGGAATTCCTCCTCTCTTTCTCTTGTTCCATAATTCCAAGTCACTCCATGGGAGGTCCCAATCTATTTTCCCTTTACATTTTCTATCCTATTCATTCATTGTAGATTCATTCAATATAATCCATCCACTCATATTTTTTCTCATTCCCCTTCCATTATCTTATGGTTTCCCTCTCTCTTATAAACCCTAGTTATTTTTTGGTTTTATTTTAGGTTTATTAGTGATTGATTAATGGAAGTTTCTATTATTTGGAATTACATAGGGTCCAATAAATCATTTTTTTATTGTTCTTCATCATTAGTAAAGACTTCTAGCTTAGGTGTCATTGAACCAAGTTGTGTTTTTTTATTTACCATAAATTGAAAAGATAATGAGTGATTGGTTGTTTTAAATATCCTATTAGTAAATTAAATACAAATGTTTTTGATTTTTTGTATTTTAAATGGTTTTAATGTGTATTTCCTCTAAGTAAAATGGTTTTTTACATAGTATATCAAGTGGTCCTAAAAATAAAATTTTTTGATAATTTTTTATAGACTCATAAAGTTAAATGTATCATTTTAAATGTACATCGACACCAATTGGGTCATGAAATCAATTATTAAGTGTGGTTTTGGACTTTTGGGGGGAATATTCATCATTTTTCAAGAAGTTATTTAAAATTAATGGTTTTTTCAATATTTAAATAAGTGCATTAAATTTTTTGTGATGTTTTAAAATTTGGTGACCCAATTTTTATTGTTATTTGAATTTAAAAGGGTTTCTTAATCCCATTGGGGGTTTTAATGGATAATGTTTTGATTATTAAATTGGTTGTTCCAGATAGTTATGAGTGATTTATTTTGGAATATGTATTGTAAAAAGGATTTTAAGAGCTTGATTTAAATAAATGGTTTAAATTGGGACTTCAAACCATTGAGAAATGATTTTTTATTCTTTGTAGATTTTTATGAAGGCCTATTTAGAACATTGAATGGTTTCTGAATGGTGTATGCTTGAATGAGGCCCGTTTGATAACCCTTGTTGTATTGTGGCCGCCAATGGGATATTATTTATTTATTATTGTGGATATATATTAAGATGCATGTTTTATATTTCATATGATATAGATAAAATGTGAATGGGTTGTTTCTTGTGAGGGTGTAGGAGGGGAGATGAGATTTAAAAATTTTGAAATATTGATTCATGTGATCTCTCACATATGTACGATACATGTCGTGGGATTCCTAGGTGACTAAAAATATGTCAAGATAAGTGAAAGACTTAGTTTGTATTTTCTTATAACTCAGGATAGTGGCATGATATTTTATATTAGCTAGTGGAATTTATTTTACCCAACTAAACCAAGTGACCTAGGTGTAAATTAATTTTTGTTCATGATAACATTATACACCCATGTTATTTATATCTAGATAATTTTATGTGACTATAAGGGACATGAAATATTTAGCAGTGTCAGCTTAGGGAATTTGTTTCCGATGAAGACCATTTTACTTGAGTCCTATGAGGTTTCCCGTGATGCTTGGACAATTTTTGTATGACTTAGGGGATTATTGAATATATTATTTTCTTATATTACACATTATTTATTTTTTATGGAACCATTGTTTCATTGGGACCTTTTGGGAAATCTTGATTTATTATAGGTGTAATTAAAGTATAATCTAGAATTTGTATGGTTATTTAACATTTAAATTGGGTTTAGAGATGATTTGTAAGGTTTAATTGAAACTAAAAGTGTTGAAATATTGAAATGGGTATTTGAGAAGAGATTTTAAAGATACAAATGTGTTTATACATTATTTTAAATATACTAGAAATAGGGTCCTCTTTCAAATTTTGAAAAGTGTTTGGTAAAAATTTTGAGTTGTCTATTCTGTATTTACTAATAAAGGGAATGTTTTTTAAAAAAGGGGTTGATTCCCTAAAGTTGTTTTCTAATGATCATAATAATTTAATCTAAATAATTTTCTTTTTTGAAATGTGTTAGTGTGGTTTTTAATTTTCATACTCATGAATTTAAAAAAATAATTACTTTTCAAACTAGAATAATATAGATTGTATTTTTAATGAATTACATAAAATCGGTGGTTTGTAACTATTAGTAACAGTTTCTCCTACACCTTGTATATACCACTCAATGTATACAGTTCATAGAATTTTCCTTCCTATTTCCTTGTCCTGTGTGTCCCTTATATTGGTTGTGGGATTTTTGAAATGTTTGACATGTGATGTGGATAGTTATTTAGGTTAACCTATACATTGAGGGTAGTAATATTGTTTTTCTTCCCTTCGGTTTGTGTAAAAATCAGTTTTTGTTGAGCCTTTATTTATTAGATGAGTTTATGTTGATTTATTTATGCACCATGTTCTCATGTATAAATACTACCATTATTATTTTTTAATCTTGAATTATATTCTTTTATATTATTTCCTACAATTGTGTGGATGATTTATTATTTATCCAGTTGTTTTTCAAGGGTGAATGCATTCCCCTTTATTATGATCTAAGACCCTGGTATAAGTAAACATCCTAGTGAAATTATGAACACCCCTTGGGTATGTCTTGGACTAACTTATTTATTTGATAAATGGATGACATTGTCTGATACATGAAAAAAAATGCATCATATAAAATCCCTATTGTTATTTGGTGTCTGGTTGGTTAGCATAAAGACTATGTTCTCTGTAAATACTTAGGAGGAGTGTGTGGGAAGCTTATTATCTATCTCTTCATCACACTGAACCTCAAGATTCCATCGGTGTATTGTGATTGAATACAAATGTTGAGATCATATTTGAATATATTTGATAGATTTTGATATGTTGTGATGAGTATTTGATTCCAATTTAGTGACTCTATTATTTTGTTTATCAATTTTATATTCAAAGGTAAAAGTTATGGAAAACCCCAAGGATTCATGTTTAGACCACACCGTTTGTTAAATCATGAAGTGTTCATACAGAAAGTCTATATTACCATGCTAGTTATTTTTGTTTAGTTGGTGAATGGATTACCATCTCACAAGGCCAAACCATGAAATGAGTAGTTTCTCCTCAAGATATATTTCATCCCTTTCACCCCAGATTGATTACAATTGTGTATTCCATTTTAATGTTATCAGATAATGGATTTTTTTCTTGGTTTTCTCTATAAAATAATTTTGTTGGGATTAGATTATTTCTATGGGGAATTTTCATTTATGTCAAAAATTGATTTTGGAATGGGAATAGAATTTTTATGAGGTGTTTTATTCTTAAAAGCCATTTTTAGTGGTTTTGTAAAGTTTTTTTGTTTTGCTATTAAAACCCAATTTTTGTTTTGTTTCACACGTCTCTAAGTAAAATGTTTTTATAAAAAAAATTGTTTTAAAAATTAATATGGTTGAATATTGAATTGAGAAAAGGAGGATATTTTAATAATTGTCCAATTAATATTTTTTTATGGTAGTTGATTCCAAAATTGGTTTTTAATATTTTTATGAAGTATAAAAAAAGTGTTTGATGCACAAATATTTTTAAAAAAAATCAAATAAAATTATAATGATTTAAATATTTAGGATTTAAAATAGATCAGAAATTGTTATAATATTTTGAGATTGATCTTTTCTTTTAGTAAAAGGATGTGGGATGTTTTTGAAAAATAAAATTTCTGGTTCTTAATGTCATTAATTATGAGACTCATGAGACTAAGTAATATATTTAAATATTTGAAAAAATGTTTTGTCGAAAATAGTTTTCTTTACACATGAGATTATAAAATTTATTTGAAAATTGGTTTTCAAATGATTTTTTAAATGGGGATTTCATCAGGGATTTGAGATAAATGCTTTTGATTCACCTATAGTTATTGGAACACCTATTTGATTGAGAGAAATGATCAACTAAGATCATGTCCCATGTTAGTTTCTATGTTTCTTCCAAGTTGGTCTTGATAGAAGATATTTTTTTGTCTCGAATATAGATCCTTGGGTAGTTTGTTTATTTTTATAGAATTGAGCTTCACATTTATTGACTCTACTTAGACTCTAAGTGGATTTGGGGATTCATAAAATTACTTATTATTTTGGTCACTTTGGGTTAGTTCCCTTATCCACATTATAATTGGTTGTTTTAGAATATTTGGAGTTTCCTTCTAGTGAGTTCCTTTTTGGAATTTGCCTTGTTAGTTCATCCTTATGGGTGTTTTTCAAGTATCTCGTGATATTTCATTGAGTGGTTGTTTGTTTTGAAGTAATTATTATGGTGTGTTTGAAGGATGACATATAAATAATTCTATTAATGAAATTAGATATTGTATTTATGTGTAGGTATTATGGATAGTGTGGATAACATTGGGATTTTACTATTTAGTGCTTGCCTTGTTGTTTGAGTTTCCTTTTTTTGGGTCCCTTTATGTTTCCATGCAATTTCACCATCCAGAGTTGATTTTATCATTAGGATTAGAATGAGTTTCCTTTAGTTTGGTTCTCGTGTAATTAATAGGGATGTTTCCATCAAGTGATTAAACACTTGGTATTGCTGGATTTGTGGGGGGGGTTTATGGGATGGTGTTCCTAGATTAAGTTCCTAGAATACCCATTGACTCACTGAAAATTACCATTTTTTATATGAAAACACAAACCACAAATAAAAAACCACATTATGGTGGTCTAAAGTACTGCAATCCCAATGCATCATTGACAAAAAATTCCAATCCCTCACTAGGAAAGGAACCCAAGTCAGATAAAGAAAACATACTTTGATCTGGAGTTGCCATAGACGCCAAAAATTATGCCACCATATTACCCTCTTGTCTGGTATGAGAGACCTCCATGTGAGCCCCCATTAACATATTTCACCACCTAACAGTATAAGTAATAGCCTACGGAGTCCTTCCCTTGCCCTGCAGCGTGTTGAACAGTACCTTGGAGTCTGTCTCCGCCCGACCCATATGAAACTACCTGAGCATAAATATATGCAGTGTAAAGACCTGCAAATTACAAGGAAATTTTTTTCTTAATTTTCTTTGGAATTTTACAAGAGCGCAGCTTCAGACGGCACCTGATTCCGAGGCCCGGTGTGCCCGGAATCAATTTCCGAAGTTTGGCTCGGGTACGTTCAGTGAACGGACGAGCGGGTTTTTCCATCTTTTGAACCGGTGCCCGGAATCAAATTCTGAGGGCACCGATGAAATCGCAGCGCCGGTATTTGCTTAGAAACGCCTCTTCCGGAGTTGCGTTTGCTCAGACGTGGTTTTTAAATTTTGCGGCTTTAAGTCAGAAATAAAATAAAGTTTGTGCGACAACTTTATTTTATTTCACTTAAACTGCTTGGAAGCCACTTAAAGTCACTTAAAGGCAGCTTGAACTGAGTTGAACTGGATAGGATGCTATCCAGAAATATCCTACCCCTTGGTAGGATATTTGTGCGGTGGGACCCGCACGAGCCCCGCCGTTTCTTTCGCTAAGTAACGCACCCGCGAAAACCCGTCAAAGTAACTGAAAAGTCAACCGACGCGTTTTCTTTAATTCTTAACAGACCATTTAATTGGGCGGTTTATTTCGTGAATTAAATGGACTGTTTCTTCGTGAATTAATTGGGTCGTTACTTATGCGTTTTACGTTTGTTGGCAAATAATAAAATAGACAAACTTCTCTATTTTGGAGGATTGCTATCGTTGTGCAATTCCTCTGAGCCTCCACCCTCTCCGCGAAGAACGCGAAGAACGCGAAGAACGCGAAGAACGCGAAGAACGCCGGAACCGGAATCCGACGACGCACGATCCGCGACGTCAACAGCTTTTCCGCGACCTTCTTCTTCTTCGTCTTCGGTGCCTCTTCTTCCGCGGCGAACCTGCGATCGGCGGTTAAAGGTGAGAATCGAAACTTCTAAATTCTCCCTTCTTAATTTCAATAACAACGAATTTAATTAATTAAATCTATTTGTTCTTGATCCGGAGATTGGCGACGCGACGCCGGATACCGCGACGATCTCCTTCTTCCGCGACGAGCGATTCCGTGACGACCTCTCGTCCGACGACGACTTCGAGGTAGGGATTTATTTTGGAAAAGTTACCCCTTTTTAAATTTTCTCGTGAACGTTCTTGAAAATTTAAAAAGCCGGTTTCAAGCGAACAATTTTATCTTTAAATAAAATTGTTGGATCATGTGTTGATCATCTTATTCTTTTCTCCCGTTGTTTATGATTAACGCGGAGGGAGCGGGTCTAACGAACAAGACCCGGCAACCCTCCGCCGATCTTCCCTTTTTGTGCGGATTTGGCGGACGACGACGAACCGTGCGGCAAGGGCAATCCGTTGTTTCCGCAGTGGAGGACGCGTCCCGGGAGGAACAATGGCGCAGACGGGAGGCAAAACGGGCCACCGGAGCAACTCCGGCGGCCCGCAGAAGGAGGCGGCGGCGCGGGTCGCAGGCGCGGCGGCGCCGGCGACCGGAGGCGGCGGCGCCCGGCGCGCCGCCGTGGAGATCTTCCGCCGCGGCCGAAGCCGCGGCGGCGGCGGCCGGTTCCACGGCCGCGCGGAACCGGGAACGGACGCGGCGGCCCGGCCGCGTCCGCGTGACAGGCGGCCCCCCGCGGGGGCCGCGTTTCTCCAAATGCCGCGGGTCAAACCCGCGGCGGCGGCCTGTTCGGCCGCTCGGCCGAAGCCGAGCCGGCCGGTCCGGTCGGCCGGGCCGCGCCCAGGCCGAACCGGACCCGGCCGAGCCGGTTCGGGCCGGCCCGGTTCGGCCGACCCCAGGGGGGTTCGGGCCGGCCCGGTTCGGCCGACCCCAGGGGGGTTCGGGCCGGGTCGCCCCGGGCCCAGAACCCCCGTTTTCGGGCCCTCTTCGGTCTTCCGCCCATATCTTGGGCCTGGGACCTCCGATTGACAAACCGTCAGCGGCTACGCGATCCTTGGATCGAGACGGTCGTTTCGGTATATTATACTCAAGGTTTCGGAAGACTTTGGGTTCGGCCGGGTTGGTTCGTACACGAAACTAACCGGGCCCTCGGAGCAGAAACGCTCATAACTTGAGCTACGGACGTCCGAACGACGTACCGTCAGCGGTGGTAGTTTCCTCTAAGTGAGACGGAACTTTTGGCATACTCCGCCCGAGGATCGGATACAGGCGGAGTACGGTCGGGTCGGTTTTTCCCTAAAAACCAACCGGGCCCCTGGGACGAAAATGCCAATAACTCTCAGACCGGGCGTCCGATTGACGCGCCGTCTGTTGCGTTGAGATCATGTTGTCGATACGGAACTTTCGGATACATCAACTTCGGACTACGTGTCAGTTGATGTATCAGCCTCTCGGCTCGTGGAGCGGACCCTCCTAAACGAGCTCGCTATGTGCGGGAACCCTAGCGCTGGCTGTGACTTCGACGACAGAGCAGAGATCCTTCGTGGACTGCGACGACGACAGAGCAGAGATCCTCCGTGGACTGCGACGACGGCAGAGCAGAGATCCTTCGTGGACTGCGGTGACGACTGTGCAGAGATCCTCAGTGGACTGTGTCGACTACTGCACTCAGCGATCCCATGTGGATCAGTGCCTACAGGTTCTGTGTGAGCCCGATCCTACGTGGGTCCTTACTACCGGTTCTGTGTGAGCCACTGCCTACAGGTTCTGTGTGAGCCCGATACTACGTGGGTCTTTTGCGGGGGTTAGTACCTATCGATCCTTCGTGGGTCCGACGACTTAGACGGATCAGTGATCGTCTTTGACGTCATCTGAAAAAGTATACCTGGTTGAGCTGAATCTTATGTTACTCTCCTATGTGGATTGTGTTGAACTATCCTAAGTGGATTTACTGTTTACTCTCCTTTGTGGATTGTGTTGAACTATCCTTTGTGGATTTACTGTTTACTCTCTTTGTGGATTTGAGTCTTGCTTTCCTTTGTGGATTGAGTTGTTCTCGAGCTCGTGAGCAGAGCTAGGAATGGGGACTTCGGTATATGTATGGGCATATACCTAAGTCGAGTCAGATGTTACTTCGTGATTGCATCTTTCTTTTGTGCTATATCCTTTGTGGATTTCGGGAGACCTTCGGGGGTCTCGGGGTCCTTACTGAGTAGCTTGTACTCACCCCTGCACGGGCTATGCCCGCACCTTGTTGTGTTGGTTGCAGACGACGGACAGCGCTGATCACGGTTGGGGCGTGGAGCAGGACGGTACCTGGAGGTGGACCACAGGGCGGAACGTACTCGGAGCGGACGTGGGACCCGAGGAGCCTGGAGGCTATCTGTACCCACCCTTCAGGTGGGATTTCCAGTGGACGACACGAGGCCGCCGTCTTTTCTTCAGTTGCTGTACCTTACTTTTCAGTTGAACTTTACAGTTGGGCTTGTATTTCCGGCCCCTTTACTTTTCTGCACTTTACTTTCCGCTTGCTGACTCTGTGTGGTTGTTACTTATAAAGGCAATGCCTTCCCTGTTTACTGGGATTTTACGCCTTGGTGCTAGTCGCCAGCCCCTGGCCTATGGAAGGCGGGCTTGGGGTAGTCACGGCACGGGCCCCGAGGACGGGTCGTGACAAATTGGTATCAGAGGCGGTCGGTTCTACCGCAAACTCTGATCGTCCTTTCTTTCTATATGAAGCAATAGTGTTTAGTGTATTGAGTGTGGTTATCTGTTCAGGGAGCCCAGTGTTGGTGCGGCGGCCGACGTATCCGTACACCAGGACCCTGACTCCTGATTTCCGACTTAATGCATGAAAACATTGATTGCGTGTGTGTTTCAAGTTTTCTTTGTGATTACTTGTGTCAGCTCACCGGGTATACTGATCTGCTTTATGAAAGTCTCAAGTTTTCCTTGTGATTACTTGTGCCAGCTCACCAGGTATACTGTTCTGACTGTGGTGCTCTTGTTCTCCTTTTCAGGATGGCCCCGCGACGAAAGCCAGCTAGGGTTCCGAGTGTAGGGCGCGACGGCAGCCCACCGAGCGACGAGGCCTCGGTGCAGGGCCCTTTGCCAGCAGTGGCACCGGCGGTAGCCTTACCCGCCGAGCCACCGATGCTTCCAGTACCAGACGCTGACGATGCACGTCGCCTCAGGGCACTGCATGAGTTTCAGAGCCAGCGACCGCCCAGGTTTCGCGGTGAGGCGGACCCCCAGGCCGCCGAGGACTGGCTAGAGGCGGTGGTACGGATCTTTCGGCTAGTGAGGACACCAGCGGATCTCATGGTGATTCTCGCAGCGAGCCTCCTGCAGGCTGCGGCAGGACGATGGTGGAGCCTGATGCTCCAGGTTCACGATGAGGCATCCCTGCTCTGGACGGACTTCGAGAGCCTCTTCCGCTCTGAGTTCGTCCCGGCCACCCTCCGAGCGGTGCGCATCCAGGAGCTTCTCCAGCTGCGCCAGGGCAGCATGACGGTCGCTCAGTACGCGGCGAGGTTCACGGACCTATCTCGCTACTCGACCGACATGGTACGGGACCCCTTCTTCCGGGCCCGGACCTTCGAGCAGGGCTTGCGACAGGAGATTTGGGCGTCGCTGATCTCCCTCAGCATTCCGACCCAGGAGGGAGTGCTGGAGCGAGCCCTCCTGATCGAGAGCTTCCTGGCAGAGCCTTCTTCAGCGGCGAGACCTAGCGCAGGGCGGCAGGTAGCTGAGTCTTCGGCAGCAGGTAGCCGACGGATGACTCACGGGTCCAGGCAGACCAGACCCCCACGCAGACGGCCTCAGGACACCGGCTCAGCAGTACGAGGCACACAGCGGAGTGCCAGCCTTCCGAGAGGCAGGTTGTGCTACTCTTGCGGCGGGCAGGGTCACATGGCTCGTGATTGCCCGACTCGCCGACGAGAGGAGCAGCAGACGGTGGAGGGGCCACCCAGGCAGAGGGAGAGGGTCGACCGTGGCGGTCCGCAGGGAGGAGGCAGACGAGGCAGAGGAGCTGGCCGAGCAGCGGGTGGTGGGCGACGCTTCCAGGCTCTACCCCCACCACCACCAGGAGGGCCACCTCGACCACATGGAGCTGGCGGGCAGGGACAGGCCCAGCTCCAGGCAGTGGAGGCCTACGACCCCGACTTGCCAGAGATGATTCGAGGTACGATCTGTGTCTATTCCACCCTTGCTGCAGTACTTATAGACACAGGAGCGAGTCACTCTTTCATAGCCTCTGCCCTTGTTCGGAGCTCGGAGATTCCGACTGAGCCGTTGGCTCGATCCTTACGGCTAGAGACTCCTACGGGAGCAGACTCGACGATTACGCACTGGTGCCGGCAGTGTGAGCTTACTCTAGGAGGCGAGAGCTTCGGCTGGGATCTCCTTGTAGCGGCGTCGAGGCCTTACGACGTCATCTTGGGCATGGATTGGCTATCCACGGTTCATGCCCAGATCGACTGTTTTAGGCGCAAGGTGCGATGTGTTCGCACCGACGGGAGCAGGTTTACCTTCACCGGCGAGAAGGGAACCTTTGCAGCACAGGATGGACTTCCGCGAAGGAGAGTGCAGCCCATCTCTCATCAGTTGGCTAGCCTCATCCTAGGAGCAGTGGACGTGCGGAGTCCAGCTTTTCCTGCAGTGGTGGACAAGTACGTAGACGTCTTTCCCGACGACGTTCCAGGGCTACCTCCTCATAGAGAGGTAGACTTTTACATCGACTTGTACCCCGGGACAGCCCCGATATCTACTCCAGCATATCGGATGGCCCCCGCCGAGCTTCGGGAGCTGCGGGTACAGTTGGAGGACTTGCAGAGCAAGGGGTTTATCCGACCCAGTGTTTCACCCTGGGCTTCCCCGATTTTGTTCGCCAAGAAGGCGGACGGGAGCTTGCGACTATGTGTCGACTATCGTCGCCTGAATCAGGTGACGGTGAGGAACAAGTATCCGCTGCCACGGATTGATGACCTCTTCGATCAGCTCAAGGGAGCGCGGTGGTTCTCGAAGATAGACCTCCGGTCAGGCTATCATCAGCTCAGAGTTCGAGACGAGGACGTGCAGAAGACGGCCTTCAGGTGTCGGTATGGCCATTATGAGTTCTTGGTTATGCCGTTCGGCGTAACCAATGCTCCAGCAGTGTTCATGAGCCTCATGAACAGGATCTTCCAGCCATACCTCGACCGTTTTGTCGTGGTCTTCATTGACGACATTTTGGTATACTCAACGACTGAGGAGGAGCATGCCTACCACCTGCGAGTTGTGCTAGACACGCTCCGAGAGCACCAGCTTTATGGCAAGCTCTCAAAATGCCAGTTCTGGTCACGTGAGGTCCATTTCTTGGGACACGTCATCTCTGAGGCGGGAGTTGCAGTGGATCCCGCGAAGATCGAGGCAGTGCTAGCTTGGGAGCCACCCAAGAGCGTGACAGAGGTGCGGAGCTTCTTGGGCCTAGCCGGATACTATCGGAGATTCGTGCCAGACTTCTCCAGAGTTGCGGCACCACTCTCAGCGTTGACGAAGAAGGGGAAACCCTTCGTGTGGTCAGACAGATGTCAGCAGAGCTTCCAGGAGCTGAGGCAGAGGTTGACCAGCGCACCTATCTTGAGGTTGCCTGAGGAGGGAGTTGGATACGTAGTTTACTGCGATGCGTCAGGGACTGGACTCGGGTGCGTCCTGATGCAGGAGCGGGCCGTGATCGCCTACGGATCACGTCAGTTGAGGCCGCATGAGCAGAACTACGCCACTCATGACCTGGAGTTAGCAGCAGTGGTCTTCGCTCTGAAGACTTGGCGGCACTATCTGATGGGCGAGCGCTTCACAGTCTTTTCTGACCACCAGAGTCTCAGGTATATCTTCTCTCAGAAGGACCTGAACCTGAGACAGCGGAGATGGCTTGAGTTCCTCCAGGACTATGACTTTGAGATAGTCTATACTCCTGGGAAGGGGAACGTGGTAGCCGATGCCCTCAGCAGGAGGACGGGCATTCAGCTACTTGAGGAGGCGACGGAGCAGCTAGCCTCCTTGCAGATATCCTTCGTGGATAGAGACGGAGCAGCCTTTCTTCAGTCTCTCACAGTCTCTCCTCCACTTCTACAGCGGGTCAGAGAGGCTCAGCATGGGGACGCTGACTGTGAGACCCGGCGTGCACTGATATCCTCAGGTCAGGCGCCTGATGGTTTCTCCCTTGGAGCAGAGCACGACATCCTTTTCAGAGGACGTACCTTCGTACCAGTCGCTTTACGAGAGGAGGTGCTGAGAGAGTTTCACACTTCTCCCTTGGCGGTGCATCCCGGAGTGGCGAAGATGTACCAGGACCTCAGACGACAGCACTGGTGGCCGGGCATGAAGAAAGCTGTGGCAGAGTTCGTTTCGCGATGCCTCACCTGCCAGCAGGTGAAGGCAGAGCATCAGGTACCAGCAGGCTTGGTACAGCCCTTGGAGGTCCCGGAGTGGAAGTGGGACGGCATATCTATGGACTTCGTGACTGGACTTCCACGCACTTCCAGAGGTCACGACTCCATTTGGGTGATTGTCGACCGACTCACCAAGTCGGCACACTTCTTACCCATCAGAGAGCAGGGCTCAGTGGAGAGCTTGGGACGTCTTTACGTCCAGGAGATCGTACGGCTTCACGGTGTGCCATCGTCTATCGTCTCCGATCGAGATGCTCGTTTCACTTCCCGGCTTTGGAAGGGGTTGCAGGAGGCGTTCGGGACGCGGCTCCATCTGAGCACAGCCTTCCACCCTCAGACGGATGGTCAGACAGAGAGGACCATACAGACACTCGAGGACATGCTCCGTGCATGTGTTCTCGACTTTGGTCGCAGCTGGGAGGACCACCTACCCTTGGTGGAGTTCGCGTACAACAACAGCTACCACTCCACCATCGGGATGGCACCATACGAGGCGTTGTACGGCAGACCCTGCAGATCACCGTTGTGCTGGACAGACCCTGGGGAGTCAGCACTCGTGGGACCAGAGATGGTCCGAGCCACGACAGAGAAGGTCCAGATCATCCAGGAGAGGATGAGGACAGCTCAGAGCCGGCAGAAGTCATATGCTGACAGGAGGCGGAGGCCACTAGAGTTCGAGGATGGCGACCACGTCTTTTTGCGTGTCTCACCTCGACGTGGTTTACGGAGATTTGGCCGAGGCGGCAAGTTGTCTCCACGCTTCATCGGGCCTTTCCAGGTCCTCAGCAGGATAGGAGAGGTGGCTTATCGCCTGGCTCTACCACCTCAGTTGCACCGGGTGCACGACGTCTTCCACGTGTCTCAGCTGAGGAGATACGTGCACGACCCGACGCACATCATCGACTTTGGGGAGCTGGACGTGGACGATGGGGTGACTTTTGCGGAGGTCCCAGTAGAGATCGAGGATCGACAGGAGCGGGTCCTACGTGGGCGGTCGATTCCTCTTGTGCATATCAGATGGCAGCACGGGAACCTCCAGGAGAGCACTTGGGAGCGGGAGGCTCAGATGCGTGCTCAGTACCCCCATTTGTTCCCCTAGTTTTTGATGTATCTTTACGGGGACGTAAAGCCCTGATGTGGGAGTAATGTAAAGACCCGCAAATTTCAAGGAAATTTTTTTCTTAATTTTCTTTGGAATTTTACAAGAGCGCAGCTTCAGACGGCACCTGATTCCGAGGCCCGGTGTGCCCGGAATCAATTTCCGAAGTTTGGCTCGGGTACGTTCAGTGAACGGACGAGCGGGTTTTTCCATCTATTGAACCGGTGCCCGGAATCAAATTCTGAGGGCACCGATGAAATCGCAGCGCCGGTATTTGCTTAGAAACGCCTCTTCCGGAGTTGCGTTTGCTCAGACGTGGTTTTTAAATTTTGCGGCTTTAAGTCAGAAATAAAATAATGTTTGTGCGACAACTTTATTTTATTTCACTTAAACTGCTTGGAAGCCACTTAAAGTCACTTAAAGGCAGCTTGAACTGAGTTGAACTGGATAGGATGCTATCCAGAAATATCCTACCCCTTGGTAGGATATTTGTGCGGTGGGACCCGCACGAGCCCCGCCGTTTCTTTCGCTAAGTAACGCACCCGCGAAAACCCGTCAAAGTAACTGAAAAGTCAACCGACGCGTTTTCTTTAATTCTTAACAGACCATTTAATTGGGCGGTTTATTTCGTGAATTAAATGGACTGTTTCTTCGTGAATTAATTGGGTCGTTACTTATGCGTTTTACGTTTGTTGGCAAATAATAAAATAGACAAACTTGTCTATTTTGGAGGATTGCTATCGTTGTGCAATTCCTCTGAGCCTCCACCCTCTCCGCGAAGAACGCGAAGAACGCGAAGAACGCGAAGAACGCGAAGAACGCGAAGAACGCCGGAACCGGAATCCGACGACGCACGATCCGCGACGTCAACAGCTTTTCCGCGACCTTCTTCTTCTTCTTCTTCGGTGCCTCTTCTTCCGCGGCGAACCTGCGATCGGCGGTTAAAGGTGAGAATCGAAACTTCTAAATTCTCCCATCTTAATTTCAATAACAACGGATTTAATTAATTAAATCTGTTTGTTCTTGATCCGGAGATTGGCGACGCGACGCCGGATACCGCGACGATCTCCTTCTTCCGCGACGAGCGATTCCGCGACGACCTCTCGTCCGACGACGACTTCGAGGTAGGGATTTATTTTGGAAAAGTTACCCCTTTTTAAATTTTCTCGTGAACGTTCTTGAAAATTTAAAAAGCCGGTTTCAAGCGAACAATTTTATCTTTAAATAAAATTGTTGGATCATGTGTTGATCATCTTATTCTTTTCTCCCGTTGTTTATGATTAACGCGGAGGGAGCGGGTCTAACGAACAAGACCCGGCAACCCTCCGCTGATCTTCCCTTTTCGTGCGGATTTGGCGGACGACGACGAACCATGCGGCAAGGGCAATCCGTTGTTTCCGCAGTGGAGGACGCGTCCCGGGAGGAACAATGGCGCAGACGAGAGGCAAAACGGGCCACCGGAGCAACTCCGGCGGCCCGCGGAAGGAGGCGGCGGCGCGGGTCGCCGGCGCAGCGGCGCCGGCGACCGGAGGCGGCGGCGCCCGGCGCGCCGCCGTGGAGATCTTCCGCCGCGGCTGAAGCCGCGGCCGCGCGGAACCGGGAACGGACGCGGCGGCCCGGCCGCGTCCGCGTGACAGGCGGCCCCCCGCGGGGGCCGCGTTTCTCCAAATGCCGCGGGTCAAACCCGCGGCGGCGGCCTGTTCGGCCGCTCGGCCGAAGCCGAGCCGGCCGGTCCGGTCGGCCGGGCCGCGCCCAGGCCGAACCGGACCCGGCCGAGCCGGTTCGGGCCGGTTCGGGCCGACCCGGTTCGGCCGACCCCAGGGGGGTTCGGGCCGGGTCGCCCCGGGCCCAGAACCCCCGTTTTCGGGCCCTCTTCGATCTTCCGCCCATATCTTGGGCCTGGGACCTCCGATTGACGAACCGTCAGCGGCTACGCGATCCTTGGATCGAGACGGTCGTTTCGGTATATTATACTCAAGGTTTCGGAAGACTTTGGGTTCGGCCGGGTTGGTTCGTACACGAAACCAACCGGGCCCTCGGAGCAGAAACGCTCATAACTTGAGCTACGGACGTCCGAACGACGTACCGTCAGCGGTGGTAGTTTCCTCTAAGTGAGACGGAACTTTTGGCATACTCCGCCCGAGGATCGGATATAGGCGGAGTACGGTCGGGTCGGTTTTTCCCTAAAAACCAACCGGGCCCCTGGGACGAAAATGCCAATAACTCTCAGACCAGGCGTCCGATTGACGCGCCGTCTGTTGCGTTGAGATCATGTTGTCGATACGGAACTTTCGGATACATCAACTTCGGACTACGTGTCAGTTGATGTATCAGCCTCTCGGCTCGTGGAGCGGACCCTCCTAAACGAGCTCGCTATGTGCGGGAACCCTAGCGCTGGCTGTGACTTCGACGACAGAGCAGAGATCCTTCGTGGACTGCGACGACGACAGAGCAGAGATCCTCCGTGGACTGCGACGACGGCAGAGCAGAGATCCTTCGTGGACTGCGGCGACGACTGTGCAGAGATCCTCAGTGGACTGCGTCGACTACTGCACTCAGCGATCCCATGTGGATCAGTGCCTACAGGTTCTGTGTGAGCCCGATCCTACGTGGGTCCTTACTACCGGTTCTGTGTGAGCCACTGCCTACAGGTTCTGTGTGAGCCCGATCCTACGTGGGTCTTTTGCGGGGGTTAGTACCTATCGATCCTTCGTGGGTCCGACGACTTAGACGGATCAGTGATCGTCTTTGACGTCATCTGAAAAAGTATACCTGGTTGAGCTGAATCTTATGTTACTCTCCTATGTGGATTGTGTTGAACTATCCTAAGTGGATTTACTGTTTACTCTCCTTTGTGGATTGTGTTGAACTATCCTTTGTGGATTTACTGTTTACTCTCCTTGTGGATTTGAGTCTTGCTTTCCTTTGTGGATTGAGTTGTTCTCGAGCTCGTGAGCAGAGCTAGGAATGGGGACTTCGGTATATGTATGGGCATATACCTAAGTCGAGTCAGATGTTACTTCGTGATTGCATCTTTCTTTTGTGCTATATCCTTTGTGGATTTCGGGAGACCTTCGGGGGTCTCGGGGTCCTTACTGAGTAGCTTGTACTCACCCCTGCACGGGCTATGCCCGCACCTTGTTGTGTTGGTTGCAGACGACGGACAGCGCTGATCACGGTTGGGGCGTGGAGCAGGACGGTACCTGGAGGTGGACCACAGGGCGGAACGTACTCGGAGCGGACGTGGGACCCGAGGAGCCTGGAGGCTATCTGTACCCACCCTTCAGGTGGGATTGCCAGTGGACGACACGAGGCCGCCGTCTTTTCTTCAGTTGTTGTACCTTACTTTTCAGTTGTACTTTACAGTTGGGCTTGTATTTCCGGCCCCTTTACTTTTCTGCACTTTACTTTCCGCTTGCTGACTCTGTGTGGTTGTTACTTATAAAGGCAATGCCTTCCCTGTTTACTGGGATTTTACGCCTTGGTGCTAGTCGCCAGCCCCTGGCCTATGGAAGGCGGGCTTGGGGTAGTCACGGCACGGGCCCCGAGGACGGGTCGTGACATGCAGACTAGTAGCGAAAGCCAAGGCTTCTACCTGTAGCGCATCTCCTCACCCGAGCCACCCAGCGAACGCAGTGATCGCAGTCCCAGACTGGTCACGGATGACACCCCCACTACGCATCTCCCCTTGGATTACCAACCCATCCGTGTTGAGCTTGATCCCCATGCTCAGAGGACTCCAGTGAACCCAATGACCCTGCTTTGCAGAGCCATCCCGAAACATAATAGGGAGATTTGAGGTGTTGGTGTGCACAGATGGCACATCACAACACTCAGGACACAACCTAATCAAATCTAGAAAAGTGTTCTTCATTTTGAACATAATACTGGCCAGCGATCCATAGGAGTTGTTGTGATGTCTATCATTCCTAGCTTTCCATATCGTCTAGCACCCTGCATGTAAAATGATTGTCCAATCTTTTCTTTCAGCTCCATGATTCCCAACTCCCCTAAACCAGGAACTGAAAAAATCACCATTCGACCCATCAAAACCTCTCCACCTGAAGAAGGACCAGAAAGTCGACCAAACACTTTGTTCCCAATCACTGTTATAAAAGAGATGCCCTAATAACTCTTGATTAGAGGACCTGAAACACCAGCACCTTGAGGCCATGTTAACTCCCATTCGCTGCAAGTTCTCATCCATAGGTAAGGCCCAATACCTCATTCTCTATAACAAAAAGTTAAATTTGGAAGGTATTTCCTTACACCACAAAACCTCCCCCCAAATATCATTACCCAAGGTGACCCTTGCTACCTGACCATAGTCCTTGATGGAGAAAGTACCCATCGCAGAGCCACTGAAGACAAGTTTATCATCCTCATCATTGAAACAATATTTTGAAAAAATCTAATTGTCCCTCATGAAAAACATCCAGAACAAACCTAGGGTGACTACTTTCCTCCCTAAAGGATATTTCTAGGGTGGGGCAGTACGGAAACCACAGCTTACCCACCACCCACTCTTGTTGCCAAAAATTGATATTTACCTTTCCCATGATCCATCGAGAATGTTTTTGTATATCCTCAAGGTATGGTTGGATCAAGTTCCAGATTCTAGAGGGCCAGCTCTTATGGGCATTCACATTCATACCATAAACACCCTGCATTGTTCTTCCCCAAAGAGACCTACCCTCCAGAGCTTCCCATGCCAGCTTTGCATGTAACCCTTGAATGGTAGAGGATACACTTCTTATATTAAAGCCCTCTTCTGATAGAGGTCTGGCCAATCGTTTTCCTAAGTCCCAATGGTGTCTACCTTCCAATTACCCATTGAATATGGTTTCCCTAGTTTATATCCCTTGTTCTGTATTCTCGTATCATTCATGTGATTTATCCATCATTGATGAGATTCTTGTTATGTTTTTTTGTGGATTTATACTTATATAAATTGAAATCTATGAGGATGGTTTTTCTTTTAGAAATTAGTAACCGGTAACTTAGATGGTTATTAGGTATAAATTCAAATATGTAGAGGTATTTTCTCATAGTTTTTTTTCATTTCATGAGGTTTTCCCCTTTTATTCACCATTTAGGTAATTTATAAATGGTAAGAAAGATCAGGTTTAGCATTCATCTCATTTCATTTCCTTTTAGTAATTGTGAATGTGTTTTCCTGGAGAGATCTCATTTTTTAAAAGATATGATGGTTTTTAATTTAGGAATTATCAGCGCTTGAGATATTTTTTCCTTTTATTATTTCAATTCATTAGACCTCTGACTCACCACATTCCACAAGGTTTAATTAGGACTCATTCTAATTACTTTTTCCTTGACTAGAGACTTCCTGGGGGTAGAAATTGACATGTTGAAAAGATTGTAACACCTCACTTTAATATAGCTTTATTCTAATGGGTAATTTCGGTACCCTTTTAAAATATAAATATTTTGGTTTTAAGTTTCTATTTTTTCAAGAATGTTTGCTAATTTTCACTATTTGGGTAACATTTATTAGAAGAAACAAAATATGCACCCCTATATGGGGAAGATTCTATTTTTTGAAAGTGTATAATTTTTCTTACATGGGTACCATAATGCTTGGTTGGATCATAGTAGTAACCATGAAATGTTACCTCTCTATGAGTTTTTTCTTGTGCATGGCTTGCACATGACTAGGTAGTCCAAGCGAAAAGACTAAAAAATTAATCTATTATGGGACAATACCATTTGAAAACTTAACCACATGGGTAGATAACCATATGGAGAACTAGGGGTAACCATGAAAGTGATATTTATATAAGTAGTTACAACCACATATTTGGTTCACAAATTATAAAATGGTTTCTCTAAACATTGTGAGCTATACACATTTACATAAAATTGAATTTCCAAAAGTTACCACTTGATTTTAAGGGCCTAAAAGTTTTCCCCTCTCTTTCTCCCTCTCCTTCTTCCAAGCTGGGTCATTCCATGGGAGGTATCTCCCACCCTTTATTTTAGATTTTCAAGCCTTTATAAACTCATTTCCAATATACTTCTTCAATTTGATCCCTATACTCCTCTTTTTTAACCAACCCTTCCATTATATTATTTTTTACCTTTATCTTATGAACCCTAGGGGAAACCAGGTTTGATTTTTGGGTTATAGGTGATTATTTCATAGTGGTTTTTCTTCATATGTCTTACATAAATTCCACTGATTCTTTTTAAATAGGTCATTATCATAGGCAATGACTTCTAGATTGAGTTTAATTCAACCATGGTAGGTGTCTTATGATTTTACTTAAATTAACATTATATTGAGTTATTTGTTTTATTAAATTTCATACTTAATAGATAAAATCCAAATCTAATAGATCAGAGATATTTTAAATGGATTTATGGAAGATTTTCGCTTAGTAAAATGGTTTTTATTTCCATTTCACATGGTACTTTAAATCCCAAGTAGTCAAAAAAAATTAAATATAGTTTTATGTAAAATTTGGAATTTTAAATGGTATTTGACCCCATTCTGGTCATAAAATCAAATAAGAAGTGTTTTTTGGGATTCAAGAGTATTGTTATTAGTTTTATAAGTGGATATTTAAATTTTAGGGTATTTGGAATCCTGAAAGATGTGTTTTAATTGAGGTTAATGCATTAAAAAAATCATGACCCCATTTGGGACATGGTTTGAATTGGAAAAGGTGTTTTAAGATCATTGGGGATTTTAATATATAATTTTTTGACTCTTTAAGTGGTTCTCCCAAATGGTTTTGAGTGAAGAACATTGGAAGAAGGTTTTTAAATGGAATTTAAGAGCCTTATTTTAAACAAGGGTTTGAAGTGGGACATAAAACCATAGAGAAGTAACTTGGCATTACAAGTTGATATTCATAAATTCATGTTTGGAACATTGAATGGAATCTAAATTATGTATGTGTTTGATACCCTTTTGATCCACGTTATTTTATTTTGACCCCTAATGTAGGATATTTCTTATTACTTGATGTGGATATGGATGATGGGGCATTTGTTTATTTCATATGATATGGTTAAAATGGTAAAATGGTGTTTCTTATGATCTTATTTTAGGTGATATGAAATAAAATACTATTCAAATATTGATTCGTATGATTTCAAACCTCTATTTGATACATTTCATAAGATTCCTAGGTGACTATGTAGAGGTCCGAATAGATGAAAGAAGTAGTTCAGATTAGGTTCTGATAAGGTATGGTGTCCCATTAAACCACGTGAGCTACCATAATATATCGAGGCCTACTAGACTGAATGAGATAATAGTAATTAATTACAGCTCATGGTAGTATTGTGTACCAAGTGGGAGGATTATATCTGGATAGATAGATTGGATTATTGAGGTGGGAAAATTGTAAAAGTGTTGGACTAGGGATCGTGAAACAAGTTTATATCATTTTACTTGAGTACTTGGAGGATACTCATAGTTCTTGATCTTTTTTATGACTTTAGGGATTTATGAATATATTATTTTCTTATATTCATCACCATTTAATAGTTTATGGAACTATAGTTCCATTGTGCCTCTTTCACCATTTTTGATTTATTTTAGGTTCTACACATGATTAAACATTATTTGGTTATGGTTTATTCACTTTTAAATTGGTTTTGAATATAATTTTTATCATTGATTTCATAATCAAAGTGATGCACTTTTGAAATTCGTATTTGAGAATTTTTTGAAAAATGAACAATGGTTTTTTACATTTTATTATATATTCTTGGAAAATAGTACTCTTTTGGCTTTGTTAATGATTTCATAGAAAGGTTTTAGTTTTTACTTATCTATTTAATAAGAAGTGGGTGTTTTATTTAAAATAGGTATATGGCCCAAAATTTATTTTCAAGTGATAGTTCTATTTAATTTTAAAAAACATTTTTTTAAATGTGTGAGTATGATTTTTCTTTTTCACTCTAATAGATTGAAAACCATTTTTAAATCATTTTTCTAACTAGTATAATATGGATTATCTTTTTTAAGGAATTTTATATACTTTATGGTTCTTAAAAACTAGGCTAGGTTATTCTCATATCATGAATAATTTAATAAATGTACACAATTCTTATGATTTTCCTTTTAAGTCCCCTAGATTTTCTCTCACTTGTGTTGGGGGTGTAGGATATGCCAAATGATTTTAACGAGATGTGGTGAGTGATTGTGGGTCACCTCGATATTGTGTGTTGAAGTTTTAATTTAATAATAATTGGGATACATATGTTTTTGAATTGTATTTAGCCTTTACTACTTAAATTAGTTTATTTTTATTAATTTATGCACCACATGATGATGTATGAATATTTTATCTATTTTTCTGTCTCAGGTTGCCTTATTTAATATTTCTTCTTACTCTAATGTGTATGGTTTATTATTGATTGTGTTTTTTTTCAAGGTTGAAATTTATCTGGATGATTGTGTTATGAGGCCCTAGTATATGTTTCTAGCACATTATGATAGGGAACATTCCTCAGGTATGTCTCAAACCAACTCTGGTATCCAATGGATAGATGTCATGGGTCAGCTTGTGACAATCATATTTCTATATTATAACCCATAATTGGGTCCTTTTGTATGTTTTAATAGGAAAACATATTTTATATGAATGAAACATATATTATTTTGAGATAATTTAATGTGTAAAGATATTATTTTCATTGGATAATTTCTATTTTCCTAAATATATGATTTTCTAAATTATGTTTTATAACATTGAAATATTATTTGGACAAAGAACATGCATTTTTTATTTTAGGATGTATTTATTTTTTACATAATACAATATATTTCCTTTGATTATAATTATATTATTATGTATTTATTGTTTTTTATTCTATTTATTATACTTTTTTAACTCTATACTAGTATGAATTTATTATATTATATTCTATATCTTATTCTTTTTTTGGCTAGATATAAGTATTTTTTAGTAACATTCATATTTAAAATTGGTATTTGGATTATTTTATTGGAAATGTTATATAAACATATGGTGTTGAGATATGTTATGATTAGGATTATTAATGAAATTTATAAGTGAATTTCATATAAATAAGGGAATTATTTCTTTTCTTTATGGTTATTCAACTTTTTAATTGGATAAAATATAAAACATTTTTTTGTTTTGGTTTCTAGTAATTGTAGTAAGTTAATATTGTTTATTTATTATATGCCTTTAATAATACATTATGTATGCATTAATTGAGATTTTAATATATATATATATATAGTAACTATATTTATATTTGTTTCATTTACATTTAAAAAGTGTTCAGCATTAAATTGGGTTTTCTGGAAAAAAATGTTCTATTTTAAAAATAGTAGTCATATATATTGTGGAAATTTATTGTGTATAATGTTTTTTAATCCAAAAAATAAATTGAACAAACACTAATGAACTCTATTTAGAAAATGTTTTAGGTATGGGTTAGTTTTTTAACCACACTTGAATTATATTTTCTCTATTTTGTTAAAAAAAATATCCTCTTAGAATTTTTAATATTTTTTAATAATTCGATCACATTTCTCTATTATAAACCCTAATTGGTTCCTTTAAAGAAACTTAATAAGTAGCCATATTTTGTATAAATGAAATAATTATTATATTTAAAGAGTAAGATATGTAAAAATATTATTTCCTTAGATAATCTCTATTTTCCTAAATAATTTTTTTCTTAAGTTATGTTTTCAAATATTAAAAACATATTTGGATAAGGAACATTAATTTTTTCTATTAGGTTGTGTCTCTTGTTATTTAATACAAGAATAATGCTTTATTTGGTGTGGTAATATTATTTATTATTATTTTTGTATTCCATGTCTTATACTTTGTTTGGGTCACTACAAGTATACATCAATTATAGAATATGTTATCAATTATACTTTATTTTTCAAGATAATAGTATGATTTGATGAATTTCATATTAAAATTTGTATTATGAATATTTTATTAGATATTTTATTTAGAAATATGATATTTAGTTTTTTTATGCTAGGAATTATTAAAGAAATATCTAAGTGGTGATGTTATATAAATAGTGGAATTGATTTCTTTTCATTAATGTCATTCCATTTGTTTACTTGGATAAAGTATAAATTTTTTATGTTTTTTGTTAGAAAAATGAATTTAAGAGGGTACATTTAAGGTATTCCATTATTAATACATAATTTATCCAAGAATTGGATTTTTAATAAAAATTTAACTACATTTATATTAGTTTCATTTTCATTGAAACTATTTTGACTATAAAATTCATTATCCACCCAAAATATATTCTTATAAACAATATTTGTATTTGTATTTGAAATTTTTTATGTATAGATTTTTGTAAGACCAAACATTAAATTGAACACAAACTTATTGCACAGTTTTTAGTAAAGTGTTTAGGTATGGGTTAGTTCTTGAACCATAGTTTCATTTTATAAGTTATAATTTATTGAAAACAAATCCTCTTGGAGTTTTTTTTAGTTTTAATAATTCAATATCATTACTCATTTCTATCACATAATTGGGTCCTTTGGTATGTCTTAATTTGTAACCATCATTGGTATAAATGAAATAGTTATTATTTTTAATCGGTTAAATGAGTAAAAACCTTTTTCCCTAGTATACTACCAATTTTCTAAAATATAAAATTTCATAAATAATGTTTCAAAATATTGGAATCTTATTTAGATAAAGAAAAATCATTTTTTCAATAAGGATTTGTTTCTTGTTACTTAATCCAAGACTTATGTTTTGATTGTAATGTTGTTAATATGTATTGTATATTTCATAATCCATGTCCTATAATTTTTTTGGGATACTACTAGTATCAATTGAATATATCATATGTCATCTCTAATGATTTTGGGGATATCTTGTAGTATTCTTTTATTAATTTCATATTAAAATTGGAATTTATATTATCTTATCAGATATATTCTGTAGACATGTGATATTGAATTATTCATTCTGGTATTAGGATTTTTTTTGGAATAAAAACATGTGTATCAATGATAGTACTTTTATTATTTTTAGGAACGATATAATTATTTAATAAATGTTTTCCATGATAAAAAATTTTTATTTCGATGTAGAATTATTTTTATCCTAATATATATTCAAAAGATTCATGGTTTTTTAAAATTTCATATTATAGACTACTATGTTGATTCAAAAAAACATTTTTTTGTAATATAATGGATAAAAATTGAATTTATAATATTTATTTAATCTCAACTGAGTTTCAAGATAAGGTATATGTTTTTGATTTTGTATTAAAAAGTCCTTTAAAAAGAGGATTTATACATTCCAATTATATAATTTTACCGATTTAAAACTTTTAAGTAGAGAATAATTTATCTTTTATATAATAAAATTTTTATTTTAAAATAATATAATATTTCTGATATGACAATGAAAAGAAAAATCAATCATATAAAGTTCATTATCAAAACAAAATATTTGAATAAAGAATTTTATATTGGATCAATATTTTTTCTTTATAATTATAAGAAAGTAAGAATGATAATACAATATACAACGGTATAACTAAACAATATGCAACTATTTAAAATGATTATGTTGAAAGAGTGGAAGAAATTATCAATTATGTAAGGACTCTTGTATATCAATCAAGTGGTAAAATAACAAAAATAGAATTTTTAATGTGACTGTATCATGGTAAGCTAACATATGGGGTTACAATAGTAGCATAAATTATCTTATTACCTTTTAGAAGGACTTTATTCCAGGTGATATAAAATATTCTTTCAAATCATTATATGGTATGGATGATAATTGATAATTTTATATTTTCAACTAATAAAATTCTAGACTACTCAAAATATTTCAAGTTATTTTGGGAGGAAAATATAGGATAAAATGATTCTAATAATGTGGTATATCTTGATAGAATCTAAATGTATATGGAATACCATATTGTGTTCTACAAAAGATAATATTTGACTATCAATTGATTCCCAATCTCCCAAATGGTTTCATGTCTAATGAAAACTCAACAAATATGTATTGGGATGATTCACAGAGAAGTAAGAATAATTATGAGTTGGATTATCCTTAAAATTTATTATCATAGATGAAATTTGATGTTAAATATCCTAGTTTTGTTGTTTTAGTGAATAATTATAGGTTTGTTCTTTCATGTGATGGTTTTAATAAGATTTATTATATTCTTACTTCACATGCATGTGGACAATTTTCATTTACATTTGTAACCTTGTTCTGTTGATGTGTATGAAAAAACAGATAATTTCTTATGTATATTCATATATATATACTTTAAAACTTCAATAAAAGGGTAATGAACCTTTGTAATGGGATGTATGCACATACAATACTTTTTGAAATACCAATTTCATATGTGTAATGTGCTTAAATATATGAAAAATGATTTTCCATTTTATGAAATATTGTATAGATAGAGTACAAAGAGTAAACTATTTTTTCCTATTTTTATAAATAATACAAAATCTAGAATGCTTTAATATCTTCTAAGTTTTAGTTCAATGGGACATCAATGATTCTTTATAATTGATTAAAATATAGAAAAATTCTTCAATGTTTTGACAATTCTGTTTTAACCAAGCTTCCACTTTAGCATTTGTTTAAAAATGATTTTATTAATGAATTAAAATATGTCACTGTTTCATTCAAGGAATTTTTGATAAAATATATAAATACTAATAATGTTTCCACTAGATGTAATAATAATTAGATGAATAAAATTATCCACTTTTAATTTCCTTATTAATTAACCAATTTATTTCATCATTATTTAAACATAATTCCCAATGAGAAAAATATGTATGAAATATTTTTTTAATCCTTCTAACATTCCTTTAGAAGAACAACTATAATTTGTTATCTCATCATGACATGGTGGATTGGGGTATTAGATAAAATTTTCATCCTTAGTGTATTGGTGAAAATAACTAAAACTTTTATTATGCATATTATATAATGACAACTTTAGAGAAACACAATCCTGGGAGTACTAAAAAATCTCAAGGATATTGATGGTTATTCAAGGAACATATCAAAATGGGTCAAAAGAGTAGATTTGAAACTAAAATCTCTAGAAGACTCTGGACTATCACATCCTTATTCATAAAATGATTACAATATAAATCCATCATTTACTATAAAATAATGTTACATTTTTTGTGATTATATTGATTCATTTTATATAGGTATTTTTGATAAAAAAATTTATATGTTTCCTTTGAAAAAAATGAAGGAAGTGTCACCATTAATTATGTTCGAGTAAGATAAAAAATTCCCTCAAGCTATCTTCACTTGAATGATGAATTAAACTTCTCATCTTCTAGATGAAATATATATTAGGGGACCCATTGTCTTCCATTATATATATCCAACTAAAATAAATATGTACACAATGAAGTATTACCTCAATAACTTGTATCATCCTAAATTATCCATTGTGAAATCTTATTTGGCTCAAGAATGTATGGATTTTTGTACAATTTTTTGGTTGATGTGAGCACAACATGAAACCAAAAAATGATAAATATTGATGAGTAGTTTTAGAAAATTAAGCCAACTTTTTCATCACATTGTCAATGAGGGGGAATTCCAAGATCATATTGATTAGATACATTGATCCTTGAATATTGGGATATGGAACAACACATTGATTTTTTTTAATTATGATTTGTTTAATGACTACATCAAGAAAGTAATTTTAACATGTATATGATATCTCATTTGGTGTAATTATACATATATACTAATAATTAACTAAAAGTTTATATGGGGAACATAAATAAACAATTATTATAATTCATCATTAATTACCTTCACGAATGAGAGAGAGTTTTTCTAGAAAAAAGTTTCAATATGTGTTAAAATCCAAGGTATGACGACTACTTTTATAAAATAAATTATAAATATTCCTATAATTAAATATTCAAATCTATTTTACATATTTATTTTATTGGATGAAGCTATATCTCAATAAATAATCATTTTTCCTTTTGGCTTGAATAATTTGGTTTTTGAATGAAAATATTTTTTACCGATACTTATAAAATTGTTATAACTAGTCGAGAAGTGAAAATGATAGCACTACGGGATAGTGTTATGTTAACTATAATTAAATATATCTTTTCCAAGGAAACATATATCCAAAATATACAAGAATATTTATATTATTATGGATTTTTTGAGATAATATTTATATTAGATTATTACTCCCATTGACGAGTCATTATGATCAAATGTATGTAGTTTGATGTAATAACATGAGAGGGAACATTTATTAATGATTGTGTATTTAGATTTATTGGAATGAGGATCTTTATGGATAATAATGAGGAATATATTTTTATTAATGGATAAGAAATTGTTTTATGTGAAAGATCATCTAAATCCTAAATTCAGTGGCATTGCTTAGTAATTGCAGTACATATATTCGATAGTGGTGGGGATAGTGTTGACATAATTTCTTCCCCCATTAGGTTTGACCAATATATTTTATATAATGAATCAAATATAAAAATTATCAATGTATACTATAGAACTAATGTTATCATGGATAATATAAGTAAGTAAATTTATATGGTATCAATATATTCTTAATTAAAATTTCATATCAAACAATCACTTTTCACTCCTCCCATACACTCTATTATGAGTGTGTGACCAATGAATTCACATGTATATAGATGAAAATTCAATATTTAAATAATTAATTATATCATATTGAACATAGAAGTAAATTAGAATAATCCTCCTTATCTACCCATCTTTAATTATAAGATCATTCAAAAATACAAGAATGTTCTATGTAATGGTTATAGAATTATTCAAAAATCAAAAAATTGAAAATTAATAAAAATAAGAAAAATAAAAAAAATCATATCTCATGGTTTTATTTTGTTTTTTCTTCTGTCATAACCTATTTGAATTTTTTTTCTTGTGCATAAACTTCATGGGTACATCCTTTCACTGCATATTTTCCTACTTTACCTTAAATATCTTCCTTGGGAATACATATTTTGAGAAATTCTATAATTTTTAACCTTGATCGTTCTATATTTTTATCCTTGAAATAGTTATAATTCTTCTAGGGATTTTTTACATCTTTATGGGAACTTTTATCTAATTTAACTTTTTCTTACTTTAGAAAATCTTTCCAAACTACACCACTATACAATGTATTTTATTATTTTTAATGATTTTCAAAACTATTGGGAACTACTTGAAACACTTATAAACTCCATTAAAGTGTAGGAATATTGGTTATGGATTATTATAGCTCTAACTTAAAAATATTCTCTTCATTTATAGTAATTTATTCATTCTTATTGGGTTGTATTTTCTATTTATATTTAGTTAAAACTAATTTCTTCATATCTGAAATTTTAATGCCTTATCCATCATTTCCTTATTCAATTATGTATTTCTTTTGATATTTTATTTTATATAATCATACATCATTAAACTCCTCACATGCACCTTCAAGTGGGAAAATTTATTTAAGGTTTCCGTAGTTATTTCCCCATAACTAAAATTCCAATTCTTCTCAATTTCTTATAAAATCTGCAACAACCCAAAATTTTGAATAAATCTTGTTTTTTAATTTTGTGTGTTATTTTATTTTATTTTTTATACTCAAAAAAACTGTTTCATTGGATAAAATGATTATAATTAAAATGATACTGTTGGGTTTTGACTGTTATATGACCATTGGTCAATATGACCGCTGGAAACTAAATATTTCAATTTTTGTCTCTAAATACAAGTGTTCTTGGTTAATTAATATAGAAAGAATATTTGATGGCCTCAGCCAGTAGTCTTGGACCGATCGAAGCCAATCAAACAGAACTTGGGAAGGAGGTAGCACCACTGGGCTTTACTCTGAACCAAACCCAAGCCGAACTTCATCGTGTGAAGCTAGAACAAAATCACCTTCGTGAGAAGTTCAAACTGATATAAATTATTACTCATGCAATGTTGGCAGAGCCTCCCTCAGATTCTCTCACCTTATCACACCTTACACTTAGGTCTTATGCTGGTGTGATAAGGGGCTATGTAAGGAGACCGTAACTGCCTTGTGTAATCCTTTATTTTAAATAAAAAATTTGATTTCTTCTTATGATGAAGTTTATGAATTTTAAAATGTCCGGATAAATATAGTATGCATATTTTTGGTGAATTTTAGAGAACGTATATTTTTAAAAAAATGTTTATATAAACCTTAAATAATTAAAAATGTGTAATGATTTTCAAAAAATGGTCCTCTACAATTATGTTCAGTACGAAATTTAGAGTCTAATAACATCAACTTAATTTTTTAGGAATAGTAAATTATGAATAGTGATTTTATGCTTAGGATTAGTAATGTGACCAAATGGATTAGTAATATCACGCAAATAAAGCATTAACATAATCTAGGCACCTTGATTAAGTAATGTGATTCAATAAAATGGTTAAATAATGATTTCATAAATTATTAGTCATGTATTAGTTTTTTCAGGTGAATAGTGATTTTTTTAATTAAAAATGTAATTAAAAATATTTATAAAATTATTTTTATAAAATGGATTTCATTTTTTAACTCAAAGCATCGATATTTTTTTAAGGTAATTTTGGGGATTTTTCTGGAAAAAATGAATTTTCGGTAAATAGTGTATTTATTTAAAAATTAAATTAAAAATATTTAGAAAATTATTTTTATAAAATGGAGTTAATTTTTGAAATCAGAGAATCGATATTTGGTTAAGGTGAAAATTTGGGATTTTTTTGAGAAAGTTGGATTTTCGATGAATAGTGAAAATACAGTTTTTAAGTTACGGGTGTTTAATGACATCATTAAATGATGTATTAAGTATGTAATCAATATGGTCAACTTATGAATAGTAATATAAGGTATGAGGTGTCCCAAGTGGACAATACCATGGGAAAATACCATGGGCGAGCCCATGGTTTTTCCAAAACCACTAATGAGGTGTCCCTTGGCCATTAATGCCTTGTCCCCTCACTTTCCCTATAAATACCAAGCCATCCTCTCATCAATTCGACTCCCAAATCTCCCCTAACGAAGATCTGGTCTCATTACCTCCCAAGGATTCCTTCCAAGTTTCCCCTAAGCCCTCAAGGTCCCAACCTTTGAGTTTTAAGAGTTTCGTTTTAAGGTATGGGATCCTACCCCCCTCTTTCTTTTCAAGTTATCTCTTTTACGTCATTTCTTTAATGATCCATGATCTTATGTTGGAGGATGTTATTTTATATTCATACTACTGTATTTTTCATGATAATATTATGATAGACCCCCTCTTTCTCTCATCATTTCATTTTAAGAATGTTAAAGTGGCGCTGTTAGGCTGCCAAATTTTTAAGGGATTCGTTCACCTTTCTCATTTTTCAAAGTTCTACTTTCATGTCAAGTCTTTCATGTTACTTTTTATTTTTTTGTGGTATGATCTCTATATCTATCATACTTAACTCTTATGTTCATATTATTAGAGACCCTATTTGATCTTGTCAATTTATTTTTGGTTGATGTTTAAGTGACGCCGTTAGGCTGCCAGATTTTCATAAGAGAAATCTAATTTTTGTCTTCCTTCCATGTTTTTAATTTCAAATGGAATGTCATTAAAATTTCATTACCATGTTCTTAAATACTTTATATTCTGTTCCCATACTATTTTATGGATCATTTATGAGTGGGTGACCCATTTCCCCTCTCTTTTCAATGTTTTCTAAAACCTCATAACATAGTCGTTATGCTGCAGAATTTCCGTCTCAAAATGTCTCTCTCTTTTTATAAAGTTATTTTATTTATTAATTGAATACTCAAAGCTCTATATTCTATATGGGTATTCACATTAATACCAATTTGTTCTATTTTAAATTCTGGGATTTACATACATGAGACCCACCTTCCTTTTCTGTGGGTTTTAAAGTGACACAAAGATCATGTCTTTAAAGCAGTTTTTAAAACGTAATGATTATAAAATGAAACCCATTTCTTTTATGATATATGGGTTGTTTATGAAATTATTGATGATGATATATGTGTCTCACATGATGATAAAGACAAATTTAAGGGTGTTGCCTGATAGCGCTCCAATGCATTGGGTAAAGACTTAATCTCTAGAGATGACCATTTAGACTGATACCTTGGTGAATAACCTTGGTAATTTTTATTGACACCTTGGGGATGGACCTTGGTGAAATGGAAATGATTGTCTTTGTTTAATTTTTTAGACACATCTTCAAGTTATGAAAAATGTTATTTTTATTATGATATGCCTCATGATTTCTTTCTCATGCCTTAAAGTTCCTTTCATGACCTTATTGAAGTATCTCAAGTTCACATGTAAAATGATTCTCTTGTTTCCCTTATTGGGCCTTCTTATCACCCTTTCTTTTGATGTATGTCCCCAGGTTATGAGATGCAGTAATGAACCTAGTATGAACTTAACGAGAATCATTTCAAGTGTTTAAGAAGAATGTTTTATGTTGTTTTCATGTATTATGTTCCTTGTTTCCAAGACATTAAACCTTAAAGATCCCCAGTTTTGTGTAATGTAATGAAAGTTTACGTGACAAAAAATGAGGGATGATATAGTTGGTATCAAAGGATGGTTTAGTTATTTGTGTAAATAGGATATGAAAACTCTAGGAAGAACCCTATAGAAAATTTTAAATGTAGGAAATCTTCCTGGTATTTTGGTGAGTATTGAGTAAGGGATTGCCAAACAAATACATCCCTGTCTGGATACGAGCAGGTAGAGGTGGCTCTGGCACAGATGTACATAGGGGTAAAACCCAAAAACACCACATTGAGCGAGACTCGAACGGGAACTGGTACACAACAACGGGCCTTTCTGCACTCTCGGTTATGACACTCGCGGGGAATATGCTTTGGTAAATTCATAAGCTTAGTATGAACCATTATTAAAGGAACAATGATAAAATAAAATAACGATTCACATAAGAATATATGTTCATGGATAACCTAGATTGGAACCTAGGGGATCACAAGTTAGGGTATACTTTCCTTCTACAAGTTTATGCTTACATGCTTAAAGTTTCCTTTAATGATTATTGGCTAAGTATTTAAGCCCCCTAATTATATGTTCTTTTCTTAGTTAATGGTGGGAAATGGAAGAGCATGTCCCAACGAACAATGTGATAGGAAATGTGACGATTTCCGTATTAATATGACAGAGATGATTAGGGGGTTAAAATATTATTATTATTTTGTAAGACATTCACTATTTTGGGAACACTATTTGATATAGGTAAATAGATTACTACAGTATTTTCTTTGAGGAATAAAGGTTGACTTATATTTTGAAAAATCGATGAATTTAAGGTGAACTTATGGTAATATAGGTTACTTATGGAAATGATTAACCTATCTTGGGTAAAATATGTTTAGGTTAACTACTTTTTTTATAAGATGTTAGGAGTCGTTGATGTTGTTTAGAGATGAATGATAAAGTTTATTTTGGAAGACAATGTTATCAAATCATTCTTATATTTGGGTTTCAGTCTTAGTTTGGTTTATTTTGAGTAATTTTAAGTACATTTATTTATGGAATGGTCTATGATGAACTCTGGGTAGTACCGTGGAACTTTGAAGATTTAAAAGTAGTTTCCCTTGCTATGGGATTCTTTCTTTTTGAAGAGTTGTTTTATCTTACCCCTTCTGTTTTTGGGATAATGCTTAAATATAGAAGAAATAGATAGTTAATATTTTGTGGATTATGTGATTCTATAGAAGATGATTCTTGTGCTTTTGATGAGACCAAGTAGTTTTGAATGCTCATCGTTTGGAGAAAAGATCAGTTTTGGTAGAAACTTGTTAAAGGATGAAACTCTGCTTAAAGGTAAATATATTTCCTTATGTTTTTATTCTATGTAGTAAATTAATTCCTGAAAATTATGAAAAGGAATGTAAAACAAAAACATTGTTGGTTTACGTTTTCTACTAGGTAATCAAAGACCATTTACACACATTATAAGTTTGGGATTTTCTCATGGTTAACTTTCTTTTAATCATGCTTTCTATCACTCTCCCTCAGAACTTGACCCTTTGTTTTCCCTTCCATGTTCATGTTTTCCTACATGGAATCCTAGTGTTGGTTAACTCAGGGTACCTTTGTACTTCCTTTTCTTCTTTTAAAGTAATAGTGTTACTGACTATCTTTCTGATGTGGTACTTTCAATGAAATTTCAAAACCCAATTTTAAAAATTGCGAGGACTCAATTTCTTAAGGGGGGAAGATTGTAACGACCTGATATTTTGAATAAATCTTGTTTCCTAATTTTTTGTGTTATTTTATTTTATTATATATACTCAACAAAACTATTTCATTGGATAACATGAGTAAAATTAAAATGAGACTGTTGGGTTTTGACTGTTATATGACCATTGGTCAATATGACCACTAGAAACTAAACATTTCGATTTTTGACTCTAAATACAACTGTTCTTGGTTAATTAATATAGAAAGAAGATTTGATGGCCTCACCCAGTAGTCTTGGACCGATCTAAGACCATCTAACATAACATGGGAAGGAGGTAGCACCACTGGGCTTTGCTCTGGACCAAACCCAAGGTGAACTTCATCTTGTGAAGCTAGAACAGAATCGCCTTCGCGAGAAGATCAAACTGATAGAAATTATTACTCGTGCGATATTGGTCGAGCCTCCCTCGGATTCTCTCACCTTAGCACACCTTACACTTAGGTCCTATGTGGGTGTGATAAGGGGCTATGTATAGAGACCATAACTTCCTTGTGTAATCCGTTATTTTAAATAAAAATTTTGATTTCCTCTTATGATAAAGTTTATGAATTTTCAAATGTCTGGATAAATATAGTATGCATATTTTTGGTGAATTTTATAAAACGGATATTTTAAAAAAATGTTTATGTAAACCCTAATAATTAAAAAAATTAATGATTTTCAAAAAATGGTCTTCTACAATTATGTTCAGTACGAAATTTAGAGTCTAATAAGATCAACTTAATTTTTGAGGAATAGTAAATTATGAATAGTGATTTTATGCTTAGGATTAGTAATGAGACCAAATGGATTAGTAATCTCACTTAAATAAAGCATTAATATAATCTAGGCACCTTGATTAAGTAATGTGATTCAATAAAATGGTTAAATAATGGTTTCATAAATTATTAGTCAAGTATTAGTTTTTTCAGGTGAATAGTGTTTTTTAATTAAAACATTAATTAAAAATATTTAAAAAATTATTTTTATAAAATGGATTTCATTTTTGAACACAGAGCATCGATATTTTGTTAAGGTAATTTTTGGGGATTTTTCTGAAAAAAAAATGAATTTTTGGTGAATAGTGTATTTATTAAATAATTAAGTTAAAAATGTTTAGAAAATTATTTTTATAAAATGGAGTTCATTTTTGAAATAAAAAAATCGATATTTGGTTAAGGTGAAATTTTGGGATTTTTCTGAGAAAGTTGGATTTTCGATGAATAGTGAAAATACAGTTTTTAAGTTACGGGTGTTTAATGACATCATTAAATGATGTATTAAGTATGTAATCAATATGGTATTCTTATGAATAGTAAGATAAGGTATGAGGTGTCACAAGTGGCCAATACCATGGGAAAATACCATGGGCAAGCCCATTGTTTTGCCAAAACCACTAATGAGGTGTCCCTTGGCCATTAATGCCTTGTCCCCTCACTTTCCCTATAAATACCGAGCCATCCTCTCATCCATTAGACTCCCAACTCTCCCCAAATGAAGCTCTGGTCTCATTATCTCCCAAGGAGTCCTTAAAAGGTTCCCCCAAGCCCTCAAGGTCCCAACCTTTCAGTTTTAAGAGTTACGTTTTAAGGTAAGGGATCCTACCTCCATCTTTCTTTTCAAGTAATCTCTTTTATGTCATTTATTTTATGTTCCATGCTCTTATGTTGGAGGATGGTCTTTTATATTCATCCTACTATATTTTTCATGTTCATATGATGAGATACCCCCTATTTCTCTCATCATTTCCTTTTAGGAATGTTAAAGTGGCGTCGTTAGGCTGCTGAATTTTTAAGGGATTCATTTACCTTTCTCATTTTTTCAAAGTTCTACTTTCATGTGAAGTCTTTCATGTTCCTTTTTATTTTGTTAGGTTATGATCTCTATATCTATCATACTGAAATCTTATGTTAAATATGATTATAGACACTATTTTATCTCTTCAATTTAGTATTTTGAAGTTTTAAGTGGCGTCGTTAGGCTGTCGAATTTTTAAGGGACTCGTTCACCTTTCTCATTTTTCAAAGACATATTTTCATGTCAAGTATTTCAAGTTACTTTTTATATTGGGGTATGATCTATATATATATCATTATGATATTTTATGTTCATATGATGAGAGACCCTATTTTATCTCTTCAATTTAGTATTTTGATGTTTTAAGTGGTGTCGTTAGGCTGCCCAATTTTTAAGGGATTCTTTCACCCTTCTCGTTTTCAAGATCTATTTTCATGTTAACTATTTCATTTTCCTTTTTATTATTTTGGATTATGATCTATATATCAATCATACTGAACTCTTATGTTCATATTATGAGAGACCCTGTTTGATCTTGTCAATTCATTTTTTGTTGAAGTTTATGTGACGCCGTTAGGCTGCCATATTTTCATAAGAGAAATCTAATTTTTGTCTTACTTCCATGTTTTTCATTTCAAATGGTATGTCATTAAAATTTCATTAACATGTTCTTAAATACTTTATATTCTCTTCCCCTACTGTTTTATGGATCATTTATGAGTGGGTTACCCATGTCCCCTCTCTTTTCAATGTTTTCAAAAACCTTGTAACATAGCCGTTATACTGCAGAATTTCTGTCTCAAAATGTCTCTCTATTTTTCTAAAGTTCTTTTATTTATTAAGTGAATACTCAAAGATCTCTCTTCTATAGGGGTATTCACATATATACCAATTTGTTCTATTTTAAATTCTGGGATTTACATACATGAGATCCACCTTCCTTTTTTGTGGGTTTTAAAGTGACACAAAAATCATGTCTTTAAAGCAGTTTTTTAAAATGTTATGATTATGAAATGAAACCCATTTCTTTTATGATATATGGTTTGTTTATGAAATTATTGATGATGATATATGTGTATCACATGATGATAAAGAAAAATTTAAGGGTGCGCCCTGATAGTGCTCCAATGCATTGGGTAAAGACTTAATTTCTAGAGATGACCATTTAGACTGATACCTTGGTGAATAACCTTGGCAATTTGTGTTGACACCTTGGGGATGGACCTTGGTGAAACGGAAATGATTGTATTTGTTAAATGTTGTAGCCACATCTTCAAGTTATGAAAAACATTATTTTTATTCTGATATGCCTCATGATTTCTTTCTCATGCCTTAAAGTTCTTTTCGTGATCTTATTGAAGTATCTCAAGTTCACATGTAAAATGCTTCTCTTGTTTCCCTTACTGGGCCATCTGCTCACCCTTTCTTTTGATTTATGTCTCTAGGTTATGAGATGCAGTAATGAACCTAGGATGAACTTAACGAGAATCCTTTCAAGTGTTTAGGAAGAATGTTTTATGTTGTTTTCATGTATTATGTTCCTTGTTTCGAAGACACTAAACCTTAAAGATCCTCAGTTTTGTGTAATGTAATGAAATTTTATGTGACAAAAATGGCAGGATGCTATAAAAACACACCACACTTTATAAATATAATGTAATAATTTTTTCATCTACTTTCATTTTCCCATGTATGATTCCCATGTCATTTACTACTTCTTTTCTTTATGTGGGTTAATTTACTAAGCATATAATTTTAATGGAAAATATGTGAGACACATAAAATGGGGATATAACCATGTAGTTTCTACTTACCTTTACTATTTATGTATGATTTCATACCATGTTTTATGTTATCTTTCTAATATAGTTATTTGCTAAGCATGTCAATTTTATTGACTATAATGAGCATTGAATAATGATGATATTTTAGTTTTTCATGGATGTTATCCGCTATATTTAAAACATTATTTCATATTTATAAATATTTTTATGAGTATGGATCTTTCATTAATTATGTACATACATGTAATTTTAATTACTTGGTCAAATTACTAATGAAATGTGTGAAATGGATAAAAAATCAATGTGAAACACAAAGAAAAAAGTGGAACACCTAGTAAAAAAATGTTATAAGATGTACTCAATATAAACCATAAATAAAATTATAAAATTAAACTGAAACTCAAGAGAGAATAAACAATGAAAAACATTTTATGATATTTTAATAAAATAAATGATTATGTAAAATACAAACATCATTTCCAAGAAACTATATTATAAGATATAATCAAAGTGACCCAAATAATAAATGTATACAAAAAAGTGAAACACATAGTGAAACATAAATTAAAAAAAATTTAAAAAAAATGAAAATTTAAAAAAATAATCAAAAAAATAAAAATTAAATAAAAAAAAGTGAAACAAAAAGTATTCTGCAAAAAGTGATATGTAAATTAAAATAAATAAACCAGAAGAAAAACTTAAAAAATTAAAAAAAATTAAAAATACTTAAATAATTAATAATTAAAAATATATAATCAATGTGAAACAAAGATATAAAAATACATAAATTAATAATCATTTATAAAGAATAAATAAATTATGAAAAAACAATTAATAAATAAATGAAGAAAAAATAAACAAATTGAAACATGAAGTAATCAACAAGAAGAAAAAACAACGATATTAAAAATAAATTAAGGAAAAATTTATAAGAAAATATATAAAGAATAAATAAATAAAAAAAGAACAAAGAATAAAAAATACATAAAAATATATATAAAAACAAATAAAGATCAAATTAAAATTATAATAACATATAACCAAATAAAAATTAACTAACCTAAACATAACTAATTTAATTATACAGTAAAATAACAGAAACCATTTCTATTAAAAAAATATACCTTTTAAACCTTAAGCTTATATCAAGTGAGAATAAATGAAAAATCTATCAGATTACTGCCGATAATCATTTGGAAAACACTAAACTTTTCTAAATACATCAGATATATAAAAATAATTCATGGTATATGATATTAAATGAGATATAAAACCATTCTCCTTGAGAAAAATCAACTTTCACCAACCAAATATAACCCAAATGACCTTGACTCAAATAAATGTGAAAAATATCAACCTAAAATAAAATAAACTTAACCAAACTATCTTAAAAATAACCAATAAAAATCAAACCAAACATAAGGATAAATAAAAGAGAAATGAAGCAACTCAAAATAATCCAAAGTAAATCAAACTAATCCAAACTAAGTTTGATCGAATGAAACATATAATAATAAAACTATATATTACCCATGTTTATCATGCTAATTATTATATGAAGGTTATGTTATTTTATACCTTTTTTCTTCAAAATTAAAAATGACATGGTTGTGTAATGTCACTATCTATCCCTTATTTATTTTTAAAATTTTTATTCCATAATTATGTGATAACTCCTATTATGTATTGTTTGGATTACCCATTAGTAATTAATATTTATTAAAATGTATGTTTATTTTCGAATTCAATAAATTAAAAATATTAAGTTCATACGTTAAAAGAGAATGTCTAAAAATGATTGATGCATAAGGGAGAGAAAAATACATCATATGGTACTTGTATTGAGTATAGTATATCAAATATATATATATATATATTATGATATAATTTCTTGTTATTAATCATTTTAAAATTATAATCAGCAACCACCATCCATGAGACAATTTTTCATCATACAGAGTAGTGTTTCACATTGAAAGGTCTTTGTTTTGTTTATAAAATCAAGTGAGGTTTGAATAAAATTTTGTGTTGGTGGTTGCATGAACCTTAACATCAAAAATAACTTTTTATTTTAATTTCCTTTCTAAAAAGATTTAAATGGAGTTTATTCATGGACTGGAAACACCCAATAGTTCCCTTATTCGTGATGTCTCATGAACCTACTTTCCAAATGCATGTGGCCATTATGAAATGGTTTCAACAACACATTAGGACTCACATTGTTCGAGGGGATGGGAGGTTGGGATCATCGCACCATTTTTGGGGAATTTTTCCTACTCAGAGAATCTCTTATATATTTAAGACATATTCATGGATACTTTATTAAATCCCAAATATATTATGGCTCACCCTTATAATAACAATTGATTGTTACCATGTAATAGATTTAGAATTATTTGTATGTATATGTGGTCCTTCATTAACTGAGCCATTTTTACATGGATTACAGATTATTATGTCGCTTATTATCATAATTCTATTTGTATACCATGTAGTAGGCACTATTTAATTTATCATCATCTAAGAATAAGGGAGTTGTTTTTATGCTAGGATTGGTACCACGAGAAGGTTTTCCTATATATACATGTGAAAGGAATTTGAACCCATATAATTCAGTGCCACTTAACTGGAAACATCCAGAATTTTAAGGCCATGTGACAAGGCTCAAACCATGAATGTCAATTTCATGCAATACAGAATACTAGACGATAGGTTCCTAGACAAGGGAAGAAGTTGTATTTATATCGAAGCGCCCCTACTGGTTGATCTGATAGGGAGTATAGATCATTATTTCGTGGATGTATATTAGTAATTTGGAATGATAATAATGAAATAAGGAGGAACCATAAGTAATTTGTACTTCTATGGTGGGGGGATTGATCCTACAGGGAATGTGTCCCAATAATGATGATGGTGGTTTGAAGTTTTTGGGTTTTGACCTTGAAGAGACTTCTTATGTTTCTCATGAATACATGAATCAAATACCACAAAGTTCAAATGTTTTAGGGCTTACACATAGTATTAATCAAATATGAATATTTGATCATGCTGATGAAATGATCATCACTAACCTCTAATCTCATTTAAATCATTATTGATGTGAGAAACAATAGGAATTGAAAGGTTTTACATTCCTTACAATCTCCATCATCCTCAAGTGGATAAGAGAGAAGGCATAGAATTTAGGGGAAACATAATATGCTATAATAATATTAGTATCTTACTCGATGATGGATGTCCTAAGGTGACATTTTCTCTTCATGTGCTAGAATATTAGGATGGAGTGATGGGGGGGAACTCAGGAAAATGGATAAGGCTTATATATTCATATCTTTGCTCTTTTTTCTAATCCCAAGGGACCATATTTATCATTCAGTGTTGGGTCCTCATTTCCATGAGAGTTTTTAATTGAGATCACTGAGAGGATTACAACAGTTAAGATTAAAAAATGTATAAATTCTATAAAAATGGGAATTTATAATCAATAGGACACACTATTATTCCTTGTTCTCGGATCATATATATCTTGAGGCTTAGCGGGTGGTCTTTCCTCAGTCCCCCTTATATTAGGGGTCCAATGATAGAGGTTACCTACCATATGTGGTATAAAAGAGGGATCAAAGGGTGGATCACCTAGGTGAGGCTTGAGTTATATGACGAGTTTCTCGTGTAGGGTGGACCTGGGCAAGCCAAATGGTCTCAGGTGGGGTGGGCATGGGAAATCTATAAGGTGTAATATAGGGAATACATGGGTGAGCTTGGGGTGATTCGCGTTTGGTGGACCTAGGAGTACTAAGTGTGCTTTAGGAATAGTGGGATAGGATGAGATAGATATTCTCATTAGGTTATGTATAAGCTAGGTAACCACAATTAGTCAAGGCCTTCCTCTAGGATCTAAGGGTCTCCTCAGGTGTCTTTTTACAACAATCCCTCATGTTTAGAGAAATAGAAGATTCATTCACCCTATTATTTTTTACTAGGTGGGAATAATTCCTCTAAAGTAAATTTATATTTTATACATTAAGGGACCTAAATAAATTGACCATTACTAATCCGTCTACTTTTTTAGTCTTAAATCACTACCTATGGTTTTATAGGAATTCAGCCAAAGACTTGGGAGAGAAGAGCTTCAAGTAATGAGGATAGGACCTTGGGAAGTCAGATGAAATGGTTAGCGGTGCTGGTGATTAGGTGTTTATATATAGGGTCTCCATTAAAAATAATTCCTCCTATTGTTAACATAACATACTTACTATCACAATTCTAGTATTTCAAATTGCTTTAAATGTGTTGTTCCATTGTGTTTATCCTTTGAAATACCTTCATTGTGTATGCTAAAAAAATTTGTGAGTGACCTGTCCAGGGTTACTAAAGTGAGTGAATTGTGTATAGCCACATGGGTGAGTTACCTACATGGGGGCACTTGAGCGAGTGACCATCGTAAGGCCACTTATGTGAGTGACCTATGTGAGGCCACATTAAATAGTTACTTAGACAGTGCCCCTAGATTAAGTGACCTATGTGAGGCGACACCTTTGTTAAAAAAATTCACATTAAATCAAACTCTAAACAAAGGCCTTGATGCTAATGGACATCATGGTGTTTCCCATGTATATTTATAATGGAAACTCAAAGGATCTCTAATGAAAAAGATACTTCATATTTTAAGGAAATACATGAAATTGTTGGGCTAAATCATTGTGATAAGTGCGACTATATCATTTTGGATTTAGAAAAATACTTAAATAAGTACTATCATGAGTACCCACTAAGTGACATGGAACCTCTTTATGAATAAAAACTTTTAAAAGATTCCTTTAAAAATAATCCACAATTTTGTTTATATACGTACTAGTTCCTAGAGTACACCAATTATCCCATTGAAAACATTTCTTCTAATATAAATTCTTCAATGAGGGAATAATACCCTCCGCATATGTCATGAATCGTAGTCTATGTTCCCCTTATCTAAAGCCACACTCCCATTAGTCAAAACCTCATTGTTATCACTTGATCTTATATTCTTCCAAGATGAACCATTAAAAAGGATACAAGTAAGATCGGGACTTTCATTCCAGTGATTGAGTCAAACCCAAATGGATGTGAGAACACTTGGTGCACCGAATTTGTACATAATTTAAAATTGATCTAAAAGTCATTAGGATATATTAATAAATCTTGGTATAACATAAATATGTTTATAGGAATATAAGTATCAACCATAATTTTTTTATCCATTGGAACCTTCATGGAAATACCTTTCATATGACACATGGTTAAGTAAACATTAGTTTTTTAAATGCTTACAAGATATTATAAGTGTGTATTCTTGTAAAAATTTATGTTTAATATATCCCACCAAATGTGATAATAGATGACTTCAAAGGGACATATAATATAGCTTATAATTTGTCAAATTTGGTTTGGAAGGTGCAGAAAAATACCCCTCGCCTGAGGGGTGATATTCATTCTATGACATGGATGACGTGCTTATGGGAGAAACATGAAGATGGTATTAGTTTCTAGTACCCCACAGGATCTCTTTAATTGGGGAATCAGAGCATTCCAAGTAAATTCTATCTAATGTTGGGGCAAGGCTAGTATGATCGGTCGGGGTATGTAGTCTTGTCAGATGTCTAGGTGAGTATGCACCTTGTCAGCTTCATAGTATTTTGGTTAAGTACGTGAGGCCTGGGATATTTCTCATAGTGGAGAATTTATCATAAGGAAATTACATTGGTCTTTATTCCCCTATTTTGGAAAATATTTGTTGGTGTTTAATTCATGTACACATATGGAAGTCCTTATAGTGAATTTTAGGGACATTTCAAGTGTTGTAGGGCAGATTACATCATGATTATATTTTTATTCCTGACTGAGTTTATTTGAAGTTATTGAAGGTTACCTGTATCCATTAATTTAGGATCTTTATGGTATTCGATCCTTCTCTTTCAAGTATGGTAAAGCTATGAATAATTTGAATGTACTGGGAGAGTTTGACATCTTCTTATATGGTTATCCTCTTACCTGAATGTTCATTGAAAAAGAACAGGGTGATGATGACCTAAGGACATACATGATTATATTTAGAGCTAGTGCGATGGAAATCCTTGTTGATAGTGAGGTCAAATGTTAATCATATTCCCCTTACCAATTTTATCATCATATAAATTGTCTAGAATAGAAAAATGTACCCCCCCCCCCCACAAACATTTTTGGTTTTATAAAAACCCAATAGAGGCCTAAATTTTTATTTATTCTCATGGAATATGAGGTATCCCAAGTGTATATTAGGCTAACTCCACTGGGTGTATCCATTGGATTAAACTACGAGTATGCTAATTCGTGGATTTTTTCCAACTTTCAAGGGGAGTTAACAATAAGTGTCCCTCAATTAAAGGATACAATTACTATTAGATATGGAATGTTTAGTAGGAAGGATCATCCCATGGGTTATGACACCAAATCTTCGAAATCTACTAAAATATCTCTTAAAAAGGACACATAGTAGGATAGAGTTGAAAATAATTTGTATTTTGAGACCAGGTGGTCTAGTCATCTTCATCTAGAGGAGATTTAAGATTCATTTTCATAGCATCCTTACAAATAAGATAATCCCAACAGTAAATTAATATCAAAATATATCAGGTATTTATTGCAACTATCCATACCAATAATCGAATAAGTGCTACCTATGTTAGTCCAATCCTGGTAAGGTGTAACCTGCAACATTAATAATTTATGGGTATTTCTTCAATTTAGGATATATATCCTATAGCTTGGGGATATTCGAGCACCCCATATTCATCACCATGACACTGATTTTTCTATTTTGGGGAATTATGTTTAGAATATGAAGATTTTAGTATATGATAATGATGAAAAAATAATATCCACAATAGAGGTAACAAGTATTTTAGATCTTGGTATTTCTGAGGGAGTGGAAATTCAATCTAATGAATAATGGGATGAATTCATCAATGCTAGTAATGTAATATTTTTTTCCTTTCCTTTGAACATATAATTATTTTTATGGGTATATGAATTATTATTAAGGGAAAATTTAACTCTAAGAAGGAGGCATCAATAACACTATCCACCCAAAGATACCCTTCAAATAGAACCTTGATCGGGGTTAAGGGATCTACCCATAAGCCTATAGAGTTATCTCTTAGTCATGGATTAATGTAATAGAAGATGGTGGGGGATCCTTTCCTGCTTTGGTTCCTTATTTGAGAAGAATAACCCAGGCCACTCACCATATTATGTGAAGAAAAAGAAAATTGTGAATACTTTGGGAAGGTATATGCTCATTATTAAGTCTTTATAGTGTAATTCAGTCCTATAACATTCCTAACATACATATCTGACCAGAATTTACCATTACATGTTCTTCTTAAATTACCTATACCATGGGTTCTAGTGATGGTTCCTCAAGAGTTAAAGAAGACACTCTATATGGGCTACATACTCTTATTGAGAAGTCCACACCCTCGACGGAAGGGGTGTTAGTAGACCAGGTTTCATCTGTTCGTATCATTGTATTTAGAGAAGAACAGTATACTAACATTTTTTATGAATAAAAATACATCATACAATAGTGAATGAATTTACTTTTTCAAAATATTTTTGGCCCATATCATGTATTGGAGGAACCTATAGAGACCACTAATGACTGAATCAATATCTCCAGAGAAGTTGACTGGGGTCTTAGATCATTGGATGAATTTGTTTCATTGGGTCTAGAGATTGATGCCTTGTGTGTCCCCAAGTGTGAGTCTTCTACAAGTATTGTGGAATTAATTCATTAAATGATAACATGTTATTTGAAAATTAATGGTATTATTATACATATTAATACACATATCTTTTTATAAGAGTTTGAAGAATTCTGTAAGGAGTTAGATAGATGTGAGTATTTATTTCCAGACAACCATAATTTACAGGTAATGTTTTAATAATGACTACAGTATTCATGAAACTTTTTCGATGGAAAATATTTTTATGGTGATGTGTGACTAGGGAGATAGGGTATCTCATGTTTTTATTAGTGAGGGAACAATAGTTGAGGGTCATGAAGTGAGAGATTCTCGTGAGCCTTCTATCCCAGGTTCTGAAAAAACTCATGATATCCTTACTCAAAACATTATAATTGGGAATTTTAGTGAAGAATCAATCTTGCTGATGATTAATAAATGGGTGGTCCATTAACTACTTTCATCACTCATTTTCCTTCTCTTTTCTATATCTTGATACTATAGAATAATTCATTTAACTTGCAGTTCCATAAGCTCCAATGGTCGAACGTGAAGGCGGGACCTCTGTCCCAACTCAACCAACGGTTTTAACTATGTGTGATGATATTTATAAAGGTAAAAGGAAAGAAGCTTCCATAAGATAATTGATTTTTTGTTATGTATCATCCTTGGAGAGTGGATTTGAGATGGGCCTATATTCCTAGGATGATTTTTTCATATCAAGTTGTTTTATCTGGAGAGATATCTATATGATTATTTTGGAGATGCCTATTGAAGTCTTTACCTAGTGATTTCACCAACTTCAAACCATTTCCACCACTTTAGGGCATGGTGAATTTGGTATTTGATCAATCCATCATGATGTGAAGGATATTAAATAGAACCAAGAGTAAGAGTATAGGTCACATCAATTTGAGGTGAAATTGCTAAGCCAATTTGACAACCTTAGGGTATACATATACCAGAAAGAGATTTATCATGCCGATGAATTAAAAGAGTTTCATGGAAAAATTGAGTATAAATGTCTTTAGATAATAAAACTTTATGAAGATTTAGATGTTTTCTAGGAAGAGATTTTCCAAATCAACCAAAACATGAAGAGGGTCCAGGTCCAGGGAAAAGAATCTGTTACTACAAAAACATATAACCTTTATCATGCTGAGGATTCCATCACCACCCAATTTACTGAGATTTGAGAAAAAGGAAGACAAGGATCTATCAACACTTTGACATATCAAGGATTACGTTGAGGAACATTTGTAATACCTGATAGAAAAACACAAACTTGTGGATGACCTTTTAATTTATTATCTATAAATGAAAATTATTTATTTATAATAATAAATTTATATATTCCTTTCCTCCTTACGATTATAAAATAAAACTAACATTGTCTCATTCGATTGAAGTCTATTCAATCAATATGTTATAATTACAATGATATGAATGAGAGGGGGCTCTAATTTGTGCTTGGGTGATTAGATATAGTGAGTGTTTGTTGATTATTTCTAGGATTGCATAATGGATCCTACAAACTTTTCATTGTTTTTCATCAGTTGCATTATTTTTCCATAATTCAGATATAAAGAATACTCACCATGTGAAACTATTATTTTTCTTAGGAATCACTTTTCGGTATTTTAACCTAATGAGTTTTATGTGTATTTATTTTTTTTTAAATTTCTATTACACTGTTTTTTCAAAATCATGTGGAGTGCATATCAAGATAGCTAATACTAGACTTTTACCTAGGATTCTTTTTGTGGGTTCTTATTCTAGTTGTCATTACATATCATTAAATTATTATTTTAGAGTCCTACAATATAGACTAATTCCACTTGTTTATTAGGTGAAACATATTTGACCAAGAGTTATGATAGTGATGACTCTAGTGTGGTTTTCTGTCCAAGCATTTTCTAAAATTTTCAGGTATATGAAGGGTAGTTTTAAGTCATGATATTATGATTTATATATCTAGAGAAATGATATGGGACAATTATGTAGGGAATAAACATGTATTATTTCTGAAAAAAAAATCAATAAGATTTTTTAGGGTGTACGAAGATTAAAGGGCCATTTCTTAAGGATGAAGGTGTATCGGGTTGATAGGGCTTGTTGGGGATAACTTATACAAATCCATACTGGTGAATTTTATATGCAGTTAAACAAACTATTACCATGGATTTGGATATCTTTATTATTGATTTACATGGGTTTTTATGAGTATTATTATTTCTCTATAACATATAGGGTGCTTTATGAATGTAATGTGTCTGAAAATGAAAGAAGCATCCGGATCGGTGCTGGAAATGGATGAGACCCCCTCCCCCCAACAAAAATTTATATTCATGTAAAGAAGGTTTCAATTTATTTAAACCATGATATCACAATGGAGGGGTCCTAGATGAAATTTAGAACATCCTTCCTGCTTTGGGGTTCTATCAATGATTGAAAGAACATACATGTTTTTGTTGTTGTTGTGTCTATTTTTAAAATGGTATATTCTATCGTGGTTGGGTATAAATATAGAATATAAGCGTTGTTATGTATCTTATTGAGATAATAATCACACCATATTTGGTTCCTAGTAACCATGACTCCATATTGGTCTGAATATAATATAGAGAGGAGAATTTTCCTTGATATATTTATGGGCCTTGGATGAGGGATCCAGGAATTTCTATATGTCTTAATGAAATGAGAATCAAGTCAAAATTAGTTATTTAAGGTTATGTAGTTGATGAGAGAAACTAGAAGGAATGGATCAACCGAAATGAGGGTTGAATCATCATGATGTTTAATTCATATGACCAATATGTATACTATACATTTTTACATCTTATGGAAAATATGTTGAGGGATGAAACTTCAGTTCATTTAGATTTGACTAAAAATTTGTGATTTTCTACTGCACGGTGATCTGAACAAGTGTATTCCATTATTTTTCATTCATGAATATAGAATGTTATAAGTATCAATCTAGGGAATTCTAGATCTTAAAAGTGATATGGTAAAAATATACAGGGGATGACTAAGGATCGTGTTTGAAAAGTGGTTTCCAGTAAAATATTGTCAGAGTGTGAAAAGATAGAAGAGGTTTCTCCTAAGGAAGAAAGTTCATATGTTTGACCAGACATGCGGGGGTGAGACTTTTGAAAATATAGACTAGGGAATATTATATATATCCAAAACAATGGATTCCAATAAAATCATAATTTTTATTATTAATAGATGATAAAATATATTGAGACCTAGATTTCCCTAGACAGATATTTTGATTTGTGTAAGGAATGTTTATGAGTATGGAAGTAACATTTTTCCGTTGAAATCAAAGAAGAGTGGGGAAAATGTTCCCTACATAGTTTTCACCCATAAGCTGGGAGGGGATACATTTAAAAAAATAATGCTCGGATAGGACATAAGATCATAGAATCACTATGTATCTCTTCAATAAGAAAATCAAACCACACATAGTCTTGAGATAGACTCTACACACTAATCAGAATTCTTATGTGGGGAGGGAGTATTTAAAAAAAACATGGCCAGCCCTGGACATTGGATCTAGGAATATCTGTGTATCTCCTCAATGAAAGAAACAATCCACACATAGTTCTTCAATAGAGGTATATTTGGAGAACATAACCAAGGATAGTGTTCCTCTTAAGGAAGGGCCGTAGAAATGCATAGTTGTATATCATGAAAGATGCATCAACAATGTAGTTTAACATCATTCAGTAAAGAATTTTCGTTTTCCTATTATGTTCTTGTATCCAGTACCATGCTAACCTTGACATGAACTTGTGCATATCAATCATGCATAATGACAATTCAAAAATTCTAAATCCCACATGATCTATGACCGGTGTGAGAAACATGAGATCTAACATGATTCATTAACCATAGATAAACAATTAAAAGAAAGGATATGAGAATTTATATCATGTGGTGGATAGACCAAGATGTAGGATATAAGCATATTTACTTGTATCCTAGTGGTGATAATCAAGTTGTACATAGTTCTGGGAGCCTCTTAATGTCAAATGATAGGGACTTTAACCATATAGTTTAACATCTTTTGGTAAGGATGAAGGTTACTCAACCAGAAAAAGAAGTAATGAAGCATCATAAATTTTATCCAAACATTAGGAAAATCTTCTTAAAAGGGGAATCACATGTTTATGAGATGAGTATTCTAAAGCTAGTTTCCCAAGGCATCCTATGCTTGATCCACAATGTAATACTTCATTTTAAAGTCATATTTTGAAGATGTTTTCATCGTTTTAATGTCATATGACTAGAATGATATGGTTCATGCATTTTAGATTAATGAGATAAGGAAAAATCCGTGTAGTTTACTATCATGTGTTAAGTACGAATGGTGTCATACTATTTTAAGTCATATGAGTAGGACCATAATTTATTCCTTTCAAGTTCATACAACGAAGTCTGTTGGGATGGAATTATAAAAAATGACCTAGGAATCACTATGTAAATAATAGGGGTGAGAATCAAGAAATATGTAGTTATGAAAATGATTCCCTTTATATATCTTACTCGTTTAGAGAGAGAGGAAATTTTACATTAAATGGTCCTACAAATGTAAGGATATGTGTTAGAGTCCCCTTTATCAATTTTTTTATATGAAAACGAGGGGGTGTTTTTCTTATTTCACTACTAGGCTAGATACATAGGGTTTGGGAATCAAACTTTATCTCATAGGGATGAGAATAAATCCACTCATATTTCTTCATAAGGATACATCGGTGCTCTAATTGGAGACCAAAACAATGAATTGTGTTCCTCTCAAGCATGAACTGATGTATTATGTTGTTTCCCATCATCCAAAAGGGATGTGAAACATGTATTTTTATAGTTTGTGATAAGTAAATTATGATAAAATTTAATTTCCTATGACTATGACATTAGGATATATATTTTATATTCTTACAACTCAAAATATAGTGTCTTTTAGTTTTAGTTCATATGACTAGCACCATAATCCATGCATTTTAATGTCATGTGATGAAGACCATTAGTCGTGATTACACAAAGTATTTCATGAGAAACCTCATACTGGTAGGGGCCATAAAAGGATCAACATCCATCAAGATCAAGGAATAAGATATGTTATAGTGGAACTTATATATGGTATAAGGTCCCTCCGACTTTGGTTCAATCTTGGGAGGTTACTTCCCTAGTATCATCGGAGTCCTAAGAACCAGTACCAGTTCACCATGGGGGAATAAGTATAGGAAAGATTTATTGTTCAAATACCATTATATCCTTTTTTACACCAAGTGATGTATGGTATGTAGTATATTCTCATCATGTCTCTCCTATTCATCCAACCATTATTGTGATTGTTTTTGGATTGTTGGGTGCATATGGAAACATTATGTTAGGTAAATTTGAACTAAATTTATAGGATTTATTATATTTCTTATACTAGTGAATATGGGGTTGCATGGGTGGAGTTGTGGGTTGTAGTATGGTAATCCCACAATATATGAAAAATATTTTCAATCCGATACATTTTATATTTATCCACCATCTTCTAGAGTATGTCAGATAAGGTCTTGGTGAAGGCCTCTATCATTCCATTAGCTACTATGTGATATTGAGATGAATTTATAGATTTGATATTATACTTCTGATATAGCCTTTATAACTCATAAAAATATATATTGGTTCCATTTTATATTGGTATCATTTGAGGGATACAAAATCAAGTAATGATCTTCGCTTTCACAAAGCAAGAAATATTATTTTTCTAGACTTCTTTGAGGGGTATAGACTCATTCAACATGGAGAAAAAAAATCAATGGAAGTGATAATATACTTGAAATTCTTATTTGTAGCAGGGGGATATGGCCTTGAAACATTCATTCCCCATATATAAAATAACCAAGATTATTTGGAAGTTTGTATCAACTTTGAGGGTAGATGGATGAAGTTGGTGTGCACTTGGAAGGAACGACACTTTTTTTGGTTAATTTATTGTTATCATGGGTCATTGAAGTCTAGAATTATCCAAGAATATATATGTTATGGGAAAGCTTAAACCATGAATGGTGGGAACCACAGGCCCCTCTATGTACTTATTTCAAGATATCAATAGCCTCTTCTCCATAAATTCACCAAAGAAGGACTCTATTGAAGCCCCATTTATAGAATATTTTTTTAGTAATTTAGGCTATCATAAAGAGTAATGTAAATTTCTCATCATTGTGTTTTCCATTTATTATATTTTTTTGAATGAGTAATTCATTTTGAAAGTAGTCCAAAATGGACATCATCAAACCATTTGCAGGACCTTATGGTTCTGGGATGGAATTAACCTCATTGCCTTCATCCATTTTGACATGAATGAAAGGTGAGACCATTCAGTGGTGCACAATGTTGATGGATATTTCATATCAATATGGATCTACCAAAGTTGTATTAACATTTTCCAATGCATCTTCCTGGGATTTATGTGATCGTGGGATTTGATTCAATGTTAGATTCAGGGTGAATTCTATTATTAGTCCTCAGATATAGTCAACAAGGGAGGTCTACACTTCCATTACGATGTCATAATCCCTATTGATCTATGTGATTACCAATAATGAATCGACTTTTACATGACAAATTTCTACTGGAAATTGAAGTGATAGTTCTATCCCAATGATGAGGGCCTAATTTTCTTCCTCATTATTGGTGAAACCGTCTGACAATAGGAAAGAGTAAAGTAATACTTCCTTTTTTGGGGAGATCAGCATAAATCCCAAACCAACTTTATTGAGATTGGGATATTCCACTCACTATACTATTGGGATTTTTGATGCACCATCAAAATACATATCCATTATTTGGGGACCCTCTTTAATAGATAATATCACTTCATTAGAAAATTCAGTATTTAACAACATTGTTTTCATAGATGGTTATTTTTCATGGAATTATACTAATTTTTAACATTTTACCACTTCTTAATTTATGAAATAATAGTCAAACTGGTTCAGGAGGACAACCTAATGTGCTAATCATCTGGTCAAAATATGATGGATGATGAAATATTTTAGTTGGTTATTATGAGAGACCAAGTGGAATTCATGGTGTTACATATAGTGAATTGGCTTCTAAACCAAAAATATTTTCACCAGATAGCTCTTCATGATATCATAATTACAATTCATGGTATTTTCCATGGTTTTATTGAGATAAAATAGGTTTTTTCCATTCATGAAATCATTCTTTTTTGTAAGGAATTCACCACACAGTCATTCAATGTGTGTCAAAAAACAAATGGGCCTCTTTCTCTCAACAGGAAGCATCAACACTGGTGGACTCAAAATATATTTCATGTGACAATAGAATGCTTCATAGAAGTCTTCATTCCACTAATAGGTTACCCCATTTTTCTTCAAAAATGGTGAAGGGAGAACAATTTCCTGTAGGGTTTTATATAAAACATTGAATATAAGAAAGTTATCCTCATAATAAAATTGAATCTTTAAAAATTTAGGGATGAGACATATCAAGGATATTCATTACCTTCTTAGGATTTAATTTGGTACCACAATGGCATATGAAAATACCAAGAAACTTTCCTTGGGTAACTCTAAAAGAACATTTCAAGTTGTTCATTTTTAGTTTAAGTTGGTACATTTTATAGAATATCTTTTCAAGATCAACAAGGTGGATAGAACATTAATATGAATTAACCACTAGATTGTTGACATAAAACACAAAATACCTCCCCAAAAAGGGTTTTAAGATGCGATGCATGGAATTTTGGTATGTTCCACCACCATCTTTCAAACCAAATAAAATTACCTGATAACAATACACCTCATGGGGATATCAAAAAATGTTGGCTTCCTCATATTCAAGGACTATCCAGATATGGTTGTGCTTCATATATCCATGAATGATGTAAAGAGACTAATATTCAACCATAACATCAATCATTAATTTGGTGATTGGAACCGAGAGATCATCTTTCAGATAATTTTGGTTGATATCTTTAAAGTTGATGAAAACTCTAATTTGACAATTCTTCTTCTTTAGAAAAATTATATTGGCTATCCATTTTGGATACTAGACTTTCCAAATGAAATTGGATTTGATGAACTTATGGAATTCATCCCCAATTTTGGTGGCATGAGCAAGGTGTGTCCTTCTGGCTGCATGTTTGTAACCCTGGTGGTTCTCTAGAAAGCCTATGTAGTGATTGGACACCTTGGAATCAATACCTAAAATTGTGTTCAATTTCAAGAAAACATGTTATAATGTATCCTTAGAAAGTATTTATATACCTATTGTTCTATATAATACATGGCCTTGGTAATATAATTATGTTGTGGTTAATTGTCTAAACCTATGTTTATTAGTCAAAGTTCATCAACAGTGGTAGATACACCTACCTAAAATGCTAGAGAGGAATTCATGAGGTCATCCTTCTCCTCCTCCTCTTCAACATTCACTTCCTTTTCCTATTCACTCTTAAGGTAAGTAAGTGATGAAATAAATTTATTAAAGTTTGAGAGGAGTCAACATTTTGACATATAAAAGATGATGTAGCTTCCTCTGACCCAACTAAGGATGTGGGGTTTCATTAAATCTCTTAGGGAAATATAAGGGATGAAAAAGTATCTCCACTCTCTCATAGGGACATGATATCTTTTTATTATTCATATGATAAAGTAGGGATCTATTAAAGTTTAGGGGATGGAATTAGGGTATTTTCACTTTCACTTTAACCATTTTTTGTAGGGTTGAAGAACTTTTTAGCACTTTCAGGATCAATTGGCTTGAAGAATATCATGATGGTTTTTGGATATGCAACTGAATTTTTTCTTATATGTCTAATCTGGTTGATAGGAAACACATATTCTTCACTAATATATTTTAAGGTATTGAACATTGTAATTTCTAGAACATTCAAGGAGGTGACCCTTTTGACACTATCATTCATGGGTTATTTCCATTCACTCTGGTAAAATACAACATCAATATATTGAAATTTTCAAGATTCAAATGGGGATTTATCACTATAAAACATCCCAATTTTCCTATTAATGTGATTCTTGATGAATCTGGGGTATAATGTGGGGAATACCACATATAGGTAAAACCAAGGCCTTCCTAGAAGAACATTGAACATTGTGTCCTAATGAACAACCAAAAATTCTTACTCAAATAGGAGGTCCCCAAACTGAGATATAATCTTGATTATTCTGAGGGGTTTTTGATTGATTTTTTTAAAACCTTGTAGTGTTATTTTGAAAGGTGAAAGGTTGGATACACTATATCCCGATCGATGAAGTGTTCATACTATAATGAGGTTTAATCCTAAGTCATTATCAATGATATCCCATTAGATATCCACATCATTTATCCTGTCATAAAAATACAAGGGTCTAATGTGTCCCTATATAATGGAATATTTTTTTTCTCTATGAAATAGATAACAATATAGAATTTTAAAGGGTAAATATCTGCAAGATATACATCATCAGTTGAGACCTCAGTTTCAAACTCCTGGTGGACGAGTAAAGCCTCTATGAGTGCTTTCTATAGGTATTTTGAAAACCGTACAGCATCTAGGATTGATTAGCTGGCTAGCACCAAGGATAATTACTTTAAAACTCCAAAAATCTTGTCTAAAGTTCTTTGTTCTTTAAAGGATGAAGTACTCAATATAGGAAGATCAACCCTTAGAATAGATTTTAAGGTACTCATGTCCTTCGTGTTTTAGGTTGAGTATGTGTTCCTACTTTCCAAGCTCGATCAAATAATTTCACCCCCTAATTGATCTTCTAGGATGATCAAGCTAGAGAAACACATTTCATATGTGGGGGAACTTCCCTACCATTACTTATCCCACTAGTAGACTCTCCCATCTATTTTAGTGGCATAGAAAAACTAAGTAGGGATGTGGTAAAAGTATTGATTTCTTCCACAACTATGCATTCCCCAATTCCCTCAGCTCTTACAGCCTCTTCCTATGGTTCCCCAATCGTGTGATGGGAACTCAGGTTCTTGGTCAAACTCTTCATCATATAAGTAACCCATTAAATGAATGTAATTAATTGATCTGAATATTAATTCTTTATCTGATGAGGATTTCGTCTGGTGGCTCAACTCTTATGGTACTGTTTGGTGGGATGGTGCCCATTTCCTCTAGGATAGCATCATATATTTTGATAAGTTCATGAATAATTATAGAATATTATAATATATCCTTCTTATATTTGAATTTTTTTTCTCTGATGGATCCACTTTTTGGATGAATGGTTCTTAGAGGATTGTAACGCCGATGAGGTTATTCATGCCACAGAAGGATAAACTGAGTGCACAGTTGGTTGGTTCAACTTCACCTTGAAGATAAAATGAATTTGATTTATTGTCTTCCTAGTCATCTAATCATTTAATTTTGTCATTCCTTTTATATAAACTCTTTTCAACTTTCCTTTTTTACTTGGGTAGCAGAAACATGTGCCACTTTTGCTGGTTGTTTTTTCAACTTTACATTCATATATTCTACCTTTTTTAATGGGTCTCATTGAAATAAGATCAATCATTGTGTGGTATACCCAAATTTCTGATTAAAGGGGAAATAGTTAGAGAGATCATCATTACTAAACTGATTAGTCCTCTTGGTATTTGGAATATTCAGTAAATTATTCTACAAACCCGCAACAAAGTATCCATATAATTACTCATCATGGAATGAATAAACATTATTCATCTATTCTCGAACTGATTTTTCCTCAAACCCTTACTTTAATTCTTATGCGGATGGTGTTGTTTTTTATTCTCAAAAGGTATTTATAAATGATAATGTGTGGGATTTAGATATTGATATAGAATAGGGGATGGCTTAAGAGTGATAGTGGGAAAATCCTCTTTAAATGTTCTCTTACCTGGTGTTGATGAAATTAGTTGGTACTTGGCCTTGGTTTGTAAGATGAAATCTTAAAATATCTAACAAACTACAACAGGATCCTAAAACAAGATTTTATATTTCACAAGGATGAGCAGAATTCACAACTCATCATGAAGATCCAACATACATATAGACCAAAAAATAATCATGGGGAAGATGTAGGATTATAGAGTAATTCAACCCCTTCCACCTAGAATTGAAATCCTAAACCCTATCATTATCTCACTATTTTCAGTTTTAGTGGTCAATGATTTTTCTCTTCTATTTAATTGAGCATAATTAAAATATAAACTATTGACTAATATCTTCCCATAATGTGATTAACTTAGCTATAAAACTGGTATACCATATGAAGGCTGGCCCTTGTAATTTTTTTTATGAAGAGCCTAATTTTAACGACTTTTTTTGTATAGGGGATCCCATCATGGGATATAAATGGGACATGAAATAAATTAATTATTTATCTAGGTCTATCAAGCCATTAAATGATGGAAATGTAGGGATCCAAAAGATTAGTGTTGGAAGGGTCACATCCACCTATTCTGGGTGAGTCTTCCTACCCAACTGTACTGGTGTGCATAATTCCTCTACTACATCCAGTCGGGATACCAATGACTTAAGACTATTGATAATTCCCTCAGGGAAGTTTGGTTGAACAAGATCTTGAATCGAGGAAGAAATAAGTAGGTCTTAATGTTCCGACTCCACCAATACATGTGGTTAACACATGATATGGGTTAACATTTGATGGTTTACCTGGATTAGTTCTATTTGTAACTCAAATGGAGGTAATTCAAGATATCATTCTGTTTTTGGTTAAAAAAATAAGTTTTCTAGTATAGGGTCAAGTGGGTTCTCCAAATCTACGCTCTTTGATATTATGAGCCCCTCATGGTGAGGGGTATCAACTGGGAGGATGAGATGAGGAAACTCTAGAAGAAAATACCTAAATAAAACATTTATTCTATGTACTTTTATATTTATCTTCAATATCTTCTATATTTATATCTCATATTGCGTGAACCTATATTCTATCAAGAGTGATTCGACTCTTTCCTGAAGATAATGGTACACATTCATGCCCTTACCCTTTTCTTTGGAGGAAGGTAATCGAGGAGGATGTGATTTGACATTCAGGGAAACCCAGATGTTTTTGTTGAGATTTTGATTCCTAGTACACACACATTATTTATTTTATTATTATGGACCTTATTCCATATTGAATCATCCTCTTCTCACTCATTTTTGATATTTTAATCTTTTGTGGATTCTTCCCGAGTGGTGTCGATGACATTCACTAAATCATAATACGGTGTAGGAATTATATCAGTAGTAGAATGATAGGAGGTATTATTGGACCCGTCACATCTACTAAAGTCACTTTGATATCTAGGAGTAGTTATACCCCTATTAAATCAGTTTTCTTTTTTATTATTACTAGGCATATTCCATCCCTTCTAATATTCATTTGGATCTAAAGAAAAAAGGGTGACTCGAAGGGAACCTCCACATAAATTATTTGTATATTATCTAGATTGGGAAATTGGGTCATGATATTGGAAAAACTAGGTGGATTAATTTTTTTGTGTTCCTCCTAAATGAATGAAAACTGATTTCTGTCGGAGGGGAAGTTGTGGTTAAAATTCCCCAATCATTGTAGGATGGGGTTTTTCCTTTTTATCTTTTCATAACTCAAGCCGAATTTGATGGCCTTGAAGTGATAGATGTCTTAAAAATTCCCCTATACCTATGGTATGGGGCTACTTATGTATCCTGAAGTTTGATGCTACAATGTATTCTCTCTTAATTTTATGAATCCTCATTCAAGCGTGAGATGAGTGAAATATATTGTCTACACATGAGCCATTTTTTAAAGGCATCAGTGGTATCTAATGAATGTCTTCCCTTAAGTGGGAATTTTTTTCAATGTTCTTGGATGATTAGTGTAGGATTATTTCAATATATTTCTCTCATCAGACCTGACTCTTTTGAGACATGTTTAGGGAAAATTCTTATTGATCACACCATCTTTAGTGAGCAGTGCTCCCATCCGAGAACCAACTTGAAGAAATATAATTAAAAAATATTAATTAAAGTAGACTTTTATGAATAGAGATTGGAGTGAAATTAAAATCTCCATGTTCATCTCATCCTTAGATATAAACACTAGGTGAGGCATTAATGATTAGCCAACAAAATTTATGAAATACATTGAAGCATGCAAGCTGAAGATCCTTCCACTGTTTTACCGATTTTGGGCATCATGCAACTAAAAGGTTCGTCAAGTCAAAATTTCAATGAAGCTCTTATATTACCTTAACATGAACTACATGCCCTTCATATGTAAATAACTTTATTTTCATTTGGTGGAGATTTTTCCAAAGGTTTATACTGATGTATTGTATGCATTCTTCTGACATTACCTTTGGAATGACAAACTAAGTGGTGGATGAGGGACAACACATGATGGGTATATTATCCATATCCTATTTACTTCTCATAAATAATATATTATCCTCTTATTATTTTCTTCATTCCTCCCCTATATCTTTCTAAAGTTTCAATTTCGTGGTTTCTTTTTGTAGATAGTGGTGTTAGTAGGGATATCATTTACCATACTTGAATGAAAATGATCCAAAAGGTGTTGAAAGGATAATAATTTTCTTAGACATTCTTTTAAATGATAAAGTATATCACTTTTCAATTATAACGAATTAGTCATAAATGGCCCCATTTTCTCAAGCTCGTCATAATCTTAGAGCTTTCTCATGATTTATTTGGAAATGGGAGGACCTACAATTCGAAATGAAACATTTACCTTGGGGGGCTTCATAATAGATGATAGAAATGGGAGGGAATTATTGCTATTTTATTTTATGGACATGATGAGGGATTTTGAAGATTTTACCAAGTCATAAGCTCTCAATATTAGTCACCTTGTAACCACAAATGGATCCTTCAGGGTAAATATTCTAGGGAGGACCTCCATAATCTCCATTAGTAACGCTATAAGAAGGAATATTAAAACAGTGACCACTGATTATATAATTTTTTTTATGGAATAGTAGGATATTGATCCATCATTGATAGAATTTTGAAGGTATTTTAAACACTATCCTTTAGTATATAATTGTATTGAGCCTTCTCCGTAATGCAAAACTACCCCGGGTGGGATTTCTTCCTTGATGTTCTCCCCAGAGAAGATAGAATTACAAGTTGTGGATAATGAATTATTTAGATTGGAGTGGGCCTGAGTGACTCTCGTGTTACAATCAGATCATTCTAACATGTCTCTATGGCTTCTATTGGGATATATTCCTACCCTGGAATGACCCCCAAAATGGAAAAATAACCTCTAATTGGAATTGGTATGTGTGCCTGATATGGTTATCCTTTCATCCCATAATTTTGCATGTTACTCTTCTGGATGGGAACTAGAATTCATTTCTACTCCTAACTAACCTTCTCATTATGATGAAAGGACACTTCACTTATAGAGTGGATTCTTTATGCCTAACTCATATCCATAGCTACTAAATTCATTATCTCCTAAAATATTTTTATAATATGAGTAGGGATAGACTCATCATCTTACATCACTACTATGATATGTTGGATGAATTCCATGAGTGGAATGAGAATGTACACCCATTAAATGGTTAGATCATGAATGTCCCCTTTCTCGTTTTTCTCCATTTCTTTCAAGGATATACTGACAATCATATGGTGTGAGGGCAGAGACATGTGTGTTCCACCTTTTTCTTACACTATGTGCTAGAATAATTCTTCAGTTGCTGTTAATTTTATTGGATAACTTGACATGTGTGAGCATGAATATGGTCCTTTTCATAGGTTTTTTCCGCATCATGTGCATGGGATTCTCTCATAGGAATAGTAATGTGAGACTATTACTAATTTCTTAATTTCCTCCCTCAGTGACATCTCATGGATGCTCAGGTCTGAGTGACCTGGTCTAAAGACCATACGGTGACATCCCCATAATTCATAGAACATGACATCTCACAGCCTTAGCAGTGGTAGATACTATAATTATCCCTTTACTGATACTCTTGTTCCATTGAGATGAGTCAATTGATAACCTATAACAAAATTTCTCTTTATTACACATTAATTCATGATTTATTACAAAATATTAAACATCATATAACCCGAAGGACTGAGTAGTCTAGTTTTTTGGGAATTAGGAAAATTAAATAAAAAATTAAAATAGGAAATACATCACATTTATTGAATACTTTATTAATGTACTAATATTATTCATTCGTAAATAAAATTTCATGGGAAAACCTAGGTACATAAATAAGAAAGGGGTGAGCTATATGGCTGAGTAAGGGAATAAACATGGAATACCATGAAGAAGATAATACATGTTACATAGTAGGTATATAAATTGGGAATAAAAAGGGAGATAATTTTAAAAATTAATAATTAGGCATGATATTGCTTGATAACATAAATGAAATATGGGAAATGTTTTGTGCAACTTAAAACATTGCATCATAAACACAGGTCAAGGATTACTTCCAATAAATCGGGATAGAAAAATTACCTTAGTAGATTAAGTTCACTTCTTAATCCCTTGAATAATGTATCATGATAATAAAACATTACCCATTGCATTGAAGTGCTATATAATTATGGGTGCACTGGTCACTTTCATTTCATTCTCATGCTTAAGTGTTCCAAAAAGATCTTATAACATGGAATCATTTTAAATCACATAATATTACATGATCATGGAGTTTTGAATAAATACATTTAATTCACCAATTATATAATTATAAGTTCATAATGTTGAACACCCTTGAAGGAATTGGGTATGGGTATTCACAACACATGTTTTCCCATGCAATCCCATAGTGAAATTTTGGTTGCATAACAGGGGAACATAAATGTTCATCAAAGGGATTAATGAGAGTAAAAGGGTTATATAATCATTTATAAATCAAAAGGATAGTATGGAGAATGTTTAAAAATAAACCCCAATATTATGAATTGAAAATAAAAGGGCATAAAATGAAAGATATTCTTGAATAAAGGGGATAAAGAGAGGATACCTTACCTTGAAAGTGTGATTCCAAATCATTGGGTGGATATTCAAGAGATATTGGGGGATAATTTTGAAGAGTATATAGAGGGTATGAAAGAATAAGGATGTGATACAAGTATTTTGGAATGAGGATAAATGGGAGCCAGTGTGGGATTATATAGGAAATGAGTGGGGATTTCTTTATTATTTCTCAAACTTTGGTTTTGGACTCTATATAGTAAAATAATAAAAACAAAAAACCTTCTCAAGGATTTATCCCATGGATTTTGAAAAATGGGAATTTTTTTCATTAGTGTATAATTCCAAGGTCCAAGCCTATTAAAATATTACCCATTCCGATGTTAAACTGAGTCATACTCTTGAAAAAACAATTTCAAAACCTTAAAATAAATAAATGGTTTTGGAGGATTCCTAATGGATTTATAAAATTAATAAAATAAATATAAAATCATATTATTTTAAAGTTAAAACATATTTTTTCATACCCTTAATATTATTTAATACATCACTTTGGGTCATTATGGCATCATAATAGACAATTTATATTTATACGGTATTTACTTTTTTACCCAAAAATTAGACTATCTCAGAATATTATGAAAAATTCTCCATTGATAATTTAGAAATTACTAATCCAAAAAAAATTAATTTTATCTAAATAATATTCTAAATATTTTTATTTTTACTTTTAAAATAAGAATCAACATTTATTGATAATTGTTGGGTCTTGGACAATATCAGTTTTTGGACACATAAAAATTACATTTGACTTCATTAAAATTATATGATCATTTATATTTGATAAAAATTATTTAATAATAATATTTATGAAAATATTATTGTTTTAAAATTCAATTATTTCATCAAAATAAATTCATTAATTGAATTGAGAGATTACCCGAAAATAATATTTGTGTTTTATTATATCAAAATAAAAAACATTCATAAAGTAATAATGATAGGATGAAAATATATCCATTATTTTATGAAAAATATTTTACATAATCATATTTATAGGGTATTATACAGATCCTTTTACTACACTAGAAAATTTCCTAAGATTAAGGTGTGTGATGGTGAGAATTTCATGGGGTGGTTTGTTGTACATAGTTTGGGTCATGATCTCAAAGATCTTGAACTTATCCAGTAAACATTTTCAGTCATGCTTAAGATGTAGAATATTATCTTAGGGTTGGTAAAGGTAAAATCCAATAGATGTTATCTCCCTCATAAGCTCTGATAAATAGGCTTTATAGGTTATGATCTTACTAGTTGAGGTTATCACTTCCTTTGCCTTTATCAATCAGATTTATTAAAACCACACATTTATACTAATAATGTGATCACTATATAATGGTGATATTATCAATGAAAAATATTATTAGTTTTCATTTAAATCTTATAAGATATACTAAAACCATATAATTTCATGTGTTTTCTATTACCGTATTACATAATAATACATTTGATTAAATCATATGGGGGGTTTTATTTATAATAGTTTAGGTTGTTTCAATCTTCTCCCCTTTAAAAATTTTTCCCTTGAAATTTTATTTTTCCAATCTAAAATAGACGAGGTAATTCTATTTCATCGCTTCCTCCAATTCCTATGTCACTTGTACAAACTTTTATTTTTCTCTCAACACTTTGACTAGGTGAATTGTCTTATTATGTAAAACGTTGTCTCTACAATATAATATCTTCACTGGATTATCTTTATATGATAGATCATTATCCAATGTTACCACATCTGGATTGAGTATATGTGAGGGTTTTGGTATATACTTACTCAAGAGGGATACATTAAATACATAAAGAACTTGAGATAGGTTATGTGGGAATTCTAGTCAATAATCCACCACTTCCGTCCAATCAAGGATCTCAAAGTGATTGATATATCTTGGAATAAGATTTTATTTCATTCTAAATACAATTACTTTATTACATAGAGATATATTGAGGAATACCTTGTTTTAAACATTAAAAATTGGGTCTTTTCAACTATTATCAGTATAACACTTTTTCAACTCAGAGCAACCTTGATGTACTATTGAATGGTCTTAACCTTTTCTACCATTTACTCAACCATTTCAGGACCCAAAATTTTTCATTCCCCAAATTAATTCAATTGTGAAGGTGTTATTCACCTCTTCCAATAAAGTCCTTCATAGGGGTCTATTTGGATGCTGGAGTGGAAACTATTATTGTATTATAACTCAACCATAGGAAGATGTTGATCATGTTCGCCTTTGTATTCAATTGAGCATGCTCTCAAAATATTCTCATGTTTCTACATAGTCTTCTTAGATTGGAAATCTATTTGAGGGTGATAATTTGTTTTGAGGTTTAACTCAGTATTTAGAGCATGTGGGAAACATTTTTATAACTTAGAGGTAATCTTGGATATCAATCAGATATAATTGATAGCAGGGTTACATGAAACCTCACCACATCTCAAATGTATATCCTTGAAGTTTTATCAGGGGATAATTCCTATGGAACTTCATTGAAGTGATCAATCTTTTTAGGAAAATTCACCATGACCTATATATAATTATTTTTTCTTGACATCTTCAGAAGACCGTTGACAAATTATTTGGTGATGTTTTCTCGTTTTCATGTAGGTATAGGTAATGGTTTCATCATCCCATTGTATTTATTCCCTTCCTCCTTTACTTTCTGACATACAAGACATCTTGATTGAAATTCTACAATCTCCTTATTTGTATTTTCCCACCAGCAATGCTCTTAGAGATCTTGATACATCATTTTCTATCTTATATGGATGGAGAAATTCGAACTATGTGCATTATATAAAATATCCATGTTTAACTCAATATTTTATATTACACATAGTCATGACCCAAACCTCACAAAAAATCTTCATTAACATTGAACTCTATGCATTTCCCTTTTCTTATAGTTCTCCATTCTTCTTAATTCTCACATCATCTCCTTAATAATCCTATATCCCATACAAAAGGGATACATGATCAATCGATTATGAAAGGATTGGTGATGTTCCTTCCATTATGATTCTCATGACCATTATTTTGAAATATAAGAAGATCGGGTCCCTATAATTTCTCATCAATTATATAATTGTTAGATCCTTTCTACATAAAGAATATCCCACTTTATTCTCTTTCCCAGGATGGTAGTGAATTGAGTAGTCATTTTCCTTAATCATCTCTAACCTTTTTCTTTGGGGAATATTCATCTCTTTTTGTGTTAATATATACTTGAGTATTTTGTGATCTTTATATATTTCACACTTCTCCCCAAATAGATAATTCCACCATATTTTCAAAGTGAATATCATTATAGCCAACTCCATATCATGCATTGGGTAGTTCTTTTCATTATCATTCAATTTCCTTGAAGAATATGCTATGAATTTTTCATTATACATTGACTAATATCCTAATACCTTTTTTGAAGCATCACTTAATACCAAAAAAAGTTCTCCACTTGTGGGTAGTGTGAGAACAGGTGCAGTGATAATCCAACTGTTCAACTCCTTAAATCTCTCTTCACATTTATCATTCCAACAAAACATGAATCCCTTCCAGCTTATCTTGGTTACGAGTTTTAAAATCATGATAAATTTATTACAAATCGATGATATTACAAAGATAATCCATGTAAACTATAGATATATCTCATAGATACTTTCATAAACCAACATTCAATTGCTTCAGTTTTTAAGGGTCTACTGATATCCCATTTCTTGTGATGACATACCCCAAGAATGATATTTCATTCAACCATAACACATATTTGACGTAATTTTCATAAAAATTATCCATTATCAATGTCTTTAGAACAGTTCTCAAATTCTCCGAATTCTACTCCTTAGTTTTTTGAGAATATTAGAATATTATCTATAAATACTACCAAAAACTTGTTGAGGTAATTTCTAAATACTCTATTCATCATTTCCTTGATGTTTTTTGGAGAATTAGTGAGTCTTAATGAAATAACTATGAGATCATAGTTCCAATTATTTGTATGAAAATTAGTCTTGGGGAAATCCTCCTTCTTCACCCTAACTTGGTAATACCCTCATAGTAGATCTGCCTTGGATAAGTGTTGTTCTCCATGTAGCTGAATGAACAAGTCATCAATTTGTGGTAGATGATTCTTTTTTTCTATAATGATCTTGTTGATAGCATAATAAAAAATTCAAAGTATCTTTTATCCATCCTTTTTCTTGATTAAGAGGGTTGGGGCACCCCACGGTGAATCCCATGGGTGTACAAACCCTTTACCAATATTATCCTAGAGATTTTTCTTTACCTCCCCAGGTTCCAAAACATCCATTTTATATGGATTTTTAGACAATAGTAATTCCCCACGTATAGTCTTAATTGAAAATTCGAAAATCATAGAAAAGAGGAAGACCAAGAAATTACTCAGGAAACACATCAGTGTATTCCCTCAAAATGAGCACGTCTTGAAGGATTATATTTTCCTTAGACTCAATAATTTGATCTTGATACACTTTATCATAGATAAATTTATTTTTTTTTCAAGATATTTTAATGATAAATAGGATTCATCCTTCTATCTACACTTGTATATAATCAAGGGTTGATTCAATATACGGTGAGTTATTTCCTTCTCATAGAGATTTATGTTGTCTCAATGTACGAAAAATTAATCCATACCCAGAATTACAAAAAACTCCACTAAAGAAAGTATCAAAGTTTCAAGGGGAAGTTCATCCCAAAAACTTTTATTAGGTATAAGTTATATACATGGGATTCAATAATTTTATAATTTCCCATTTTAACTGATATAACTACTTCCATTATTTATAGTGGTGTTTGAGTAGTTCTACTAAAATTTCATGATATGAAGGAAGTTAAAAAAACAGAATAAAAAAGAAAGTTTTATATTCTTGAATGAATAACAATTCTACTTATAACCACTTTCTTAATGGGATCCACATCAGTGGCTATGATGGAAACTGATCTACCTTTTTTGTGTAGGATTTTGGTTGCCTTTGAAAACCCTTGGTTTAGTGCATTGGTTTGAAAAGTGCACTAGTTCCTTGAAATTGAAGCAATGAACATTAAGATGAGTATTGATCGGATCATTCTTATCCTCCAATTCATTAGTGGGTTTCTCCTATTGGAAATCCTAGGCTACATGTCCTTCCTTCCCACACCTAATTAATTTCCTCATCCACCTTAGGCAATTTCTGGGGTTCCTATTTTCTCTCCTTTGATAACTGGGATGTTGAAATTTCTTGCCACCATCATATTTCTCCATCGGACTACCAGAATTAAACTAAGCTTTCCAATTATTTTCCCTATGATACACTTGAGATTCACTAATATCCATTTTGACTTTTACGTCACATCATAAAATTTCCTCAAAGCTATCAAAGTATTAGATCACTAGTGATTTTCATATACTAGTTTTTATCACACCAAAAAAGAGTTAAACCTTCCACTTGAGGTTAATATCAAATCCAAAGGCATATCATACAAGTCATGTGATGTTTTCCCCATTTTCCTTGACATATTAATTATCTTTTTGTTGAGGGAAAGTAAATTCCTTTACATTTTATGTTGGGGAGTGCAAAATAAATATTTATAAAAAAATATTTATTGAAATTAATTCTAACCCATCACTTTAATCTCTTCCTCGAGTTTTGTATTCTTGAACAATGTCCATCACAGATCATCTTCTATATATATTTGATAAATAGAATGTAGAAACTTATTTTTGCATAACATTGACAGATATATAAGATCCTCTCAATGGATTTGACCTATTGTTCCTCGATTCGGATACATTGGAATTTGAATTCCTATAAATAATAAAGGACTCAATTGAGGCTAGTTATTTGTTAGGGGGATTTGGGATCTCCTCCTAATCTAGGTTTCTTTTCATAACCTAAGTCAACTTAGAGAGTATCACCAAAAATTTCGCGATTCTTTCTCACATCATGTTGGGAATCTCGTTTGGATATTTATCACAATGCCTATCACATTGCTTTTTTCCCTAATTCCTTCTCTTTCCATCCGTTGGCTAAAATAAAGATAGAATTTGGGATAATTATTTTTAAATTATTCATCACATAAATGGGAATCCAATGACACTAAATAGATTACATATATAATACATGTATTTCTTTAACATATTAATTTCTAGGATTTAATCATTATTATCTATGATATATTTCCAAACATATATTATTATGTGTATTTTTTCATTCCATTAATAATAGATCTTAATATATTTATGAATTTAACAAATCATATACCCCATGAGTGTAAAACAAAGTGTGCAATAGGGCCTATTTTCATGCACAATTTATCGGTCGAGTCTAGCTCAACACATTGTTTTTGGGTTTTAGCCCTATGTAAATTTTTGCTAGAGCCACATCCCCTTGTTTTATCCAGATAGGGGTGTGTTTTCGTGACATGCCACTTAGTCTATAAATACAAAAATCTAGGGATGTTTTATTTATACTCAGTATTATCTCTATGTCTTTCACTAGAGTTTTCTAATCTTAATCCAAAAAATAATTGAAATTTTCCTTTAATACAAACTATAACAACCATTCTGTTTATTACACATTAATTCATGTTTTATTACATAAGACTACACATAATATAACTTAGAATATTTATAAGTACATTGTATTTGGGAATTAGGTATATTAAATAACAACTTAAAATTGGAAATAAATCGTCTTTATCAAAAACTTCTTTAACATGCTCATATTATTCCTTCGTACTTGAAACTTCATCGGATATCCTAGAGACATACATAAGAAATGGATGAGTTATAAAGACAAGTCATGGAATAAACAAGGAATAACAAGAAGAAAATAATACATGTTAGAAAAAAATTATTTCAATGGGGAATAAAGGTGTGATGATCATAAACATGATTAATGAGGTATAATATAACATGATAACATAAAGGAAACATGGGAAATGTGGGAAAAACTTAAAACACTATATAAAAAACATAGGTTGAGGATGACTTCTAGGAAATCATGATGGAAAAAGTCTCTTGCTGGATTAGGATAACTCCTTAATCCATTTTATGATTTCTTGTGAGACTAAAACATTACCCAATGCATTGGAACACTATATAATTCTGATTCACCCATCACATTCATTTCATTCTCATGCTTAAGTGTGCCACATGGATCATACAATAAGGAATCATTTTTTAAAACATTTTATTCCACAATAAAATATTCTTGAATACATACATTTAATACCCATATAAAATATATATAATTGAATAAATGTGAAGACTCTTGATAGGAATTGGGTATGGATATTCGCTACAAATTTTTTAGTGTGGAATCCCAAAGTGAATTTTTGGCAGCATAATGGGGGAACATAAATATTAATGGGAGGGAATAATAGGAGTTAAAGGTGTATCTCATAATTTATACCGCATAATGGTGTAATAGGGAATGTGTAAAAACACACCCCATCATTAGGAATTGAATATGAAAAGGCATAAAATGAAGGAGACTCTTGATTAAAGGGGAGAAAGAGATAATCCCTTACCATGAGAGTGTGATTCGAAATTATTAGGTAGATCTTATTGAGAGATTAGGGAACTTCAGAAGGAATATAGAGGGGAGAGGAAAAATCAAGGAAAATACATGTATTTTTATTAAAGATAATTGGGATCTTGGGTGGGTTTTTATAGTATATTAGTGGTGATTTCTTTATTATTTTGCAAACTAAGGTTTTGGATTCAATATAATAAAATAACTAAACCCACACATCTTCCAATGGTTTTTCCACCTGTTTTCTAAAAAATGGGAGGGGTTTTAATTATTTTTTATATTCAACTTCCAAACATAATAAAATAATACCTTTTATGATGTGGAAGGGAGTCATACTCTTACAGAAATGATTTAAAACCCTTAAAATATATTAATGGTTTTGGAGGATTCATAAAGGCTTTATAAAATTAATCAAGTAAATATAAAATAAAATTATTTAATCTTAAAACATATATTTGTCTCTGATACCCTTTATGGTATTTATTACATTACTTTTGGGTCATTATGATTTCATAATACACAATATCTTTATATACAGTATTTAATTTTTTACCTGAATATTTCACTGTCTCAAAAAATAATAAAAATTTAACTATTAGATTATTTATATGTTATGATTCCAGAAATAATATTCATTTAATATAAATAATTTTATTAATATTTGTATCTTCACTTTGAAAATAAGAATTAACATTTATTGAGAAATGATAGGTTTTGGAAAATAATAGTTTTCAAACCCTAATAAATACAACATTTGATTTAATTAAAATTATATGATCACTTTTATTTGATAACATTTATTTAGTAACAATATTTTATAAAATTTTTTTTTCAAAATTACATTAATTCATAAAAATAAATTCCTTAATTGAATTTTATTATTACCCAATAATACTTTTTTTATATTGTATCAAAATTAAAAATAAATATAAAGTAATAATAATAGGATAAGAATATATTCTTTATTATATAGAAAAATAATGTACATACTCTTATTTCTAGGGTCTTGATACGTATCCCTTTAATAGACGAGAAATTTTCCTATGAGTGAGGTGTGTGATGGTGATACTTTTATAGTTTGGTTCGTCATACATTGTTTGGGTCATGATCATGCTGCTGAAAGTATTTTTTTAATTTATTATCTAATCACTTTAAAAAGGAAAAGTGAGAAACCCAAAGTCCAACAAAACAACCACACACAAAAAAATAGCATAATAGACCCCAAGAAAAATAATGGTCCTTCCTCACCCCAGCAACTCATCATTGATAGGACTCCACCCAAGCATGGGAACTCGGCAAACAGTCTCGTGCATTTGGGTCATGATCATGATGAGTTTGAATATCTCCTATAAATTCTTTCACTCATGCATAAGATGTTGGATTTTATATTAGTATTGGTAAAGGTAAATCCCAAATATTCTATCTCCCCCATAAGCTCTAATAAATGGGAATCATAGGGTATGATCCTACTATTTTAGGTCATCGCTTTCTTTATCTGTTTCAATTGGATATGTTAAAATCCTACATTTATACTAATCATGTGATAATTGTTCATTGAAAATATTATCATTGGTATTAATTCATAACATTAATTTAAATCCTATAAGATATAATAGAACCAGAGAAGTTCATGTGTTTTCTATAGAAATATTACATAATTAGACATTTAATTAAATCACAAGAATTTTTTTTTTATAATAGTTCAGGTCATTACATAGCCTCTTGGTCTACTTCCCTATATTAAAGAAAGAAATTTTTATGAATTTTTAGGAAAGGCTCCTAAAATATTTCAATATAGTAATTATTTTTCTCTACTTCTGGGCCACCAGTCATCACTGAGTGGATGGTTGGTAGGGATTCCTATTTTAGAGGGCCTGTTGAGTGACCTCCATGGTTGGGATGGTACTATTATAGTGGTACACCAAAACTAGTGAATTCAAAACCTATTATTGAAGATCATAGGTTGGTGCTGGTTTCTATAGGTTAGATGATGAACCATCTTATATAGTAGCCTATGAGTATGTTCGGGTCAACTAGAAATATACCATTGGACTGAAGGGAGTTTATGTTGAAATTGTTTGAATGTACACAAAAACTCAAACTATAAATACCCATAAAATAGATATCTGCATTAACGAACACATACCTAATAAATTGTTAAAAAATAAACTTTTAGCCCAATTTCATTTTTTGATAGCGTAAAAGGGTCATGACATGTCGGTGACTTGGTCATTTTGGTTAAGTATTCACATCACGTTAATGATTTTTTCTTCTCATGAAAAAATATCAGTTATATATGTATAATAAATTGAGTATTGAATTATGTTTTGTGGTGGTGGTGGTTTGACCTTTCACGTCAAATAGACCCTTTTTTATTTATGTGTCCTTTCTGAGTGGTTTCTAATGATGATTATTCATGGATTAAGAAACACCCTATGGTTAAGATATTCACAATGTATCATGAACCTTCTTTCTAAAGGAATTTTTTCATTGGGAAATGATTCCATAGACACTTAGAAACTCAAATTGGTTGAGAGCATTAGAGGTAGATCTCATCACACATTTTTGGGGGAATTATTATGTACTCCGAGTCACTTTTGTAGACTTAAGACATATTAATGATTCATTTATTTAATCCCAAATAATGAATGAGCCTCCCTTATATTGTTGTTAGCATGTATTGTCCTTAGAATCATCTGTATGTATATGAGGTTCTCCATTAATTGAAACCTTTTTACAAGGATTAGAGATTATGTTTTCATTTATTATCATGTTTTTGTATTATGTTATGTAGTGGGGAGCTCTGGAATTTTGCCTTGTTGAGGAATATGTGAGTTATTTTTATTTTTTTTGGGCCTATGAGAAGGTATTCTTATGTATCCTCATGAAAAGAATAAAAACCCAAGTAGTTTGATTCCACTTAACTAGACACATCATAATTTTCATATCCTGTGACAATAACTAGAAAATGCAGATTAACATAATGTGGTTAGGATATTTATGATAAAGGTTCCTAGGAAAGGTCTGGTGTGGTATTTATGTCGAAGCATCCCTACCGGCCGATCTGGAAGGAGAGTATGTCCTTTTATCAATCTGATCTACATTAGGAATTTTGGGTTGTAAGGATGAAATATGGTGGACTTAGAAGGAATATGGCCTTCTGAGTTGGGGTCATGATCATATTGGGAATGTGTCCCATTAAGGATGATGGTGGTTTAAAAGTGTTGGGTTTTTACCTCAAAGATCCTTCCCATGTATCTTGTGAATACAAGAATTAAATTTGGTATAGTTTGTATGGTTTGGGGATTACATCTAGTAGGCAGCCCATATAGATATTTTATCGAGCTGATGACATGATCTTCACTAACCTATATGTCCAATAAATTCATGCTTAGTGTGATAAAAAAGAGTAAGTGGATGAACTGAAAATCCACACAATCTCATTCATCTACGAGTAGACATGGGTGATGATATTAATGGTAGGAGGAACTAAATATCCCATGAAAAATAATGGTGTCTTACTCCAAGAGGGATGACCTAAGGTGAAATTTTCTCTTCATTTTATAGTATATGAGGATGGATCATTGAGGGTAACTTAAGAAGAGAGGCAAGGCTTTGATGTTCATGTCTCCTCACTTGTTTTATATTTTCTAGGACCAGTCATTATCCCTAAGGTTGGGATCCTCATTACCATGGGAATTTATAATTGGGAACACCCTAAGGATCATGCCTATTAGGTATCATAAATGTGAGACTTAAATTATTTATAGTGGAATATATAATCCATAGAATACATTTGTGTTCCATGTTCATTGATCATACATAAATGGAGGTTTTGGGGGAGGTATTGGGTTTTTTCCCTTAGACAAGGGATCTAAGGATAGTGGTGCCCTATCATTGGTGGTATGAAATAGGTCTTAAGGGTAGGATATCCTAGGTGAGGCTCAGGTGAGACGAATAAGGTCACATGTCGGGTGGACCTTAGAATTCAAGAAGTTCTCACAGAGGGTGGACTTAGGAATGCTAAAGGGTCTCATGAAAGGTGGACATGGATGATCTATAAGTGCATCACATAGGGTGGATTGGGAAAAATTGAAGGTAATTCATATAGAGTATACCTAATAGAAGAAGAGTTTCCCTTTTAGTGATAGAAAAACTAGTTAACAACACTTTGGTGAGGCCTTGATCTATGCTCCTAGGGTATCCTTAGGTACCTTTGGATGATTGGTGATCATGTTGTGAGTAATGGAAGAACCCTTTTCCCTGGTAGTTTTGTCAAGTGGGGATGGTTCATCTCATGGTTATAGGTATTATAGACCTTTTGGGGCCTCAATATATTTACCGTATCTAATTTCTTATTATTATTTTTGATTATGGAATTATTTAAGGGTCTAGATGACTTGGGTGAGAGACTTGGATGAGAAGAAATTAAAGTGGTCTCTTCATCTTCTATATGTGTCAAATAAGAATCCCAGGGGTCCTATTTATAAAACTTTATTGGGACCCTGGGTGAAGGATATCATCCACAATGGTCAATTGTGAATGTTTCTTTAACGGGACCCTCGTGAAGGCATTATATTCTCATGTTGGTTCATGTAGGGTGTGTCCTGTGTGTGCCTCGTGACTTGGAGGGCGGCCCATATTGATTAACTTGAGAGTGTTTTTTTTCCTCCCCTTTATTCTAAACCACTCGATGTATATTCATATAAATATTTTCATCCTCATGTAAAAAAATGGGATTTTCAAAAGCTATTAATAGTGGATACTATCATAACAATTCATTGGGGGTGAACCTAGAGGTTTTCAAAGTAGTCTTCAAAGCTGATCACTCCCAGACCATTCACATAATTTCTTCATCACGGTTTCTCATCCTTCAATTCCCTTTGAGGAACTAATGATCTTTAACCCACCAATGCTATAATTATTATTTTCATCAAGTCGTGATTCTCATAAAAAATTTCCTTATTTGATGATGGATCCCGCTCTGCATCCTTATTATTGTTTTCTAATTGCTTTTATACCACCTCAATTTCCTAATTCTCCAATTTCTCTAGGATTTTAATTTTATGATTTATAGACTTTTTCTCTTATATATCCATATCATCTAGAATATACTTATCATAGAGATCGTAAATTTGATATAACTATCACTACACTAGTTATTAATCCCTCACAACTAAGGTATATATTAGATCCCACTAATCAGTCTTCCCTAGGTATATGTATACAATCCTATTAATTTTTGTATCAATGATTTTTTTGTAACATGTATTAATTTTTTTTTTTTATTACTTCATAGTAGGATCCATTACTATTAGGTCGTGTCTTAAAACTCACACACATGAATTATAGAACCTGTAGACATAGGTAATTGTCAAGTACAATAAAAAATAAAATGATTGGTAAACCTATGAGAGAATATAAGATTTTTATGGTAATGATTACCAAATATAGTGACATCATTCCTATGAAACAAGTCTCTTAGAGACACATTATGTAACGTCCCGACCTAGGTCACCCCAGAACCAGTGACTGGAACAAGTCACCACATGACCTCAAGCACATATCCCCATATGCTAGAGGTTGTCGACTAGAAGCGAGGGTATAAGGATAGTCAGTGGGGACACTATAACCTCTTATCAGAGTTTCACAGCGGTATATCAGTGTGGATAACCAACAATAGTGGAAGCAGTAACTTATAAATTACAAACAGTAGAAGACAAATAATACCCATTTTATAAAAGTGGCCAATGCCAAATTATAAAACAGATGCATGCATGACATGATAATGATACAAAATAGAAAAAAGTGAACAAAACATCATGCTTTACATTCCAATACAGAAATAAATAAATAATGACTCAAATACCCAAGGGTGATCTCATCGAGCATCCTGAGCCTCTACTCGGTCCTCTTCTCCCAACTCCCAAGTAAATGAAAACAGCATAGTCCTACAACCAAATAGAATCTACTTAGGTACCCAGTGTAATGGAGGCCCGAGTAGGGTGTGAGATATAAATATCAGTAGGCCGAGACCATCGGTGTCTATCCGAAATCCAAATATTTAATAAATAACTTAAAATATGTGAAGGCATGCATAGAATAAAGTAAGAAGTACAAGTAACTATAAACCCATGTACCTGCTTCAGGCCTCAGCTGGTGTTTGAATGTGCATTATACATTTGTCAAGAATACCCGAAAATCATTACATAATCATTTAGCAATTATTGAAATCTTATTAAATTATAAAAGTTTTGAGATTCAACCTACACCTGACATCTCCTGTATAAGTCACTCACCACGGATGTCTCTAAAGACCATCTAAGTAATCAAGTAAAGACCAAATCCAAGCTTGTGCTTTGGGATGGATAACGCATCATAAGTTATTAAATTTAATCTTTCGTAAACTATGCCTGAGACCGTCCACTAAAATTAGTTCACCCAATTCATAAATAAGTCTCAACACTTTCTCATAATCAATTCACAAAACATCATGTCACAACAGCCTTCATTAACCATTAACTCATTTAACGCATGAACAATTGCTCCCACAATCCAATGTTAATTAAAGGGTGTAGAACATCATGTCTAGCACCCTCGTGAGTATTCAGATCATTAGTAAATGTCTCACAACCCATGGGTATTTGGATCATCGGTCCCTGACCCATAAAAGAATATTTTCTTGCAAGATGGATATAGAACACCATGTGTATCACCCTGTGAGAATTTGGAGCATCAGTCCCTGTCTCACAACCCATTTATCAATCATACATATACATATATCATTGGTGTAGAACATCATTTCTAACACCTTATGAGTATTTGGAGCATCAGTCCCTGTCTCACAACCCATTCATCAATCACACATACACATTTATCATTGGTGTAGAATACCAGGTCTAACACCATAAAACCAACCTGTTGATTAATTCAAAAATTAATTAACAACACAAAACTCTCTTCAGATAAGTCAACACTTAATTAAACATATTCCTTAAGAATCTTGAACCCGTCCACTCAAATAGTGATTCGTCCAAGACTTTTACAATCTACAAGAACCCCATAATCATCTCCAAACATGCTTAACAAAGCCAAGATATTTAGTGACCATATCACACAACATATCAAATCTCTAAATAACTCCATCCAAGACAACATAAGGCATGGAATGATAACACGCATAAAAAATTACTCCTGGCCAATAATCAAAACAGCCAATCAAATCAGAATCTTAACTTAATGTTTGAAAATTAATTAATTCAGCGATTAATTAATTAAATCATATCTATTTAACCAATCATCAATTAGTTAACTAGTTATCATTTAACATGTAATAATTAATCCCCCTTTAATTATTACCAGTTTCCAAATTATCTTCAGAACATGTCAAATATTCAATATTCCCAATAATAAGTAAAGGCCACAAACTCATTCCAACTCATGACATGATAATTAATTCTAAAATTAATTATCCTTATACTCAATCTCCTCATTCCAATCATTTAACTGTTTAAACATATTACTTTAACCAAGTTAGCCAAACATGCTTAAACTCAACATAAGTTCAAGTCCTCACTTATCTCATGTGGTTGGAACTAATCAATAACATTAAAAGTGTTATTCATCGACATATCAAAATCAAAGAAATTCACATTCTCAATTTATTTAAAGAATATATAATTCTTAAATAAAGTGTTAATGATTTGGGACCCTACCTCGGGTTTTTTTTTTGAAACTACAATGAACGAAGAACCCTCAAGAGAAACGGGTTGATTCTTTAAGAACCCGACTTAGATCACTTCTCCTAATAAGAACAAGACCAAAACTCATCAAACTTGGCATCCACAAACTCATATCTACCCATAATGGGTGTAGATCTAAGAAACCATGAGAAGATGAGGTGTAGATCTAAGTAGATCTATGAAACCGAACAAGAACGAAGAAGAACATCTACCTACCTCAAGAAATTGGATTCGATTTGCCAAGAGAAGCCTTTGGATCGCCTCCAAAATTCGTGGGAGAGGTTTGACAACCTTTAAGGGAGAGTAATCCCAAGTTATGGCCACTTATAAGGAAAAATGAGCCATCTAAAGGAAAAAATGAGAGAGATCCACAATTTAAGGATCTCATTTAAGTGCCTGCATGGTTAGTTAGCATGGTTTGACAAACCGTGCGCTAATCGTGCATTATCTACTGCCTCGTCCACCCTTCTCACATAGTTTGGCTGCACGGTTAGATAAATTGGGCGCCGACCGTGCGGAAGATACTGCATCCAATACCAACTACGCATGGTTTGGCCGCACGGTTAGACAAACTGTGCACCGCCTATGAGACTTCCCCTTAACCTCAAAAGTTCTATCAAAGTTTGAAAAAAACGATATCTTTAGGTGATCTAACACTCGGAATAAAATTCTGGAGCTCGATTTAAAAATAACGACCTCTTGATAAACTGAAAAATATATTTTTAGGAACATTCATAATTTCAACCTGGTTCAAAAACACAGGATCTTACATTATACCCACCTTAAAAACTTATCATCCCCAAGAAGACATTGGAAACCACTACTGAAACGACCGACCTACCAAGTTCATTTAATCTCGTTAGAAGTGACATGTTGCATTACCAACGCCAAACACACCTTTAACCCTTCTCAAACCTGATGGATAATCCTTTTTAACAAGATACAAAGATTACTCTAAATCTTATACATCGAAACAGATCTTCTTAGGTCATTAGAAGGACCTTGTCAACGTAAAAGGTTTAACCTCGATCAAACAACGAAACAGATTTCTCACGCTTCACAAAAAGACGTCGCAGACCAAAAGCCACTTTCGTCTCTTATCAGATGACATGCCTTTAAAACTATTCCAAAACCATCCTCTAGTATAACAAAATCCTTACCCAACATCTGGTAAATTTTCCGAGTCAATCCATCGCAAGGCTATTTCAAAAACAACTATTTTCAAACACAAATAAGGAAGTAGCCCAAAGAATCAATGCATCCCGCGTACTACCCATATAACAACCACTCACCAAGCCCAACAACATTTAAATTCTAGTGTGGCCCAAGACCAATGCTATCTTAGTGTCTCCATGATGAGTTCAAGATAGGAGACATGCTCGTCATGTCCATAAGAGCGCACTAAGAGAAAACTGAGGTCATGATAAAGATCAGTCAAACCATTATCAGATAACTCTGTTCTAAAAGCTCGGCATCACCTACCAATATGTTCATCAAGAACAAGGTGACAATACCCACCTTAGGATTTCCAATGACGTCTCAAGAAAAGATCAGCCACTCACCAGCACGCTAGATTAACAACAAGATTGCCGTGTCAAAACACCCGGGTCTTTCGAAAACCATTCCATGTAGTGAAATAAAGCTGATTCATTAAAGCTCAAGTTACTCTACATGGAGTTTACCCAAGACTATACTCAATAGTACAAATACTTATTACAGAGTCATTTTGCCTCATACAACTATTTTTCGTGGACGACGCCACAACCATTTATCCATTAATAAGAAGAAAGGTTCAAACAACCAACAAAGCAACAGACCATGACCGAGGCACGTCTAACCTGTTGAAAAAGAGCATTACTCGATGCTCAAGCCCAAAATAAGGTCAAGAAACACATCACCCGTTCGAACAAGGGTGTCATAGGAAACTAGAAGTCCTACCTTGGACAACGGCACCCAAAAACACCAAAAGAGTGAGAAAAGTCATAGTTCTAGCAAGGCATTTAAGTTCTGAGGGCGCTACCAACTGCAGGTTATCCCCTTACAAAGAAAAAGTGTCAACCCTATACCGGGTTACTTCAAACAAGTCACTAGTCTCAAAAGAAGAACATAAGGCCATTTCTAAGGAGAAGAATACCTACGGAAAGTACTCACACTTACGTTCCAAGGCAACTCAAGACAAGTCTGAACTACCCTTTACATGAGGTTTTAAATAATGGACCCCACAAAAGGTTCCATTTCCATGCCTCTTATATTTAATCACATTTAATCTCTAGTCATCAAATGATTTAATCAAAATATTATAGTACCATATTCAAAATGCCCCAAGGAAAAACAGGAAAGTTTCATAAAACTCCCTTTTTAAAACATTTAAGTCAGTTGACATCCCATCATTTTCAGAAAACTTATCAACATAAATTCCTTTTAAGAAGATAAGGTGACCTATACGGATCCCATTTTAACCAACCTGGTTTCTCTATAAAGCAACCCAATAACAAACACACATGTATTAAAATTTTAAACACCCTAACGGGTTATCTCATAAAAACACTCCCCAAATGACCTACTTTAGCCCAGTTGCATTTTGGAAGCTATCCATTTGATTTCAGATCAAAATTAAACATATTTTACAATTAAAATAATTTTACAAGGCATCAAGACATCACATTTGAAATAAGACGTCATTTTCCAATTCATGAAGTGCCCATACACTCCATGGATTAAAAGTGGCTCTCATTAATCGATACCAATGTCAATTCAGAAATTAACATGATCAACCTAACGGTCCAAATTATATGGGTGGCCACCTACCAATCAATAAGCTGCCCATAAACCTTATCGTTGGATTTTGGCTCCCATTTAACACAATCAACATTCATTTAACATTTTAACTTTTGCATCCATTTCACATATCAAAAAATCTTTAACATATTAGCATAAGAAGTAACACAACAACATGCTATAACACAGAAGCATTTTACAACAACAAAACATGCTAATAACCAAGGCAATATGGAATATAATCACTCAAGAATGTTTAATCTACAACTGAAACATTCTATCTAAAGAGGCATGCGAAAACAGATCAAACATGGCATTGCACCCAAGGAACACAATCTGAATTAGCAGGTATCCTACTAATGCAACTACATGGCATGTTATATGCATGACGTGTGAATCTCTAAGCGACTATGATGATGCATGTATGAAACGTCCTTGCCATATCAGGCAAAGAAAATTATTCTTTACAAAATTCACAAAATCAATAAATAGCAGAAAATACACCAGTCACTCAAGGTGAAATCATATCAACTATAACATCTAATAGTACAAATATCAATTCACATCCATTTCCACTTGGTCATTTCCCATAAATGAGGTGATCATTCCCACACACAAATATTAACCCAAGCACCGACACATTCCTAGTCTCTTGTCTACCAACCCCAAAACAGTTAGACAAAGGAAAAAAAAGAAACCAAAACCTCTGATACCACTTTATAACATCCCGACCCGGGTCACCCAGGAACTGGTGACTGGACCGGTCACCACATGACCTCAAGCACATCTCCCCTTATGCTAGAGATCGCCGACTAGCAGTGAGGGTCTAATGATAGTCAGTGGGGAGACTATACCCTCTTATCAAAGTTGCACCGTGGTATATCAGCATGGATAACATACAATAGTGGAACCAGTAACTCATAAATGACAAACAGCGGAAGAAAAATAATACTCATTTTATAAAAGTGGCCAATGCCAAATTATACATCAGATGCATGCATGACATGTTGGTGATACAAAATAGAAAAAAGTGAACAAAATAGCATGATTTACATTCCAATACAAAAATAAACAAATAATGACTCAATTCCCCAAGGGCGATATCATCGAGCATCCCAAGCCTCCCCTCAGTCCTCTACTCCTAACTCCCAAGTAAATTCAAATAGCATAGTCCTACAACCAAATAGAATCTACTCGGGTACCCAGTGAAATGGAGGCCCGAGTAGGGTGTGGGATATAAATCTCAGTAGGCTGGGACCACTGGTGTCTACCCCAAATCCAGACATTTAATAAATATCTTAAAACACGTGAAGGAATGCATAGAATAAAGTAAGCAGTACAAGTAACTATAAGCCCAAGTACCCGCTTCATCCCTCAACTGGTGTCTGAACGTACATTATACATTTTTCATGAATACCCGACAACCATTACATAATCATTTATCAATTATTCAAATATTATTAAATTATGAAAGTCTTCATATTCGACCTACGCCCGAAATCTCCCATATAAGTCACTCACCAAGAATGTCTCTAAATACCATCTAAGTAATCAAGTAAAGACCGAATCCAAGCTTGTGCTTTGGTATCGATAATGCATCATAAGTTATTAAATTTAATCTTTCATATACTAAGTTTGAGCTCATCCACTAAAAGTGGTTCACCCAATTCATAAATAAGTATGAACACAATCTCATAATCAATTCACAAAACATCAAATCACAACAGCCTTCATTAACCATTAAATCGTTTCATGAATAAACAATTGGACCCACAGTCCAATGTTAATTAATGGGTGTAGAACGTCATGTATATCACCCTCGTGAGTATTCGGAGCATCCGTCCATGTCTCACAAACCATGGGTATTCGGAGCATGAGTCCCTGACCTGTAAAAGAATATTTTCTTGCAACCTGGATGTAGAATGCCATGTCTATCACCTCATGAGTATTTGGAGCATCAGTTCCTGTCTCACAACCCATTTATCAATCATACATATACATCTATCATTGGTGTAGAATGACATTTCTGACACCCTGTGAGTATTTGGAGCATGAGTCCCTATCTCACAACCCATTCATCAATCACACATACACATTTATCATTGGTGTAGAATACCAGGTCTAACACCATAAAACCAACCCGTTAATTCATTCAATAATTAATTAACAAAATAAAATGCTCTTCAGATAATCCAACACTTAATTAACCAAATTCCTTAACAAGCCTGAACCTGTCTACTCAAACGGTGATTCTTCCAGGACTTTAATAATCTACAAGAACCCCATAATCATCTCAAAACATGCTGAACAAAGCCAAGATATTTAGTGACCATATCACAAAACATATCAAATCTCTAAATAACTCCATCCAAGACAACTTAAGGCGTGAAAAGATAACATGCATAAAAAGGTAATCTTTGCCAACAATTGTAATAGCCAATCAAATCACAATGTTAACTTAATGTTTGAAAATTAATTAATTCAACAATTAATTAATTAAATTATATATCTTTAACCAATCATCAATAAGTTAACTAGTTATCATTTAACATGTAATAATTAATCCCTCCATTAATTATTACCAGTTTCCGAATTATCTTCTGAACATGTCAAATATTCAATATTCCCAATAATAAGTAAAGGACACAAACTCATTCCAACTCATGACTTGATAATTAATTCTACAATTAATTATCCTTACACTCAATCTCCTCATTCCAATCATTTAACTGTTTAAACATATTACTTTTACCAAGTTAGCCAAACATACTTAAACTCAACACAAGTTCAAGTCCTCACTTCTCTCATGTGGGAGGAACTAATCAATAACATCAAAAGTTCCATTCATCGACATATCAAAATCATGTAAATTCACATTCTCAATTTATTTAAAGAATCTATAATTCTAAAATAAAGTGTTAATGATTTGGGACCCTACCTCAGGGTTTTTTCAGAAGCCACAACGAATGAAGAACCCTCAAGATAAATAGGTTGATTCTTCAAGAACCCACCTTATATCACCTCTCTTAACAAGACCAAGACCAAAACTCATCAAACTTGGCATCCACACACTTAGATCTACCCATAACAGGACTAGATCTAAGAAATCGTGAGAAGAGGAGGTGTAGATCTAAGTAGATCTAGGAAATCAAACAAGAACGAAGAAGAACATCTACCTACCTCAAGAAATCATCTTTGATTCACCAAGAGAAGCCTTCGGATCGGCTCAAAAACTCTTGGAAGAGGTTTTCCAACCTTCAAGGGAGAGTAATCCTGAGTTATGGCCTCTTAGGAGGAAAAACAATCCATATAAAGGCAAAAAACGAAAAAGATCCACAATTTAAGCATCTCATTTAAGTGCTCGCATGGTTAGTTCACACGGTTTGACAAACTGTGCGCTAACCATGTGTTAGCTACTTCCTCAACCACCCTTCTCGCATGGTTTGGCTGCATGGTTAGACAAACCGTGCACCGCCCATGCGGAAGCTACTACCTCCAATACCAATTATGCATGGTTTGGCCGCAGGGTTTGAAAAACCATGCGCCGCCTGTGCAACTTCCCCTTAACCTCAAAACTTCTATAAAATTTTTAAAAAAATGACATCTTTAGGTGATAAAACACTCAAAATAAAATTCTAAATATTGGTTAAAAAAGAATGACCCGTTGATAAACCGAAAAAAAAAATATTTTTAGGAACATTCGTAATTTTAACCGGGTTCTAAAACATGGGATCTTACACATTAGATATGAAATAAAGGATAATTAATGGGATTAGATATGGTTAAGAAAATTCATTAGATTAAATTTAATATAATTATAATATATCTATGAATTGATATTCTCTAAGTAGCTTCACTAAAAGATTCTAGATAGAGAAGCTTTGAGGGATACATGAGAGATGGAATTAGGTGACCTATGGAGACTATACAAGTATGAGTTGTATAATAGATAAGACAATAGATTTTTTTATATATTTAGATGTTATATTAGAAAAAATGATTATCTATTCATGCAATATATGAACATGATTTTCTATTGGAATAGTGATCAACATATTATAGTAATTTAATTATTATGCCTGATTATGATTGTGATATCTATTAAAAAATTAATTATTAAACTAGTTTTTTCCTATATTTTTTTTAAAAGAGTTCTACAATGTATGTGAGCACTCAATCGGGAATGAACATGATAGAACATTATGGAATGTAGGTATTTTTTGATTAAAGATGACAATGAATACATTATTTAATATTTAGAGAATAATGAAAATCATATTGCAAATAAAGTTTTTTCTAATTTAGATTTTGATCATTAATATAATTATTGAATATTATTTTATTACATGTATTATCTTTTATAGTGAGAGGTATTGAACATTCACGGGAATGTTCTTTTAGAGAAACTATTTTTTTCGAACTGAAAGAAGAAATATGGGAGTGTTGTTAATTCTAAGATTCAATAATAGAATGTAAGATTTATTTTATGAATTAAAATTTTAACATATTTTTAATTTATATTTAACTATTACATAATGTAAACAGTGTTCTCTAGAGGTCATTTGGATGAAATAATATGAAAACATCATACCCAATGATCATTTTTTGATAGGTATTGGGTACAAAGAATTAGGGGAGTGTCCACTTTGCATCCCTGAACTTTATCATGACCACTAGGTATAAACCCATTTCAAAAAATAAAAACACATATAAAATTACAAATAAGTAGTTTCAAGAGGTCCATAATGAATATTAAGAGGTAAGAAAATTGGAAATCTAGGAGATAAAAGAAGATAAAACCTCCCAAGAAATTCATGAGTGTAGTGACTTCAATGTTCTCATCACTTCTAAAAAATTCTTATATAGCTATTGATATATTTATGTTGAATATAAAGTGTGTTATAATGTTATGGGTGACGGTAGTAATAGTACTAGTGGTGATAAATGTAATGAACTTTATTGTGCTGATGGTGTTAAAGTTATTGAGGATAATGATTCTTCTAATGATTTTATGGATGAATATGACTGTAGTGATAACCATAACGATAGGGGATTTACTGATGAGTATTGTTTGTAATGGTATATCAATATTCTCCATTTCTAAATTCATATTTTTTACATTTCCAACCTTGTCTGTGGAGTCTTATGACATAAAATTAGTGTATATATGTGTTATAATTTGACTTTTATATTTTTAAGTGGTTAAATTTAAAATATTTAATATTTTCTATTTTGAATGTATATTTTGACTATTTTAATGTAAGTATTGTTTATAATTTTACATATAATTTTTATAGTCTATTTTTGGTGGTGTATAGGGTGGTTTGGTGCTATTTATTAATGTGGAGGCCTATACTAAGGGTTCTCCAGAAGTGCTGGTATAATCCAATACCAACAGATCTATACCAATGGTTCCTAGGAATCATTAGTATAGTCCTCTCTCAACATCCTACTACATAATGGTTTGGGGAACCATTAGTATAGAAAATACTAATTATTTTCATTTTTATACCAATTTTTCTAAATAATTGGTAGATCTAGTATTTAAAATAGTTATATTCTTCAACCTTGAATGTTGTTCAATATTTTTTTATGTGTTAATAGAATGTTGATTTCACACATATGATAGCTAATGGAAATTCCACATTAACAACTATATCATCAAGTGGAGACTTTATCCATGCCATTTTTATAGTGTCTTATGATGTATCCACATACTCAAAATTGGTCATTATTAAAGTGAAAGAATATTATTGTATAAATTTTATAGAAAAAAAACTGTATCAAAAATCTAAATACCCACTTGAAGGGTACTTATGGTCACCAATATTACTGAAACAATCCTTATCAGTATATCCACATAATTGGAATCAATCATCTATATCATATATAATACTAAATTCAACTCTTACTAATTTATATCTAAGGATTCACTTAGTACCCATAATTTGATATTTATTTGGATTACTTTTGAATCATTAATATACTATCATTCTAAAGATGACAACATGTCACGATGTTATTAGTTATAATAATGAATCAGTCAAAATTTTCATATAATCTTAATCCAAAACTCTTCCATAATCATACTTTGTTAATTTTGTTCTATTTGAGCTTACAGTAAACACATCATTTTAATATTCCATTCCAAATTAATTCTTTAAATCATGGTCATATTCATAAGTTGAGATAAAAAAAAATTTAACAGCTTGAGTTATTTATAAACCCAATAAAAATGTAATTTATCTAAGAATTATCATTTCAAACTTAGTCATAATTTATAAAGAAAAATCCTCACATTATTAATCTTCATGTATGAAAAAAATTGTTCCATCTACATTCACAATCATAATTAGTGATGTAATGTTGTTCTATTTGAAATAAAAAAATATCTACCTTTCTATATTGAAATTAATAAATCTCAATTATATTTATAGTTTCAAGTAACAAACATAGGGGGGTTGTTTTAATCCATGAAGTTCCATTTTCAATGTTTATATGTTTTTTCCTAAACTTTGGGAAACAAACCCTTTATTTTTTTTCAATATAAACTTCCCCTTCAAGATCATTATTTAAGTATATTTATTTTTAACCCAATTTTGAAATAATTTTATATCTTTTTAACAAAATATTAAATAAATATTTTTATTTTTTTTATCAAATTATGGGAGAAAAAATTTCACCATATTATATTACTTTAACTTTGGAATCTCCTTTGTGGAAAAATATTTTCTTATTCATTCAAATTTATCCTTTCTCATTAAGTTTATTATAAAAAACTACTTCATGCCAATTATATGTTTCTCATTTATCCTTGGAATAAAATATCATGTCTCATTAAACTCAATTTGAATAACATTTTCATTCATAAAATAATTCCATTATTATGTTGTAAAACTTATTCAGAAAAAATTAGTGAAACTTGTGAAAGAAATCTAGTGAGGCCTGTTTTCATAATTTCTATTTAGTTTCCACTAATTTTACTTATAGTTACAATTATATTTTCTATATTTTTATTATTTATATGCCTAAAATTATTTTATATTGACTATATAACATTATTATCATTATTGGATTATACTAAAATGAAATTATTATCCTCATATTCATAGTTCAATCAATAATTCTCTACTTGTATCACTTCAATACCCCGCATTAACTTTAAGCTATTTTTTTATAATCTAATACATACTCAATAAAATTGATGTCATAACTATAAATGATCATTCCCAATGTTTTTCAATATCAATTATAAAATTTATATTTAGATTATATTCAATTAATATTCCATTATGTGCTTGCTTATAAATTTCATAAATGTTATTTCCTTTAACTTTGATCATACATGGACTTCCAAAGACACAAAAATATTATAAATTTAGACTCATTTTTAACCAAATTTATTATGGTGTTATTTTTTTGAATTTATCTTCAAAATATATGAATTTTTCTTAAACCTTGTTATTAATATTTTATTCCTCCAAAATAACCTTGAGGTATTCTTCTCTATTATTATTATTTTTAGAATAAATAGTGAGCTACAACTCTTTATTCTCACAAAACTATTTTCTATAGAGTATATAGAGAACATAACCCATGTTTTATTACATGTTTTTTAAAATATTTTGAAGTAAATTCATTGTTATAGTTTATAACACGTTTATATCTAAACCTCTTACATTCATATCCAATTTTATTTTCAGTGTATATTTATAAATTCCTAGACATTGATAAGTAATTACTTTTTATGAAAATGAAAATGAAATATATATTTTGAGTAAAATAATTAGTAAAATTAATTAAATAATTATATCCATTTATTTTATTCTTAATCATTCAATCACAAACATCAAATTGAATTAGCTCAAGTGGAATTTAGGTTAGAATTTTGACCCTGTTATAACTTTAATTATTTATTTTTCTTTTATGGCATATCTAATATAAGGTGATATTTTCCCCTTATAGAATTGGGAAGATTAAAAAAATATTCTTAAGTCAATATCCACATGGTCTTTGCGATATGGTAAATAAGTATTTTATGAAAATGTTTGTTTCATAATTCTTTCCAAGATAACAAGAGTTCCTTTCATATCCCACCTGAAAAAGATTTCCATTAGTTTTATGATCATTTTTCAATATTGCGCCATTTTATAACCTATTTGAAAAACCTTCTTATTATTAATTAATTAATTTTTATTGTCTCAAATTAGATTAAAACCTAAAATATTATGTTTCAACATTAAAAATAACATTTTTTAAACTATTATTCTTATTTATAATTTTTTTTACCTAATTCCATTAAATTTTATAAAAGCATCATTTAAAAAATTCATAACTCTTATATTATATTTCTAAATTATTCTAAGAATATTTTTATCAGTCATCATATGTGATGAGAACCTATAGTCAATAATCAATAATTTCTCATCATTGAAGGTCTTTTAAGAAGCCTTCACAACCATTGTACGTTGTTTCTCATTATTCTTATTATAATATTTTCTAGAATTCATTTATTAAATTAATTGAACCGTAAAATCATGAGACACTTATCAAATATACATCACTCTTACTCAGACAATCAACATGTCTCTTCAAGACTCTCATAATTCATCTTCATCTAAAATTTTAGTTATATGTATTATGCATCTTCCACAAAACTAACTATAACAATAGAATATCTTTAAAGACTTTTTATTATATCTTGAATTTAATTATTTATAAATTTATATATTTTGAGATATCATCTAAATGTTTTTTAGAAACATAATTTTTTATATTTTCTCATCTTTTCCCCCATGCATGAGAATGTTTTATTTATTTTTTATCTTCCATATTAGAGTAGTTTCTAACTTTTCTTCATATCTCTTAGTCAAAATAATAATATGTTTTTATTTATTCTCGGAAAAAAACTCAATCTTATATTTTTTAAGTGAGCTTAAAATATTTTTGTTAAATATATCATAAACCTTTTATTATTATGATATGTGGTCTTATAGATCTGTATATTCATTCATACTCTTAGATTCCATAACTTTCTTATCATGAAATTTCAAGCTATCACAAACTTTAGAAGTTGATTTCTCATTATTAAATTTTTATTTCATAAAATATGATTCTAATTCATGAACATTTGATCACTTTTATAAACTTACTTGGAATTTTTTACCTATTTTAAAGTAATATAATTAATGATATTGTTGTTCACTAAAATTGAGATATTGATACTTTCAATTTACTTTTAAAACTGCTCTTTCTATTTGATAATTTTATAATTAGTCTCATTTTCGATTTTATATAAATAAAAATTTTTCTTCTCTAAATTATAAATCTAATTATTCCATATCTTAATATTCACTCACAAATAAATATATTTTCATTTTAATCTACTTTAGTTGTTAATTATTTATACCTGAAATAAAAATGTTCCTATTTAATCACTAGATGTTTTTTTCTCAAAAATATCTTAAGAAATAAGAACTATTTTATTTTTATATTCTTAATTTTCCTCATCAAAATTATTTTATTTACAATTAGAGACATCCTCTTCCTATGATATTATGTTTTTCTCATATTTTATTTCAATTGATTTTTTCTATTTGATATGAATTTTCAACTTTTATAAGATTTTCCTTTAACATTTTTCTTGAGGATCATCTAGAGTGGTTCTTAAAAATATTCTATATAATTTTTTTCATTTTAAATTTAGTGTAAAATGATTAATATTTATTTAGTTTAAGTTATTAAAGGGGAATTTATCATTATATTTTCCATTTTCTCAATTAAATTTATTTAGTAGTATCAAACAATTATCTCATAGCTTGAATTATAATTTTATTTTTCATATGGAACTTGAGATAATATTTTATTTCTATTTATTTGTAAACCATTAAAGGATTTTAATGAAACATATTTTTTACCATTTGATTTCTTCATTAGTATGGGTTTTATACTCTTTTCATAAGATATTTGAATATTATGAAGTTTATCATGATAATAGTTTGGTCCCATTAAATATTTTACTTGAATTTATTATTAGTTAATATTGATGAATTGATGATTGAAATGTTTCTTTCACTTTTGAAATGTTTTATGGATAATTGATGATCTTCAATAGAGGGTGAAATTGTTTGATATATGGTGTCTATATATTTTAACTGGCCAAATAAATTTTTATGTTAACTCTTTGAGATAGATATAAAAATTTAAATATCTTCATAATAGTTATAAGCATTTTTCTATTCTTAGTGTACCTGTAAACTGAGAATTTATCAATTTTTTTATAATTTTTTTCAAAGTATTAGTAATAGTTGGATTGAAATCATTCGCCATAAATAAATGGAATTGGATTAATTAATGCATTCCATAAGTGTTAAAAAAATTATGGTTGTTTTGTATGGGTTTATAAAATACTAAATAATAATGATTCTAATGATAAACTACTTATATTAGTATGATATGAAATTTATAGAAGTTTCATACAAGTTATCTTAAAATTATATCAAGTAAGATAGAATTTGTTCATATTGAATAAAAACTATTTCTCTATATCAAAGGTGGTGAAAGTTTGTATTTAATATTTAATATTTTTATTTATGTTGATCATATGTTAGATTAGGGTTAATTATATTATTTTAAGAATTGAAATGATTTATTTTAGGTAAATTGGATTTAATTCTTATTTTCTAATGAATTAATTTATTAAAAAAATTAATGTTTCTGTAAAAACCCAAGTAATTTTAGAGTAATTCATTTTTAGGCCTTATAAATATTTGTTATTTAGATATAATAAATTTATATTCATTATATAAAAGATAGATTATTTTTAAACAAAAAAGGAAATAATTTTATTGAACTATTTTAATATGTTTTATTTAAAAATTTAATTACAAAATAATAAAATTTGAATTTGTAAAAAATTAATCCCCCGACCCTAGTTACCCAGAGTCGGTACATTATTATATAACATTGGCATGATCACAATATGTCAATTCCTGAAAGACTGATCAGTTTAGTATCCTTGTATGTACAAGATACATACCTATGTTTTACGTTACATTATGAAATGAAAAAAAACAGAAACAATGTGTCTCCATTGAACACACTCATATTCCTTAGAATATCCATACAGTAAGTTATAATTTAATTCTTTGCATCCTGGTAAAGATTAAAACATAAGAAAGGGGTGATCTCAGATTCTCAATAAGGATAATAATATAGCGGAAACTATCATAAATAAGCACAAACATTTAAGCTAATGTATAATTCTAAAATACAAGCCTTTAAAACATAAAATTTAGCATAATATGGCAAAGATAAATCAAATAATTCCATTTAATTATTCACATTGATATTATACTAGTCAAATAAACACATGTAATATCAATAGATAATCTCATAATGATGGAAAGCATAATGTCGGACATCATAACCACATAGTCAAGGCCTTATTCCATGACTAAAAATAAAAATATTTCCAAGGCCTTGTGCCAAGACACTAGTTTGTCTCATGATACCTACCGATGCATCAAGGGGATATAGAGGGCATTGCCCTTCACTTACTAAATACAATGTATTTTTCATATGAAAAGGATGAAACATAACATAAACATTCATATTAAATTAACATAAAAAATGTTAATACTTTAACCATAAACCATGAATGACATAAAAATAGAACATCCACAGTCAAACTGTTCATAAAACTATCAATACAATATGGAATATTTTATCATAATAAATCAAATTCAATTAAACATAAAATCCAATAATATTTTTTGAGATAGATGAAATCAATATAAAAACTATTTGATAGAAATATCTCTTTCTACTTTAAAATCATTTAAAATCACATAATTATGAAAAGAAAAATTTATTTTGAAAATACTCATATAATCTTGTAAGGGAATCTTTGAAGGAGTTATGATGGTGGAAAATTGTCACACCCACTGTATAAGTTAAAAAACAATATTTCCTTAATTTGTTGAAAAGGTCATAAAGTACCATGTTTGGGAAACAACGGAAAGATTCCTTTCAAAACATTTTATAAAAACTCAAACAAGGGTATAAATTACTTTAACCCATAGTCTATTAAATTGTAAAAATCTTTTGAAATACATTTTCAAGAAACAAAGATGTGGATGATAAATAATTCCTAATAGATACTTACATATAAAAAACCTCAGATAATAAAGAGATTGCAAAATGAACCCTTACCTGGTACTTTTCCTTTTTCGAGGGTACAATAACATCATATATAATGGTTATATAATTTTTATTAATTTATACATGAACCACATACAAAAATTTGTTATCATATATGATTCTATAATATTTATTTTTTAATAATATTTCAGTAGTATCATTGTTTCTGGTGTTAACTTATTTATTTTCCTTTATATGTTTTGTTATTTAAGTCATGTTTTTATAGATAGGATGTATTTTATTCATATCCAGAATGATATTAAGTTATAAAACATTATTTTTAATCATCTAATGAAAATTATTCTTGAATAGTTATGATGGGGAATGAAATCTCATTGCCTAGGGGAGACGGTAATCCTTACTTACGCACGAGTGATAATATCATTCTATTGATGGTGAAATAATATGTAGTTGGATGGTAGATTATATATAAATAATCATTAACATTTTGTATTTATTATTTACATCAATTATACTCATTATTATTCCCATCCAAATAAGGAAGTGTTGAATAAAAAATGACACCACAACGTGGAGATGGTAAGTTGTACGGACGCACGTATGGTGACTTTTTCATTCATAGGATGGATAGAATAATGAATATGGTTGTTTCATATTTATAATAGCATCGTAGTATGTATAAGGTATTAGATTTTTTATTTTGTTATGGAAACAACAAAGAAAGAGGAAGTGTAATAAGAAAAGAACTTTTAAAGAGGTGATGAAATAATTAACTCTTCTTTGGGTGCTTACTTTTTATTTGAACAAAAGGGCTCCATAAGTTGGATTTCTGATCAAATTAAGGCCTCTAGGATGAATTGAGGGTATTTGGAAGACTATTTGAGTAGTATTTGGTCAATAAGAATGGCTTTGTAGGTGAAAAGTTAGGAGAAGGGGAAGTACCCTTTTATAAGAGAGGTGAAGGGCACTTTAGGAAAAGCTTGAAATATTAATTTATTATAAAATTATTTTCGGTTTAAAATTACTCCAAATGTTTTTATTTCGAGGATAATGTGGGTATAGATCAAAATCCTATCAACCAATAGGTTTTATATAATTTTATATCACCATATTAACCTTATCTTTTATATTTAACAATTAGTTAAATAGCTTAACTTTTACCATGTCTTCTTGTATTTTTATACTACATGGTTAATATAGTTACTATGAAATGATAAGAGATCCTCAAGTGGTTAATTAATGAAATATCTAGCATTATATATGTCTTTTTTATAAATCTTATATTTTAAGAAATATTATATTATTTAATAAAATAGTATTTGTTTTAAAAACTCATTTATGTCTATTTTGATACTATTTAGAATTTGGTTTTTGTGAAGGTCATAACAACTTGATTAATTAGAAAAAAATAAATTTAATCAACCCTAGCATGTAAAATTAATCTAGAAAATTATTTTATGAAATATAAAGTATCAATTTAAGTTTTTTTAATATTTATGATATCAATTATTTAAATCTTTCATTAATAAGGAAATTACTTCATCCTCATTGTGTCATAAATAAATTTAATTATTTAATGTCTAAAAATTATAAATAAAATACCATGATGTAGAAAATATTTTTATATTTCTAATTAATATTTATATTTTAATTTACCTTATGTATAACCATATATTAAAAAAAATTAGTTATTAAAATTTTAATTTAACACTTTTAACTCTTCTTTAAATAAAATATAATAAATGTCCTGAGCTAACCCAAATGGATCAAAAAGGATATTAGTTTTTTCCTATGGTTTATTTTGATCAAGAAACACTTATCCAACAGAATTAGGACATGTGTTTTGGAAATTATAATATTATTTTTACCTTTAATTACCCTATTTACTTTCAACTATGGTAAATAAATTTCAAAAGTTACTATTCACACAAAATTATTTTCATTATATTGAACCACATTTCTCAAACTGATGACAACTGTGTTTGTTGGATTTTTAAAATTCAATTCACAGAAGTGGTAAAATTACATTTTATGCAAATTTACAAATGTGCCTGGAAGGTGGGTAAAAGACATTAAAAAGTTCAATAAAATTTTATTTGTCTAATATTATTATAAAATGACTCCAATGAATTACATTTGGACTGATATAGGTATTTTGTATCTATTTGGACTTTAAGATAAATTTAAATTTAAAAAATAATTATTTAAATAAAAGTTCTGTTTTAAACAATAACATAGTGTTTTTCAATATTCATCAAAAATTGAAAGATTTCAAAAAAATACTAGAAATTCAGCATAAGCTAATTTTGATATTATGAATATAAAAATGAAGTCCATTTTGAAAAATAAAATTTATTAAATTTCAAAAATGGGTATTACTATTCATAACTACTTTTTAAATGGCTAGTTTGATTAGTCGGGATGTGCTTGAACTCAAAGCTTTGTACAACGCAAGATATTGTATTATTCCAAGAGAAGAATATTATGGAATCTTGGGGTGTTACATTATTCCCTCCTTCAAATAATTTTTTCCTAGAAATTTATAGAATATTACTGCATAAAATGATTTTGGTGGTTTTTCATCAAACGTTCCTCAGGTTCCCACATTGCCTCTTCTATTTTATGGTTTCTCTAAAGAACTTTTACTAGAAGAGTCATCCAGTTTCTCAACACTTGTTCTCGGGTAACAAGAATCCTGATAGGATTTTCACAATAAGACAGATCTGGTTCCTATTCTATTTTATCAAAGGTGAGTACATGTGTTGGGTCAGGCAAGTATTTTCTCAATAGTGATACATGGAACACATCATGAACTTTGGAGAGACTTGGTGGTATTTCCAAATAGTAAGCTACAACTCCAATTCGTTCTAGAATTTTAAGAGGTCTGATGTACCTAGCCCTTAATTTACCTTTCTTACCAAATCGTATAACACCCTTCTATAGATATACCTTTAAAAAAACATGATCACCTACTTGAAATTCCAAATCCTTCCTTCGGTTATCTACATATATATTTTTCCTGCTTTGAGCTACTTCGATTTGGGTTTTGATAATCTTCACCTTTTTCATTGTTTCCTCAACAAGTTCTGGGCCTATGAATTTTCTTTCACCAAAAACATCCGAACAAGTTGGTGTGTGACACCTCTTTCCATATAACGCTTCATATGGTTCCATCTGAATACTTTAATTAAAGCTATTTTAATATAAAACTTCTACTAGAGGTAAATACTGATCCCACATACCTTGAAATTCAAGTGATAAAGATCTCAACATGTCTTCTAAGGTTTGAATAGTCTATTTTTATTGTCCATTAGTTTAAAGGTTGTAGGCAGTGCTCAAACAAAGTTCATTATCTAGGGATTCCAGAAGACTTTTCTAGAATCTTGATGTAAAATGGGGATCACGATCCCAAACAATCGATATGGGTACACCATGAAGTCTAAAAAATTAATTAATATATAGTATTTCTAAACATAAAAGTTTTAAGTCTTCTCTTATAGCATGAAAATGTACTTCCTTGGTAAGATGATCAACAATAACCCCCATTGCATCATTCCTACTAGGAGTCTTTGGTATCCCAGTGAAAAATTCCATCATAATATCATCCCATTTCCAAGAAGGTATGGGATGAGGTTGTATGAATCCTCTAAGATGTTGTCTTATATCCTACACCTATTGACAATCCATACATCTTGACAAATAATCAGCAATCTCCCTCTTCATGTTATCACACCAAAAATGATCCTTTAAATCTCAATACATCTTAGTGATACCAGAGTGCATAGATAAATTGGAGCTATGGGTATCATCCAATAATTCCCTTTTCAGATCAAGTATATCGAGAGCACAAAGAATCGTCCCAAATTTCAAAATTCTATCTTCATATACGAATTTGATCAATCTCCCATCATTCACAGCTTTAATTTTCTTTTGAAACTCCTCATCATCAATCTGAGAACATTTTATCCTTTCTAGTAAAGATGGTTTGGAAACCATTTAAAAAAGTATTGATGTTTCACCTTCCATGAGTATTCTTGTATCCATCTTTACTAGATCCATGAATATAGGATCCCTTTAAACTCTCATCTTGTTCAGAACTACCTGATCCTTTCTGCTTAAAGCATCTGCCACATTATTTTCCTTCCCCAAGTGATAGTTTATTGTGCAATCATAATCCTTGAGAAGTTCAAGCCATTGCCTTTGCTTTATGTTGAGTTTTTTTTGTGAGAAAATATACATAAACTCTTGTGGTCAGTATATATCTCACATTTTTCACCATAGAGATAGTTTTTCCATATCTACAGAGCAGATATTATATCTACTAACTCAATATAATGAGTATCATAGTTTTTATCATGAATTTTTAGCTTCTATGATGCATAGGCAATAACTCTATCATTCTTCATATGGACACAACTAAGCCGTTTCTATGAAGCATAACTATAAATAACAAACCCATTATTCCTCTTTGGTAGAGTTAGGATAGGATCATTGAAAAATATTCTCTTCAATTCTTCTAAAAATTCTTCACTCTTTTTTTCAAACAAATTTAAACCCTTTACGTGTGATCTTGGTTAATGGGTCAGCTAATCAGGCAAAATTCTAGAAGAAATATCGATAGTAACCTTCTAAACGAATAAAAATATGTACCTCAGTTATAATCATATGTGGTGGTCATTCTTGGATTTCCCTTGTCTTCAAAGGATCAACAGAGATTCCATCCTTAGAGAAAATATTTCCATGAAAAGAAATCTCTTGAATCTAGAATTCACACTTGCTAAACTTCCCATATAATTTATTTCTTCTAAGAGTTTTCAGAGTAGTACACATGGTCTATTCATGATCTTAGTAGATTTTTGAGTATAACAAGATATCAACAATAAATAACAATAAAAATCATTAAGATACTCCTTGAAAACTATATTCCTAAGATCCATTAAAACAAAGGTTGCATTAGTCAGTCCAAAAAGAATTATTGTAAACTCATAATACCCATGCTTGGTTTGAAATTATGTCTTTAGAATGTATTCCTTCTTCATGCACAACTGATGATATCCATATCAAAGGTCAATCTTTGAAAAATATTGATCTCCATGAAGTTGTTCAAATAAATCATCAATGTGAGGTATGGGATACTTGTTCTTTATTGTTATAGCATTGATCTCTCTTTAGTCAATGTACAACCTCATAGATCCATATTTCTTCTCAACAAAAAGAACAGGGGGTCCCAATGGAGAAACATTAGGTCGAATAAATGATTTATTACACAATTCTTGTAGTATTTTCTTTAGTTACACAAATTATACAATGGCCATTCTATAAGGGGTCTTCGATATGGGCCTTGAACTAGGAATTATGTCAATGGAAAACTCAATTTCTCATTCTGGAGTATGTTTAGGTAAATCCTCTAGAAACACATCAATATATTATTGCACAATAATTACATCCTCTATTTGAACATTCCTTTACTCACCCATAGTTATTTCACACTCTTCCTCCCTAATAATTGAATTTAGTAGAGCTATTGGGGGTGGATCTAAATGAAAATCAGATGGTGATCTTTCCGTTCAAAAGATAAGATATTCCTTATTGTCATCAAAAATTGTAAACTACTTCTTATTAAAATAATTTTTTTATCATGGTCTGAAATCAAATCCATACCAAGGATTATATAAAATTCAATCATGGGTATGATAATAAGATCAGAAGATAAAGCATGTTTATATTACATAATGGTAACTGATTAAAAAACATTTTTTCTATGATACTTATCTTAAGAGTTTTGACTGAAAAAATCCCTTATTGAGTCATATTGAAAATATCTAATTTTAGTGGCATACTGGGATGTTATGAAAGAATTAAATGATCCAGAATCAAATAAATCATTGGCTAATTTTGAGGAAACAATTAAATTACCTCCCACCATGTCATTAGGAACTTCATCCACGCTAGTAGTGATCGCATAAGCTTGGACTTCCTCCATTGGCCTCTTATAAGGTAATTTTCCCTGACACATAGGACATTCATTTCAATAACACCCCATCCCTTTACAATTCTATCATTGAACATTGACAGCCTCTTTCTTCCTCTTGCAATCACAAGCTTAGTGGCCTTTTTCCCACACTTATAACAAACTCTCATCCCCTTTAAGCATGTACCAGAGTGTTTCTTCCCACAATTAATATAGGATGGAAAGTAAACTTTTACCTTCTTCCCCTTATTTTATTTTCTAGATTTTTCAATAGATATCTTCTTCTCTTGCTTTGCTTTAAAGTCATGAGACTTAGAGAATTCATTTTTTGTCTTGATAGCACATGAGACTATATCTTCATACGATGAAAAGGATTGTGAGACTAATTCTCGTCAGAGAAATGGTTTTAAACCATAAAAGAATCAATAAATATTACTTATTGGGATATGTATATAATCTGAATCATGTCTTTCTACCCTTGTAAAGTTTGCCTCATACTTTGCAACATTCTCATCCACATTTTTTCATAGACGCAGAAATTGCCTTTCCATATCCGCTCGATGTTCATGAGGAAATTATTTTTATAATAAAAGATCTTTAACCTTTATCTATTCTATATTTAATACCTATTTATCCTCTATTGTGTTTTGAATTAATTACAACCATTGATCTACATCTCGTAAGAGGTGATAAACTACCATGAAAAACTTTTCCATTTCACTACTCCCCAAAGCATTAAATATTTTCTCTAAGGAACTTATTCATTTCTCAGCAAAAAATGGATTTTATTTCCATTTAATGTTGGTGGTTATTTCCTCATCATGTATTCTAACATTGATCCTCCACGTTGTGGATCAAGGTGCTCCATACGGGAAAGGTTATTATTCATAACCTGAGTGAGTTGTCCCAGTATGGTTAGAAGCTGATCAGAACTTGTTGCATCACCATCTCCACTATAATTATCTTTAATAGGAGGGAAATTCCCAAATGGATTGCGTGCATTGATATGGTTTCCATTCATTCCACAAGTCTCCATTTTTAAATAATATCATACACTAGATTAGTTTAAGAATGTGAATGCATAATCCCAAACCTTTAAAATACATAACATAAATTGAATAGTTTATGCATATAATCCATAATCATAAAAAATGTCTTCTTTGGGAAATTATTTACTCATAAATCCTTTATAATGGGTTGTAATGTAAATGTGAATAATCCAAAGAATATCCCTTTTGAGTGTCAAACCAGTTGTGAAGTAAGGCTCGTTGTCGTATGCCAGGATACCCCAGGTCTTGCCGAGAACTCCTTGTCAGAGTTTTCACTCCTAGGTACATATGTGCCAGAACCACGTCCACTTGTAGTATCCATAAAAGGATATATTTCATGAAAAACCCACATAATATCTACATTCCCAAACTTTTTTGATGTTATTCTATTATAATTCCCAAATTATATCTTAGGGTAATGTTCTCTAATCAGAGTTTTTCTAACTCTAGTTTCCAAGGTTTGTACTAAACTTCCTATGATACCAACTATAATGCCCCGGCCCTAGTTACACAGATTCGGTGCATTATTACATAACATCTGTTTGATTACAAGAGATCAAGTTCGGAAATACAGATCAGTTTAATAGCCTTGGAAGTAGTGGATACATACATAAGTTTTACATTACATTATGAAATGAAAAAAAGAAACATTTTGTATCCATTGAACACACTTGTATTATTTAGAATATCTCTACAGGTCAGTTATAATTTTCTTCTTCTCGTCCTGGAAAAGATTAAAACATAATAAAGGTGTGAGGTTAAATTCTCAGTAAAGATAACAATATAGCGGAAACTATCATAAATAAGAATAAACATTTAAGCTGGTGTATAAGACTAAAACACAAGACTTTTAAACTTAAACATCAGCATAATATGGAAATGAAAAATCAAAGAATTCTATTTACTTATTCTCATTGATATTCTAATATCCGAATAAACATATGTAATATCAATAGATAATCTCATAATGATGGAATTCATAATGTCGGACATCATAACCACATAGTTAAGGTCACTTGCAATGACTAAAAAAATATTGTCAAGGCCTTCTACCAAGATAATAGTATGTCTCATGATACCTATAGATGCATTAAGGGGCTATAGTAGGCCCCTAACATCACTTACTACATCCAATGCATTCCTTATATGAAAAGGGTGAAACAAAATATAAACATTCATATTAAATTAACATACAAAATGTTAATTCCTTAACCATAAATTGTGAATGACATAAAAATAGAACATCCACAATAAAAAATATCATTAAACTATCAACACAATATGGAATATTGTATCATAATAAATCAACTTAAATTAAACATAAAATCTAACATTAGATGTTGACATAGATGAAATCAATAAAAAACTATTTTACAGAAATATCTCTTTCTACTTTGAAATCATTTAAAAGTTTCATAATTTTAAAAGGAAACATTTATTTTTAAAATATTAATATAAGCTTGTAAAGGAAGGTTAGAATGTGTTATAATGGTGGAAAATAGCCACACCCACCATATAAGTTAAAAAACATTCTTTCCTTAATTTTTCTAAAAGGTCATAAAGTACCTTTTTTGGAAAATGACAGAAAGATTCCTTTCAAAAAATTTTATAAAAAGTCAAACAAGGGTATGAAATAATTTAACCCATATTCTGAGAAATAGTAAAGATATATATATATATATATTACATTTTCAAGAAACACAGTTTTGGATGATAAATAAGTCCCAGTATATACTTACATATAAACAAACTCGGATAATAAAGAGATTGTAAAATTAACCCTTACGTTGTACTTTTCCTTAGTTGAGGGTATGTTTTCCACTTTTATAATTGTTAAATAATTGTTATTAAATTATAAAATAACTACATACATAAATATGATATCATATATGATCCTCTAATATTTCTTTGTTAATAATATTTCATTAGTATCATTGTTTCAGGTGTTAACTGATTCATTTTACTTTATATATTTTGTTATGTAAGTCATGTTTGTAATGTATAGGATGTATTTGATTAATATATAGAATGATATTAAGTTCTTAAGAATTATTTTTAATCATAAAATGATAATTATTCTTGAATGGTTACAATGAGGAATAAAATATTCTCACGTTGTGGAGACGGTAAGCCGTACGTACGCATGAGCGATAATATCATTCTATTGATGGTGAAATCATATGTAGTTGGATGGTAAATTATATATAAAGAATAATTAACATTTTATATTTATTATTTACATCAATTATACTCATTATTGTACCCATCCAAATAATGATGTGTTGAATAACAAACTACACCACGTTGTTGAGACGGTAAGTCGTACGTACGCACGTATGGGGACTTAGTCATTCATAGGATGGATAAAATAATGAATATAGTTATACCATATTTATCATAACATAAAATCATGTATAAGTTACTGGATTTATTATTTTGGTATGGAAACAACAATGAAAGAGGAAGTGGAAGAAGAAAAGAACTTTGAAAGAGGTGATGAAATAATTATCTCTTCTTCAGGTGCGTCTGTTTGATTTGAAAAAAAAGTCTCCTTAGGTAGGATTTATGATCAAAGTAAGGCCTCTATAATTAATTGAGTGTATTTTGGAGGAAGTTTGATTAGGGTTAGGCATATCCAAATTTATTTGGTGGTGTGAATTTAAGATAAGGGGAAGTACCCTTTTATAAGAGAGGTGAGGGGCACTTTAGGAAAAGCTTGAAATATTAATTTATTATAAAATTATTTTCAGTTTATAATAGCTCAAAATGGATTTATTTCGAGGATAAGGTTGGGATGGGTTGAAATCCTCTCAACCAATAGGTTTTAGACATTTTTTGGTCACTATATTAACCATATTATTTGGATTTAACTCTTAGTTAAATAGTTTAACTTTTACCATGTCTTCTTGTATTTTTATACTACATGGTTAATATAGTTACTGTAAATTTCAAGAGAAACTTAAGTGGTTCATTAATGAAATATCTAACATTATCTAAGTCCTTTTTCTGAATATTATATTTTTTGGAATATTATATCATTTAAAAAATAATATTTGTTTGAAAAACTCGTTTATGTCAATTTTGACACTATATAGTACTTAGTTTTTGTAAAAGTCATTAAAACTTGATTACTTCAAAAAAAATACATTGAATCAACCCTAAAATGTCATATTCATCTAAAAAATTCCTTGACGGTATCAAAATCTTCAAATTATATTTCTTTTATTATTTATAATATCAATTATTTTAATCTTTCATTAATAAGGTAATTAGTGCATCGTTATTGTGTCATAAATAAATTTACATATTTAATGTCTAAAAAATATAAATATAGTAACATGATATAGGAAATATTTTTATATTTCTAATTAATATTTATAGTCTAATTAATCTTATGTATAACCCTATATTAAAAATGGTTTAGTTATTAAAATTTGAATTTAACACTTTTAACTCTTCTTTAAATAAAATATAATAAATGTACTAATCTAACCCAAATGGATCAAAAAGGATCTAATTTTTTTCCTAAGGTTGATTTTTGTCGACATACACTAATCCAATATAATTATGACATGTGTTGGGATAATTATAATATTATTTTTACTTTTAATTACCCTATTTACTTTTAACCATGGAAAATAAAATTCAAAAGTTATTATTCACCAAAAATTATTTTAATCCTATTTAACAACATTTAACATGTTGATGAAAACCGTGTCTATCACTTTTTTAAAATTCAATTAATAGAAGTGGAAAAATTACATTTTACATGAATTTGCAGATGTCCCTGGAAGGCGGGTAAAAGTTGATAAAAAAGTTCAATAAAATTTTATTTGTCTAATCTTATTATAAAATTAATCTAATGAATTAAATTTGGACTAATATAGGTTTTAAATATAAATTCTGAATTTAAAATAATTAATAATAAAATATAATTATTTAAATAAAAATTCAGTTTTAAACAACAACGTAGTGTTTTTCACTATTCATCGAAAATTGAAAGATTTCATAAAAATACCATAAAATCACCCTAAGATAATTTTGATATTCCGAATCCAAAAATTAAGTCAATTTAGAAAAATAAAATTTATAAAATTTCAAAAATTGGGTATTACTATACATAACTAATTTTTAAATAGCTAGTTTGATTGGTCAGGATGTGCTAGAACTCAGAGCTGTGAACAGCACGAGCTATTGTATTTTTCAAAGAGAAGCGTATTGTGGAAGCTTGAGATGTTAAAAAAAATTTAATTTTTTAATTCATCGTGTTAAATTATTCTAGGATGAATTATTATAATTTTCTGAAAAGATTGATTTTTTTATCAAATAGTGAAAAAAATATGATTTTATTGTTAAAAGTGGTATTTTTTAGTATTTACAATGTAAACATGTATTTTTTCTGAGCTTTAAAATATAATTAGTTTCTTTTTATTTTAAATAAACCAATTATTATTTTTAATAGTGAATTTTAAATTTGAAGTTAATATAAAAACAATTTTCTATTAAAAGGAAATTTTTCTAGAAAACTATTTTTCATCACATTTTGGAGGTTTAATTTTAAATTAATGTATTCTTTATATGGAATAATGGGGTCCAAATTTTTTAAATATTTCTCTTTTATTTTTTTCTAGGTGAATAGTAACCTTAGTAAATATTTTACAATAGTAAAGGGTAAATCAGATTATTAAAGTTAACAATAAAATGTTAAGTATTATATAATGACCCTAAAACCTATCATAATTTGTATTGTATGAGTTAGTTTCCTCCATAATCATCCATGACTCGATTATATGGAATTTTATGACAATTTAATGTGATTATAACCAATATAATATTTTATTTAATGAAAATTAAAAAATGAAACACGCTTGTTTTTAATAGTGTTAATTATTTTTACCATAGGGATGACTAGAGGATATTTTAAGTTATAAATACTATTTTGAAATATAAATTATTTATTTTCATCATGGTAATTTTTTTTTATTGAATGAAAAATTACATTAAAATTTTACACATAATGGAGGTCATAATAATTCAATTGATGGAAAAAATCAAATAAATGATATTAAAAATATTAAATGTAATATAGTTTGAGAATATTAATTTGATAAATGAATTTTATAGATGAAAATAAAAGTTATATATTTATTAAAAAAATAGTTTTACCTGCTTTCTTGATATTATTAAAATCAATGTAATGAATAGTTCTAAAAATTATCATTAATATTATATTATAATAAATATTATTTTCTTAGTTGATATAAAATTATTAAAAATATTTTATTCAAAAAAAATTATTTTGATATTATTTATAATATAAACTATGTTTCATTTATGAGCCCTTTTCTATTTATACAAACTCTATTTACCCTCAAAGAGTTAAAATACTTATTTTCAGGGTAATTTTAAAAGGGTTAACTAGGTATTAAAACCAAAATATAAGGCTAAAAACATGGTCCAAACATGTCTAAATTTCATTTAGTGATCGTATATTGAGCCATAATCATCATATATTATAAATAAATCATATTGGAAGTGTAATTGAAAGAAACTATATAGATTAGTGATATCCCTATGGTGAATGGATATAAGGATTTTTTACTAGATGAATTTCTTGATATTATTACTGATCAGGAGGATGAGTTTAATATTGACTTATTTCTTGATGATAAGATAATTTTAGAACCCCTTATCAAATATCTCAAGTAGAAATTTTGTAACTAACAAATAAATTATAGGAGTTTCTAGATAAAGGATTCTTTCATCCATGTACTACACCTTTCCAATTGTTTTCTAAAAAATAAAGACAGTTAATTGAGGAACATCATTGATTATAGAGCTTTGAATAACATCACTATTAAGAGAAATTATCCTTTTCCCCAAATAAATTATTTTTTTATCAACTCCAGGGATGGTAATATTTTTCAAAGATTGATCACTAGTGATGGTACCATCAGTTGAAGATGAAGGAGGTAGGTATTCTAAATACTTCATTTCAAAATAGATATGGGAAATATGAATTTTTAATTATTCCCTTTAGGTTATATAATGCATCAGTTATATCAATGGATCCTATAAATAGAGTCCTCTATGAATATTTGGATAAATTATTTGTTGTGTTTATGGATCACATATTGGTGTATTCTAAAAGTCATGGAGATTATTAGAAACACCTAAGGAATGTTTTTCCGACCTTAAAAAAATAAACTATATAAGAAATTTAAGTAATTTTTATATTTGGTTTCAATAAATTAATTTTATTGGGAATATTATTTCTAAATATTACATAATTCTTGACCCTTATAAATATATAGTTTTTTAAGATTTTCCAAGACCTACCAATTCTATAAATATTCATAGTTTTCTTATTTTAATTGGTTACTATAGGATATTTATTGAAAAAAATTCTTATTTATCTAACCCATTCACCAAGTTAAATCAGAAGGTATTAAAATTCATCTAGAAAAAATAACGTAATGATTTTTTTAGGAACTGAAAAGTAGATTGGGGAATGCTAAAAAAATTTAACATTCCCTTTAGAGATAGTGAATATTTAATCTACAGTGATGTTATGTTAAAGGAACTTGGTTTCATTCTGATGCATAATGGTCCGGTAATGGTTTATGCTTCATAACGACTAAAACCTTTTGAGTTAAATTATCTTTCAAATGGTCTAGAATTAAATGTTATGGTTTTTACATTAAAAAATTTGAGGAATTATTTATATATATCCATTTTTGAAATTCATAATAATAATAAAAGTTTGAATTATATATCTTTACTAAGAAATATTTTAACATGAGATAATGAATATGGCTAGAATTTATTAATGAGTTTTACTATGTGATTCTTTATCATCTTAAAAAATAAAAAAAATAGATAATTCTTTGAGTTGGAAAAATAATGCTATATTAGCCATGTTGTGTTTAGAATATGATCCTTTTATTAAATATTTGATGAATTTTGGACTATAAGTTATAAATTTTAGAACTTACTCTATTTTGTTTATGTTTCTAGGGTATAAAATTTGGAAAATTGAAATAATAAAGTTCAAAAGGAAGACTAGGGGTTACAATAAAATGTGAAAATTTATTAAAAATACTAAGTTTCCTAAATTAAATGTTGACCAAGAAGGTTTTTTAATATTTTGAAAGAGATTGTGTGTGCCTTGTGATTTTTAGTTAAATAAATTATTGTTGAGTAAATCTCTTAGTTCCCCATTTTACATTCATCCTGGAATAAATAAGATATATAGGTACATTTTTGATTATTATTAGTGGTATGTAATTAAAAGGTATATTTATCACTTTAGCATAAAGTTTTTGACATATCAGTAGGTTAAAACTGAATAAAAATTATCAAATGTGATACCTTATCCTTTTCTAGTGCTCAAGTAGAAATTGGAAAATGTATCCATGGATTTCATAGTAGGATTTCCAAAAAAATGTCAAACTAATAATGGGATTTAGGTTATTTTTTTTATTAACTAAATAATTCTATTTTTTTCATTCAATATATTATATATTTGTATCAACTTTCTTGATTGTATCTTAAGGAGAAAGTTTGGTTGTATAGAATTCATCTCTCCATTGTATCTGACTGTGATCCCAGCTTCACTTAAAATTTTTAGTGAGGGGTTTATAATTCATTGGGTACTGAATTAAATTTCATTATAGATTTTCACCTATAATATTAAGGATAATATGAATGAACAATTCCGAACTTGGAGTATATACTTCATGAATTTTTAGTGGATTACCATGTAAGTTGAGATCAACATGTTTCTTTAGTTGTGTTTCATTATAATAGCACTTTTCATTTGAGTATAAATATGGAACATTTAGTAGAATTATATGAAATGTGATTTCGAACTCCATATTTTTTGGATGAAGTAAGAAATAGTAAGTTAATGGGACCAGAATTAGTAGAGAAAATGGTTGAAAATGTGAAGGTAATTCAGCAACATATATAGACAACTCAGAGTAGACATAAAATTTATGTGGATAACTTGAAGAAAACATTTCTTTTGAGGTATTTGATCAAGTTTTTCTTAAAATATATCCATGGAAACGTGTTATGCATTTTTGGTAAAAATGAGAAGCTGAGTCTATGGTTTATTAGACCATATAAAATCTTATAGATGGTTAGATTAGTTTACTACCAAGTGGTCTTTCCTCTGATTTTATCACAGGTACAATTTTTTTCATTTTAAGAATATATGGTCCATATTAATCATTATGTTATGATAAATAAAGTGGTTTAGTAGGAATGGTTCATTTTTAATGAGTAACATCCTATTCAGATTATAAAAAATAGAGAAAATGTATTTTAAAATTAGGTAATTCATTAGGTTTAGGTTTTGTGGATAAAATATATGTTTGAAGAAGCAAAATTGGAGTCTGTAAATGCTATGAAGGAGAGGTATCAATGCTTTCTTAATAAGTAAATAAATTTTTAAGGATTCATTTTATTAGATGGGGGAATAATATAATAACCTAGGTAATCAAAAGGCTAAGAGAAGACAATGCTTCACTAAGGGAGGATCATACAAAAAAAATATGCTTCATGATTAAAAAAACATTATAAATTATCATGAGATAATGAATCTTCATATTGAAAAATGTAAAATATTGTTAAATAAATGACTTCTAGTATATCATTTTATAGGATAATGAAATTGATAAACTTGGAAGGAAGAATAATTAAACCAAGAAGCAAGACGAAAAAATGAAAAACATTAAGAAAATGTCTATTAAGGAATGAGGATATTCTCTTAAGAAACCACCAAAAATATCTACTCTATATAATATTTAATATATTAAAATCAAAATACTATTGATGTTATAGTTTAATAGAATATGACTTATTCTAAGGAAAAACGTGATATATTTAAATCTAATATAGTTGAACACTCTCAATAAATAATCAAATATTCTCAAAAATATAAAGAAAGAAACTAATAAATGGGCCTTCCTGAGTTTTGAATATAAAATCGAGAACTATAAATATGATTTGAGAGAACTACTCATTCAGGGGATGAAAATAGAGCAAGACATCAGCTTATTTATCAACAGAATTTTCTCCTAAAGAGCGTATTTCATGGATGCTACATGTGATGTGGAATGTTTTCCCATAAGGATTATAACATCTGGTGTAATGTGTATCTTCTTAGACTGAAAATAGAGAAATAATTAGGGTTTAATATAATTCATAGTTGATAGCTAAACCAAGGAATCAATAATTTGAAGAAAAAAGAGTTGAAATAAGAAATAACATTAAATTATCACAACATATTTGTGGAAGATGTGATCAGGAAAGGTACACCTTAAATATATATGTTTATTTTATTACATATCATCTGAATATATGATATAATTTTGGTAACAACCAAAATCAATTCCAATTTTTTAAAAAGTAAAATGTTGTCAATGTTTCATTTAAGGTTTAAAAATCTAAAAAAATGTTAGACCATGGATAGTGATTGTTCACCCCACATGATAGGTGATCTAAATAATATTAAAATTTTTAAGAAATATGAAGTATTAGTTATGGAATTTTTCAATTATATTTCACATATGATCAAAGGTTTGGGATAGAAAATATTGGTAAAAAATCAGTCCAGATAGTGTTATGTTTTTAATGGAATAAAGAAAAACATTTGAGTGTATCATAATTTTGTGATTTAGGAAATGAAGTCATATTTAGAAAAAAAAATGGACGATATAAGGACCTAGACATAAAACAATACATATTAATGAGTTTTATACAATAAAATACATTCTTACACATTGAGGATATTTTTAGGTTTAGAGTTTTATAGAAATCGGGAAAAAAACCATGCATAACATCCTATAACCATACATAAGGATACTACTAAAACATTACATATTAATGAGTTTTATTTTCTATTTTTTATATTTTGAATATTTATTCATCTTTATTTCAATATATATCCATATTTTTTTTAATAATTTATATCTAATTAACAAAACGTAAGAATTATTTCAATATTGTTAAAGTGGTCTCTTTTTTTAATATTCAATTTCACTCATTTTTAACCTGCATGCACTTAAGATAAAATATTGATTAATATTGTCAAAAATATTTTTGTAAATAAATATTTATAAATAAATATATTTATGAATGTATATTTTCTATATTTATAGATTTATAATTATAAATAAATAAATATTAGTTTTTAAAAAAAAAATATTTATAATTAATTATATATATATTTAAATAATTATAAAATTATAAAAAAAATTATTTAAATATTGAATATATTTACTATATTTATATTTATATATATTTAATAAATATAATTATATTAAATTATATATATATATATAATGATATAAAAAATATTTTTTTGAAAAGTTTTTTTATAACTATAAATAAATTATTATATATTTAAATAATTATAAAATTATAATAAATATATTTAAATAACGAATATATTTACTATATATTTATTTCTTTATTAAATAAATATATATATATATATAATTATATAATTATATTTAAAATTAATAATTATATTTATAATTATAAATCTTTTATTGGCGCTTATTAACTTAGTGTTGATAAAATAGATCTTTATCAGTGCTTTTTTGGAAGTTCTCATGAATGTGTTCTGGTCTATTTTAAGAACCCTAACCATCACGAACTAGTTCATGATATCTGATTGCCTCAATGGAAGCCACCTATTTTCGGTGCTCCTTGTTGTTGAATTTAAGCTCGAATCTATACTAGAATCACAACTCCAACAATTCCAAGGCACGAACGATTCAAGGGTTCAACAAAACCAATGATCGAACGAGATCCATGGTTTTAAATATATCTACTTTTCCTCAATTATCAACTGAACCTTCTCATCCCACATCTATTTAACCCAACTACTCCAGTTGTACTATCCTATAATAAAACAACCCAAAATTAACTATTTTTTTGATATATTGATGTATCGTCTTCCCCAATAGCATGTGTCTCTCCATAAGACAACCTTGGTAGTGTGAAACTTGAAATTTATCAAAACCAATGTTGGTTCATGTTGTTTTGAGGTATAATTGGCTACAAATACCAATATTACATGGCATCTACCTATTTGAAATTGTCAAATTTTCAAAAAAATCATTCATATAGCGATCAGTGTTGTCATTATTTTGGAATATCCCATTGAAAATCACTTACAAACCACTTTTCATATTTTTATTGAGAAATTAATGTGCTATGGTTTCATTGATTTATCAATAAACCCAGGAAAATGTTCAACTTGTCAATCATAGGCTTCTTGATATCATATCTCATATGATCCACACAAAAATTGAATGCTACATTGTCTAATCCTTAAATATTATCTCTTCGGCATATAAGAGTACTAGAAACCTTTGATAATTCTCATTATTGATGTAGAGATTCTGATCAAATCTACCTCTCTAAAAACAAATCATTATTAGGTATTGATCCAACCATAAATAACATGGCCTCATTAATTTATTTATCTTATGTAAATAATTATTTAACTATCACACTTTTCTCATATTATTATCCATAATAAACCCATCTAGTTTCTCAATTTATACTCCCCCTTAAGAACTCCATTGAGGAATATAGATTTTATATCCATTTGGTATACTTTTTACTACATTTTCATAAAAAAAAAATCTAAGAAAATTAAAACATTTTCCAACTAGGCTATGGGAGTAAATTTATTATAAATATAAATTATTTGGAACTAGGAATTCCCTATGCACACTATACATTCATTATTTTGGGAAAACATTTCATATTCAATGAGTTTATTACAGAACATCCACTTGGTTCTGATAAAAATATTCTTCTTACCTTGGACTAATTTCCCATGTCACAATATTGTTTTTCAGGTCAAGATATCATACATAGATTTGATCCAATTATCATCCTTGACTGCCTCTAAAACTATTTATGCTCTAATTAGGTAAAATTAGTTTTTTAGAGTCTTACACCTCAAATTTTGTACCAAAACTATCAGATCACCAATGAAATTTTATTAATTGATTTCATCCTTGCTTGTTTTCATGAATTTGATAATAATTTTTCATTTTCTTCACCATCAATGTCTTATTTTGAGTCTATCTCATCCCTATGTGCCCCCCCCCCTATACTACTCAATTCATTATTAATTTCCTACGATGTTTCATAATTATTTAAATATTTACAGTATCCTCATTTTAATTAGTAAAAAATATCTATCAATTTTATCTTCTCATTATAACAACATCTCAATTCACACTTTTTAAGTTAGTATTTAATTGTCTCATTAGCTAATATGATCAATTTATCACTACCACAAATCAATTTCTTCTTTAAAACACAATTACCAAAAAAATTCATCTACCCAAAACCCAAAAATTGTTTGGCTGTTTTTCTACACTTTTGTAAAAGTATATCCATCTTTGAAATGATAACCTTCTCATTAATACATCATAAAAATCAATTAATTTATTTTATCACACATATAATTAAACTATGTATGTTTTACTTTAACCCATCTAAAAACATATCATTCTTTAACATTTTATTTTGGTTAACCCTTAGGAATATCTTATTACCATCCATGTAATTCTCACAAAAGGGTGGCATTTCCCCTTTTAGATAACATAATGGGGTACAACTGTCATCCTCATTAGTTACATCTCCCAAATAGTTATAATTCCAATTTTTTTCTTGGGAGTCATACCCTATTTCTTTTAAATTTCTTGTAATACAAGTATTATTCATCCTATGGATGACTACTGGTGTGAGTATTTTATGAAATATAGGTTAATATTCACAAAAGAAAGAGAATGAATGCCAAAAAAACAAAATTCCATGATAACAGTTCAGAAGATGAGTTGATGAGGATGAATGTTGTCTATAAATTTCACCTTTGGATGAATTCATAGGATAAACATGCCATAGTGTAGTAATTATTTTCTTAAATTAAATTTTTAATTTTCTTCAAAGCATACTAAATTATTTGAAATAATCAAATGTTGGGTTTTCCTCATTACAATTATCTATAACTTTAACCTTTGATAATGAACATATTATGTGTATTTATTTATTTATTATACAAAATAATAATTTATAAACCTAGTATGATGGATATGAATCAAAAATGGATTCTCTATAATCATTTAACAAATTAGTATGAATATTGAGTTAAAATTTCATCAAGTTGGAAATAGATCATGGATAAAACCCTTCCCAAATCCTTTTTCTATGTTTACATTATTGTTATTCAAGAAATATTTTTCCTAAAGAGTTGTAAGAACATTTTATTTGTCACTAAATATATCATAGCTATAAATTTTGGACTAAAATGGGGGAAAAATGAATATTCACAGTGATTTGGATGATACTGCAGTTTATGAATCATTTTATATGAATTATAGTGTAAATGATGATGTAAATCACTTGGAATAAATGAAAATAGTAATTGAAGATGACCTTTGTGATTGTCTAAAGTTTTCTTATAAGTTAAATAGTTGTTCTAAGGAACCATTTTATACCATTTGTACTCAATAAACAACATTTTTAGCTGTATTCTAGGTGTTATTTTCACTTGAGTAGGGGTTAGGATCAAAAGACATAGGAAATTTTATGTTTTTGAATGTATGTAATAATTTATAATTATGTAATTATATAAACCAATGTTTGAAATGTCTATAATATATATTTTTTCATGTATTATTAATCTATTTTATTTCATTTAAATTTTATATTGGTACTTGATTTTACTAATTTCTTGATGTTTTTGTGTTGTGGTGTGTTGTTACAACACACTACACTAGTGGTGTAGTGTGTTGTTATAGCACACTACAACATGGCCCTTTATCAGTGCTATTAGAAGCCTAATAAAGGTCTACTTTATCAATGATAAATAAAATCACATATAAATAGACCCTTTATCATCACTTTTTTATCATTGATAAAAGATTAGGACTTTTAATCTCACTCCGGTAGTCAGTGCTGATAAAGGCCATTTTTATCACTGTTAAAAGCCTATTTTTTAGCAGTTTATAATTCCTCATGTGGTTTCTTAGGTTCTATGATTCTTGTATTTCCCTGAGTAAATATTATTTTCTAAGGATGGGTATATATCCCCAAAGTTGTATTCTTTATAATCAAAGACACTACCATACTAGTTAAAGTGGGTTCGGTTGATCCTAGGTGTCACATTAGAACCCATGGATTATATATATTTATTTATTTATGTTTTTGTGATATATTTTATTTGTATTTTAAAAATATTACATGTTATACGATATATAAATGAGTTATTTATGGGACTACATTTGTGATTCCCAACTAAGTTTTACTCACACCCTTCGTTGTAAATAATGTCCCTTGGGGAATCGATAAGCCTTTACTGGTTTCTAGTTTCATTTTGGGAAAGTCCTTGGTTTGGATTACTCAACTCTGCTTCTTGAAAATAATTGGAGTTATATGTGGTTTAAATATGGGATAGTAATATTTCTTTTTTACTTTTATTCTTTTATTTATTTTGTATATGTTATCAGCCCAGTGTGTGATCAGTCTAATACACTAGCGTGAGTATGACTCTGTATAACTGATTGATTCTTCATCCATTAGATAAATCATGTTTTCTGTGATTTATTGATCCCATATGCTCTTTTTTACTATTATTTGGGATTTTTTTATTCATTTTATTCTTTTATTGATAATCTGACCAAGTGGGTATATTATTCCCATGGTACTACCCTAAACCCTCATTGTTAATCAATATCCTTCAGTGTACATGGAGGTATACCTAAGGTCATGGGGTGACATGATCTAGTTAATATTTAGAGTTAACCATGATAAAGACATTATAATATTTATAAATATTACCTAACCCCATCAATAGAATAAAATATTTAAAATTTATCACTAAAGGTGAAATAACTAGTGGTAACCTTTTTCAAATTAGAGGCTCAACTAATTTGTGTTATTAATTTCAAAATATGAAAATTAATTGTGGGATAGAATATTGTATCACATTTTTCAAATTATTTTATGAAATACATATATGGGATATGTGTTGAGAGACTTACCTCACCTCAATACTGAATGATTGAAGATTGATGAAACTTTTTAAATAGGAAAGATAATATAGGTTGGTCACAAAATGGTAGAAATATAGTCTACCAAGACACATGAGCTGATACATTATAATGTTAGTGGACCTATGATACATATGTCCACTCAAGTTGGTCTTTATTTCATAACATATACTAATGATTTTACTTTAATGATGAATGTTAAGTTCATAAAACAAAAATTTTAGGTAGGCCAATTGTTTAAAAATTTTAAGAGATAATTTGAAAAATAATTATGGATTTTTATCAAGAATATTATATTTGATAATAAAGAATCATTTTCTAAGTGTATCATTTTAATATTATCTTCATAATAATGGAATTAAGCATCAAAATAGCACTCCTTATAAACCCCAAATAAATGGAATGGTTCAAAAGAAAAAATAGAAATTTGGTAGATATGAGGTAATACATGCTAATAGAATATGACATCTCAAATTTCTATTATAGAGAAAAAAAATTCATGTCTATTCATATAAAGAAGAAGTGCCTATTTCTTCCAAACTTTGACCTAACCACTTATGATTTTTTGTACAATAAGTAGCTCATTGAGGACTATTTCAGGTTTTTTGGAAGTCATTATCTCATGAAGAAAAAAATAAGGACTCTAGGTATATTTGACAAGAAGGTAGAGGATGGTATATGACAACACCCAACTGTGGGGTGTGGAAAAAATCTATGATTCCCCCTGAGGGTGTAGTATTAGTTATGACCTAAGTCATCTCCCAAGAGTGGTTTTCTAAATCAAGATGTCACATAAGGAAAAGTATATTCAAAATCAAGAATTTGAATGACTATCTATTAAGGGACATGGTTTTTGAAAAAATCAATTTAGAGAAGAGTGATTATGCTTTAGGTTGGGTTTCCCTTATGAAATTATATCATGGCACCTTCAAAATTGAATATTTTGTAGTTAATTAGTTTAATTAATGGATAAATAATTATTTTTCATTTTCTACCCTTGATTTAAAATTGGTTAATAGTGAGAATTTTCCTCTAATTTACTTGGTTGGGATATTCTCTTTCCACTTGTGAAAGGAATGCTGAATCTACCCTAGATAACCTAGGTAATTCTAGCTTTGTAATTGAGTACCCTAATTTCCCACATTATCAAAATGTGTCTTCCATAAGTTCTTAGAAATCCATAAAGACTTCTCTCCTGAGAACTTGATCACCTAATTAGTGTGATCTAATACTAACAATAGGAAGAATAAAATTATCTAATCAAGTAAATTCACAAATGCTCAATTTTGAAACAAAACACAACCACATATCATTAAAAATCAAAATTCATAAATTTAAAACCATTTAATAAATCAATATGAAAGATTAATTTTATCAAAACTAAGACTCCATCATTACAATGGGTCACCTCCCTCTCCCCAATCATATAAAGGGTCTATAGCTCCATTAAAAATAAAATAATGGAGGAATACAGGGAAGAATACATAACATAATCAAATAAAATAAAATAAAAAGTAACGCATTGTCTTCATAGAAACAACATGTATTTCTTCCTTTGATTTCTCAACACCTCCTTCATTATTGGGATTCCTCATCTTTTTATAGGCTGCTATGATAACCTTTGGGTTTCTTCAAATCACCCACAAATATTCCTCCACAATAGATTGTCTTCATTTAAATTTGAATCATTAAGATCCATGAGACTCAAGGAGTCAAATTTGAAACACTTTAATCACTTGGATGATTTAAAATCATCCAACAGACAAGGAAATATTTCTTACCCTCCCCTCAGTAAGTGAAAGTCATGTATAGAGAGTGTTGATTATATGGAATTGGATTGATGGGATTGGTGACTTGGTCGGTGAATGGAGGATGTGACATGGTAGGTGGGGAAATGACCATCAAGACTCATATGGCCATCGTAGTGGCCATATGAGCACTTATTCTTCATAGAGAACTAGTATTTGGAACTTCATGGTGTGATAATGGTGAAAATTTATGGTTCTCACTAAACCCTATTTGGTCTTCATAGTGGTCGAATGTCAACGGGGTTGAAGGGTTTCTGAGAAGATGATCCCATTTTCACAAGTAGCAGTAGAAGAAGGAACTCTATAGGTGGAAGATGGTCTAAAAAATCTTGTTAGGTATCTTTTGTGGTTGCCCACTAATTTTCAAGTGGAGTATGTTGATGGTGTGTCTGGAAGTGGAAACCTTTCAATGATGGATCGCAAGTCACCATCATCTCAATGATGGAATATGAGTCAATGTGGGATCCATTGGTGGATCACGAGTCCACATAGGAAATATTTACAATAATTAATATTGATTTAATGTTGTCTTCAACAGTGGATCATGAGTAATCATTGGACCAATAATAGCTCATGGCATTATTGGCCACAAAAGTGCATCATGATTCTTCATTGAGAAAAATATATAATGGTGGCTCATGAGTCACTGTTGCAAAAATAGTGGATCATGAGGCACCATTAGCCTCAACGGTGGCTTGAGGGCCAAAAATTGCAAAAAAAATTCCAACTTTGGCTCTATTGAACTTGGTGGAGTTGAGTGGTGGCACACTCCATGAAGATGTGGTGGTTGAAGTATGGTAATATAAGTGGAGACTCCTCCAACTCATCTATCCTTATCAGTGGATGAATGAGACTTGAAATGGGTTTTGGAGATCACCAAGGGTGTGGTAGATGATCCATAGAGTCTAGGTGATTCGGTAGTGGTGGGATATTTTACCCCTAGTTTTGTAAACATCTGGAATGGAGTCCTCCAAGAGTTGTAGTGGAGGAAAGAGAGGATGAACAATGGAGATGGTGGAGTCTCAGTGTCTAAGTGGGGTTTGGAAAAAGTCTTAGCGAGGTGTGCACTTTTTTGAAAGGTGAATAGTACCCACGAATAGTCATCCCACATCAAAACCATAGTGCAGGGGCATATTCCTTAATAAGAAAAATCATTGGTCTCTCACCAAAATAAAGTCATGTGGGTCCCAGAGGACTCCCAAACACCATCTTACACCGCCCCGTACCAGTAACTATTTCTTTCCATCACTCAATGGGTTTCACTACCAAGGGTCACCACTCTTCTGGATTTTCCCTAGCTATAATCCCCACGGTATACTGCACAGACTTGATTCCCTCATGCTCCTCTGTCTCTAGAGGGTCCTCCCAGTTGGATATGAAACCACCCAGTCATCAAGGGTTGGATATGTGGTCTGTGTCCACTGATTAAAGTCCTACTGAGGCCTAGCCAATTTTCTTTGTCCATGAAAAATATAAACACTTAAAAAAATGTTCAACAGAGTATAAAAAATAGATTCCCAATTTCAACTCTTAATTAATTTTTTCTTATTCTACTATTTCAATTATATACTTCAAATTTCCCAAAATTTGATAAATCATTAAAATTCATGAGTATTCAGATTAAAAACCATTGTAAATTTATTAGAAAACTTGTAAAATATATATATATATCAAACACCCCCACAGTTAATCCATGATTCTCCTGAAGAATTTACTCTCAACATTAAGAATTAGAGGGCCCCAATGTTATCATTATTCAAATTTTAAAGTAATAAAATGATGTAATTATCGATGTTAAATTAATTTTTTAAAAATCCAGTTCAAATATCAATTCAATTTCTAAATTTTTAAGAAACAATCAACTCAAGTGTCTTACTTTTCCCCTTTTGAAAATGACGGTAATTTTTTCTCATTAATTCATGGTCCTTAATCCATTTTTATTAAAGGTTACAAATAATGATTTATCTTACATAAGAATATTTTAACTCCTCTCTCATGATACAATTAAAGTAGTGTTGTTCTCTTATAATGATAAATTTTTCCATGTATAGGGACCCTTTTCTTTGATTTTTAAAAAAAAGAAACATAAAATCATGAGGTATTTTAATTAAGGTTCTAATGATTCTACAGCTTAATGTAGGTAGAAATTCATGTTTAAAAATTAAGGCCCAAGATGATATTTATCATTGAATTAGTACAAGATATGAAAATTTGAAGTATAATGACATTATCCCCTTCAATTTCTAACAACTCTATCTTCCCCTAAAAATAAATGTAATGGACCTGATCAAAATAAATCATAATGAACTCTTTATTCACCCTATTAAATTATTTCTACTTTTTCACTTTATTTTTTTAAATAAAATTTTTATTTTTTTCAAAAATTATGATTTGAATAAACCTCTCATCCACCACATAACCACATATGATAAAAATCATAGGTCTAGTGATGGTGTTTTTTTGTTTTCCTAAATCAAAACCCATTTTTTATTATTTTTATTTTTATTCTTATTTAGGAGGCGAAAATAATAAAGAGTAAAATGAATATAAACCTTTCTTAATCCCCATATGAATCACCCCCACACTTCTTCCTTAAAATTTAAATCATCCCTTTCTTTATGAATCCCTTTAACCCCACACAAAAACTTTAAAATAACAAGAAAATACTAAGAGTGGGTTACGATTGGATAAAAATTTCTTAAAACACGTCTCATACCTAATGATTTTATTCATGGTTTCTATGGGCTAAATAAGTATTGATTTAAAGGTGGAATTTTAAGGATAAAGGCCTTTCAAAAACAAAATGCATCAATAATTGATAATGTGTTTTTGTATAGTCCTAACTTTGATAAGATCAAATGCAAGTTCTAGTTGGTGACATTTATGAAGATCAATCTAGAAATATACTCAGTAAAAATAGGAAGTACTTGGTCTAGAAATCCTCTTAGGAATGGAAATATGATATTAGATAATCACTCAAAGAATGATTAATAATAACAAATCAATTTACATTAATTTTATAAATTCAAACTATGAAAAATGATTGTGAATTTTTTTTACATTAATCAATTAATTTCTTCAAATCAGCAGTCCTCATTTTAATATCCTTGTTTTATTTTAAACATAAAATTATCCATTAAACTCATCTAATTATATTATGATTGAAATCTAAAACACAATATCACAGTATTCCTAAGAAATTAATGTCTCCAATATACTCCAATAAAGCATAAATTCAAGTGTGGGAATTAAATTTCCATTTTAACATATCTTTTGTAATTTCCAATTTAAAATAGATTTTCAAGACAATTAGGAAGTTGTAAATATAATAAATGATATAATAAAATCTTTGTTCCCATATATCCTTTTCCCCACTTCCTTCTCCATTAATGGGGGTTGGTTATTGAATTCCTTCATTGTGGCCCAATAAAACAATTCCTACCAGTGTAATAAACATCTCATTAAAGTTCAATGGAAGAAGGAGATGTGCACAAATCATAGATCATAGGAAAAAAGTAAAACTCAAATGCCTCCCAGAAGATCCTTGGGTTAATTTCATTGGATCAACCAAACCTCATGGGAAGGAATCTGTAGATGGTTTGTAGAAGTCTAATTTCCTCCACCGATTCTTGAGGTATATTAAAGTGGATCTTTTTCATCCTCTATCAATTGAAGGTGAATGGTTTTACATACTATTCTCTCTTAATATGAATAAAACAAAAGTAATAAACATTAGTTACTATAAGAGGCCCCTCCCACCAAGAATAAATATTACTTAGTATTAACTTCTATCTATAATTGTAGATAAAGACTTGGTCTCTAGGTTTGAAGGTCTTTTGCAGGATCAATTTTCATGTCCTAATTTGGATCTCTCCTTGTAAATTATTGAGTTTTCAATAGCCTCACTTCTGATTTACCCCAGTTCTTATAGCTATATATTTATTTTTCTACCATCACTCACAAAATCCAAATTTATCTACTCAATATCCCAATAAGCTTGGTAATAATATTCCACCAGAAGATGGAAACATTTTTCATAAACCATCCTATAAGGGATCATACCTATAGGTGTCTTATAAGATATCTGGTATGCCCGTATAATGTTTTCAAGTCTTTGTCTCTAATCCTTCTAGTTAGGTTTACCTATTTTATCTAGAATATCATTTATCTCCCAGTTAGACACTTCAACTGGACCATTTGTTTGAGGGTGATAAGGTGTAGATATATTGCGGTGCATCGCATACTTTTTAATCATAGACTCCATCTTCCTATTGAAAAAATGTTTCCCATGGTCACTAATAATTTCCCTTGGTACTCCAAACCTACAAAAGATCTTATTAATAACAAAATAAAAAACATCCTTGGAATCATCTATTTTTGTGGCCTTAGATTCCATCTATTTATAGACATAATCCGCAATAACAATAATGTAATAATTACCAAAATACATGGGAAAGGGTCTCATAAAATAAATTCCCCATACTTCAAAGATTCCACAAAAAAAAATATTGGTTTTTGAAACATATCCTCTCTTTTTTAAATATCTCCAGAATATTGACACTACTCACAATTTTAAAAAAATCATGAGAATATTTAAATAAGTTTGTCCAATAAATTCCTCATTCTGAAAATTTTCTAGCCATTATATGAGCTCCAAAGTGGCATCCATAAGAAAATTGATGAAAAATTTGAAACACATATTCTATTTCACTTTTTGGTAAGAATCTCCTTATGACTTGATCATTACATATTTTTCATAGGAAATGATCAACCCAAATATAGAATCTGGCTTCATCTATAAGTTTTTTCTTTTAATTATAGTTAAGGTGAGAAGGCACCTGAGAGGTGTCCAGATAATTTACCAAATCACTATACCATGGTACATCACCTTCTACTATGTAGAGTTGGTCTCCAAGTATATAATCATTGAGTGGGCTCAGTTTTGGAATGTATATTCCAATAGTGTTTGGGAGTCTACTAAGGTGATCTACTACTTGGTTATCATATCCCTTATTTTCTTTAATCTCTAGTTTGAATTATTTTTAGTGTAGTATCTATTTAACCATCCTTGGTATGGAATCATCCTTATTTATAAAACACCTAAGTGTTGCATGATCAAAAAATACAATCACTTTAGTTCCTATACAATAATATTTGAAGTTTTACAATGGAAATACAACAGAAACAAATTGTTTTTAAGTAGTTTTATAATTGATTTGTGTATCATCTAGGGTTCTTAAGGTATATGTTATGACATGGGATCTTCATTCAATTCTATGGGATATTACTTCTCATATACATTTTTTTAATACATCACACAATAATTAAAAAAGTGTTCTCTCTGTCTGGTGGTTGCATAATTGGTGGGGTAACCAAATTTTCCTTCATATCGTCAAATTATTTTCTATAGTCATTATAAAAAACAATGTAAAAATATTTTAAAAGTAACCTTGAAAGGGGTATAGAAATCTTAATAAATTTATAGATGAATTTTCTAAAAAAGCCCACAGGGACCAAAAAATTGTCTAATTTGTCTCACACGGGTGGGATATGAAAAAAAAATATTACTTCAAATTTAGACTTATCCACCTCAATTCCTTTTTGAGAAATCATATGACCCAACACTATCCCTTTTTCAACCATAAAGTCACACTTCTCAAAGTTAAAAACAAGATTTTTCTTTGTTTGGGTTTTCAAAAGTTTTTCCATGTTCCCCAAGAAGTGATCAAAAGAGTTTACAAAAATGGTAAATTCATCCTAGAGTACCTCTAGGAAGTCCTCAATGTGATATGAGAAAATAATTACCATACACAGTTAGAATATTCATTGATCATTACAAAAACTAAAAGGCATCTTCTTATAGTAAAACATCCCGAATGGTAAGGGCAATATTGTCTTCTCTTAGTCTTTTGGGGAAATGGGTATCTAAAAATAACAATATAATCTATCTAGTAAATAATTATGTGTCTATCCTTCAAACCTTTCTAGTATCTGGTCTATTAATGGGATAGGGATGTTATTTTTTCAAGTGAATTTATTAATTTTTTTGTAGTCAATTAACACCCTCTGACTTTTTTGTAGACTCATTGGGATTAATTCATTATTCTCATTTTTCACAATTATTAAACCAATAATTTTTTACAACCACATTAATGAGGATGACCCATTTTGATCCAAAAATTGGGTATATTATGTTGGATTCTACGATTTTTTTAATCTTTTTTTTAAAAACTTCCATAATTGTAGGGTTTAGTATCTTCTAGGGTTTTCTAGTTGGTATAGAGTATTCATCTAGAACAATTCTATGTGAAAAACCCTTTGGGTTAATTCCATAAATACCTCCAATTATCCATCCTATTAATTGAATTTTCCATTTTAAAATGTTAATAAAAATTTTCTCTTGGTCTTGGGACAAGTTGTTAGCAATGATCACTATAAATTTTTCTCCTTCCAAAATATACACATATTTTAATTCAAGAAGGAGATGTTTTAGTTACAGGTTTGGGTGTTGTTATAAAGATGGTATTAAATTAAAATTACCTATTTCAAAAGCTATAATTTTCTTATCAAATGTAATCATATCAGGTTTCTCTAAGTAATTATCAGAGAATTGAGATGTTATTTTTTATTGAGAATAACTTTTAGATTTTAGAGTGTTCACTTATTCCATAGTGGTATGACTAGTAAGCTTATCTCCCAAGGATAAATATTCTCTTTGAATACTTGAGTATTCTATATGATCAATTCCTCATTCATAGACAATTTCAAAGAGTGACTGACTCTTTGAAGCGTTGTTTTTGGATTCAAGAGCATTCAAGTACAAATTATTGTATCCTAGTTCCATTGTGAGGGTTACTTCATGTACATTAATGATCTTATTTGTCATATTTAGGAATGGTCATCACAAAATTATAGGTGAATTCCCCGGTAATTTATCTTCATCAATTTCCGACATATAAAAATATGCTAGAAAAACTAGTCCTTCCACTCCCACGAGAACATCCTCCAAAACACTAGATGGGAAGGAAAGGGATTTATTTTATATTTTGACAACCACTATTATGAGATTTAGTTTTCCTATTTTCATGGTTTAAAATATATATTTAGACATGAAATTATTGGAAGAATAGATATCATATAAGGAATCCACAAATTTTAATGAATTGATGGTTAGGGAATAGAGAATGCCCCTAGGTCTTGATATTTTTTGGGTAATGGTGGTGTGATCATGGATGAAACACTTATCTTGAGGTTTATTATTTCATTCCCATCCAACCTATTTCTCTTGGTGAGAATCTCCTTTAGTAATTTGAAATATTTGGGAAGTTTCCTTATGACTTCCAAGATGGGTATAGTAATTTCTACTTTTTGAAATGTTTCATGGATTTATTTCGGAAATTTTTCTTCCTAAATCTTATTAGATTCTATAAATATATTAGGTAATGTGATGGGGGTGTCTTTATTTTACATATTCTATTTTTATAATGTATTTTTTGGCCTTCCCTTCATAAATCTTATCTTGGGTTCTTCCTCTTCCTTCTTCTCTCATGTACAGGTGGAGTGGATTTGTTATCTATAATCTGTTTAGAATTTTACAAAACATTAGATTAAATTTCTTATGCGTTAGATTGGATTTTCATAGTTTCTAGTGGCTAGATCTCCACTCCACTCCTTGTGATGATCATGTTTTCACTTTCCTTTAGGTTTGGGATTTTCGGAGTTGGTATTTTTCTTAGATTTTTAGATATGATGTCCATGATACTGTCAAATTTATTTGGTAAATCCTTCACTATATTTTTCAGCTCCACCATCTCTGTTCCTTATCTTTGTTCCACTGGTAGTGCAATAGATGTAGGATATCCATAGGTTTTTTGTTAAAAAGGTATGGAAGGTAGGCTTGTTTTTTGTACTACTACTTGTATGGTTGTTGTAAATGTGGTGGATTTTGGAATTAATGTTGGGAATGGGTTCTATTATATATATATATATATTAACCCTTATATCCCGGTGGGGATTTCTCCTCCATCCTTGTTTGATTCTATTGAAATATTCATGGTTGGACTATATCTGCACAAGTCTCTATACCCTTCACCTCTTCGCACTGATTAGTGAAGTGATGGGGTGATGAACATAAACCACATACTTGAGTCTATTCAGGTTTTTTATTCAATTATTTTACTTCTATTGACTATACAAGGCTTTTTAATTCTTAAAATTTGGTTTTAATTAGAGGTAATTAGTAAGAATATTTTTCCACATAGATGCCTCTAATTCTTATACCACTTGTTCAAAATTTTTGCTAATTCTAATAAATGTTCTCAATTAGTCTCATAGCTTCCAAAGTTGATTTATCATTCAAGGATCCTCTAGGTGATTCATCTATGAGGTTTCTCTCATTGTCTAGAAACCATTAGTATAATAAGACTAGGAGGTTATGGTCTTCCACAACTTAGTGAGTACATCTTTCACATATCCTTTTAACTATTTCCTAATATTCATAAAGGGTCTATCTAGTAGCTTTTTTGATGGCATAGATCTCCTTTCATATTTCAATGATTTGGGAGGCTGGTAAAAATATCTACATCAAAATCCTATGGAGATTATATCATTTATAGATCACTCCAAGTTGTAGGTTTTACAACCATTCTTTATTAGCTCCTTCTATTGAAAACAATAATATCATCCAATTAACGTTTTCCTCCACCACCCATCTTGGATTTAAGCTTAAGAAAACATTGATGAACTTCTTGATGTGTCAGTTTGGGACTTCTCCTATAAGTCCATGAAATTTGGGTAACATATGAATCATATTTCAATCCCAATTCAAAATCATTTTGTTGTATAGTATTGGTTAATTGATTATTTTTATTGGAAAATTTTAGGGAACAATGGTCCCTTTGGGGATGTTTTGGGTTATGTTCCATGGATTTAGGCTTAGATTGAGCACTTAATGTGTAACTTGAGTTTTCTAACTTGATGTTTTCAAAATATTTATCTAGGTTAATATACAAAAGGCTTCCCTATAAATTCCTATCAATCTCATGTTCAAGATCTAATATTTCTACATTAGAGTTCCAAGTCATGAATGTTTTGGATTTAATTAAACACCTAATCCCCAAAAATGACCCTGATTTTTGACACCACCCAGCCTTGGGGTCTGGAAAATCTATTTGATTACCCCTACTATTTTAGTAGTAAGTGTGACCCAATTCATCGCCCAATAGTGTTGTTTTAAAACAATATGTCATAGATTAAAAGATAAATTCAAAATCAAAAATTTGAAAGACTATACAGCAAGGAACTTAGTTTGTAAAAATAAATTTAGAGAAGAGTGATTGGGTTTTAGGTTTGGCTTCCCTTGGGTAATGCTACCCTATATCATTTTAAATTAAATTTTTTTTGTTAATTAACTTAATGAATTGAAAAATCATTATTTATCCTTTTACAAAGTTGATTAAAAATTTGTTTTTAGGGGAAATTGTCCTACCATTTTTCTTTGTTGGTATATTCTTCCTAAAAATGTGAAAAAAACATTAGATCTCCCGTAGATCATCTATAAAATTACAAATTAGTAATTGAGTACCATGTGTGCTTAGATTATCCCATTGTGTCTTCCAAAAGTTTTTAACAATCACTAAGAACTTCTATACCTAACACTGAATCACCCAATTGGTGTGTTCTAATACCAAGAAGAGGAAGAATAAAATTATTTAATTAAGGAAATTTAAGAATGTTCAGTTTTAAAACTAATCAAAATCACATCTCATCAAATCTATGAATTTATAAATTGGAAACCATTTAATGAATCAAATATAAAGAATAATAATATTAAAACTAAGACTCAATAATTACAACAGCTCACCTCCCCTTTACCAAATCTCATAAAGGATCTACCCATCCATTAAATAGGAAACAATGGGGGTAGACAAGGATTAATACATAATGTAAGTAAAAAATAAAATAAAATAGTAAAAATAGAGTATCTATAGTAGCTGCATGAATTTATCCCTTAGGTTTCTCGATACTTCCTTTATTAGTGATCTTGCTCTTCTTTTTATAATCAGTGAGGACTACCTTTAGGTGTCTTCAGATCTCCCCCAGATCTCCTACCCACAAGAATATATTTATGTAAATATGAATCTTTAATCTCCATGAGACTTAGGGTGTCAATTTGAAAACATCCAAATCACATGGATGCTTTTAAATATTTCATAATATTAAGACTTAAGTCTTCCCATACCCTAGTGTTGATTCCATAAAAGTGGAGTGTTGGGATTGGATAAATGGTAGGGGAAAGTTGGAAGAGGTATGGTGGGTGTGGTAGTGGCCATCATACCTCATTTGGCCTTCATAGTGGCTAGATGAGAGCATGTTCTTTATGGATAACCCATAGTGGAAACCTAGTGTTATGGAAATGGATATTTGCTACGGTTTTCATTAAACCTCATCTAGCTGTCAAAGGACCAGATGAGTAAGGCAGTTCAAACAAGGCTAAAGGGCATTGGAAAATATGATCCTATAATCACAAGAAGTTGAAGTATAAGGAACTCCTTAGGTAGTAAATGGGTTCAAACCAAGATCCTCATGATTCCATGGTTTTTCCTGGTGGCTTTTAGGTGGTTGAGGCAGATGGTGCAGCCGGCAGTGGAAGCCACTCGATTAAAACTCACAAGTCACCATCAGCTCAATGGTGGATCATGAATCACCATTGGCCCAACAACAGCTCATGAGTTATAGTTTCTTACAATGGTGGATCATGAATTACCATTAGATAATTTTTACAATGGTGTATTTAATGAACTCAATGGAGTTAAGTGGTGGAAATCTCCTTACTAGTGTGGCATTTGAAATGGAGAAATGGATGTGGAGAATCTTCCTACTCATATAGCCTTATCAGTGGACGGATGAACCTTGAAATGTATCCTGGAGGTAGCTGGGGTTAGATAAGATGATCCATGGAGTTTGGGTTCTTTGTAAGTGGTGAAAGACTCGAACCAGAGTTTTGAATACATCGGACAAGGAGTTCTCTGGGAGTTTTAGTGGAGAACGGTGATGATAATCGGAGAAGATGGTGGAGCTGTGGTGCCTGAGTGGGGCACGTGAAGTGTTTTAGTGGTGGCACATGTGATTTTTTCAAAAGGTAAATAGTATACACAATAGTCCTCCCACATCAAACATATGGTTCATGGGTGAGCTTCATTATAATGAAATCCATAGGGCTCCTGTCATAATGAATTTGTATGGGATCTGGAGTACTCCAACCTACCACTAGGAACATCCTCGTGCTAGCAATGGCTTCCTCCTGTCTCTTGATGGATTTCACATCCACAAGCTGGCGCTCCTTAGGCTTTGGCCCAACTTTAATCCACATAGGTCTAATTCCTCATGGTCCACTACATGGGCTTGATTCCCCCATGCCCCAAAAACTCTAACGAGTCCTCACGATGGGCTGCGTGACCAGTTGGCCCTTGTGGTTTGTCTATATAGTGTGTGTAACCTAGTTAAAGGCATGTTGGGGCCTAGATAATTTTTCAAATCACTAAAAACTATAAACACATAAAAAAATTATTTAATGTGGCATAGAAAATAGATTACAAATTTCAACTCTTAGATAATTTATTCTTTTTGGACCATATCAATTCCATACTTAAAATTACCCATAATTTGATAAATATTTTAAATTTATTGGTATTCTCATTAAAACACATTATAAAATCATTGAAAGTTTTTTTTAAATGCCTGGAAGTTGTATGTGTTAGTATATTTTTAAGATAAATATCTAATGAAAAGGAATATAAATGCTAGAATAAAAGACTTTATAAATTATATGGTTTTTATAAATTGAAATCATTGAAAATTTACACAATATTAGTGTTCTAGATAAAGAAGAGTTTAAGGATTATATTGGAGATATTTTGAAGGATTCTGGGAAGAATAATTACGAATGGGTTGAGATTGAACCACATGTGTAAAATGTTGATTCTGACAAGACTAGTGATGGATCAGAGGTTTCTAAAAATGGAAAACATAAGTATAAAATATTGAAGAAGCATTTTGAGAGAGATAATATATTTTTTGTTTAATGTGAACTGGTATAATTATTTTGGAGGATGATGTGGGTTAATCAAACAGATCTGATTTACTAGATAGATCTACTTTTATTAGTTGAAGCTGTAATGAAAAAGGAATGGGTTTGATCTATGAATGAAGAACTTTATCTAATAAGGAATAATTCCACTTCGAATATTTTCACTATAATTCATGATAAAAATGTTATTAAGGCCGAGTTTCTATTCAATAATATGTTTAATGAAAAGGGAGAAATCATAATAAATAAGGTCAAACTTGTTTCCAAGGGTAACTTATAGATGGATGGAGTTAATTTTTTATAAAACTTTGCTATTATGTAATTATTGGAGGAAGTTAAAATTTTCTATTTTGTAGTATATCATAGGTAGTAAAAAATATCTCAAATGAATTTCAAATCTACATTTTTAAATACTGAACTGGAAAAATATGTTTATGTTAAATTTCATGAAGGGGTTTTTCTTGAAAATGAAGGAACAATGGTGTGTAAACTGAAAAAAGGACCCCTATGAGATGAAATAGGATACTAAATCATATTCTAAGCTTAATGGATGTAAGTGGAGGATGATGTTCTCAATGGGAAATGTGACCAAAAAATTGTACATCAAATAAATAAAGTAAATTAATATCATTTTAATTATATGTGTTGATGAATATTTTTTCCAAGTACTCATGAGAGTTATTATAAATAATTTTCTAGGAAAATGAAATATTTTTGAGAAATCCATATTTGGTGAGTTGAGTTATTTTATGGGACTTATACTAGTGAAAGGAGAAGGCTTTATTTTACTATTCCAAGAAAAATATATAGGGGAATTATTGAAGAGATTCATAATTAAAGATGCCAAACCAATATCTAGACCTATATAGGTAGAAATAAAACTATGAAAGGATGTTGAAGGAGAAAGTGTAAATCAATGGGAGTATTGAAGATTGATTGGAAGAAAACTATATCTCATTACATCCAGACCTTACATTGTATATGTAGTGATGGTGGGTCCCATATATCAATGTGATAAAAATAAATAACATCCAATGGTTTTCAAGAGAGTCCTAAAATATATCAAATGTGCATTGATCTTTGGACTACTATACAAGAAATCAAAGCACCTTAATCTATCTAGATTCACTAATACAGACTGGGAAGGGGACTTAGATGATATGAAGACCACTTTAAGATGATTATTTCTTCTAGGAAAAAATTTTCAATATTGTAACTGTAAGAAATATAAATCAGTCACACTTAGTACCATATATTCTAGATATATTACTGATATAAGTGCATGTACACGGATTATTTGAATAAAATATTAGTATAAATATTTTATGGTGAATATTTAAATAACACTGAAATTTTCATATGACAATAACAGTAATATTAATCTTTATAAAATTTATATGCCACACCTATGATAAAAGAACATTGATATCAAGGAACACTTAATCAAAGAAAAGTTTTATAATAGTGATGTAAATATGGAATTAATTCCTACCTAAGACCAGATTTCTGATAAATTTACCAATGATATTATCTAGGATACGTTTAAGACAATGCGGTTCAACATGAATTACTAGACCTTCCCTCTTTCATAAGTTCCTTTGGGTATACCCATTTTATAATTGGATTATGTTGTCAAAGGGGGATAATATGTACACAACTCTATATCTTTTATATTGTGAATCCATAGAATGTGTTAATGTAAAATGGTAGAGAATAAGTCAAATAGATTTTTTTATTAAGGGGAATAGAATCTATGTCACTTATCTAAAATATATTTTTCATTGAGAGATGTAATTATCTTAAAAAAACACTACTCTATCCTATGATGTATGGTCATGATTCTTCTCACATGAGGAAGATTTTCATTTAATGATTTTTGTATGAGTTGTTGTATTTTAGAAATACTTGGGTGGGGTTGACAACAAATCCAAAGTTAGTGATTGATTTACCAAATAAAATGGTTAAAAATTTTATTTTATTTTTTAACTATGGAATGATTGTGAGATGATTTAAAATGTTGGATAAGGTTCTAAGATGATTCAAGTTGAGTTTGAACCATTCTATAATATATAAGTGTTAGTGAATTTCAAAAAGTCCTGAACTCTAATGGACTCTGTAAGGTTTTTTCCTACACTTCATAATGTTCCCCATTTTTTGTAAGGTTGATATAGATCTTTGTAAGTTTGATATTATACTTCATAAGGTTATATCATTTACTTTGTAAGTTTTATTTCATACATCATAAGGTTGATGTATCACTTTGTAAGGTTAATAAAAAAAAATTTGTAAGTTTGATTCAGTTAAAAAGTATGAGAAAATGGAAAAGGAATGAACCATGAAAAGTTCATGTAAATCTTCATAAGGACCAATGGGAACTTCATAAGTTTTACTATGAAAATGTAAGGTTCATATAATTTGAAAAATATCCTATAATATTGGATTGGATATTAAACAATATGATGTAAGATATGGTATTAAATGATTTAAATATTACAATGACTATAAGGAAATTGTGATTCAATACAAAGGTGATTATGTGATGTAATCCATTTGCATTTAAACTGAAGGTACCATCTCGTAAGGATCTATATGTGAAAACGTACATGCCAGTATGGAATGAATTCAAAATACCCAATGATTTTCGGAGCTCTAAGGAAATATTCACTATAATAAAATTACATTTAGCTATATTTTCTTTAAAATGTGGATAATTGTCATTGTTTTTTAAAAAAATAAAACATTGAAATTTTTTAATTTAACGATGTTTACTTAAAAAAGTGGCTAATTCACCCCTGTTTCTAAGATAACATAGCTAATAATATTTATGTATATATAAATATATATTTATAATATATTAAAAGTATATTATCATTCATTATTATTGAAAATATATATATCACAAATATATATATATATATATATATGCATTACATAATTATATTTGTATAACATAAAAATAAATATAAAAATAAATATAAAATAATATATATGTACATAACTCTATATAAATAAAATTATAACATAAATATATAACATAAGTATATGATAATATATTTATATATAATATTATATTACAATAAATATATAATAATATATAATAATATGTATGTATATACTTAAATACATCTAAATAACAATATATATAACAATAAATATATAATAATTTGACAATATGATAAAAAAATATATATAACAACAAATAAAAAAAATTATATATAACGATATTTATATATAATAATATAATAACAATATATAACAAAAAATATATAAGAATATTTTTTGTTAAAAATATAATAGCAATATATAATAAAAAGTAAGATGGGGGCACAAGGAGGGGAGAAGGGAAAAAACCCTGGTTTACGTGAATCGAATTATTTCTTAGTAATTGAAAATTATGGGGGGAAAGTTGGAGAGGAGGTGGTCGATGATGAGAATATGAGGAATAAGGAGTTGTTTAGCCTCTATGTGAAACAGAAATTTGCCAATTCGGGCCCTATTCATGAAGCTTCGGGTTTTAGGAAAAGATTTATAGAGGTTTCCAAGCATACTGGTAATACATCTTTCTTAGAATATGAATTGTCCCCCTTGGGAAGGATCATCCAAAAAGATTGGGTTGTGCATGTATCAGCAAACCAAGATGTTATTGAAGAGAGGGTGATGCTTTGTAAGTTCGCAGTTATCACCCGCGTTGTGATTCCAAAAGAGGTGAGACCCTATAATTTCAATGATCTAACCAACAGGATTGCTGAGATATGGGGTTTCACTGATTGGAAGATGACTTCCATGGGGCGTGGGTTTTATCACATTGTATTTCCTTTAGATGAATTTAAGAGATGTGCTTGGATCTTGGGTTTAGTTCCTCTGCAACCTAGATTTCACTGCATTCTTGAATGGGGTAGGAATTTTGATCCCATTACTGTTAAGAACACATTTTCTCAAGTATGGATATGAGTTTTCAAGTTGAATTGGCTTTACTATAATCCAAAAATCCTTTGGGATATTTCCTCATTTGTAGGTAATCCCATAAGGCTTAATTGTCAGACGGACAACCCATGTTTTGGGCATATTTCAGGATACTCGTTGAAGTTGATATGTCCACAACATTAGTGGAGGAGGTGGTTTTCACCACTCGGGATGATAGCATTAATCTTGAGATTGTCTATGAAAGGAAACCAAGGTTTTGCCTGAATTTTCACATATTTGGGAATATGATTACTGACTGCAATAGGAAAAATATATTTACCTTCGACAACATTAGGGGTCATAAAATTAGCATTTGTATGAGGAAGCTTGGCAAGGTAGTGGAGAAGCCACCTGGGTCGGTTCCTTCTAATGTGGAAGTGCATGTGACTAGAAATGGTAATTCTGCTCATGTTGATGCTAACTGGGATAAAACTGTTAGTGAAAGGAATGAAAACAATGCTCCTATTGGGGGAAATACTGCTGATTCATGGCGTGATCTTTCTACTCCTGTGGCTGGTGAGAAGGATGCAACTGCTATGATTCCTTCTGAAATTTTAGATTCTAGAATTGAGCATGCTTAGAATGATGATACAATTGATGATCCTAGTATGGATCCTTCGACAGATGATTCCCAAGTAAGAGCTGAGCTGGTATCCGACATACCAATGAAGGATGGAGATTTGGGACATGTTCCGGATATACAGGAATCAGTGCAAGCTGATGCTCCTCATGAACCGGTTGTGTAGGCCTCCCCTATGGAGATCTCTAGTCTCCTGGGTTTTTATGAAGGACCTTTAATGAGTGAGAATCAAGTTATACATCCAGATGATGAGCAGGTCTCAGGTGATTTTTCCCAAGTTCCACCATCTAAGGCTGCTAGGAGAAGGCTACCTGCTACCCGGCTGCTAATGCCCACTATCTCGGAAAATAGGTTTAACTCTCTTACCATTGATCCCCCTTTTAGGGAGGAAGCTGGGTAGGACAGGTTTGAAATCTCCTCTACTGATACATTTCCAAGTGAATCTGGAGAACCACAAAAAGACATAACACAAATTTATGTTGGTCTTTGCACTGGGCTTCGGTCTTCCAATCAATGAAGGTATTGTTTTGGAACTTCCAAGGGTTAGGGAATTCTCCCATGGTCAAAACCCTTAGGCATATTATTATGACCCATAAGCCTATGATATTTGGCATTGCAGAACCAAGAATGAAGTTTGAGAGATGGATGGCTTTCAAATGGAGAACCTTAGGGAATTCCTTTGTTGCGAATAATCAATTTGAGACTAAAATAGAATCTGTGTGGGTCTTAAAGCACAGCAGTGTAACGGTTGATTCTTTCTCTAATGATCATCAGTCGGTAACCCTTTCATGTTGCTTCTAATCTTTCATTATATTTGTAACTTTTGTGTATGCTTTCAACTTATATACCAGATGAATAGCTCTATGGAGAAACATGGCTTCCACCTCTGAGAACATTACTACTAGTTGGATTCTGATTGGTGATTTTAATTCCATATTTAGGCCGGAGGAAAAAAACTGTGAGTAATTTCTGTAGAGCCTCTACTAATGAATACTCATTATTTATTGATAAATGTGGGTTTTCTGAAGTTCTTATAGCTAGTGATGACTTCACATGGAGCAGTTTTACTTTAAATGGAAGGCAGGCTAGTAAATTGGACATATGTTTGGTGCAAGTGGATGAAAATGGTGATGCGGTGGATGTTTCTGGTCTGACTCTCCCCATGAATCACTCTGATCATAATCCTTTTCTGATTGATATCAGCTTTAATAGATTGAGGTAATCCCCCTTCCTTTTAAATTCAATAATGCATGGTTGGTTGTGCCAGACTGTAGAGAAATCATTATTGATTCCTAGAAAGTTATGTGTTTTGGAATTACTCTGCACATCATGACGTGTAAACAGAAGATAGTGAAGGCTTAATTAAAAGATTAGAGAAAAAAATCATTTTCCTATCTTGATGGTGATATTAAAGAGTCTGAATCTCATATTCTTAATTGCCATCAAGGTAATATCTCTCAGGATTCTATCTCTCTCAATATGTGATACAAGCCGCTGAAAATCTGGATAATCTCTTGAACCTCATGGAGAATCTGACTCACAACTAGTTCAACATTATGTGGCTGAAGGAAGGATATATAAATTCAAGTTTCTTTCATTTCATGAACAAGGAGAAGATGGTCACGAAGAATATCAATGCACTAATGATTGAAGGAATTATGTTCAATTCTGAAACTGATATAGCAAATGTTGTGACCTGCTACTTTGAAAAGTTATACACAGATTATGGGGGGAGTCTTTGGACAATATGATGAAGTGTATTTATCCAAGTGTTGAGGATGCTCCAAATAAAAGGTTAAATGAGATCCCTAGCTCAAAGGAAATTTATACATCCCTCTTCTCTTTAAACATGGATAGTGTTGCTAGTCCTGATGGCTTCACCATCAAATGCTTTATGTTCAACTGGGACATTGTTTAGCTTGAGGTGAAAAATGTTGTAAGGGAATTTTTTCAACACTCCTCAATCCCGTTTGGGATGAACTCCAAATTTATTTCACTCATTCCAAAGAAATAAATGCCCTAGATATTAGGGATTTCAGGCCTATGGATATTGGTAATTCTATCACAAAGGTTTTTAGTAAAATCATGGCTCGCAGGCTGGGTGAGGTGGCCAAGGAACTTATATCGGTCAATCAGTTTGGATTTTTCCCTGGAAGAAAAATTTAGAATTTCCTTTTCACTGCTTCAAAATGTTTCAAAATTATACAGAGAAAGATTAAATATGGTAATATTTCTTTTAAGATTAACATTTCAAAAGCCTTTGAAATAATAAAGTGGGACTTTATCTTTTCAATCCTCAACATGCATGGCTTCTCATCAAGGGTTATTTGTATGTTTTGATCCATTTTGGATAGTGCCAGACTTTCTATTCTAGTTAATGGATCCCCAAGGGTTTTCTTTCGGTGTTCATGAGGAGTCAGAAAGGGTGACCCTTTATCTGGATTGTTATTCTCCATTGCTGAGGACTATCTGAGCTGGTGCCTTCATGATCATGTCAATTCTGGTTTTTATAAAAGAATGTGGGCTAGAAGGAACTGCTTCGCACCCTCACACTTGATTTATACTGATGATATCTTTCTATTTTTCAAGGCTGGTAGGAAAACCATATCTTCTATTAAGAACATTTTCTCGCACTACGAAGAGGTTGTAGGTTATGTAATTAATTTTGATAAGTCTTTTGTTGTCTTTGGATAAGGAATCCACATTTTGAAACAGAACAAGGCTTCTCTAAGACTTGGTGTGAAGATGGAATTTTTTCACTTCACTTATCTTGGACTCTCTTTACTTTGGGGTAGGGTGAAATGCTCACACTTGGATAATATTTCTCTGAAAATCACCAATCAATTTCCAAGCTGGAAAGGGAAGAGTATGTCTCAAGCAGGTAGAATTTGTCTTGTCAATTTTGTCATTACTTCAATGTTTGTGTACTTCTTCTCGTTGTACAGATGGCATAAGGGCCCTTGTCAAAGAATTGAGTGGCAAGATATGGAACATTATTTGGACCCGTTCGATCTATGAAAAGAATATTGTCATGGTATCTTGGAGGGAGTGTATTAAACCGGTGGGTTTGAGTGGAATGGGAATTAAAGACATCAGGATATTTAATTATGCTTAGCTCCAAAATTTTACATGAAGGATTCTCTCCATGCCTAATTTGTCGGTGGAGTTTTTGGTGGACATATTTGTTGATAGGTTTCACAGAGGGCATGCTTACCTCCAATCCTCTATCTGGCCAGCAATCAATAGGAATTATACGAAGATCATGGAGGAATCTAAATGGATGGTTTGTCCGGACTCTCACTTGAACTGTTGGATGACTCATTGGTTGTCTTTCCCCATTAAGGACAAAATTTTCATCCCCCCATCCATGAAGAACCTCTCCATCTTGGACCTTAAATGTAACTTTAATTCTCATGATTTTATTCCTAGTCATATTCACATGGATATTTCCAAAAATGATTATGTGGACTGTGACGTTTTGGTATGGAGGCCTGTTCTTGATGGGAAATTTTCCAGACATGAATGTTATACGTTTCAATGCACTACCTCATCTGGGATCCCCTCATGGGTGGCTGAATTTTCTAAGCCTTTCATCCCTCCTGATGATTCTCTACTTGTTTGGAAAATTTGGAAATAACAGCTACCTATCCAGTGCCTCCTCCAACAGACTGGGCTGCATCTTGCCCTGGTTTGTCATTTATGTTTGGGTGTTGAGGAGTCTATTCTTCAACTATTTATTTCTTGTGGGTTTTCCAGTAGGTTGTGGAGTTATGTGCAGGATATATTTTGATGTTGCCTTAGCCTTGGGTCTATTGAGATGCTTCTAATTTAGGTTTTTCCAGGTGAACTGCAGTGACCAGGTGAAATATCTTCTTCTAGCAGTGGTTATCACTGTTCTATCTTATACATGGAATGCACAGAATAATCTAATCATAAAAAATTTCAAACCCTCCTTCCATGATAGTTTCCTGACCATTCATCATAGTGTCAGACTTGCCTCTAAAATTTAGACTGGATCGATGTATAATGATGTCTCTGAACTTATTATTTTGAGGACTCTTGGTGTTAATGGAAGGGAGAGAAAACCACGTATGGTGAAATACATTCGATGTATTCCACCGATCTCATATTGGCTCAAAGTTAATGTTGATGGGGTGGCCTCTGGTGCACCTGGCTTTGCTGGCTGCGGTGGCATTTTCTACACCCATCGGGGCTTCGTGAAGGGTTGTTTTTTCCTCTTCATTGGCAGTGGCTTTGCAATTGAAGCAGATCTGTGGGCGATGATAAAGGTGATAAGGTATGCAGCCGATTACGGTTGGCAGAGATTATGGATTGAATCAAATTCTTCTGTTGCTGTAAAAATTCTCAAAGATCGGTCCAAGAATGTTCCATGGAGGATGCTTCCAGAATGGATTACTTGTCTTCACCTTGTAGAGTCCATTTATCTTGTTCTCTCCCATGTTTACAGAGAGGCCAACCAGGTTGTTAATTCTCTCTCCAAAATAGCACTTATGGAGGTTAGTTTGATTTGGTCTTTTGTTTTTCCAAGTTACTGTTCTAGTCTAGCACAGATGGACTGTAGTGCTGAGGTGCAAACGCGTCTTTGTAATTCCCCTTTGTTCTGACTTACTTTGTACTATTTACTTTTTATAATAATTTTTTAGGAGCAGGCCTGCATGTCTCCTGAACCTTATGGCTATAATAAAAAGTAACAATATATATAATATAATAATATGATAATAATAAATAATAATAATACATAAGAACAATATCTGACAATAAATATAAAACAATATAATAAAAATAAATATATAACTATATAACAATTTAACAATAAATATTATAAAAAAAATATGACCATAAATATTATAACTATATAAAAATATAATAAAAATATTCTATATATAAAAAAAGATAATAAAATAAAACATATTATAAAAAAATTATAAAAATAAATATAGTAAAGATATAATAAGAATATAATAGTAAAAAAATAAATCTAATAACAATATATAACAATATAATATTATAACAATATATTGTTAGAACGATATAATAATTAATATTACAACAATAAATATAATAACAATATAAAAATAATATATGACAATTAATATAATCAAAATATATAACACTTTAATAAATATATATATATAACAACATATAACAATATATATACGCAAAAATAATTATATATATATATAATGTGCACACAGATTTTTTATTTTTAACAATATATATATATATATATTGTTATATAATATATAACATAAATATATATTTGTTATGTGATATATTAATAATAATAAATTTTTGTTACATTACTCTATAATTTATTATTAATATATTTTATTATTTTAAAACATGGATAATATATTTGTGTATGTGTGTGTAATGTGGACATGGGTTTTTTGTTATATATGTTTTCAATAGGTTTTTTGTTATATGTATATACATATATGTTTATAATATATTAATAATATATTTTAGTTTCTCATTATTAAAAATATATATATGTTATATAATATATAACATAAATATATATTTTGTTATAAAATATGTTAATAATAATTTATTTTTGTGATATTAATATAAAATTTATTAATAATTTATTTTATTATATTAAAACATAGATAAATATATTTTTCTATATAATATGTGTGTGTATTATTATTATATATTTGAATAATATATTCATATTATACATTATATATTTATAAAATATTATATATATATATATATATAATATTAAAAATATAAGCAGTGTGTTGTTGCATGTGCTACAATTTGTATTGGGCGGTAGTCCCACATCGAATATCGATGCAGGTTGTCTGTATCTTAATAAGAAAATAGGTTTGTGTTGTGTAGTGTGAATGGGTTTGGTTCACTAGTCGTTGGCATGGGGGTAAGGTAGCTGGTCATCAGCGTAGGGGGGAGAGGTCATGGTTAGGTGTATGGGTGATGGTCTCCAACACAAGGGGTGGTCGGGGTGGGGCGTAGGGGTATTTTCATTGGGTTGGTCACAGGGGACGGTGTTAGGTGTGGGGAGAAATCACTAGTCTTTGGCACAAAGAGTGGTCAAGGTTGAGAATTGGGGCTATATTTTTGGGAAAAATCCATTAAATAAAATTTACCAACATTTAAAAATAGTGGTAAATAAAATTAAATTACCTATATTTTTTAAAATGTAGGTTAAAAAATAATTATATACATTTATAATCGTATCTATTTTAGGACACTGTATTTACCTATGTTTTTAGAAATGTAGGTAAATTCATTAGCTACATTTTAAAATGTAGCTAATGCAAAAAAACATTATTAAATTATATTTTTTTGTAATGATCATGAGATTAATTTTAGATTATATAAAGATACTGGTAGGTATTTGAGTTGATATTATTTAAAAATATCATGTGGTGATATTCATGGGAATTTGAAATACAAATATTTGAAATTATTATTCATGAAAAAATATACTATTTTTCTTGAATTTATTGACCAAAAAATATCATGTAACCAAGAGCCATGGGTATTTTTCATATTTTATTATTGAAATTTGATTCACATATTTTTTTGAATATAAAAGGAGGAGATGAAAAATATAAATTTTTTTAGAAATTGGGAATCCAATAATTTATTGTGTTATGGACTTATTGTGTTGAAAGGGAAGAAGAAGAATAAGAATAAGAAAAATAAGAATATGATGAAAAAGAATTAGAATAATAATAATAACAACAATAATAATAATATTAATTGAATATTAATATATACCTACCACTAAATTCATTATCAGTGTTGAGGAAAACGATCTCATTATTGATCATCTATTATCTTCCTTTTTAGATGGGAGAAGTATGAGGAGTCCATGCATACTCTCATGCATACTTTGATCATTCTGACACCTTGATAAGGGAGGTTTACTTTCTTGTTGTTTTATTGATATTCATATTTCAGAAAAAAGTTGAACCTAAGCAATAATATTGTATTCTTAAGTGCAGATAAATTTGGATATTCATTGAAGATCTTGTTCATTTTGAGAAGTAAAATAACTTATTAGAGACTAGTAGTTCCAATATAAATAATTCCTCTACCATTGTTGTCACTCTATAAAGATTCAAGGACGCATCCTTCCCTAATATTTCTTAAGCATAGACAGCCTCGCATGTGTCAAGGAAGAACGGTTCCCCTATCTTGTAATCATTTAAATAATTATAGTGATAATCAGGGTCATTAAAATCAATCAAGACCTAAAAAGTTGTAAGTTCCCACATTGGTATTAAACCTTATAAGAAAATTTTTTGTATTGCATTATTACATTCTTTTATATTTCAGGTGTTAGAGTGTTTATAATGAGTGGATTTTGATGTTAAATAGTAACAGATATTTACTTTAAAAAAATTATAAAACTATACCATTGATTTATCCTCCCTTTATTAGTGGTACATTAGTGAACTAGTCACTATAATAAAGTGACTCAATTTAATAATATATTGGAGGAATAATTAAAGTATTGTATTTCTAAATTAACTAAAGTAGTGAAAGTAAAACATAACATGACAAAAAAATCATAATAGAGTAATGAGTTGTTCTGGAAAATAAAATGAGATAGTTGTTATTTATATAAAGCTACATGATGGATAAAATCATATATATATATTTAAATATGAAAATTAGAAGTCAATGAATGAATTTTTCTAAAATTTAAAGATGAATAAAAAGGTTTTTGTAGTTTTAAGAAATCATAACACCTACTTGAATTGTAAAAGATATCATATTAAAATAAATGAATATTTTTATCTAAGATTCATTTTTAAAAAAATTATATAGAAACTTTAAATAGAGTGATAATCTAGTACAGGAGGACCATTGAAACAATTCCACCCACTCAAAACATTGAAAATAATTCAAAACTAAAAAACCAAATGGTCACTCACTCAAAAATAGAAAACGCAAAACATCTATAATGAAGATCATTTTCTCTCATGGATACACATTCTTGTATTGAAGCTTATCCATTAATGAGAGTTGGGTGAAAGTAAATCAAACAACAATAATAAATTGATAAAATGGTTCAATAAAAAAATACCAACATTATTAAACCCTAAGGCCTATGTTGCTTCCACTCAACGGAGACTACTAAAAGACCCCTCATTGCTAAGGAAAATTGAAAAATAATAAGAAATGAGAATTCAAGGATCCTATCTTCGGTTATTCATAGTAAAATCCAACTTTCATATTCCAAGGAAGGAATAGATCCATTGGTAGCTAAGAATATAAAAAGATAAGGCATATACATAGGCATGAAAATGATTAAAAAAATACAAGCAAGAAGAATTTGAAAATGGATCACCACTGGGCTCACCATATAACATCAAAAAAAATTATGAGGCATGAAAAAACTATTACAACAACTGATATTTAAATATGATTTATCATATCTGAATAGTGGGGAAAATAAAATGTTTTGGGATAAGATCAATAACTAGGAGAGCAGGAACCTCATGAATCCTCTCTCAGGTGGAAATGAAATAAATGGACATGATGACAATAGGGAAGTCATTTATTATGAATGTAAATATTATTAAATTACTAAAATATGTAACTATTGGGATATATTTATAGTTAATGGATATAGAATTTATGTTGGCTAGTAGTAGAAAGATCTCACTGGGGAATGTTATATTATCTCTATCTTTAAGAGTACGTTCTCTCCCACCAAAATGGTAATACATTGAGTTATTTTATAATCCTATTTAGGGTATAACTATTTCTTGATACTTGAAAATGTATTTTATGGTTATTATCACTTGAATAATATTTTTAATAAGATGGTTTTGGTAAGATATTTTTTACTATGCACTAATAAAGTGTCATTGATTCTTATAGAAAGCTGTTGAGGAATCTAAAATTAGGAGAGGAATGGGAGTAAGTTTATTCTGAATTCATTCTAATTTCAATCTAATAGGGAATAAATTTTATAGGAATAGAGGCTCCCATTCATATAATAAATAATACACCTCTTAAGTGGTAGATACCCATTAATGAAAGGTATGACTTTTCCAAATTTAATCCAACCAGTCAAATCCCACCTGATTGATTCTGTGGCCCAGATTTCACCTTCTAGAAAACCATTATATCCATTAGATCACACTTGATCTGATTTATGGTCTATATCATACTCTTTAAATGAACTAGGTCGACCCACTAGATGTACCTATTTGGTCTTAGGCTTGAACTAATATAAACCACTGATCTTTCACGAAGAACTAAGGCACCTCCAAGCACCTCGCACTGATGCGGCATGCAAAGTGAAAAGTTTCCTATAAAAGTACCATGACTCACCTTTATATGCATGATACATTTCTCCATCCCATGTAAAAATATATAATTTTAATTTATTAATTTTATATAGTAATAAAGTGTTCCCTCAAATAAATGTAAATGTTCTCAAAACCATTTTTAAATGTGAGATTCCAAAACATTCCCCATTAAAAAAATTAAAACAAAAATTTTAAATATTTTTGAAAACATTAAAATCCAATAGTCATCTGGAATTTAAAATATTTAAAAAAAAATTGAAAATCAAGCATCATAATCTCTTGAAATGTACTATAATAAATAAGGGTATCTCTCAATTTGAATCTTTATATAGTGGATACAAATCAATCTTGAATAGAGAAAAAAGTGGACACTACTAGGAACATTTAACTATTTTTATCAATTGGATTCATCCTGAAAAATTCCATTTGAATTCAATATTTATCCATAAACTTGTCAACATCATTATGTCCATGTGTTACTATTCATTTTAGGAACGTTTGATATCCTAAATAATAATTTCATTGGAGTGTCCCTTCTTTTACATTCAAATAAGTGAACAAAAAAAATTTCCTATGTTTCTATACATGTTTGAAATCCATGGACAATTAAGAGTTTTAAACTCACCGTCATTTTCATCACGGTAAAAAATCATTTTACTAGTATGTGATATTACTTTGGTGTTTTCTCTACACATATAATATAATTTCCTACATTGAACTTATATACGTGTTTTCACATATTAAGTTGAGGTCTCACCATTAGTGAATTTTGAAAAGGATATTAAACCCATCCCTAAGAATACTTTCTATAACAACTCCCTTGAATATCCCTTTTTTAGTGGGTCTTCCAAATTTTTTATTGATTTGACAAATTCCATAGTTATGATACCATCCTATATCAATTTCTTCATATAGCTATGTTTGAGATCAATGGGTCTTGATTTTCCATTATAAGTATTATTGTATTTCCTAGTCAATGTTTCTTGACTATCACATTGTATACCGACCAGATATATCAGGATAGGATTGAATGGTAGATCTAATAAAAGATATCTAATTCATTTTAATTCTTTTAGAGTAGCTACTAAAGTAATAAACTCAAAAACAATTGAGATTATGTTATAAAAGTTTGTTTCTTTCAACCCCAAGAGATCACTTCACCACAAACAATAAAAACCCAACCAATCATAGAAGAGTGATTCTCTAGATTTTTTATCTATATCGCATTATAAAAATCTTTCAATACTATTAGGTTTCTTCTATCACAAATAAAATAATCCATAATACCCTTTAGATTCTTAACTACTCTTTTAATCACACCCTATTGTGCATAACATTAATTAATCATATACCTGATCAAATGTACAATAGTTTATACAATTTCAGGTCTTGTACGTGTCATGGAATACATGAGACACATTACCACACTTTCTAATTAAATAACTAAACTATGAGAATTTGGTATCATCCTACTCCTAAAATCATATGGGGTAGAAACTAGTAAACAGTCAATTTGTTAAAACCATTTTAATCCCTTTTCAATATTATGAGATTGAGAAAGAATAAATAAATTCTTATTTTTAATAATTATGATTTCAAGTCTGTTTTAATTCATATAGGGACCATAAAATTTTTCAAACCTTCTTCTTTATACCAAGAGCTATGAATATTTCAGATTGTTCGATATATATTTCTTCTTCTAATACACAATTTAATAATTCTATCTTAACATCCATTTAATGAATTTCCAAATTATATATGTAAAAAAAAGAGATAATAATTCTAGTTGAATAAATATTATCCATGAGAGAATATGTATCAAAATAACAAATTCCTTTCTTTTTTGTAAACGCCTTGGCTTCCAATCTGGATTTAAATTTTTCAATTGTACCATCAACTTTTCATTTTGATTTAGATACCCACTTAAAACATATAAGTTATAAATATTACGACTAATATACAATTATTTTTAATGGTTATTGATTTCATTTTATCATTTATAGATTCCTTACAAAGAGATTCATCAGAAGAAGACATATACTCTATGAATTTTTTTGTGTTAGATTCTATATTGATAAAAATATGAGTTTCTGTAATAATACTATAATTGTTTCCTTCCAACAATTTCATATAGAAATTAGATCCATATGTCTTGGAAATATAACATAGTTTAATATTATGAAATTACTTGATTATATCCCCTTTTTATAATCTTTTATTTGATCTTGATTTCTTAGTTTGGACTTTCATAGGTAACGATGTAAAACTAAATTCATAAAAAATAGAATCTCTTGATTCAATAACTATATTAAAAATATTAAATCATTTGATTATATAACCATGAATCTATAAGACTTTAAATTATCTACATATCTAGTAAATATGCTATCAATTCCTATTTTTACCCAATCTTTTCCTTCAGGTTCAAGTACTCTTATAGTTTCATGAAAACACAAAACCATTAAATAATTTTGGATTGGTCTCCTATGCTTCCATAATAAATATAGACTCAAATTGTTCCCTTTTGTGGTAATATTATTTACAATGAGACATAATGTAAATAATTCATCTCTTTAAAAACATTTTAAGAGACCCAAGATAGACATCATCAAAATAACCATTTCTATTAGTGTTTTATTATTTCTCTTAGCCACACAATTATGTTGTGGTGTTTAGGGAGTTATCACTTCATGTATAATCCCTAAGTATTCAAACAATGAATATATTATTTAACTTCCCTGTCAGATATAATGCATTTTATTGTAATCCATCATTGGTTATAGACCTTAGATTTATAGATACTAAATTTATCTATAACTTCATATTTAGCATATAAAAGTTAAACATGTAAAAATCTAGAATAATTATCAATAAAATTTATAAAGTGCCTTTTATTACATATGGTAAGTATTGTATGAAAATAACATACATCATTATGTATTAATTATTACAAATTTCATTTGTTATATATAATTAGAAATGGTTTCCCAATTATTTTAGTTTTCATGCAAGTAATACATTTATTATTATTTTTATCCATTCAAGGTAATAATTATATGTTTTACATATCATAAATTTTCTTAAAATTAATTTGAAATGAACAATTTTTCTATAAATCAAAATAATCTATCAAGAAATTTTAGACAATATTTGTTTCTAATTTCAATAATCGATTATTAAAGTGTCCCTTTCTAGAAAATATCCCACCCTTTTATAGTAAAAAGTTATCTAACTAAAATATGATCTTAAACCCAAGATTGTTTAACCGTATCCTCAAGGATAAGTTCCTATAAACTTTAGTAACACAGAAGAAATCCTTTAAGGTGATAATCTTTTTTGAGGTAAACTCAAGATCAACCAATTAATTCCCTTATAAGTTTATCCTTACAGAGTTACCCATGAATAGTGACATCCCATATTTGATTGATTTCGTCATATTGATGAGATATTTTGTGTTTCACATGTTTCATGTAGCATCGGAATCGATCCATAAAGAATAATTATCCTTGAGCACATTCCCTATAAATATCATAGTTGTAAATTTACCTTTGGACGCATTGTTTCTGTCTTCCTTGTTATGGAGATAAAAATATCATTTGAAGTGTCTCGTCTATCTATTGATGTATCATGCCTCTGTCTTCTTCTTAAATTGAACCTTTCCTTTTAGAGGATGGTATGTTTGTTTTACCCCTTTGAGGATCCAAATGGATACACTCCCTCCATCACAATGACCTTGGATTTATCATTATTAGGATTATTTTTTCCTCATTTTTTTATATTCATACTCAATTTTTAGGTAATTACCAAATAGGTTGGGTTAAAATTCTAATTTACTAATGGAAAAGAAAAATATCAGTGAGAAAGAAGAGTAAGAGGATGGAGGGGTCGATCATAGAATTCATTCCCTCAACCTCAAATCAAAGACTGACAAAAGGATCAATGAATACAAACACTAGAAATCATAATTATCATAATAATCAACACCATATTCATATTAGTCAGAGTAATCATTCAATGGGATAAAAATGTTATAGTGATCCACATTCTTTATTTCCAAAGTAGTGTTCCAGGTTCTCATCATTTTCCTAAGATTTAACTGGTCCTTTTTAGGCATACTCTTCTTCCGAGGAGTATGGGATACTCCTTTTTCATCTATCATCCACCTATGGATCACTATGTATTTTAAATAAATATTATTCCCATGATTCTTATCATAAATTTAAATGTCAATATCTCCCCATTTGTTTGTGATTACCAAGGAATTGTAAACCTCCTTAATGGTCTACTGGAAATAAATTTTAGTTTTCTCCTGTACAAGAGTGAAATCAACTCCAATGGCATCGAAATTAGAGAATACTTCCTACATTGGTTCTCCTTTCTGATAATACTCACTCTAATTCTGAGAGGAAATAATCAGAGTTATGGAATACACCTTATCTTCCATCATTATAATCCCCCATTGAAATCCAGCAGCACTGGAAACTGTAGTTACAACCAAAGAAAAACCTTACTCCACTGATTGAATTTCTTCGTAGTTGGACAACAACTTATATAATGGAATAATATCATACAATTTATACTAAGATACATGAGATGAGGACTCCATTTTTTCATATCTAGATAGACCATCTAAAATGGAATTACATTAAAGTTTACTAACCTATGAACACTAATATTCATCAAGCCTCTTCTATGAATAAGAGCATTTCCCTTTAAGAACATATGTGGATCCATGCATTCCTTACTGATGGAAAAAGACTTGAGAAAAATCATCAGCTACCGAAATAATCTTCTTCCCGAATACCTTTTCATTCCAATCACTAGAAAAGGAATTAAACACATTAATATTCTAATAAGGCTCAACAACATAACCAGCATTTTTTCTTAGTCAGATAATACTTTCTTATGTGTAGAGGCATCATGAACACTATTAAGATAGTTTGAGAAGGTAAGGCTCTCCTATATGAACTCCTAGTATAGCCAATTTTCTTGTAAGAAAATAAAAAGATATAGAGGTTCTTATAAACAACACATATTCTCAAGTCATTATTTTGTGTGAACAAACCCACTTTCCTTATTAGATTTGAGATCAAATAAACTTCTTCTAAGACCCTAGAAATGTAGGCAAATCCAACCTTCTTAGTATTCCTATCCATTTTAATTGTAACTCCAATTGAATAAGAAAAATAAAAAAGTATCTTATGGTGATAATAGATCCATCTTAAACTAAATAATCTAACATATACGTGGAAATATGATTTTATAATCACAAAATGATTAAATCTAGAGTTCCATTCCTAAATTCTTAGAGCACCTAGATTCATAGATATCGAACAAAATCCTCATTCCCTCATCATCCTTAATAAATTTGAAAAGGAAATGTGAATGAAGCCATACCCTAATGTGATACATTTCCATTTCGAAAATCCACATATCGAAGAAATATTACTTACCATATCATCAAGTTTCCATGGTTTTTACACTTTTAAAAGCACAATTGGTCAGATAATAGAGTGAAGAAAAAAGGAAATTTTTTCCAAGACTACATCTTGTCTCGTGATCACATGAGAAGTATCACCGTTTTTTAATAACCCACTTGATTTAACAACATAAAGGAATGAGAAAATACTTCAATTAATATATGCATACTTACTTAATATATATTTTTCAAAGGAATATCTCTAAAATATGAATCCTTAGGAATAATCCAAGAAGGTAGGGAGTCATTCAAAGAAGAGGATTGATTCTTATCATCCACACCCGAAGAGTTCATGAACATGCATGGGGCGCTATCCTATTTTCTTCCCCTTAAGGAATATTTACATCTTATTCACCTTAGGATACAATTTTTGTTTGATACTCAACATAATTACTTTTTAGAGGGCGTAAATTGAAGATTCTTCAGAACATTAGGTCTTTGTAAAGGGTTTTTTTTCAACAATAAAGTTTATTTGATGCTTGTTGAAGGCTATTGAGAAATCTCAATTTTGAGAGGATTGGGATTTAATTCATTCTAAATTTGTTCTTATTTCTATCCAATGGGGACATTATTTTATAGGAATCAAGGTACCATTCAAATAATACATCCTACCCCTGTGAATTAGTAGATAAAAGTTTTGGAAAATATGTCTATTCTAGATTCAATCTTGTCTGTTGAATCACGCTAAATCGATTAAGTGGGATAGATCACACCTGATTGATTAAGTGTCCTAGATCTCACCCACTAGTGAAATTCTATGATCATTAGATCATTATTGATATGATTTATGGTCCCAACCATTACCATTCAATTAAATGGTTCTACCCACTAGATGCTCTTATTCAGGATTGTGCCAGAACATTTATGACTCATCAATCCTTCATGAAAAATTAACGAACCTATAAGCACCTCGCACTAACACATCATGAGAAGTGAAAAATCCACAATAAAATCACCACATTTCACCTTTGCAGGAATTCACGTGTGCATGTGGATGTTTCAGTGCACCATTCCACATGAGATTATACCCTTTTTCTTTGTTAATTTTATATATAAAAAAATATTTATTTTAAATAAAGGGAACCACACTCCAAAACATTTTCGGATTTTCTATTCCAAAAACCTTACCCTTTAAAAAAACATAAAACAAAACTTCTAAATATTTTTTAAAAAATAAAAATAAAATACAAGAAGAGAAAGGAGAGTGCCTTCATGAACCACTTGAGTGAAACAGATAAATATATATAGAAAGGGACATCTCTAACATTAATCAAACCTAACTAACCAACATGACTTTTGCGGAGAAATTATTTCTTGAAGCCCATAGAGCACTGGGTGGGAGTGCACATATTCTCCCCCACCAGCATCCTCAAGGATATGATGGCCAAAAATCCACCAATGTGCATGGCCAAAGCAACTAAAGATAGGATCTAAAAACATGCATTGACGCACGTTTTTTTGGAAACATGGCTTAATCTTAATTGAGATTTTTTTATCCATGTTTTAAAACATCACTAATTACGAGTGTTCTGAAAATATTCTAATTTATCCATGTTTTAAAATGTCACTAATTTAATCATGTTGTAAAACAACACTAGTTAGCCATGTTTTTGAAAATCGCTAATTTAGCCTCATTTTAAAACATCGCTAATTGGAAATATTTAAAAAAATCGCTAATTTAGATATTTTTTAAAACATCGCAAATTAGCCATGTTTTAAAATGCCCTTAATTTAGCCTCATTTTACAACAAGGATAATATGATTGTTTTTATTTTAAGTGTGTTTTAAATGTGAAAAAAATTAAATAAAAAAATAAAATCCATTTTATTTATATTAATTTATAATAGTATTATAATTAATTAATAATACCTAAAATTTTATTAAAAAAATATATGTAATAATATTATAAATTACTAATTTTATATATAATTTATATATATATATATATATATACACAAACAAATTAATTTATATATATGTATGTATATATATATATATGTATGTATGTATTCATATGTATGTATGTATGTATTTATATATATATATATGAATTTATATTATATAAATATTAAATTATGTATATACATATATATAAATATAAATAAATATATAAATTTACAAGTATTTATCTAAATTAACCATTATATATATATATATTAATTTATATATGTGCATGTGCACCTGTATGTATTAATTTTAATAATTTTTATATATATACATAAATTAATATTTAATTATGTAAATAAATATATAAACTTTTTAGTATTTATATTTGCACTAAAATATATTAACATATAATATAAATATAACACTCACACATAGACACACACACACACACACACACACACACATATATATATGCATACATAAATACATAAGGAAATATAAGATAATATATAATTATAATTAATTAATAATAACTTCATAGATGGACATTAATATATAAATTAGAAAATATATATAAAAGTATATTTATATTGATTTAGAGATAGAGAGAGATTAATTTATATATATGTATATATTAATAATAACCAAATAGATGATCATGAATGTATAAATAAATACATACACAAACACACACACATAAATAAAAATATGAGTGTGAGTGTTTGTGTGTGTGTGTGTGTATTTATAAGTATATTTATATTAATTTACACACAAATACAAAATTGTTGAAATAAAATATTAATTAATTAATAATAACTAAATAAGTTACCATTAATATATATGTTCATTTATTTATTTATGTGTGTATTTATAATATATATTTATATAGATTAATTTATATATATATATAATAACCAAATAAAGGATCATTAATGTATAAATTAATATCATATATATATATATATATTAATAAATATTTTTGTGAATTTATAAGTATATGTATATATCAATTTACACACACACACACACACACACACATATATATATATATATTATTTATATATAAATTAATATAAATATACTTATATATTTATATATTAATTTATATATTAGTGTGTATATATATATAAACATAGTATTATTGACATATTAATTATTAAATTAATATATACCTATTAATATATTAATTAATATATAAATTTATTTGTAAAATTGCATTAACACATATATGAATATAATAATATACATTTAATATATTACTATACATATACATACATGTATACATATATATATATACACACAAAGAAGTTTCCTTATGTTTAATATATATCAAATACTCACTTTTTTTTTGAAAGGTGGGGCTAGGCCCCAAAATATTATATTAAAAGAAAATCAAAGGAGAACACCGAAGTCAACATGAAGGATAATACATCAAGTTCCCTGTCCCAGTGAACCAATCTTTTTCCTTATCTTGTCAGCAATTAATCTTTCTTTCTCTCTCCATTTGTTCCATGTTTTGGTACTGATATGCCTTTGACCTCTTCCTCTCGTAAAGTGGCTTTCAAGCTCCTTGGCTTGCTGTAGCAATGATTCTACATCTTCATCCGAGCTGTCAGCTTGCACCTCCTCCTTCATCTTCAAGGCCTCCTTTCCTACCCTTTTTTGACTTCTGGTTCTGACTTGTTGCCAAGTACCTTCATCATCTCCATCTTTTTGGTGACCTTTTCTTGGTTTATCTGTTTTCTGTTCTGTCTCCTGCACATCCAGAGTAGAGATAAGAGATGATTCTTTCAAGGTGTTACTCACCTTCCCCGATGGAGTGACCGAGGTGTTTTCCACCACTTCATTAGTCGGAGTGATTGAGTCTTCAACAGCCACTACAAAAGGTTCAGAGATTGATGGAGCCAGAGAAAGAGAAGCAGAATCAGCCTTTTCAAAAAATCCAGGTGAAGCAGTAGCTTCACAGGTTTTAAAACACCCACTCAAGTCAGAAGGTGTCTGCTGATTTTCCAGCAGCTTTGGTGGGTGCAAAATCATGGTTTCCACCTCTTTCCGAGGAGGGTCAACAACTACAGCCTCTAACTGACCTGCAGCACTACATGGAAAATTAGAATTTCTCACTTGCTCATGAGAAGAGGTCTGCCTATCATCCTTGCCAGGCGAGGGAAACGTGGGTGATGAAGCCCCAATATCCCCCTCAGAAAGTTGGAATTATTTTGAGGGAAACATATCAACTCCAGGAGGAACAACCACAGTGGGATCGGAAGTTGGATACAAAGGCATTTTTCCAGCTTTTTTATCATCACAAGAATGTGTGTCAGAGGAGGAAGAAACTACTTTCACCAAAAAAGAATCATCTTGAACCTTGGGCAGGGGGGTTTGGGAAACAGTGAGCCCCACCTTTGCCGGATCCTGAGTGAGGTCCTTGGCAACATGAGTCTCACCATTCCCCCCGTGCTCAACAATATCAGCCCAAGACCGAGTGCCATGCTGGCTAGTGATCAACTGAGGTTGATCATGCACAAAAGGGGGATCCACAAAATGATCTGCTGTGTTATCTGCCAGAGTATTATGCATAGCAATAGGCGGAGGTGAAACAACCTTCTTTTGATTATTGTCAAGATCACATTGGACATAAGGAACAGACATCGCCTGAGCGGTATTAACAGAAATCAAGACATCCCCATTAAAACCAGCAGTCTGTGTAGTTAAACCAGAGCTATTGGTCTTCTGGTGAAGTGATTTTTTGAAGCAGGAATGCTATCAAATACTCACTAACAAGGATATAAATTTACATATGTTAGTTTGTGTGCACACATAGGTGTGGGGGGGGGAGACGTGGGTAATGTGTGTATTGGTATGTCTATATATATATATCTATATTTGTGTGTGAGTAAATATATAAGTATATATGTGTGTGTTTGTGCGTGCGTGTATAGATATATATGTACATATGGCTATATGTGAATGTTTTTGTGTGTGTATGTGTGTATGTATGTATATTTATAAATGTGTACAAATATATATTTTTATATGTATATATATATGTATATGAATATAAAGATATATGTATGTATATGTATATGTATATAAAAATATATGTATATTTATATATATGTATGTATATATTAAATTTTATGCATATGTGTATATATTAATAAATTAGTTTATATATATGTTTATGTATACTGATAAATGAAAAAAATTATAAATATGAATTTAGATATGTATATATATATATATAAATAAACATATATGTATATACATTAGTGTATATATGTTATTATTATATTTGGATAGAAATCGGTGTCCAGATAAGTGGTATAGGCACCTCACTCTGATGCCCTACTGCCCGTGTTCGAATCCTGGTGACACTTATTCAATCCCTCATGTGATACCTATGTGGTGGGGTTGGCATGTTCAAGAGAGATGGAATTGATGGTGTTTAATGAGGCAGGGATCAGGGTGGCTTGATCTTTGGCGGACCATAGATGGAATACATAGAACGGTGGTGGAAGGCAAGCTGGGAGATGGGTGGTGCAGTGGTGGATGGAATTGTTTAAAGTGGTAGGGGTTTGGGGTGGCTCAAGTGGTAGTAGGCCATAAGCAAGGAGATAGGTGTACAAAAGGTGGAAGAATGATTGGTTTAATTTTAAAAATAATCCTAAATAAAAAATTATAAATACCAAAATAGAAATTAACTATGTTTTCATGAAACATAAGAAATTTGTAAGTCATTTATAGTATTTTATAAAAAAATATAGGTAAATGGTGTGTTGGAAAAATTAATGTATTTAATTAAATTTATAAAGGCATCTAATTTGGTGATGTTTATAAACATTAGTAATTTAAAGATGTTTATAAACACGGATAATTTATCGATATTTATATACATTAAAAAATTGAAATGTTAATAAATATGGATAAATTAGAAATTTTTATAAATGCAACTTATTTATAAACATGCCATTTCTCATCATTTTTACAAAACACTAGGAAACAGTTTATCCATGTTTATAAACAAGGATAAATAAAAAACCAAAATGAAGCTAAATTCGTTTTTTAGTGAGGTTGATTAAGGAGAATATGAAGAAGGTAAGTGGAGAAACATAGATTAGAAAATGGTCAAAGTTCCATCATTTCACACAATGTAGAATGTGGGAAAACACCTTCACTTCATTAGTGACACTCATGGTTGAAAATACTAGACCTATAGTGGTTCCATCCTAGAGAAATAAAGGTGGTTGGTTTTATTGATAATGATACTTACTATCAATTTGAGAATAAATAATTGAATCTATAAATTCAAAATACATTTTTTTGGAAAAATTATCTTCTCTTAAGGTATTGAAAGTGGTGTGGAGGTTTTCTAAGGGGGTAAGATTATCCTCAAATAAGAAAGTTCAAAATAATGATATTCAAACTTAAATTAAGATAAAAATTTAATATCACGTGATTGAATAAGTTTGTCGAAGTTATGAACATATGGATCACATAGTTGAAACCCTTTGAACTATGCTTCCAATATAGAAAGAACCACAAAATTATTTTGTAATTTATCACTAGTTGAATAAAGGAAAGAATGAATATTTAGTCATTGAAGTTACTTTAGAAGCATTAAAAAATGATATTTCATAGATTCTTGACATTGGTTTCTTATATTATATGAAATTTGATATTAATATCATTACCTGAAATCTAGTATATATCAATTGACTTATACCAATGGTATGAAAATCAAATTGGCATTGGGTTCTTCTGATTATACCAGTGTGATCCCCCTATACCTAGTTTACTTTTCACTTCCCTTATGGATAATATCTCCCTCTCCATTAGTTTCCCTCAGTATTTATCCATTCTTAATAATTTTATCGACGTTTTTTAGATGGAATTGTCCTGGTATGTTTCTTCCCTTCACTTATCTCTTATTTCATTCTTTTATTTATGAATTTTCATTCCCTACATTTCAATGGTAGTTAGGGAGAATCTCAATCCCAAAAATAATATCACATAAAATTTTTTTTAAGAAACCTAATGAAAAAATAGAAATTAAAATAAAAGAAGTGTAAATAAAACCATCATGCATATTTTTAACTTAGAAAAACCCTCCAATGAGGATGATTAAAATATTAGAGGGAATCTCTAAAAAATTCAATAATAATTTTAGAGAATAAAATTAAAGTAAATGTTTAAAACTCAATTTCAAATATTGTAGAATAACCTTTATAAAAACCAAACCTAACATGCTTCCTTCATTTCTCTAAAAATAATTTCGGTGAAAAATGTAACACTTATATGACAAAACATCACCCTTATGTGACAAAACATCACCCTTCTTGGAGATTAGATATGAACATGCATTTTTTCAACACCATTTCAATGACTGATTGGATTATTACCTATCATTTTAAATATGCCACATGTGCTACTAAAAACATGATATCTCCCTTATTCTTCTCGGTGGACTATATCTTGATCAACTTCAAATGTTTTCTACCACTATATTATTATACATTTAAAAAATTTTAATGACCCCAAAGATATGTTGTGAACACTACCCAAAAATATCTTGTTGTTTTACCCCTTTAAAACACATAAATAAGGTATTCAAACATATTTTATCAAAATTTAAAACAATTTATGTGACTGAATTACCATTAAAAAAATTTCTCTCATGTTTTTAAAAACTATCTCCAATTAAAAAATAAATTGTGATAAACTCTATCAATATGCCCTTTCACCCATCAAATAATGATAAATCATCCAAAAAACGTAGTTATATCGAATCCTGGTTAGTATCACACCATCCATCATCCTCTATGGAAAATATAGTGACTACATTTTGCATCACTAAAATAAAAATATACATCTACCCTAGTAAAATAAATATAAATGTTGAAATATTTTTTATATTTGTATCTACACTACCCTTATGAAAAAGACCAAAATCATTAACATCCCACTCCCCCAATGTAACACCTTATGTTACTATAGTCTGTTGTTTTCATAATATTTTATTTTATTTTGAGTAATCATGATATTTCATGGCTTTTAAGTAGAAAATTATAAAATTTAGAAAGATTTAAAGGGGTGACATGATTATCCAACATAGTTTGGTAATTCATGAAATAACCATGCATTCGGGTCTGTGTTAGGAATGTGTAATTTTTAATAGTTAGTGCACTAATAGGAAAATCATGAATGGTATTAGGGGATATGTGAAAGATATCAATGGGTGTCCAATTTTTTCCAAAAAATTTATCATAAGATTTGGTAAATTATTTGGGTTAAACATGTGAGATGTCTAGGAATTAATTTTTCTAATTCCAGGATTTACCTCACTAAAATCTAAACCCCTAATCCATTGTTCCCATCTTCCCCTCTCTGCCTATCACATAACCCCCCCCCCCAGCTGATCCCCTCTATGACGCACCACCCCTCCCCCAGTCTCCCTCCATTCATGGAAATTTCACCATGTTTCCTTCACAATTATTGGTCTAACCTTTGGTTTTTGGGCTCCTCTTCACTTATTTCTTCTTTTTCCCATTTTTTTCTTCTTTCCTTTTCACTATATGTCTCTCGGTAGAACCCTAGGGTTTTGTTTTGACTTTATTTTTTTATTACCTTGCTTGTAGAGTGTGTGATCCCTCCTATGAGTCTTTTTTAACCCATTATTGATGTTTTTGACCATCCTCTATTTAGTTATGTTTGGTTTTCCAAAGGTCTTAACTTCTAATTCTAAAATCATTGATTTCACGGGTGTTAAATTGGTTTTTTAATTTTATAATCATAATATTAAATATTTAAAAGAATTATTTGGAATAAAAATATTTATTTATTTTATTTTTATTCCATTAAAGATGGTTTTATTGATTCAAAATATATTAAAACCCTATTTTAATAAAACTTGTGCACTAACTTTTTGATGAATTACTTAAATATCTATTTACAAATTATAGTGAAGTTATAAAATATGTTTTGGACTTTGAAATTTTTTTCTCTAATATTTAAATTATCACTCCAACTGAACATGAAATTTAAAATTTGGGTAAATTATTTAAAGTTTTTCTTTAAATAAAATGCATGGATTAAAAATTTTTAGACCTTGTTTGGTTCATGGGTTATATTAAAAAAAATTGTAATTATTTGTAAGATTTTTTAAAAAGGTGGTTGATTTATTTAATGTATTTGAAGGGTGGTTTGAATGTGATTTTCTTTAAGAAATGGTTTATAAATAATTTTAAATTATTATTAAAATAACTGATCATCTAGGTGTAACTCTAGAAGAAATTTTTGGAACATTCAAGTGGTTTTTAAAGTATATAAGTATTTGAGAACCTATTTCTTCCCATTATACTTGATTCTATTTATGGGCGGTTTTATAATTAGTGTTATATGTATTGGGGTCTTTTTTATGTGATGGAGTTTGAGGTTATGGTGATTTATTATTAGGATTTTGATGTTTCCTTTGATAATTGGATATTTTCTCACCTAAACTTTTATATTAGTAATGGGAATGTTAATAAAATAAGTAGAGTACTGGATGAGTGAAAAATATAGTGTATCTTGTTTTTATATTGAGAAGTAATAGGTTTCTAAGTGTTCCTAGAAGGTTACCCATGGAATCTTTGATCTACATTGTTGATGGGATTTGTCCTTACTTGTTTGACAGGACTACCATGACAAAAATGTTATTATAGGTCTACATATGGTTCTTGTATATAGTTATAGATTGTATCACTTGATTTCCTATGTTAGTATACCATGATGATTATATGTTGATTGGTGGTTGATATAGTGGATTCCTTTATTTTTCAGGACTCTGTTCCCATTAATTTTATTTATTGTGGCACCCTCACCTTGTTTACTTTTACTTTTTGATTCTTGACATATGGTTTTTTTCTTAACATTTTCAATTCCTTGTATTTTGTTTTTCTCTCTTTAAAATGTTTTTTAAAGAGGTTTTAGAAACTGTTTGAATTAAAGGCATTCAAATTATGTTTTTTAAGAGGACTCTAAATAAGTATTTTGGTTTTATAAATGGATTTAGTTGATAGAAATGTATTTAAGTGATTATTATTATTTCAGGAAAATTAAAAGGTAAGTTTATAAAATTGAATCGAACTTGATATTGATTTTCAAAAATAATATTCAAACAACCTACTTTCTAATTATATTTCTAATTATCTTGAAAATGGTTTTTTAATTAAAATAGTGTCATGTGACAAGGCAGGTGGTGACCTGATGATCTTGTTTATGATCACACCTATATGATATTTCATTTTTCAAGACCTTGTTGATCTATTAACCACTCTTGGATCATTGATTGTGTTGGTGGTAGATAGTGGTATATGGTAACTTGGAGGCTAATTAGTTGTGTTTTATTTAGTTTTCCTTATCATAGCATCAAAGTAGGCATTTACTGCTTTCAGTTATGGTTATTGGTTGATATAAATTATATATGTCGAGACTATGTGATAATGGAAGGGGATTTTTCTCTAGAGGGATAAGGTTGTGAGTAGAGGGATTTAAATTACATTAAATTGATTAAATTGTACATATGTTTTCTTTTTTTCTGCTGGACTGATTTTGGCATGGATATCCTGATTACAAATGGATCATTTCATATTTTTTAGTGAAATCCCTATTGTGTTTTAACTCTTAATTTTGGGTGAAATAATTCACATTTATTATAGTTGATTTCATGGTGCTTACTGCCAACCCGATGGGGATCGTGAACTCCCTTCAGTGAGTGGAAATCTAAGTTGGGTGTCATTTTAAGTGGAAACCTATGTTGGTTCATTAAAAATTTTATCAAAGCCTAGGTTATATAGTAGGAGCCTATGTTTGTGAGTATCCGTCTTTTTATTTGGGATTTATCATGGTATTTTGGTCAAGGGTGTCCAAAACATGATAGGTATGTGTGGGGAGATTCTAGATATCTATTTACTACCCCAAGAATAATGTTTCCAAGGAAATTAGATTTTTATTTTGACTTCAATATTTCATTCGACTATCGATGTTGGTTGTTCTGTTCCTCAATGTCATGGTTTAGTTTTCTTTGGGATCCATTGGATTTTGTAGTGAAAAATGAAGATGATCTAGTGGCATGTGGTTGACTTTCATGGCCTCATAAATTAGAAAATAACCATGTATTAAATCTAGAAAATGTATCAGTAGTTGTTTCATTAATTTTTATGGACTATCAAACCATTTGGTTGAGCCAAACATCATTCTACACCTCATTAGATTTTTATATTTTTTCCCTTGATTGAAACTCGATGATGGGGGTGAAATCCTGAGATTCTTATGATATTTTGATGATATGGTTTGTATTTTTTTGTGATTTTAGTTATATGTGTTTTTTGGAACCTGTTTTGAGACATAAAAAGGGTATTTTGTAAAATTTGGGATTTTAAATTTTTTTTGGAATTTTTTAAAAGGGAATATTTTTTTCTTTATTAAAAATTTGATATTTTATTACAAATGGGAGTTTATTGTATGGATTTTAGGTCATTTTTTAATGTTGAAAATGGAAGATGGGTATTTACTTTAAAATTTGTATTTCAAATTTTTTAAAAATAGTGTTTAAAAGTAAAAAAGGATTTAATGAGATGAAAATGGTGCTACATGATTTTATGGGTTTGATATTTCATCTTTGACCCTAAATTATGTTGAGACCAAGTGGTTTTTATGTGTTGATATTTTTAGAAGAATCTGATTGAGAAGAAGGATGGATTTCTTATGTTTTGTCTTTTTTATGATACATAAATCACTTGACAAAGAAAAAACTTACTTACAACGTTTCTAGACAGAATTTTTGTGAAATAATTGAATAAGGTGAATGAGCTGAGTCCAATAGAGTGAGATGATCAGCTATAATATAGAAGTAAATTTTATCCATTTATTTTCATTTCTTTATCGAAATGTTATTTTTGATAAAATTAAATTAAGTGAGTCTTTTCTAGTCTTCAAAGATCCATGCATCAAGATTATGCAATGATATTCATGATCCATGTTAAATATTGTTAAAGGAAAAAGTTTGTGGAAATTGGTGGAACTATGGTTCCCAAAAATAGAGAACTATTATTAAAGTTGTGATATATGATAATATTCATGAATTCTACCAAATGTACTTGAAAAAAAAATGACATGTAAATTGGATAAGTTTTGATGAATGAGAAAAATATAATGTTCATTGGACAAAGGTTTCCGAATGATCAGATCATGATTTCCTAACCATGTGGTTGATCCATGAAAATTAATGAAGATCATCGGATAGGGAAATTTACTAGGAATATCCATATGAATGAAATTTTGAATAAGGATTGAAGCAAAAGTTTTTAAGTGGAGGTAATGGATAGTGGTATTTTATAAAGTCATCAGATAGAAGTATCTGAGAAAAGGCATCAAAAAGAAGTCTCAGAGAAATGTCATCGAACAAAGGATGTACAAAAGCTCTATTAGAGTTCATGAAATAGAGAAAAATGTAAAAACATATAGGAACCCATAATATAGAGTAGGATTATTTTGAAATACTTCTGAGATAAGATGAATTAGATTCATTTGAAAAATAAGTACTGGATGAAGAAGATAGTTATAAAGTTACACTAGACACAGCACCACTAGATGGAGATAATCCAATGATATTGTATCATATAAATCATTCAATACTTTAAAAAGTTTTTTAAAGGCATTAAATGTGATTATATTGAGTTATATTTTCAATAATTGTATGATTATAAAGGGAATATTGTGATTCTGGACATGATTTCCTGGTTTTTGAATAGTTTTTTTATTCCAAGGTTTAAGGAAATATTCTTACAAATGATTGATGAATATTATTTTTTGGTAAGTTAAGAGGCAATAAAATGTTAAATATTTGAGTGGGATATTCAATTTTATAGAGGAAACTTTTAATTTAATGTTTATGATACTCCCTTAATCTGTGGAAAAGTTATGCCTATATAAAGGTAAAGCAGGTGTGCTTTTCATGTGTTGTTCCTACTAGGTGAATTTCTAGAGAATTTAGGTATCTAATGGGGATCTTGGGAGATATTTTGTTGAATCTTTGAATATTGTATCACTAAAAACATTTTTATCATACCATGGGTACTAATCTATTAAAAATTCAAATAATAATCTGAAGAAGTTTCTAGATGCGAGATACTGGACAAAGTGGTGTCAGATAATCAGTTGTCATTGGATGAATAAAGTGTTAGAAAAAGTGATTGGACTAAGGGTACCAGATAAACTATTTTATGATGGATAATACATCAAATGTAAAGGTTTTAAAAGATGAGTTTTTAATGAATTTCTTGCTCATTGTGTTGAAAGAAAGTGAAGAGGAAGAAAAATAACATGCTGAAGGAGAGTATGAAGATATTTAACAGCACAATGAAAACCTACAAAATCCTATTGGTGAATAATCCAATTTTCATTAAAAATATTGTTATATCATATCATCTAAGTTAGGAGAACATTCATCATTGAAAAAAAATGTTATGTTTGTTATAGATTCTTCCTGACTATTATAAACCACTAAAAAGATTTTTTTTCTAGAGGTTTTTTTGTATTAGATTATTTCTAAACCATGACTAGAACTAAATTATCTTATTGAGTGGTGAAACTTATAAATACCTATGTTCCTATGGTCATGGTAATTTATTATTTTCTAGAAGATTCAATTCTCATTTATTGTAGAAAATTTTGTTTCTAAAGTATTAAAACTTTAAAATAAAAGATCAATGATTCACACCCTCTCCCACTCAATGATCACACAGATCCTGATTGGTCCTTTTAATTGGTATTATAGATAAGGTTCCTTCATTTACTTTTTGATTAAGATCAAAGAAATAGAAATTTATCATGGATTTATTGAACTCAATGAATAGTAATGGGATTCATATATTTTATGTAATTATTATAACATATACAAGGATGGAAGTTACTTTATAATTTATTCATTAGCTGTAATGTTCTTGAAGCTACTATTGATGGTTTCCCTAAACCCATTAAAGGTTCTCCTTTAACCGCTACTGATATGAAAAATTTGGATAATTATGGGAAATAAAAAATTGGTATACATTCATCCCACTTTGAAAGTTAATTTTTGATGGTTAAATGATTTGGAATAGTTAAAGTTGTATGGGACAAGTTGAATAACATTTATAAAGGACATAAAACTGAATAAATCAAAGTTAAATATCTATATATTGAAGTATGAATATCAGAAATTGGGCAATGATTAATCTATTGTGACTTGTTTTCAATGGTAAATGAAATTTAAACCACCATAATATGTTTTGATGAGATAGTGGAATATTAGGTTGTGTTTAAAAAATCATAAGAATTCTTTCAGATAAATGTGATTCTAAGGTATCATAATTAAAAGATAGAGATCCAAATACTCTTTCTATGGATGATCTTCATATCATTCTCATCACATGAAAATCATAAAATAAAATTTTTTCAAGAATAAATAAAATATTGATCAAAAAATAACTTTCAAAGATACAAAGAAAGGAAAGTATAAAAATGTTCCTAAGGAAGAAGTTAAAGACTCTAAAACTGATGAGGATGTTAGTAAAAAATTTTGAATTTGAGTATTTTTTATAGAAAGGTGAAATGATATATAAGGAAGTAAAAATAAAGGATACCATTGAAGTGATTTATATATAGTTCCATTGGAAAGAAAATTGAAAATTTTAAAATATTTAAAGAGGACTAAAATAGAAATGAAATAGATATAAAATCAAGAGAATATCTGAACAAAACAAGTTGACGAATCAAATCCTTATATAAAAGGAAAGAATAATAATTACTATAAATATTAAAGGGTTAAATTTTTTTCTAATTGTGATGAAAATTATAATAATGAAGTAGAATATGAAGATTCTAGCAATGATTCTACTGAAAAATTACTTATTTCAAAATTAAATGATTAGAAGTTTACGACTGATGAAAGAAGTAGTTATAAATAAGAAGAGGATAAGGAAACTAGGATGAAGTTTATTCCTAAAAGAGAATTGAAATAATGTCTCTCAAATACTATTAAACTCAAAAAAAACTATGAGGTTGAAGAAATGATATATAAGGGTCCAAATCCTAGAATCCATTTCCTTTGTATATTTTGGGTGTTGGAGGTCCCAAGAGGAGATTACAAGGGGTTTAAAAGTTACATGAAGATTTTTTGGGAGTTTTGTGTCATGGAGGTCTTTAATTAATCATAATATTGGACACTACAACATAGGGTAGTTCACTAGTGGTGTAGGGATTCAAGGTGGATCTACCAAATCAAGGGATAGATGTGACATGGTATTATGATTGTGGCTTAAACACCCTTAGATTAAATTGGTCCATTCAAACCATTTCATCACCTATGTGGTGTGGAGTGTTAATTGAAGCATATGGGAAAGCATCAAGGAATAATGGGGATAGTGCCATGAGATACAATGTTGCATTGTGGAGGATTATATTGTTATATTACCTCCCTTTTAGAGGATGGTTTGTACAGTGGAATGGGTTTCCTTGGGTCGTATTCTCCATCGTCCGTTTATAAGATCTGACTATAGACTATGCCACGGTTCTCAGGCATGTGTTTTGACTAGGGGATGTGGCACGGTCTCCCTCTATTGTGTCTTAGTTATCACTTTTTATATATGATGTAGTATGGTCCTGGGGTTTTCACCTTGGTCTTTGAAATTTTTTTCTACCTATAAATACCCCAACCCCCATTAAAACCACTTTCTCGCACTTCCTTATCTTAAACACTAGGTTATTATGTTTTTTTTGAAATATTTGAATACAATTTAATCATGTATTGATTCTATATTCATGTGTTTTATCTTCATCAATCCAAGGTACATTCTACCTCCATTTTATCATGTTTTCTTCTTAGAAAGATCTTATTTCTTCATGTTACCTATTTCCATGTCGTAGTGTTTTCTCTCCATCATTCTAATGGAATTTTTTTGGTTGTTTTATAGTGAGTTTGTGGTGTGATTTCCTTGGTGGCATGAAATTTAATATAGTAGAGGAGATCAAATATCCACGATAATGATTTATTCTCGTGCGAAGAACATTAATGATTTCGAGGTAGGTGATTCATTTATTTTCCTATTTTTTATATGAAAATTCACCATGGTTTATCCGTTGTTAAAAAATTAGAATTAACCTAAAAATTAACTAACCATATTGAAGAAATTATTTTTTTTATATTTTTAGTGATTTCATATTATTTCATTCCACCATGACAATAGTTTCCTCTTAACTTTCTAGATAGTATGTTTTATATAATATGGTCGTTAGAATGTTTGTTTTTTCTTGGTTTTTAATATTGTTTTAAATGGAAAACGGTGAATAATATAAATCCAAAATTAGTTGGTTGGATAATGAAATTAAAGAGGCATGTTTATAAATCATGTGAATTATATAATTTTATGGAAATAAAATTGATCCTAATTTAATGTTTAATTGAATATGTTATTCCATTTGATAATTGAATTAATTAAATAACTTTAATCTAAAAAGATTATTTATAGTAATAATAATTTAAGGAATTTTAAATGAAATTGGTTCTTCTCTTGGTTTTTTTAAAATTTAATTCATGCTAGAAATCATGTTTTATTAGTTTAATAGATTTTTGTAGCTAATGCCTTGGGTTTTCCATAGTTGGAACCTTTGATAATTTAATCATGTAATTCATGATGGAGTAAAAACTAGTTGTTTACTAAATATAAATGTTTTGGGATAAGAGAGCATGTTCTCCTATGAAGTCTAAGTTCCCTGTGTTATAACCAAGTGACCATGTTTTAATGTGAAGGATGAATGCATTGTTTTTAGGTTCGAGTTGACTTGGTGACTATGCTTGTTGTTTTCTTAAATTTATTATGTGCTCTGTATGTGATCACTACTATGTGATGAGATGTGATCCTAGGATGGTTGATGAGATATGGGTAGGGAGGCCTAAGTTCATGGACGTAGTTGATGCCTATGATGGAGAGTTATATGATGATATGCATGTGGGTGTTGGGGATGAAACCAAAAATGGAAAAATGGGTTGAAGCTGGATTCACCAATTTATGTAATGAAATATGGGATGATTTCTTGTAAATTACCTTTTTTAATGTCTGGTGACTTTTTCTCTTGTTCATTTTCATCCCTTTCCCCATTGTTTGAGAAAGCTAGATGCACATGGTTATTCATCTCATTTTTGGTAGCTTAGGATGTTTTCCTAGAGTATCAAGAATTATTGAATAGAAATCATGTTTAATAAATGTTTAACCTATGGGGATGGTGTTGCTGGAATAAAAATGAAATACTACTCTAAGGAAAGAGTGGACTTGGTTTGAATTATGTCTGGAGGGCATAGACTTCACAATGATGGTTAATGAAATGTGAATATGGAATAATTTTCATTAATGGATAATTAATTAATTAATGAAAAGTGAATTTTTCAATGAAAATAATGTGATTTAATAATGATCTTTAAAATTATTTTGTGCTTATAGGTTGTCTAGTCCCAAACATTGTAAGTCAGTTTTTTGAGTGAAGATGGATTTAGTTTAGCCTACTCATAGTTTATTCTTGTTGTTTGGTTGTTATAAATATTATAACTTGTATGTTTTTTGATTTCATACACTACCCCACCCATGTCGATTTGAGTGATTGAAACCCAATGGACTCTAGGAGGGAGTTTTCCCCAATATCTCAATGGTAGGACAGATAGATGACCACCCCCTCTGGACCTCCTCTCTTATCTTGGAAGTATTATGTAGTTGTATGCATGGTGGTCAGTTTTCCAATATATTTGTGAAGAGGGATGTGATAGATTATGGTCATTTTATACACATGTGTCCCAAGATATAGTATCAAAATGATTATTATAGGTATGAATTGTATAAGTTGTGTTGGCATAAGGTATCTTACTTGATGTATGGGTTGTGATGACTTGAGGTATAATACTTGATGTATGATAAATGTCATACATTCCATGGAGGATCCAATGAACTACTTGGTTACTATATTTGGAGATGTAGAAGGGATGATGTGATGATGTGATGCATGAGGTTCATGTTGTGGTACTTAACCTAGGTGTATTTAGGCTGGCTTCTTTTAGAGAGAGATGGCTCAAGAAGTATGGCATTAGGGAAGCTATAAAAAGAAATAGTTAAGTGGTAGTGGGTTACCCTTGTTTTATATTATATTATAAGATCCCCTTTATGTGATGCATGATAAAAAAATCATATTGAGGATATAAACTTATCATACCTATTTATGTGATGTGTTAGTTTAATTATTGTTCACTATGATTTATAATTATTTCATTATCTTATATATAATAGATTCTATGGAGGATCCTGCTGATTATACCTATTACACACACCCTATGTATATATAAAATATTTCTCAGGTCGATAAGAATAGGTTGGAGATTGGTCTGGATATTACTAGTTCATGGTTTGGTATGAGTTGTTTGGGATTTGTGGTCACTATTGAGTTTCCTTATTTTGGGTATTTTTTTTCTTTTTAGTTGTATCAATTTTTCATGAAATTAAATATATTCACTTGGGATTATTCTCTCTATTTATGAGAAGTATTTTATTGGTGTATATATATTATTTCTCTCTTTGACAATCTATCCTATATGGTAATGTATCTCATTTGTATTCATGATATAACCTTAGAGTTATTCGTTGTCCTAGGGACAACTGGAGGTGGGATCCGAGTTTTCAATATCCTCCTTTATTCATTTCCATCCCAAGAGGACTATTATTTGGGGTTAGGGGTTCATGAGAGAGTGGTATTAGTGGTCTAGGTTAAGGTATAGGATAGATTTTAGAGTTAGGTTCATGTGAGGACTGGATGGGTTGGTAGGGAAATGGTTTCATCAAATTTTATTAATTAATGTAAACATGGGAGACTAGATGAGATATGGGTATTTAGGGACCTTGGTGATCTAATTCTCAGACCTTTAAGTTTATCGAGCTTGCTAAAAAAATAACACTAATTGTAATGTAAATAATAGGAAAGGATAATACGTCATTCTTCTTGTACCAATGTTTTAAATTGGTATACCATGAGATATATTTAAAACATAAACAAGATAAAAAATTAATTAGTTAATTAATTTTAAGTATTCTATAATCTAGTTTTTGTATTATGTAACCATTTTTTATTTTTATAGTTATGGATCTAGGTCAAGATCATTGTCTATATTATGTCGAAGATGTTTGATAGGATGTTCCAGTAGATCATCATAGAGTAAAGGTTAATGACGATGACACATGGAGTAGGAAACTCTGAGAGTTCCAGTTCCATATTCTAAATGTATGAAAGATCCATTTTAGAATCAGTCATAGAGTAATTATTAGAAGAGGTTGAAATAGATTTTCGTTTGATCTATGCTCAGAAGGTGCACTGGACTTTCATGGCTATAATGATGTTGTGTGGAGTAGAGAGAAAGTGGCGGATATTTTCCCTCAAGAATCATGAGGACATGTTGATCTCTTGGGAGAAGTTTAGGGAATAGTTCCAAGAATATTTTATTTCTTTAACCAAAAAGGAGGCCAATATCTAGGAGTTTCTTACCCTTCAACATGGGAGTTCTAGAATGCGAGAGTTTGGGATCCATTTCATAACCCTTATTTGATATACTTTAGAACAGTTTCTAGATGAGGAGGATATGGTGAAGAATCTTGAGGAGGTTTTATGTCCAGTGGTCTTGTTTCAGGTCACCCTATTTATGCTCAAGATGTATCTCGAGGAGCTTGTGAGAATAGAGGTTATTGATAGGTCATTAGAAGTTTTAGATTTTCATGAAAGGGGAGTCTTCTAGATTCCTAATTAAGCTGGTTTATGGTATGATGTTCCTAGTTTCATGTAAAGAATATATTTTAATTAGATGGGGGTAGGTCCTAGCCCTCATAATCTCATTTCTTTGAGGGTTCCATATCTCACACTATTTCCAATAGATTAGACACGTGTTTTCCTTATAGGGGATGGGGTCATCAGTGGAAAGTTACAACAACCTTTATAATCAGTTATTTTTTTCTAGGTGTTCCACTTCAATTTCCTCAATTGAGGTAGCTTTTCTGAGGTATTGGCAGTAGGATTCCCTAGCTTAAGAGGATATGGGGAATGTAAAGGAAATCCCTAAGATGTTCCTCATCCTCAGAAAGTAGAGCATGTCTATGAAGGAGTCCATTATTAGTTTCAAATAGTTCATATAGTAGGTCATGGTAAGATTAATGCTATATAATTTCTAGTGTTAGGAGATCCATACACTATTTGAGGTAGACTTTAATTTTTTTTCAACTTGGGTACCTACCTAATTTGATTCAAGAGATAAACAATCCTTCATATCACCTACCCACATCAAATATTTGGGAATTTATGTAATGATACATCTAGTACCCCTGGCATTGACTATTCTAGATAGAGGTTGAGTTTATTTTTATAAATTATGTAGATATTGTTATCTAGTGATAGAGAAGTATTGATCTTTAGGAAAATTCCAATGATTATGGATATATCCATGCAACATCATCCTTGATGTGTATTAGATATATTCAATGTAGTCTATTAAATATTTCTTTAGAAGATAGGTTGTGTTCTATGATGATGATGGATATCTAGTAGTGTTCATTGGTGATTGATTCCCACAGATGGGTAAGAGGCATGTTCCATCATTATCTTCCTTGATGAATGGGTTGTTGTTGAGTTTGTTAGAAGTTCAGCTGAACGTGTTTCCTAGGGTCATGGAAGAGTATCCTAATGTTTTTAAGGAGGTGGTTTTAGTGTTACCCCCTCAATGAGAGATTGATTTTGGGATCAATATATAACCATGTGTTTCTACAATCTCAATTTCTCCTTATAGTATAGTTTCTTTTATGTTGTGAGAGCTGCAAGTACAGCTCAATGATTAGTTACATCATGGTTTTGTTCGACCAAGTGTGTCGCCTTTGGGTATACCCGTTTTGTTTTTGAAGAAGGATAACGGAATTTTGTCTCTATATAGACTATCATTTCATGAATTAGGTAATAGTGAAGAGCCTCTATCCTTTTAGGTGGATTTATGAATTATTTGATAATCTAAGAGGATAAAATCAGTTATCAAAGATCAATCTACTATAAGGATATTAATAGATGTGGGTGAAGGATGATGATATTTTGATAATATATTTTCAATGTCGTTATGGGAATTATTTGTTTTTTATGATGAAATTCAATGTGATGAATTCCTTATCCATGTTCATGGGTTTGATGAATGAAGTGTTCTAGGATATTTTAGATAATTTCATAGTTGTTTTTTTCAATGAAATTATTATGTACTCTATGTCTAATCTAGAGCATATGAAGAATATACATGTCACGTTTTGTGTTTCTCGTCATCATAAGTTGTTCCTAAAGTTGTTGAAGCATGAGTTTAGGGATCATGAAGTTTTTTTCTTTATTAATATCATGTCCTGAAAATTATTAGTTGTGGATCCTTTAAAGAGAGAGGTATTGTTTTCTTAGGAACCCCCAAGACTACTCTGTAGGTTTGTAATTTCATTGATTTAGTAGATATTATAGTAGGTTCAAAGCCAATTTCTCTATTTTTTTATCCTTTAATATAATTGACCAGGAAGGATCAGGTGTTCTTGTGGACTGATCAACTTTTGGTAGCTTTCGTGTACCTAAAGTAAAAGTTGGTATATGCTCTAATCCTTTGTTTTCCAGTAGGGTGAGTTTAGTTTTAGGTTTTTTTTACACTTCACATATTGGTTTTTTTGTACGATATAGCATAGATTGATTTTATCTTATATATCATGATAATAACTTCCCATGAGAATAACTATGACACCCAGAATATCATGTTTGTGGTAGTTTTGTTTTCTTTTAAGTTGTGGTGACATTACCTTATCAGTGAGCATTTTGTGGTTTTTACCGATCATATGTTATGGATGTATGTCTTATCCTATTGTGATTTGAACATAGAACATATAGTTGACATAATTCTTGTAGGATTTAAACATTAATAATTTTTAAACATTAGTCAAGGGAAACCTTATGGTTGATGCATTCAGTAGGAAGACATGTTGTGATTCCATGCATGAGTATGGGGATTCCGGGAAAGTTGTTGAAGATATCTAAGAAATAAATCTTCATATGGGATATTTTGGAGGTAGTGTTTTCCTTTTTTTAGATGAAATTGTAGTCATCTTTGGTTTAGAATGTGGAGGAGTCCCAATTAGGGTATTCTGAAGTGGAAGTTTGGAGAGACTGAGTTATCCCTAGTGATGCCCCTGATGTTTGGTCTGATGATAAATAATATTGGTTTTTGTTCTAGGAGAGGATTTTCAACCCTTTGTAATTACATGATATGGCTCTACATGAGTTCCATATATCTCCTTTGGTAGTACATCCTAGCATGAGAAATACATGTTGATCTATGAGTGGGTAGTTTTCGTGGCTTGGGTTGAAACATATAATTCCATATTTTGTGTCTTGATGTTTAGTTTTCCAAAAAGTGGAGTTTGAGCACTGTGTTCTTGGTGGGTTTCCCCATCTGTTAGATATTCCTCAGTGTAAGTCAGGTGACATCTTGATGGAATTATTTAATATTTTACCTTAATATTAGGGAATATTTAATTCTATATTCATGATATTAGATCGTTGGGAAAAATTAGGCCACATTATAGTGATCAAGGAGTCGATCTCATTAGAATTTTTATTGATACAATTTCTATAGGAGGTGGTGAGACTCCCTGAAGTCCCAAGGAGGTAGGTGTTGTTGTGTTTCCTTTTTTTAAAGTTTCCTCATCTCCTATGGAATTTGTTTGGAGAATCAAACAGCAATTTATTTGTCGAGCGAGGGCTAATTTTAAGTAGTGATTGATCCCGGCTTTCCAATGAATCTTTCGGATCAAAAATCCGAGTCCTGGGGTGCACAGGGTGCCCTTGAGAAAGTTTTCCGGCCAAGAATGGTGTTTTCCGATGGTTTCAGGGAGTTCTGGAGGGTGACGACGACGGCGCGGCCCTTCCCAAGCGTCGACGCTGGCTCCCTCCGGCGGAGGCGCGGTCGACGGCGTGCGGGTGAGCGGTTGCGGGAGGCGGTCGGGTGAGTGGTGGCTGTCGGCATGAGTGGGGAGCAGCCAGGCAGCGCGGCGGGTCTTCAGCAGAGGCGACCGGGGCTCGCGGATGGCGAGGGCGAGCGGTCGTCGGCTAGGTGGATTGGGGGTCATGGCGCACGACCCCGCTCGGGAGACAGAGACCCGCCGAACGCGGGTCTCCGCATGGAACAGCGACCGGCCTCGTGGTTGGTCGGTTTGGAGGACCGCGGTCCGCGCGGGTGAACTGTGGGCCACAGCGGCTCAGTAGGCTGAGCTGTGGGCCGGTCGGCTTGGCCCGGTCCAGGGGGTGTGTACCAGCCGGACTGGTATGGTCCACCCCCACTTGCGTCTGTTGACGCTTAATCTAGCGTAACTCCTAAACCGGGTGTTGGATTCACGTTCCATCTGCGGAGACGCGATCCTTGGATCGAGGAGGACTTTTTGAGATGGCCTTAGGAATTTTTAATTCCCGAGACAAGGGGCTCGGTGCCATGTCGCGTACGATAAGTGGTTTAGTGTTTTTCGAGGTTCTTCTTTTGGGCGGTGCGGACACACCTGATGTCTGATTTGGGCACCGTTAGAGGCGTTGAGACCCTAGCGCCGAGACGAAGTTTTCCAAGAGGTTTTCAGGAATTGAAACCAGAGATGAGACATGGGCTTTATGGCCCATCTTTTAAGCCGTGATCCATGTTTCACAACTTTTTCTTCGAACGTCCGTTTGGAGTAATCTGTTTGTTGCGCTTTGGAACTAGGATGCAGGTCCCATGAAGGACCACTCGTGTGCGGTATGGTGAAGTGCATATTTTTCTCTGGATATCCATTCCATTCAAGTAGGCAGTCAATTTGACGTGCTTTTCCTAGGGGATCGCAATGGTGTGATGCACCTGACTGTTTTTAGGACCGAGGATCGGGACCACGGGACGTCGTTCGGGCGTAAAGAATTTTCAAACGAATTTTCCATTGGATATCATTTGAAGGTGAGTAAATAGTCTATCTCGCATGTTTTTCCATGAGGATTACAATGGTACGATCCATTTTTATGTGAGGAGACTCATTCGAGATCTCATTAAATGTGAAAGCATGAAAGGTGCTCTAGTGGTAGTTTTTTCTGTAGTGTTTGTAGGGAACCCTTGGCATGTAATTGTATTCACTCTCATGTGAGTGGAGTAGATGTTTAGAGATATATGGTTGGCCATGCTAGGTTCTTAGAGGAAGTAGGTTGGTGAAACTGAATTTTCATCCTTCGTGTTGACGTTGGGTGTCGTGTGCACGATAGCCCTTGGGCTGGAAATGTGGCATACTTTGGGAGTATATGGGAATTCCTAGAGGTACATGTTGTGGTTTGTACCCAGGGAAGTTTGTGCACTTGGTTCAGATATGACATAGGTCCACACGTCGTGCGGGCCCCTTGTATGTGTCGTGTTCTACTTAATGTACCTTTGACCTCTCATGAAACAAATGGTCCTTCTATTAACGATGGTTTAGACCAGCATGGTTATTGTGGATTCTAGTGTGACCAATACTTTACGCGGGCACTGATACTCTACTCAAGAGGTTTCTTCTATTAGTGATGGCTAGAGCATTTTAGAGTTTACCCTCCAGTAGAGACTGGGTAGTGGGTTGCTCATTGACTTCTTCGGGTTTACCCTCCAGCAGGGCTGGGTAGTGGATCACCTATCGACTTCTTCCAGTTCTACCCTCTAGCAGAGACTGGGCAGTGGGTCGCATGTCGATTTCTTCCAGGTATACCCTCCATTAAAGACTGGGTAGTGGGTTTCCTATCGATGTCTTAGGGTCTACCCTCGAGTAGAGACTGGGCAGTGGGTCACCCGACGACCTCTTAGGGTCTACCCTCTAGCAGAGATTTTGAAGTGGGTCACCTGACGACCCCTTAGGGTCTACCCTCCAGTAGAGACTGGGTAGTGGGTCACCTGACGACCTCTTAGGGTCTACCCTCTAGAATAGACTGGGCAGTAGGTCACCCTACGACCTCTTAGCATCTACCCTCCAGCAGAGACTGGGCAGTGGGTCACCCGATGACCTCTGAAGGTCTACCCTCCGGCAGATACTGGGTAGTGGGTCACCCGATGACTTCTTTTAGACTCAGTCCTTTCTTATAGGCTAGTTTGTGGCTTTTCTCCATGACTACCAGAGCGAGACCCTTCAATTGTACGGGTCAGTGATGTGGCAGCATTGGCTTTGAGCAGACCTCTTGACTGTGTGAAAATGACGAGGTATGGTTTGACTTTACCAGAACTCTCAAGTACGAGGGGTGATTTCCCCACCGAGACGCATCCTTGTGATGCGACCTAAAACCATGCGGGTGAGTTAGTTCCGGCCAAAGCAGATAGTGTCAATGTGCGGTGATTTGAGCCCCTTAACTTTCAGTTCGGAATAGGCATACAGATAATGGGCATCGATGGTGTTTACTTATGGGACCGTTGGCTACTCACTTTCTTGGGCTGAGCTACGGGATGAAGATCCCCTTAAGATCATGTTCTGGTTTCTTGACAGAGCATATATATATGTATACCTTGTTCTAGTGCCCACTTTTTAGGTTTTGGATACTCTTCTTCCAGGAGAGGCGAAGATGCATGGGGTATGCCACATACTTTTCATGTCTAGCTTCTTGTTGTTGGATGAGTCTACTCTCCTTCTATAGGTAGCGAAGACTCAATTATAAGTTCATCTTCTCACCACTTCTAGCTCATTCTGTTTGGATGAGTCTACTTCCTTCCTCTTGTTGGGTTGATTTGTACTCTTTACTACACTCTCGGTTATACTCCTTTACATTTCTATGTTTGATCTATTATTAACCTCTTCAGTACCTCCTTTGTTTCTCCCTCGAGCCTTCAGGGCATCCTACTAAGTATTTTTATACTCACCCTTGCTTGTGCTATGCTTGCACTTGGTGTGCCCTTGCAGACGATGGACAGGTTGGTCATGACTTCAGTGGAGCTTAGGAGTTTGGGAGCTTTGACCTTGTGTGGTGGTCGTAGTCAGGTTCTAGGTGTGGGACCCTCCAATCTGTTTGCTTTTGTTTACCTATTGCCGGGTTGTGGCACTTTTCTGATTGGGTGCGTGTTTTTTCCTTTTTCTTTTCAGTTTACCTTCATCTTTTACTTTGTACTGTTCCAAGGTCAATACACTTTGTGGTTTATTTATAGCAGTTGGTAGTTTAATTTTCATTTTACTCTGCACTTCTGCATTGAGTGGGATACGTGTGTGTGTACCGGTACTTATGCAGAGGCCTCCCCGAGTTGTTGTGCCTTCGGCACCGGTCGCCTGCCCCTGGCCTATGGAGGCGGGATTGGGGTAGTTGCGGCTTGAGCCCGGGTAGGGTCGGGTCGTAACAAAGTGGTATCAAAGGTGGTTCGTTCCTTGGGATGTTGTTTGGACATCCCTAAAAAGGAATTGGTTGGGATCTAGGGAAACCGTTTCAATGTGTCTCGAGACAGGCTCTCACGCGAGGGAGTCCAGTGATGGTGTGGCGGCCGACATATCCATTCACTAGGACCCTGATAACCCGCTTGTCGACTCGGAATGATAAGACACTCTTTGTAGGGAAATTGGTTTGTGCATCACATAGGATTGAGTCTCTGACTGTCCTTCTTGAGTTAGCTCTTCATTGTTGTTACGGTTGTATACATATATGCTCATCTGATCATGGCACTCCTAGATAATATTCAAGATGTCTCCGTGAAGACATCCAGCCAGGATACCAGCTTTGGTTCGTGACGATGACCATGTGAGCTACGAGGCCTTAGTCCAGGACCCATCATGTGAGTCCCTTTCTTTGGGTGGGCCGATAGCAGCACCCCCACCCGGTGAGTAGTAGACAGCTTTAGAAGAGCAGAATGAGCTTGAGCGCAGGTTGAGAACACTCTGTGGGTTCCAGTGACAGAGACCAATAAGGTTTAGTGGTGAGCCAGACCCTCAGGAAGGAGAGGTTTGGCTAGAGAAAGTGGTTTGCCTCTTCAGGAATGTGAAGACTCCAATAGATCTTATGGTTTTTTTGGCCACCAGCCTTTTCCACGGAGCATCTGGGCGTTGGTGAAGTCTTCTGACTCAGTTTCTCGATGAGTCGTCGCTTTCGTGGGGAGACTTTCAGCTGTTGTTTCGTGAGGTGTTTTACCCCTCCTGCTTATGCTCCGTTCGTATCCAGGAGCTCCTGCAGTTTTAGCAGGGAGGGATGACGGTGGCTTTGTACGTGACTAGGTTCGTGGAAATTGCACGTTTTTACCTGGACTTGGTCCATGACAGAAACTTCCAAGCACTGAAGTTCAAGCGTGGTATCCACAGAGAGATTCGTGCTATCATAGTAACCTTGGGAATTTCCACTAATGTCGAGGTTCTAGAGGAGGAGCTAGTGACAGAGAGCTTCCTGTCACGCTCTACAGTTGGCAGTGGCAGCAGGCTCGACAGAGCCGAGATGTTTTCCGCAGCTAGTGGGCTTTGGGTGACAGAACCTCGACGCAGGTGGCTTTACAATAATCAGACTCAGGGGAGTGGTCGTACACCAAAGTGGAACCGGAGGGCACCAGTGTAGCCCAGAGACAGTCAGTGTTATGCTTTCGATGGTCGAGGTCACCTGGCGTGTGACTGCCTAACCAGGAATGCTGAGAATATCGGGCAGGAAACAGGTGCACCACCATGACAGAGTCAGCGTCGTGATTAGATTAGCACCCATAGAGGTGGTGCTATCATAGGAGTGGGGGAAACTGGTAGTGGGGGACGACTTTATGAGGTCTTCCCATCACCACCAGGTAGTCCACGTCATGCTCTGGAAGCTGACAGTTGGGACCATGGACAACCGCGAACTTTGGATGTCTACGATCCTGTAGAGCATGAGGTGATAATAGGTATGCTCTACATCTCTTCTACTTTTTGCAGTAGAATTGTTAGAATCTGTATGTGAAAGAATTTTCTCCCTGCTCCTTGTTTGAGGTGTTACCAGGGTGACGCAGGGTGTTGGTGTAACCCTATGTTGGTATGGTAAAAGGTGTGGGACCTTTTTCTTTAGTCGATGGTATCGAATCCTTTGCTCTTCGAGCATGTAAGAGAGTTTGGGTCGTCGGACATCAATCGTGAAACCTTGTGTGACCAGATATCCTTGAGTATTTAACCATATGGATATTCTGAAGGAGGGAATCACAGGGCTTTGTCCCAGGTCCAAACGGTGATTCCAGTTGCGGCGTGTGACGTAGGATTTCGGTTGGGGAGTTGAGTTACCCCCAAGGGCCTTCGGGCCGTTTGAGATTGTGCGAAGGGATGGTGAGGTTCCTAACGCTTTGCCCTAACCACAAGGTCCGGAGTGAGTGCATGATTTCTCTTGTGTGGCTCACCTAAGAATAAGTGTGTTTGCTCCTATTCACGTCATTTGCAAGGGCAGACCTCGCGTGAATAGATCAAACCCTTTGGTCTATGTGCGATGATGCGGGACTGTGCAAGAGTTCTTCTGGGTATAGAATAGCCAGGTGTGGGCTTTGTACCCTGATTTGTTCACTGGTTTTGCTTTTTGGGGATGAAAATCTTAAAGGAAAAAATGATGTAAGAACCTAGTTTTTTCATAAAAGACTTTGGAATATTCTTTATGTTATTCTAGAGTAGCACCTTCAGACAACGTGCGATTCTGAGCCCCGGTGTGGTCAGAATTAAATTTTCAGTGCGTTCACACTGGGCACGACAAGTAAATGGGATAACTCCTAAACGGTAATTCGGATCCAAAATTTGAGAGTATGGATGGTTTCTAAATGGGGTGTTTACCCTAGGAACGATATAAATCATGTCGGCGCGGGATGTTGGGACCCCCCGCTCGTTACTAGAACGGTAAACAGATAAATAAAATAATTTATTTATTTGTTTAATGGTTAAACTAATGTATCTCTTAAATGGTTGCTCGGATGGGAAACTTGAGGGCACTGTTGAGTCTGGAGCGTGATGTTTACCCTAGGAGGGGTGTAATTTTCGCGGGCGTGGGCCTCCTGTGAAAAATGCCACCAGGGGAATTTTCATAATTTAGTGGCCTCGGACGTTAACTTTTATAACTTTCAAACGGAGCCTCGTATTGAAATTCTGAGACCTCCTTTGTGCTCGGGAGGTTGTTTTTACCCTAGACGTGACCTAAGTTTGACTGTGTCGGGGGTTTCGGACACGGGTTTAATTTTTAAGTTAAGTTTTTATTTTGTTTTAAATGGATTTTCTTTTATTTAAACACCCTTTATCCCCTTCCCCACCCCCTCTGAATCCCCATGGAGAAACCCCCTCACTCTCAACCTCCTCTCCTCTTCCACCTCCTCCTCCTCCCTCCCAATCAAGGTGGAAGCTGCAACGGTGAGGGTGGATTAGCGACGAAGCTTCGGGCTACACCCAGCGAGGTAGGTGTTGTTGCATTTCCTTTTTTTAAAGATTCTGCATCTCATTTAGAATTTGTTTGGAGCATCGAACTTCTATTTATTTGTCGAGCGAGGGATAATTTTGAGTAAATATCAATATCTAATTTCCAACGAATCTTTCGGATCAAAAATCTGATTCCCGGGGTGTCAGGGTGGCCCCGGGAAGTTCTTCGGCCAAAAATGGTGTTTTCCGGTGATTTTGGGGCGGTCCGGCGGGTGACGACGGCGGCGCGGGCTCCCTCTGGTGGAGGCGCGGTCGACAGCGTGCGGGTGAGCGGCTACGAGAGGCGTCCGGGCGAGCGGTGGTAGTCGGCATGAGCGGGGAATGGCCAGGCGGCGCGGTGGGTCTTTAGCGGAGGTAGCCGAGGCTCGTGGACGGTGAGGGCGAGCGGTCGTCGGCTAGGTGGATCGGGGGTCGCGGCGCGTGACCCCGCTCGGGAGACAGAGACCCGCCGAACGTGGGTCTCCAGGTAGAACAGCGATCGGCCTCGTGGCCGGTCGGTTTGGAGGAACGTTGTCCGCGCAGGCCGTGGCAGCTCAGCCGGTTGAGCCGCGGATCGGCCGGCTTGGGCCGGTCCAGGGGGTGCGGACCGGCCAGACCGGTCCAGTCCACCCCCACTTGCGTCCGATGATGCTTAAGTTCGCGTAACTCCTAAACCATGTGTCGGATTCACGTGTCATCTGTGGCGACGCGATCCTTGGATAGAGACGGACTTTTGAGTTGGTCTTGGGAATTTTTAATTCTTGGGATGAGGGGATCGGTGCCATGACATGTACAATAAGTGGTTTAGTGTTTTTCGAGGTTCTTGTTTTGGGTGGCGCGGTCACATCCGATGTCCGATTTGGGCATCGTCAAAGGCGTCCATACCCTAGAGTCAAGATGAAGATTTACAAGGGGTTTTCAGGCATTGAAACCAGAGTTGAGACGTGGGCCCCACATCCTGTCTTTTAAGCTACGAGTCGCGTTTCACAGCTTTTTCTTCATACGTTCATTTTGGGCATGCGAGAAGTCGATTCTGGGTGTTTTTTAGAGGGAATTGCAATGGCGCAATCCGCCCTCTTTAATTCTTCACAGTGGTGCGGGCCCCACGAGGGTCGTTTTGGGAGTTGGCGGTGATTTCCAAGTTCTCTTAGTAGTATCACTAGCCTCACTCTCTTCTCTTAGTAGTATTACGTGTTAGTTTACACAGTGGTTAGTTTCTCCATATATGTGTGTATAGGGTTGAGATTGCTTGTGGTTGTTTCACATGAACATATCTCTTGATATAGTATTCAAAAGACTATTATTGGTATGTTGTGTATAGGTTATGATGGTTTGAGGTTAGTTTTTCTGTATATGGGATATGATGACTTGAGGTATAATACCTGAAATATGATACACATCATATGAGCTATTGTGGCTCTTGGGAACTACTTGGTTACAATAGTTATAGATGATGATGAGATTATGTGATTAAGTGATGCATGAGGTGCATTTTTTATACTTACCCTAGGTGTCTTTTGGATAGCTTCTTTTAGAGAGAGATATATCAGGATATGAAACATTTGGGAAGAGTAGAAAAAAAAAGTAGGGAAATGGTAGTGGGGTAACCTTGTTTGATAGTATATTATAATATCCCTTATATGTGATACTTGGTGAGAGATATTCCTAGTGAGTCTAGGAACTTAGCATACATGTTTAGGGGATGATTTGGTTTTAACTATTGTTCACCTAGCTTTAGAATGGTTTCTTTCTTTTTTATATGAGAGTCTTCATAGTGGATCCTACTAAGGGTACCTATTATTCCCATACTATGTATATATAAACTATTTTTCAAGTTAATAGGAAATTATTCATGATATTCCAAATACAAAAAGAAGAATATATTGGTGTTTCTAGATATGATATAAAGGGAATATTATAAAATTTGTACATAAGAAAGATTATATACATTAAACCCACCACATAGATCTTATTCATTATGAAACATATGGTCCTACGAGAAAAAAATTTAAAATTGGAGATAAGTACCTTATTTCCTTTATTGATTACTTTACTCATGTTTAATGAATTATGTTTTTCAAATGTATATTAGAGGCTCTCAAAATGTTTAATAGTTTCAAGAGAAGTGCAGGAAAAGAATGTGGATATTCCATGAATAAAATTAAAATAGATAATGGTGTGAATATTTTAATGGGAAGTTTAATGACTATCTTGAAAATAATGGCACTAATCATGGACATAGTTCCCCAAATACACCATGGAAAAATGGTTCTACTGAAATAAAGAACAAAATTTTGGTTGAGATGGCTTGAACAATATTGATTGAACATGTTACATTTTTATTCTTTTGGATTCAATCTATTGGAGTATCATTTTTCATTTAGAATCATTTTTTATATAGGAAAAACTCTCATATTACTCCATATGAGAATACTACAAATAAACCTTGTATTTTAAATACTTAAGGTTATTTTCCAGTCCTTTTATTTTTAAATTCAAAAGAGATAATCATATGAAGTTTGATCTAAGATATTTTTAAGGTATCTTCCTTGGATACACACCTAATGTTAAAGGTTATAAGAGATATAACAAGAAAATTGGAATGATTTTTGATTTTTTAAATGTAAAAGTACTGTAAAATTTTGATATAATTTTTTAACAGCCATCTACAGCCATAGTAGAAAGTGGAGATAATTTTTTTTACTATTAAACATCATAAATAAGTTTTTGATCGAATTTTCTATGTAAAACTAAATAGGATGAAGATGTTGACTAATCCATATAAATTGGTGGTGGATAAATATTTCCATTACATCCAATTCTGAGAAAGAATTTTTATATTTAAAATATCATCAGAGATCAAGGGAAATATGTTTAAACTAGAAAAACATATAAGATAGTTTTACATACCAAATTGTACACACAAGATGATCCAATAGATGTGGCAGATGCTTTAGAGCATAAAGATTTAATTGATTCTTGGAATGATGAATTTAATTAGATTAAAGGAATGAAACATTGAGTCTTTACATAGAAGGTATGACCTTAGAATCCTAAAATTATATTCTTTATATATACACACATATAGTCATAATATTTGAAATAGGTTTTCATTGTGTAAAAAACTTGTTAGAATATATAAATACTAAGAATTGTAAAAATTTATGGTATTATAGCACATATTTTTTTTTAAAATAACTCTCATTTCATAAAATATTCTTACTTTTGAAATGGATTAATCAAGAGAAATAATAATGAATCTTCTATAATAGAGATCATCATCTCCAACCCCTCATTTCATCAAAGGTCGTCAAGGTCATCACATGTCATTAGAGGTAACCATAAAGAAAAAATACTTATAAATAATTTGTAAACTTTCAATTCTACATCTCATATTGTATATTATGAGTTTTTATACATAGAACTTGGTAAACTTTATATGATATTTTTTTAGAGAATATTCCCAAATTAATATAAGAAGATCAATATTAAATCTCCATTTGTTTAACCATTTTTAACAATATTTTTTTCTTTTATTACACCATTATATTATGATATTTTTAAATGAGTGATTTATGAAACATTACCACTCACCCTTAAATAGATTTTGAACTCTTCACTTAGGTATTCACTTGTTCCGTTTTGTTAAAACAATTCAATAACATTGCCGAGATTATTTTTTATTATTATTATTGGATATTTCTAAAAACAATAAGAGATTCAATATTTGTGTTTCATTACAAATGCATATCCATACCACCTAAAATCATCTGTTAAGGTAATAAAGTACCATAAACCATCACATTATTTTTTGATTGTTATTACACACATATATATAAATATATATATGTTTGGGGGAAAATAACTCACTATATCCATATTAATTTTCTAAAATAAATTTCAATTGTTTTTTAAAATTAAAAAGATTCAAACATATCAAATTATTAATAGTAAAATAATTATGAAAATGTATATTTATGGGGGAATTTGATGTGTTTTTAATTTTTATTTTTGAGGTGGTAATGATAAAAGTGAAATTTAATTGTTTACTCTGACCGTCTTATTTCATACAATGTAGTCAAGTTTTAATGTTTAGTATATATAAAACTTTAAAGTCATGTATAAACCCAAGAAACATTTCCTTTATAAATTGAAACTTTTTTATTAATCCATAAAAACCCATTCTTATACCAGAAAAGAAACACATTTCAAAATCCACAAGGTATGAAAATTGTACCAATTTTATAATCCCATAATCAATCCACTAGGAAAAGTTAAATGGTAGGTTCTTATGATTAAAAAAACTCTTTCTCCATTTCTCAAATAAAGATGATCTTTTATTTTAACCACTTACATTTTTCTTCTCAAATAGTACACATCCAAAAAATGTATGACACACATCCGACAACCAACATCCATAAAAATATAATCAAATGACTAATATCCAAAACATATATACCTTAATACCCATGTTTTTGGTATCTTGATAATTCATTCGATCAGATTTGAATGCGTTTATGTTTTCATATTAATTTAGAATTCATAAAACATGGAGTACAATTTAGGACATCGTATTTCAATAGAAAAAACTAGTAATAATAGGAAAATGCTAATGATAGATTTTTAAAATTCATAGAAAGGAAAATAATTCATATATTATTATGGGAAAAAATCGATGTCATGAAAAACTAGAAATTGTGAAAGAGGGAGAACCAAAAATTATAAAAAATTGGTCAAACATTGATTAGAAGAGCAACCAAATATCATCCAAGCAAGGGGCCAAATATTGATCATAAGGGAGGAGGAAAGAAGAAGAACCAAAAATCATAGGAAGAATGCCAAAAAAATATTATAGATAAGAAGAACCCAACAAGAAGAACAAAAAAATCATGAAAAGGGTTGAATGATCGATTAAAAACAAGGAATAACATTCCTTTGATTTATGGTTTGATTCGGTTGAAAGAATCATAAGATATGACTACAAAATTCAACTTTAGCGAGAGCTTAAATAGCATGAGAAAGACGATCTTGGTTATTGTTTTTCTAAAATAGGGGAAGTAGTTTTATAAACGCTTCATATTGCGCAAATAAATACTAGTGCAAAATAAAAATTGAAAAATTAAAATTGTAATTGTAATTAATTAATTATTATATAAAAATGAATATTGAAAATTACTTTATAATAAAAAATAATAAATTTTAAAAATAAATATATTAAAAATAAATTAACAATATTTTTTATATTAAATGTATTAATAAATGTGATAATATTATGATAAATGTATTAATATTATGATAAATGGATTAATTATGTTAATTATGTAAGTCACAAAAATATTAAAAAGTAATAAATTACATATATATATATTATATATTTTTTAAAAAATATAAATGAATAAATACTAAAAAATAAATTTAAATTAAAAAAAATTAAATAAATTCCTAATTAAAAATAAATAGATAATAACTAAATAAATATTGAAATAAAAAAATATTAAAATAAAAATGAATAAATATTAATTATTTAAATTAGAAACATATTAAATATATTAAATGTTAATAAATAAAAATGATTAAATAAATATTATAAATGAATAAATTACAAAAAATATTAAATTAATAAATATTAAAACTTGAATAAATTAAAGATATATTATAAGTGAATAAGTATCAAAATGAATTGATAGTGGTAAATTAATAAATACTAAAAATGAATAAAATTTAATAATTATACATTAATAAATTGCAGAAAAATATTAAAAACGAATTCATGATTTTAATTATATAAATTAATGAATTATTGAAATTTAATAATTATTAAAATAATAAAATTTATTAAAATTTAAATTTAAAAACAAGAGATTTATAATGAAGTACCAATTATTAATAAATAAAAAATAATTGTATAAATATTTAAATACAAATATTTTAAAGTGAAAATGAATATATATTAATTATATATATTATATACATATTAAAAGTGTTGAATATTAATATTTAAAAATGTATAAATTACTTTTAAAATTGATTATATTATAAAAAAATTAAATGAATAAATTTCAGAAATATTAAAAATGAAAAAATGTTAAAAAATAAGTAATATAAAATGAATAAATAGATATATTAATTATATACATGCACATTCACACATACAAATGCATAGACATACATGTACATGTACATACACATATTCGTACACATACATACACACACACACACACACACACACACAGACACACACACACACACACACACATACACATACATAAATATACATGAATATACACATACATACATACACATACATATACAATCATACACATACTACATAAATATATGCACACTATACAAACATACACATACATACACATATACGTATATACTCGTACATACACATACATACACATATATATACACATATACATACACATACATATACACATACATCCACATACATCCACATACATCCACATATATACACATACACATACAAATATACATACACATACATATTCCCATACATATGCACATACATACACACATATATATATATACATACACGTACACATAAGCATTCAAATACACATATATCTATATATATACACATAAGCATACATACACGTAACACATTTATACACATACAACAAATACAAATTCATACATAAATGCACATACATTCATACACATACATCCACATACATACACATGTATACACATACATACACATATATGTGTATATTATAAATTATTTAATATGAATACAAATATATAATTACAAATATGAATCGTATTTATATATATATATACATTTATATATTTATATAATTGTTTAAATAAAATATTAAAATAATATAGTCATATATACATTTTTTAAATTAATGTATCTAAATATATTATTAAACATTTTTATTGTTTAATATAAAATTGATATTGTTTATATATAAAATTGTGAAAATAACATTTATAATAATATTTTTACGATAATATATTTATATAACTCGTATTAATATATTATATTTACATATATATATATATATACTTATTTTTATATAATTTATATTTAAAAATATATAAATATGTATATATAAATTAAATTTTCATAGTTCCCTTTATCAGTTCTTTTTAGCACTATTAAATGGGGTCTTTGATCAGTGCTAAGAAAGAACTAATAAAAGCCCCCCCCCCCATCAGTGATTTTTTTAGCATCGATTAAGGTTATCACTTAATGAACATGAATATCTAATAGTGTGGGTTTGGGTTTGGAAATGATTCCCATGGGATAATGGTAGATATCTTCCAACACTACTGGAAACATGATCTTTCCCAACACTTCTATACCAACGGTTTGTAAAAACCATTGGTATAGCTACTCTTTCCCAACGGTTCATCAAAACCGTTGGGAAAGGGCCTAAAAACACACCCTTTCCCAACGGTTTTGGTGAACCATTGGGAAAGAGTGACCTTTCCCAACGGTTCAAAATAACCGTTCGGAAAGGGTGTGTTTTTGAGGCCCTTTCCCAACGGTTTTGGTGAACCGTTGGGAAAGGGTGTGTTTTTAGGCCCTTTCCCAACGGTTTTGATGAACCGTTGGGAAAGGTTACTCTTTCCCAACGGTTCTCAAGAACCGTTGGGAAAAAGAAGGACAAAATCCAGCATGCACCCAACTAAAAATACACCCTCCCAGAACCTATCCCAACAGTTCTGAAAACCATTGGGATAGGTCTATCCCAATGGTTTTGACAACCGTTGGGATATGTTCATTGATTTTTTTCCAGATCTACTAACGGAGAACATTATATAAATCAAAAATTTAAATAATTATGATAATACATATATATATTTATGAAATTATGTTTACAAAAGTGATGTTAGCTTAGTGGTTATGTCATTCGATTATAAACGAGGTGTCCTAGGATCAAATCCCAGCGGATGTTTTATTTTCGGAATTTATATACCAACGGTTCCATTACCGTTGGTATAGATTTCATATTACCTATACCAACGTTTTCCAAAAACGTTGGTATAGGTCTATACCAACGGTTTTTGGAAAACCGTTGGTATAGACCTATCCCAATGGCTTACTTAGCTACGGTTCTCCAAACCGTTGGTATAGGCTATACCAACGGTTTGGAGGCCTATACCAACGGTTCCAAACCGTTGGTAAAGGTTAGTTTTCCAGTAGTGCAAAATGATGGGGCTTTTGTGGGCATGGCTAGACGACATTCCAAGACAACGAACATATTTCATCTCATGTCATTTTCTTAGATGTATATCACTACATGAATTTATTAAAGGTTTTTTCTTAAATAATACTGTATTGGAAATTAAATCAATGTCATGTGATCAATATTCTTCCTAGGATGGTTTTGGGAGTACACCACGGGCCTTCCAAAAGGGGCCAGTCATTGTTTCGGGATAATGAAGTCATCGGGTCAATTTGTAGCCATTAATATTAATTGAATTTAATTCTAAATCATTTATAAATTTTTAAAATTTATTTGATAAATAAATTTTGAATTATTATAATAAACTATTAGACATTGTGTCTTGAGATAGGTTCTTGGGAGTTGAAGTAACGCATAGACAAGAATAGGTAGTGATGGATGAGATTGGATTCAAGGGGGATTAACATTGTGGAAAAGGTTGGTAGTCCATTGAGAATATCCCCATGGTATTTCAATTTTTTTATATATATGGAATGTGATATTTTTTGGTCTAGACTATACGGGTGATCAACATGTTTTATTAAATAAATTTTTTTATTTAAATTAAATTCATGGATTGAAAAAAGTATAAAGTGCATCATTAGATCCTTATGCACTAGCTTGATGCCTCCATCAGCAATTAATGAGTCCTTGATTATACATGAATTTCATGTGACACTTAGACCATTAGGGATATAAATTAAATGAAGTGAACAAAATTTAGTGACCTTAGTGTGGGAGCCTTAGACCCTTCCTTATAGAGGAGAGAATTTGATAGGAATGATTAGCCTGAGTAGGCCATGATATCACTGTAAGATTCTTTAGAGCCACATGGCTAACTAATAAGAGAGTGGGGTGAGTGTAATCCCCCATTATCATGAAATCATCTAGGTGGGTAGACCTTGTGAAGGTTGATGATAGGTTGGGTGTGTGGATTGGCCTAGGAATACCATGTAATGTATGATTGAAACTATGAAATGTCCTGAGGGTAATTATAGTGAGGTTTTTCTTATAAGAATTATGAGTTTGTGTTATGACTATAAGAAAAACAAGTGACAATATACCCTTTGATTGATGGGTGTTTACTCATGAAATGAGATCAAGATTGAGGAATACATATAGGGTTTTTAGGATGTGATTATGCCTAGGGGACCATAGGGTGTTCCATAGTGATATTTTAACATTAGGGAGGGTACGTGCAGATATAGGTATGGATGATTGTGAGTAACCCCTTAAAACCCAAATCGGTCGTGTGAGATAGAAATAACTAAAGTGATGATGACATTTTATGAGCTTTATAGGTCAACCTATATTCTGTATGATGGTTTCGGGTGGTCGTATAAACCAGATTTTTTTATTATTAGTATGAGATATTTTGAGAGGGGCACACTACCCTTGAGTCTTTACAATTTAATACCTGATGAGAAACGGAATGCTTGGGTGGTTACCAAATATTTGGTTGATATACTTGACACTATAGAATGCCTTGGTAAATTCCCTTGGATTTGTTTTTGAAGACTACCTATTTATAATTCCAAGGGAAATCCCCTTGGATTCAGCTTTTATGCATATTGATTTAAAATTCCTTTAAAATCCCATTAGATTCAGATATAGGTTTATTTATTTACAATTATTTGGGAAATCCCCTAGAATTTGGTTATTATGTACATTAATTTAGAATACATTGGTTAATCCCCTTGAATTTTTTTGTAGGCCTACATATATAGAATGAATTGGGAAATACCCTTGGATTCAGCTTTATTTTTGATTATTATGTGATACCTAGGATACTACCCAGGATCCAACCACCAAGCCTCATACTATTTGATTTCCTAGGATTATCTCCTAGGAATCAATGATTTCACCTATTAAAATATGGTCATTGGGCCCATTAATAGTGGGAATGGTTTTTTGATGTTCTCAGAGATACTTCAAAATTTTCCAAAGTAAGTATAGTCAAACTCATGTGTCACGTTATAGCCTAAGGATTGATATTTTTTATGTATTTATGCTTCTAAAAATATATTTATTTATGTATTATATGTATGTAACCTATGTATACACTACATTAACTAGTTATATAGGGGACCTCATTAGTGACTCCCTACAAAGTTGAGCTCACACATTTCTTGGGAGGTCATACTACTTTGGTACCTGAGTAGATATCATTGTTCACAGGTTCTGGTAGGGTTAAGGTTTAGTGTTGCATGATCAAGTAGAATAGCTTATATGGGACTAATTATTGGGATGAGGTGAGTCTCTAGGATGATATTAGAGCTGTATTTTCCTTTTTCTTCTATTTTGTTTTTATATGTTACGGGACCAATGGGAATTCATTCATGGTATGCTGACATAACTGTGAGTCTATATGATTATATATTACTATATTTATATTTAATCCTCTTATCATGTTAGTGAGATTTTAATTAGTATCATGGTGAATAAAAATTTCTTTACTCTCATGATTATTTTTGTTTACAGGATTGAAAAATCTTTTAATATAAAATTTTTGGTATATAAAATTGACAAGATAAATTATTGAGCTAGTTGTAAAAGAAAAGTGTTTTCTTAAATAGAGATAATATTTCTACTTAGAAATATTGATATTTTGAAGTTTTTTAGATAATGGGAATAATAATAGATTAATCCCATTATTATATATAGTGGAACAAATATGTGATACTAAGAAGAATAATTAGAAGTTTCGAAATATAAGATTCTATAAGCTAAGAGAAATCTACATACATGATATTTAAAAATTGATAAGAAAAGTGGGTGTTTATAGATGAGGTTTTGAATATCAGGAAATCTAGTTTTGTAGGATCTTACCATCTTGATTCAAGAAGGATAAGAAGAATAATACCCATGAAGTTTTCTCATGTAGTGATCAAGGATATTTTAGAATTTTCTCTCTAGGTAGAGTATCTGAGCAACATTTATTGAATAAGTGCTTAGGAGATATTATAAATTTTATTTATTGGATTTAAGAGGAAGGATCACTCATCAGTTTTTGAAGAAACCTATGTCTATCAAAGGTCTTTCTCAGGTTGTAGTATATGTATTTATTATAAATTTTTCTTTTTAGAAGAACCTATAGAAGGTAGTTTATTTTATAAGAAGCATGGTCTTAGGATAATAACTGAATGATCCACTTGTATTGGTAATAAGGTTTTATTGGAAAATATATAAACCACGATAAAAAATTGGTTGCGATAAAGATTAAACTCGTGCATTATGGATAAGCCTTATAAAAACTATTTTTTGTTTTTCTCCTCTTTACATTTATATCACTCGGGTGAGTATGAGTTTAATCTACTCCAGAGGTTCAAGTATTAAATGACCATAGAGGATTACTTTAAAGATAGAAATTGTGAAATGAGAGCTACACTGATTCACACCTCCCCTAACCATGTATCCATTTAGTATATTTGGAGATTCAAATGACTCAAAACATTGAGAGTTAGCAATGAAGGAAGAAATTATTTCCTTAAATTTCAATAGAACATTAGATCTGACTAATTTACTAAAACGGAAATGAGTTCTTGAGAACAAAATGGTCTTCCTTTTGGAAGAAGATAACATAAGTATAAGATATAGGTAAAAACAGTCATGAATGGTTTCGAATATTAATGGGGGGTTTAATTCAAGGAAATTTTCCTAGCCATAGTAAATCATACATAAATCTAGATAGTGTTGAGTTTAGTTTCTTCTGATGATCCACAGTTGGTGAAAATGTATGTTAAAACTATCTTTCTTTATGGTGATTTAGATGATGATATTTTCATTAAAAAATACAAATGTTTAAAATATCATTAAAATATGGTGTTTGTTTATAATTTGAAATAAAGCGTCTCTATCTTAAAAAAATAACCTCAATAGTGGAATTCGAATTTTGACGTGTTGATGGCTAAATAATGTTTTATAAAGAGTTCTCTAATAAATCTTGTTATTGTAATTCAAGGAATGATGAGACATATATCAAACCTTTCCTAAATGTGGATGACATGTTACTAGACAGTCCAAAGGATTCATATATTTATAATTTTTAGTGTAAGTTCCCTAGAGTATTTGAGATGATGTAACTCAAATAATACAAGAAAATATTATGGATGGGGGTAGATAGGGATAGAAAAAATGGAAAATTGGTGTTATCTCAGATATACAACATCCAAAAAATTAAAGAAAATTTTATAATTACATTATGTAGTATTCTATTTACCCCTCTTTCCAGACACTTCAAATTATTTAATGATATAGCACTAAAACTGTAATAAGTGGTTCAGTAAATCATAAAAGTTTTGTTCTCATTAGTTGTCAGAAGTTTGATGGATGCAACTATTTGTACATGATCAAAAATTTCCTTTGTAGTGGGATTGATAATTCAATTTATATTAAACCCTGTAATGGATAATTGAAAAGTAACTAAGTTGATCATATGATACATAAATGAATCAATAGATACAAGACTATTATATGAGGAATATGATCTATTGAAATGTTTTGAGGATGAAAATTTTATCAGAGACTTAGAAACCCAGAAGATTATGACTGGATTTATTTCTAGCTTAGGTGGAATTATGGTTAGTTGAATGTTTAGGATAAAAACTAAGATTAATTTTTCTACAATGTAATTAAAGTAAGTATTAGTTACAAAATCTGAAAAAGATTTAGTTTTGTAAATTTTCAAGTAGAAGGGGATTAGAAGGACTCCATAAGGTGGTGTGTTATTTTATGACTGTTAGAGGTCAATACACATTTCTTAGAATTGGTGTTTCATGCAAGAATAAAACACATTTATCTAAGATTAGATTTTATATAGAATATACTATAGTAAAAGTTTTTATAGATTTAGATCATATTCAGGAAGAAAAATCCAATTCACATGTTCACGAAGGTGTTGGTCTAAGAAAGCCTAAGGCAGTACTATTCCTTAGTCGTAATTAAGTGAATGGAAGAATGTATGGAGAAAAATAATGAATAATGTGGGAGGAAGGCTACTTAAAATTTCCCAAGTATTGGTGAGTTTGTAGAATTCTAATTGAAATATACCTCAAGTGGGAGACTATTAGGATGTAAAGATAGATTTAGTTCATCGGACATGGGTTGGTCAGATGTTAGAGAGTTTGATGATGGGATATTCTACAAGACTTAGGTAATAAGAATCTTCAATAGAATATTAGTATAATCAAAATACCATAACTTACAATGATTTCATTGTGATTTTCAATGGTGGTTATCGAATGAATTAGTTGAGGAGATAAAAGATATAGGGAATCAAAGGGTGGAAGTTTTAGAGGGAGTTGATCTACAAACTATAGATGGTGGTGCAAACTATTCAACCAAATGAACACCTATATATTACTAGTTCAAGACCTCCTATACTAAAAATATAGTGGATTATATTATGTACCTAAACTAGAGAAACTATTCTGATATCACACAATACCAATTATGAATTTGTAAATACTATTATCTTATGAGTAATAAAGATTGGTAGTGTTCTACCATAGATGTAGGGCTTAAATCTAAAACCATATAATATTTATTCATCCAATTTACTTTTTTTTGTTTCTCTTCTCTTTATTGTTTTTGTGTAATTTGTTCATAATATTTTTTGTAAATTTTAAATTTGATTCCACTATACTGAAGCTTCTATTATGTAATCATCTAGTGGACTTATATTCTTAGTTTCATTGATTGAATGGTTTACAACTTTATTAACATGTGAAATGTCAAATTTTAGTATTTTTTATGTTTATTTTCATAGTAATACATTAATTTATATTTTTCTTCATGTTATAGAACTAATTATATCCTTTTTGTATAATTCATCATGTGATGTGGGTTATTTTGTGAAATTTTGGGAAAGAAAAAGGTATCATCACAAGCCTGAAACATTCTTTACTTAAGTGAAATTGATGATAGGTATTGTCTTTTTTATAAAAGGTTAGGATACTAATGTGTTTATAAATTAGATTAAATTTCTAGGAAGGTACTGGTGAAATATATTCCAAGACATGATATTAATTCTTCTAGATTTTTTAATCATTTCCAAAATAGTGACCAATGTAAGTTGAGAATTAATCCCACTAGTGAAGTTTCAACTTCCAAATCATTATAGTAAGTATATATGGACCTTTTAAAACCTAAAAACTATGAGTATCAAAGGAAAAAATATATCTATATCCTAATTTATGATCACACCATGTATACTTTTTTTATTTCCTCACATGTAAATCGAAATCACTCTCATTTTTAAAAGTATTTTTTGTTCTTATTCCATGTTTAAAAAACCTTAATATTGTCACTGGACAGAGTGATTATGGTGTTGATTTTTTGAATTTTATATTTGAATCATTCAAAATTGAAGTATGAATTAAATTAAAATTTCCATCACTAATAACTCCATAAAAATGGGTTATTAAAAAGGGGGAATAGAACACTCCAAAAAAATTCCCCAGTCGATGTTGTGTGAATATTGCATTACTGGTAATTTTTTTACTAAATACATTATTAATTACTATTACAATATAAATAAAGGGTTACTTCACCTGGATTTAAATAAAACACCTAATAAATTATGTAATGTTTGGAAACCAAAACTTTGTTACTTTATATTTTTTTAATGTAAAGTATGCATCTTGGATATAAAAGATAATCTTCAAAAATTTGATTCAAAATTAAATGAAGGAATTTTTATTATTAACTCTATTACAAGTAAGTCTTATCATGTTTTTAAAATAAGTACACATACCACTAAAGAAACAATACATATTAATTTTGATGAAGTTTATCCTTATGTAGAGTTAAAACCCCTAGATTATGAAAGTAATATGGATCATGTTTATGAAAACCCTTTATATTTACTTCTAGAATATGAACCACATTCACCAATAACTTTCATTACATAATCTATTCTAATGGAATATACCCATACATTAAATAAGGAACAATATTCCTTTTTACCAAGAAACCATATGAACGGGAGGAATCATCTATATGAAAATATAATTTGCTATATAGATCAACTGATTGGAACAATAATTTATTTATGAAATGAATTAGAGAATCTTGAATTATTATCTCAATTTTAACCCATAGTGGTATATGGTTCCTTGTGGTATAAGAGTTGGATAATTTATATGAAATAATATCTAAATTAATTTGAACAGAATTGGGTTTGGAGTTTGGTTGAAAGTTTGAATGATCTTACAATTATAGGATAGAAATGGCTCTTCCAAAATAAGTGTGATGATAATGGAACAATTTTTCAGAATAAATAGGGACTCGTGACTAAGTATTATAATTAATAAGTGGGTGGTGGAAATTCCTATCACAGGAACTCATTAAATAGAATTTTTTAAAACTTTTAATATATCCTAGTGGCTGATCAGGGTCATCTCCCAAAGATTGGGGCATGGGAGATTAACTTAACCTAACACTTATGTTTTATTTTTTATTTATAGATTTTGAAATTATTAACGACATGAGTTTTTTTTATGTATGAAATAAATTAAAATGAAAATATAGATGTAAAAAAATGAACTTGAGAGAGAAGATTCCCTTAGATTCCACCATCATGGTCCATTCTTGTCTTATGGCTTAAATATCCTATTATAGTCTCTATGTGGTCAAATCAATTACACACAACCCTAATATCTATATGTTATGAATGAACATCATACTCAAGTATATTTCTCCAAATGATTTAACCACAACTCGATCTAATGAACTATAATCATGTATTCTTCCTCTACTCTAACATCGATATCATCTCACATCAATGATCTGAGTAGTGGGATAGGAATTAATTTTAAACAACATTAAATAAAATAGGGATAAAATAAGTGTGGGTTCCAATCATTTCCACACCTCTTATTCACCCAAATTCTTATAATTAAAATAGATAGAAATCATGTCAAGTGTGTGAGATCTGTTTCATTAGTTTTTATCCTAAGAGTGATACTCGGGTTTTCCTCTGATCATTGAGGAGAACTTGATAGATCACAGGACTTCAAATTGGTTGATAATTATGAAGAAAAAAGGGTGAAAAGGAAGAACATAGATGAACATAATGAGATTAACATTTTAAATATAGAAAAAATAGAGGATTTCCTACTCTATTGACCATAAAGATCTAAATACTCTTCAAAATGGGGGATAGGATAGTATTTATAAGCATTAGTTTCTCTTCTTCCTTGTTCTCTAGGAATTTCTCTATTAAGAGTGAGATTTCTCTTGGATCATATGGATTATATGTGAAAAAATTATATGGATTTAGTTGGGAATATTTCTAATTATTCTTGGATTGAAATTTCTATCTTTCATCAAGTACTGTACTGGTTTGAGAATAATCATAGAAGAATTATTATCTTTCTTGATGGATTCATTGGAAATTAATTACTTCTTAACAAGATCACATAAGTAATTTTAGATGTCGCTGGTTGAGGATTCTAGAGTACTGGGATCTGAAAATATATGGGCCAAGATGTTACTATTTTTGGGACTACATCGATACTCAGTCTTTAGTGGAGCAGTGGTCAACTATGTTGATCCAAGCCTATGTTGATGTGTTAATCATATTTCTCGGATGAAATAGGCTTTAGCTAATATTGAAGATCCTAACCTCATGGATGTGAATCAATATGATGCTTCTAGGTATAGTGCTAGCCTTAGATCTGATTTTAGGGATCAAATATGGAATAGTAATATTGTTCAAGGATGAAGGATACATGGTATGTGGACTTTGAAGGTTTCACTGTATGGGAAAATTCAAGGAGGGGTTGTTATGGTTGAACTTGGGACTTAGGTTTCCTTTTGATTGTGCTCAAAAATTCTTCCTCCTACAATTTTGACATGGGATTCACCTCGCTAGATTATTATTGGTTCATAGTTTAATTTTTTCCTCAATTAATGTGAATATAATAACAAGATTGACCATGGATTATGTTCTAGGAAGCATACTCAATTATGAAAATTTAACAAGGAAGCTTTATTTGGGACTTTTATTGAGAATATGGTATGTGTGGGCCTAAAACATCAAAAACGGTTCATAGAGAATGAACCAAGGCCTCATATAATTTAAATATATTACATTTAAAAGACAAGATCATCAAAAAACATCAATTTTCATAGCTCATAAATATATCTTAATTCCAAGAACAACACCAGATAGCATTGATCATTCAAAAACAAATAGTCTTCATGTTTGGATGAACTGGCCTTTAATCAGTTCCAAAATATTTGGAAATATAGTCTTAGTGATCCCATCATTTGGAGTGTCATTTTAATCACCTTGTTCCACTTTAAATTGAACTTTGATCCTCCATTAATGGAAAAAAAATCCAAATCCCCTCCCCACTTTAGTCAAGTTTAATTTCCCACCAGGAGAGCTTGGGTTACATATGGTTCATTCTAGTTTATCTTCTTCGAGATTCAGTCTCAGTGTGCCATGATCATTTGATGTTGAGAGAGGGGTGGATTTGATTTCAATATTCAAGTGGTGGGTATTAATACTTCAATTTTATAGACTCAATATCAGTGTAGGTATGTGGTGATGTTGTCAATTTATGGATGTTATGTTGCGGTCAGTTCTACTATGTAGTTGGTCGAATCCCTATTTATTGTGACTTAACTAACCATGATAAAAATGATTCACATTATTTTTTGGATTTGGGAGACATCTTCATGAAGTAACTTGGTGTGGAATCTCATGGTCAGTTGGAAATTCATTTGCAGTTGACTACAGCTTCATGGGGTAGATTTAGGAATAAGTTAGCTTATGGTTGGTTGGAAGAGGGGAAGGAATCGTCAATTAAATGACCATGGGGTGATCTTATACTAAATTTCGGTAGATATCCATAGTAACTTATATGACTCACTATCACCTGATTGACCATGATAGATTCAATGATGTAGCTTCAGTGGAGGGTTCAGTTATTTCAGGAATTTTCCAAAAAAAATTCAATTTAAATTACATATTTATCATGTGGTAGGTTAAAAATCATATTCCATCCAGTATAAAAACCTTGAGAGGAATTTAATTCACTTTTAATTTTCAATGTGCGGTCAGTATATTGACCATGATTTAGTTTTTGGTCATTGTTAGTTGAGTAACCATGATTTTATCTTACAATAAGTAAAACCCTTTGCCTGATTTTTGTTCAACCTAAAAAATTTAAAACTGAGACTCAGTGCAAGATATGTTCAATTAAATTTCAAAAATAATAAAGATAATAAAAAGAATTTATAAATCAACTCATGGTTTTTTATTCAATTAACAAATTGATGTTGTATTTAAAATATATAAATTAATCAAAATTCATGATTCCCCAATTCACTATTAATTTATATTTGCATCTCATTTAAAATTAAAATTCTGACCCTTAAAAACATACGCCAGTTAATCTGAATTTCAAAATATTCATTTTAAAATTCCAAATCAACATTTTATTTTAATTTTAGATTATGTATGGATTTTAATTAATACTAGAGAATTAATAAAAAAATAAAATTCAAAATTAAATCCATTTACAAATTAATTCAAAATTTTATTCCAAAATCTTATAATTCATAATGAATTTAAAATTTTCTAAAAAAATAATCTATGGAATTCAATTAATTAAAAATGAAAAATATAATGAAAAATAAAAAAATTATCCATTTGAATATTTAATTATCAAACTAACTTCAAAATTAAATAAAACAACTAAGTTTCATAACTAAAAATTCATGTATTTCTTGATTAATTAAATCAAAAAAATTAAATAATCCAGTAAAAATCACATTTAACTCATATTTTCAACGTAGTCAACAATATTGTAAAATCAAAAAATATTATCAATTAATCTGGTTTCTTAATTAATAATGGGGTTAAATTCAATTAAATATAGACAAAAATTTGAAATTTTCATCTCTAATCACTCCACCACACTTGAACTATTAAACTACTAGGAAATAAATTATATTATATTTATTAAAAAAGATGATTATCCTACCTAGACATTAATATGCAATCCAAAGAATAATAAAATCATATGTTCCTTAATTATTTGAACTATCAAGCCTCTTATATGATTTCAAATCACATTCTTACTTCAATACAATTTAATTTCCAAGTCCATGAGTGGATCATATTAAATTTAATTGGAGTCAAAGTTTTAACAAGAAAAACTTCCATTTAACCCTTTATTTTAACTTAATTGAACTACATATTGAATTTTAAATTCAGCGAGATAACTCGGTTTAATTTAATATAATTCAATCACTACATTATTCATCTGTGTTAAATCACCCCTCACTTAAATAAATTCATTTTTGACTATTATGAAATTTCTTGAAGATTTTTTAAATTAATTTTTCTCAACCTTTTATGTTTGAAGCACTAATAATATATAATTATTGAATATATCAAAATTGCTTTACTCATGAACCCAATGCCTAATTTCTCAGTGATTCATCATGGGATCTCAATTTCCTATTTTACTCTATTTTTAAAGGACTTATATCAATTTATTTTAAGTTGTTTCCCTAAGGAGTAGTTTTTCACAGAGGCCAAGTTAACTTGGATTAAGATCTAAATTGTAGTAACCTCATATTGAAATTTTGATTCTAGAAAGATCATATCACTCACCCCCCTTTCCCATTTCTAAGACCAAATTTCTTTGCAAATAATGTAAATTCACTCAATAATAATTTATCTCTTATAATTTTAGAACCAATGAATTGATTTAATTATAAAGTGATATTTAAACTATGTAAGGTAGTATTTATGGTTAATTAATGTTTTATAAACTTAAAAAAAGTAAAAAAAATAGTTTTTTGTGTTATTTACAAATATGGTGTTTTTTTTGTTTTTTTACTTCAAAAATAGACTCACTGAGAGAGTTCCTAGGAACATCAAACAAATTTTTATTTATTTAATTAACAATTATATAACTATTCATCAGAATCATTAATTAACTAAATAGGTTTATTTTTCTCTACCATACTTGTTCAATACTTCTTATTTAATTTGTATAATACATGCATAAATACTTTCAGGGTCAAATAGTTTAAAAATATAGGTACAACATAGTGTTATTTAATAGGAACAAGTTTTAGTTAATATCTTTCATTTATTTCTTTATAGATAGCATGATATATCCTCCTAAGTGTTTTTATCATTAGGAAAACTATATATAAATATAATAGACATAATAAATTTTATTAAAATGAAAAAGGAAAATTAAATAGAATGGATGAGATTCTTGGGTTATCCCTCCCAAGAGGGGTTACATTTAGAAAATCCACAACTAAGTTGTTATAGTATTATCCCTAACTGGTTGGATGATAGGGTTTGTATGATGATAACAAAAACCTCATATTTCATCCAAATCTTCTCAACTCTACTTCTTCTTGGATCACCCCTTGAATAAAGTTCTTCATTTCCACCCCCTTGGCATTGAGAATTATTTTATAAGGTGGGTGTCATAGGCTGATGTATAGGGTATCCATGGTCTCTTACATAGATAATGTACCCTCATATTGATCTATTGTCTCCTATAAAACGATTTAAATAGGTTCAAATAAGGGAGAGTCAAAAAATAATTCATATTTAATAAAATAAAAGTATCTTGAGTTCAAATCAAAGTTTCCCCCATTATATGTAGAAACTTTAACTTGTGTTATCTAGTAAGAGTACACTGGGAATTATTCTTCTATTATTTCTCTCTGTAGTTTATTTTTATGGTGATTTCGATGGAGTGGTCGATTAACCACATGTCCTAGTTCTTCTTCTTCTTAATACACTTCATAGATAGACTTATGTTCATTTTCCTAGGATGATTGAACATTTTCTTCTTTAACAGGATTAATAATCCAGACTATTAGTTCCACTAGTGTATATTATTTAACTTCTTCAAGATTTTATTTGAGTATATTTTCAAAGAACACTTTATCCATATCTATTTCATCGTAATGGGAATTCTCTTATTCAATTCATGGAAACTCTTGTTTCTCTTCTAGAGTGGATGCCTCGGGTACTTAATCATCATCATCATCCATGATAGGAATCTATTTATTTGAGTTAGTATAATTAAAAAAGCTATATTAAAAGATAATTCAATTTAAAAAAACATTAGAATTAAATTAATTCAGTTCAGTGGTATACCCCTCAACAATTTTAGCATGTATGTGGTTTTCCAGGTGTAACTCCACTTTGATGTTTTCTTGTGTGGATGGGTGAAATAGTGGGAATTCTAACTTCTTTTCAAATATGATCCCATCAACTTCATCTTCGTTATCCAATTATTTTAACTTTCCTTCCAATAATATTATTTCATTTATAAAATATGTGAGATCAAAAAATAATTTATTTTTAATAAAATAAAATAAGGAAAAGTTCAAATAATAATCTCCCACTATAGTCTCAACTTTTAAATTCTTTTCTGGTTACATGATCTCTAGGTAGATGTGTTCAATGGTATATAGTGGAAGATATTCTACTTTGAAAAAATCTCCCTTCACCTCTTCTATGTCATCTTGATCAAAGACCATGGGTGCTAATTCTTCATATTCTTATTGTTCTTTTAGGTTTTATAGAGTGAATTTGAATTCATAAAATAGGTTCTTCATCACTTTCACATTAGGTATTTTATATTCCTTTTATTAATGTATTGGGGGATCTTAATTGATTTGATCCAATTTTTCTATCAATTCTTACTTCTCACTCACAGTGATCTCTTCCTTTCTGTTTTCTACCCAACCAAAATAGTTTTTCATTGTTTTTTCTAGGTATTTATCCTCCCAAGAAGCCTATAAGAATGTGAAATAGGAATATGTGTGAGTATACATTAAATAATGGTCCCAATTTAGTTCATATCCCAGTTTAATGTTATAATATGGATCAAAAAACAAATAAAAATAAGAATACACTAATTAAAGTCATTTTAAGACTGTGAAATCTCAACACTACTCTATAAAAATGGTGCCAAGTTAGTGAAAAGGCCTATCATGGGGGACTCATCAAAGAAAGTTTTTTAAAGATTACATTGAATCCTAGTGGTTTAACAAGGTTTTCTCACAATGAGTGGGGAATGGGAGCTTCACTTATTCTAATACAATTTTTTTTGTTTTTTTCATAATTTTTAATGAAGGAAATACTTGAGATTTGTTGTTTTATATATGATAAAACATGAATTAAATTGAAAATTTAGATGCATAAGAAATGAAAATAAGATAGAATACACCCCTATATTCAACCTTCATGATCCTTCATTATCTTACACTTTAAATTCCCTATTCTATTAATTGTGTGTGTCGATTGCTTATACATAACCCTATTGTATATATATTGTGAGTGAACATCACACTCAAGGATATTTACCCAAATGATCTTCCCACCACTCTATATAAAAACAACAATCATGTATTCATACAATGATATAAGCATCAATATATTCTCACATCAATAATTGAAGTTGTGGTAGAGGAATTGATTTTAAATGTCATGAAATAAAATGGGTAGAGAATGAGTGGGAGTTCCAATCATTTCCTCACCCCATAATCACCCAAATTCTCAAAATATAAATAGAAAGAAATAAAGTTTTGTGTGTGATATAGGTTTCGTTATTTTTCATCTGAAGGATAATCCTTAGGTTAGCCTCTCATTATCAATGATAGTTTCATAGATAAAAAACTTCATAGTTGGTAAGAAGAAAAAATGAAAGAAGGAGAAAAATAATAACATAGATGAGCATAATGAAATTAATATTTAAAATGTTGAAAACAATTATAGGATTTCGTATCATATTGATCTAAAGGAGTTTAATCCTCTTAAAAATGGGGGGGAGAATATTTATAACAATTTTATTTTCTTATTTCTTATTATCTTGGAATTTTAGTGTCGAGAGTGATATTGTTTTTGTTCAGATGGATTCCATATATTGGATGTATTAAAATATTAATCTTTCCAATTCTTCTTGGATAAACATTTCTCTCTTTCATCAAGATCTATACTAGTTTGAGGATAATTGGAGTATAATTGTTTCAATTATTCATGGATTTTGTGGAAATTAAGCGCTACTTGGAAATATCACATGAGGATTTTCACATGCCACCAGTTTTGAGATTTAAGAGTAAGGGGGTTTGAAAATATATCAGCTTGGTTATTTCTACTTTTAGGCTTTCACTTATACTCATGCTTGATTAGATAATTTTTCAACTATATTGATCTAGAACAACATTGATATTCTTATCATCATGCTTGGAGAAATTTTCCCAATATGGTATTGTAGACCCTGGATTCATGGATGTGAATCAGTATGATGCTACTTTATTTGATGATGGCCCCATCTTGGGTTCTTGTAATCGAATCTAAAATGGTTATACCGATCACGGATGATGGTTTATTAGGATGTTTACTTCAGATTCTTCAGTGTACTGGGTAAATTTAAGGAGGGTCTATAATGGTTGAACTCAAAACTTTGGTTTTCCTTTGACCATTCTTAGAAATTCTTCCTCCTATAAGTACTACATGATATTTACCTCACTAGATGATTCATGGGTCATAATTGAGTCTAACCCTCTACTTAGGTGAATATCATAATAGGATTAGCTATAAATTTTATTATGGGGTGTATCCCAATCTAGGAAAATTTAACAAAGAAACATCATTAGGATGTTTGGTTGAGTATATGGCATGTGTGGGCCTAGAACTTTGCAAAAGGTGCATGGGGAAAAACCACAACCTCATCCAATTTAAGTCCTACATAGGGAAAATAAAAGAGTAGAGAAAAACATAAATGTCATGGATCAAACATAGATCCTTGTTCCAAGAATGGTGTTAGTAGTCATTGGTCATGAAAAAAAATAGTCTTCATGTTTGGAAAAATTTGTCTTTAATAGGTTCCCCAACCTTCGATAGCATAGACTCAGTTGTCTTGGTCATTCTAGTGTCATTCTAGTCACCTTATCTCTTTTTAAAGCTAGATTTTAGTGTCTATTAATGGATAAAATCAATACCACCCCACTTAAACCAAGTTTGATTTCCCACAAAGTGAGATCATATTATATTTGGTTCATTCTGGTTTTCCTTCTTCAAGATTCTGTATTAGTGTTCCATGATTTGTCAATGTTAAAAGAGGGCGGATTTTAAATCAATATTCATGTGGTGGGGATTAATACTTAAATGATGCAGAGTTGAGATTAGTGTCAGGTTTTTGTGATGTGATCAATTGATGGATTTTGTGTCATGGTCAATTCTCCCTCACAGTTTTTGGAATCTACATTTGTGTTCACTTAACCATCCATGCGAAGAGTGATCCATGGTTAGCTGTGGATGAGTGATGTAGATTCATAAGGTAGATTGATGCACCATGCACCAATTAACATTTGTGGGTTTATACATGGATATGTGCACCTTACACACAGGAATGTGCTCCAGGGATTATATATGACCCATGCTTCCCTACTACTTCCTTGGGTAGGCCTTCCCATGGGGTTAACCCTCAGGTCCCCCCAAGAGTAGTTGAGGGATATCCCTTGGTGGCTAGTATGTGTTCTCCAAATTATTTAATTAAGACCAAAATTACATATATTCTAAGTAAAAAATAAATTCAATACCTTTCTCAAAAAATCCAACTAACTCAAACCCTCATCTCCTCTTATCATATACATCATACAAAATATTGATTTATGTTTTTTCATGAACTTAAATTAAATCATATTCAACCTTCTTAATTCTTCCAAACATTGTGGTAAACAATGTGTTCCTTATTAACACATGCCATGGAAGTTTAATATCAGCACAATCAAATTCTCATATTTTTCTAGAATAATTTTCCAACCATGAAATTAAATACCATTAAATGAATCCATAAAAATTCCCTAGGAATCACTACTTCATCCACCAAAAAATATTGAATTATTGACAAAAATTGAAATCTAGGCTTAAAACCCACCCCTTTGTATTTTGTTGTCAATATTAGAACATATCATAAGACAATATGTAGTGATAATCATTTCTACCCCTTATTTTCAATAAAATAAAAAAAAGTAGGGATTTTTTCTAAAAAACATGTTCTCTTGCCTTTTAATATTATTTATTAAATACCTCTGAGGGAGGGATGATATCAGATGGTTCACTTATCAAATAGCCTTTAATTTATCAACTCTAATTCTACATGGGATAACTGAGTGTATAAAACAAAAGATATATGACTAAGGTTTTCAATGTAATCCATAAAAAATATTGAATGTGAATTAATTCTTAGAATATATCAATTCTAATTCAAGGGGATTCAAAATGGAATGATAAATCATACACATACTTCAACAAACTCATTTGAAATTTTAGGTGCAAAGGATAAATCTTCTCCTTTTTCTTATTTTTTGATTAACCAAACAATCCCCTTAATTGATAATATAATACAATTAAGAATTAGGGATGAAAGATTGATTGGAATACCAAAAATTAAAATTTTATAAAGCTATTTAAAAGCTTTGTGTTCACTATATAGTGAAGATTTAACAAATTAATCTCATAAATTATCCCCCTCGGTGGATGCATTCATCTCCTTAAATTCCCTACATGATAATAAAAAAGAATTTATATATATAAAGGAATAAAGTAGGACCTTCTTGTTCATGAGGAGTAACATTTAGGCTGAGAGAAGTCTCTCAACATTGGCCATTCTTTTCTCCCAATCTTAGTCTTTAGATTTTGTGATTTATCCTCTTCTATTATAGTCACTTGATTACATGAGGTCTCTGGTGCTTTCATTTTAAATTTAAACAGCACCCAATGATTAGAGAGAATGTTGATAAAGTTGTCTGGACCATGTCCAAATTTAGCAAACATTACACTCAAGTCACCATCTTTGTGAGGAATATCTTTTTCCACATCAATTTTTTTAGAAACTTTCTTTATTTGAGATTTTAAAAAATTTATGATTCCTATAATTGTTTATCTAATTTTAATTGACTTTTCTAGACAACTAGGCACTCTTTATTTACATTATTAGTTATCTCAAAATTTTCAAATGACTCACCACTATTTTTCAATTTTAGACTATTCCATTTCTTAGTATAGGTAATCTCTCTCATTAGCCTTTTCATTCTTTTCTCAACTCTATGACTCTTCTATTTAAATCTTCCACCAACTTCTTTTAAACCTTAATATCTATTTTGTCTTGGACACTTGGATGAATTTCTAGTCACATAATTCTTTCTCTAATAGTCAATTATCAATTTTTCACCATGAATCCCACTTATTTAAATCCTATTTTATATGAATGATATTCTATACCAATAATAACAAGATTTTTCCAATATGTTTCATAGAACCAGAAAAAACCACTGAACCAAGATCTTCCTTGATGTGTATTTTGTCCAGACACCTATTATTGTTGTGCTTCTTCAAACTGAGAATTATTTTTCCTGGGGGGTAGTGATTTTATTGACTCATTTCTTTCCCCCTTATATACGAGAGGTTATCTCATTGTAATTCTTAGTTATAGTTGGTTTAACAATATTATTATTATATTCACATCTCAAGACTGACTTGTCACCCTCTTTTCTTACATGCCTTCCCTTTTTTGTGGTCTTATATTCACATCATTATATAATTTGTACATGTCAGGTACATACCAAAACTCATTATCATAATGACCAATTCTATTGTAGTAATCACAAAAATATTCAAAGAATTAAAATCAGTTCTTTATAGATATTCATTTTATGTGAATTTTTCTTCTCTAATGTAGGTTTTCTCCTTTATTTATCTTTTCTCCCCTAAATAAAATCTTTCTGTTATTTTCATGAATTTTTATGTTGTTCCAACATTCAAAAGCATCATGACCAAACTTCCAGCAACACCAACAATAGCCAATGAACCTTCTTATTTTCTTTTGTGGTGTAATATATGTAGTTTTCAAATATTTTAAACCCTGTTACTTTTGAGTGATATTACCATTCTTTAGGATGATTCTAGGGGAATTTTTCTTCATGATTATTTTTTCATCCCCCATTGATGTGGTTGATTTAATAGAATTTGTCACCATCCATAATTTCCCATAGTTTGGTTTGAGATCTATACTAATACTTGTAAAATAATTAGTATATAAAATAGTTTTTCAGTTGTGGGATACCTTCTTTATAAAGGATGTTTCCTTTTGATTAGATAATGATTCAATGCTCTTCTTGGATTCATGATCCTCTGAGAACACTTGTGTAACTGTAACACCCCAATAATTTACAAATAGATTTATTATAGAATGCATGGATCAATGAGTCTCTACAAACACAACTTTGTTATAACCTATCCAGGTAAACATAATTTTTTCACTTCTGTTATGTGAATTTTGAAAATCTGACATACACGGTTGTGATGAGTAAGTTTTTTAGAGTCTGATAAGAAAAACATAATTTTTGGTGAATAATAACCTACCCTTATGAATAGTAACATACCCTTATGAATAGTGATATAACCTAATGAATAGTAACCTTACTTATGAAAGTATATAAATAATATTCAAGTTGTAGTATGATATACCTACGTTTTGGAATATGTAAATCAATGTTTTAAAACGGTTTTTTTAGAATCAATTACGATTTTGATTAAATATTAAATTAATAATATGTAGAAAATTATTTTTGAAAAATGGAAATCATTTTTGGATTCTACACATTGAAAAATGGTTGGGGTTAATTTTTTGGATTTTTTTGGAATACATGAATTTTTTTAATGAATAGTGAAATACCATAATTTACAAAATAAGCTAAATACACTAATTATAAAGTCATGTATGATGTTCTACTGATGTAATCCCAATTTATTCGGATTCAAATGATAAAATTACTATTATTGGTCATGGAAGACTCACTATTCCTTCTATTGTGGAGAAATAATAAATTAATGAATATAAAATTGAGAAATCCCCTCTCCCCTCCACTATAAAAACCCCCCATTACTCCCTCTTATCCTCACTCTTCTCAAGCCTTGTGCATTCTTCAAATTCTGTCCAAATATTCTCCCAACCTCCTATCCCACGTCCATAAATCCTTGGCCTCATAAAAAGACCAAAACCTCTCCCTTAAAGAGTCTCTCAAGGAATTTTGGTTCAAAAGGTAAATTCCTCTTTTCAATTATGTGTCTTTCCTTTCAAGTTCATTTGTTTTCTTTTTCTATTATTAGCTCTAATTATCCAAATGTTGTGATGAATCCAGTACCTTAAATGTACTTTAATGTTGTCATTATAGTGGAATAATTTATCATTATCCCTTCCTTTTACCTTCATTTATACTAGAAGAAAGAACACCATCCGAGATGTGTCAATTTACCACATTCAAGGACGATGGGCTTTTGATTTCTATTATCATTCTCAATTATGGTCGTGAAACCATTATTGTCATGGTTGAACCAGATTATTATATATTTAATATACCCTATGTAATTTTCTATAATCCCTTAGTATAAATGGTATTAAGTTATAAGGAAAAATGAGTTCGTTGTAATAAAAACCCACAAATTAACTAAAACAGTTATCATTAAAGTTCTATATAATAATTTGTCCTCATGCCATGTAAAGAAATTATATAAATGACCACTTACACATATAAGATGATCATAAATAATATTTTAATTCAATTTTGGATAATTACATACATTCCACATGAACTCCGTTACTTAAGAACAAGTGAACTGTTTATGAAAATAAAGAAAATGAACACTGCGGAATAATGAAATTAAATATAATAAATTATCAATAATGGAATAAATAAACTACAAATAATTATTTTAAACTAAATAAATTTATAATAGGTTCTTAAATAAGTTATTAAGAAGTCTAATTTCATATTTCAGGACCTTAAGTTCAAGAGCAGAACACATTCAGATTTAAGGTAAGGGGTTTCTTCATCACACTTCCATTTTTGTGAGATTTTCCGTATTCACTACTATTACTTGTGTATGTTATATGTATACTTCCCATTGATGTTTCATATCATTAATCTCTCTATTATCATGTTATTAAATTTATCATTTTATGATTCTTAATTTTTGTGCATTCGAATTGATTGATTACAAAGTGATAGAGGTTTTCCGCCCAAACCTCTATTTTTCATTTGGGTTGCTCTTCTTCTATATTCACCTAAATAAAATTACCATTTATTCTTATGTACTCCTCATAAATTCTCTGTGAATTTCCTATATATGTGTACCTATCATAAACCTTCTTTATTTTGTGGGATGTTACTTTTTTAAAATAATATTTCAAAAATTCTTCTGAAATGCATGCTTGATTCAAGGAACATATAAAATTATTACCAATTTTCATGTTCACTCTATATCTATTTTAAGACATGTTTATATTTTTAAATAACACATTTCAAATTCTATTTTGGTTAATTTATGTTTTTAAGAAATAAAACATGCCTTTTCACTTTAAAATCTCTTTAATGAATTATTTAAACCGCCCTAAAATGTATTAATTCTAAAGCTTCTTTAAAATCACTTTTTACATGATTTCACTTCAGTGGGACATCATTTATTATTAAAACATAATTTCAATGTCCTAGTATTTTATTTTTTTGAATATTCATTTTTTAAAACTGATTTCATGAAAAATACAAATTATTTTTCAAAAGAACTCTTCTTTCCAAAGTAAAAAAAGGATTTTTCTCATCTCATGTTAACTTTTACAAGATATATTCATTATTCACCACATATTTTATTCTTGTGGTGTATGTATTTCCCTTTGTTATATCATATTATGATTCTCCTTATTCTCATGATATTATAAGGGATTATGATTTGAATGTTTCAAGGTGGTATGGGACACTTTGGAATGTTTAAGGATTATTTCCTCAAGAATTTTTCAATGGCCTCATTTAAAAGTATCTTTATTTATATCGACATCCTATGATGAATCCATTTCCTCAAATATATACAGATATTGATAATGAATATTGTACTTGTATTAAATCTATGTATAAAGAATGCTTTTGACATGTAGCGGTGGGTGGGGCCCGCTATAGCCCTTCGACGTATCAACTGGTCTCATTAGACAAATGAGTTGGCGAAAAACCCTTCGAGTTTGTTTCCAAAAATCAGACGAGTTTATACCCACAGACATAAACCATTTAGATGTTATTATGGTATCATGTGCTAGATACATGACTTCCAATTAATAATAATTCTTTTTATTCATTTTCATTTATTACTATCCATGAGGTTTTCACTATGACAAAACCTATGGATGTAGTTTCATTCTTAGTTTATTAATGGCATGAGTTTTTCATTTATTCATCATGCCATATTGACTATACCTAGTTGTTTATGATACGATTATTATTGATTCATTCTTCCATTATTTGTAACCCTTACTAAGAATTTTAGATCACCCCTTTCATTTGTTTACTTTCAACAGGTTATGAAGAGGATGCCATTTATTGAGTTCTCATGGATGCAGTCTTTTAGTTTTTATTATGTGTTGTATTTTTTTACCTTTCCTAATGTAACGTGAGTTACGTTTATGTATCTATTTTATTTAATACTACTAAAATACTCGGTCCTTCATGATTTGATTCCTTGTAATCATGTCAATGTAATTAGTAATGCACCGGCTCTGGTCTAGAGGGGTTGGGGCGTTACAGTAACAACATCTATTTTCACAGTAATATGGGAAGTTTTAACTTATGGTGATTCTTGATTTTTTAATCTCATCTTTATCTCTAAGAACTTCATCTTGAGAAATTTATTCTCATCCTAAACTGATCTCGTCTTGGATTCCCATTCCTCTTTAAGCTTCTTCATTTGTTCTTCATGCATGTTTTTTGATTCATGCAAAAAAATGTCAAGTGACTTTATCATGATATCTTTTTCCTCTGGTTGAGTAGCTTTGAAAACCATAGAAACTTGGTGTAAGTTTTTAAATGAATGTAATGATTTTATAAATACAATCTCAAAGAATTATTTCTAACAAACACTTCCTTGAAATTGTTCAATATCTTTAACATATATTTCATTACAAAGAGAAGTTTTTATTACTTTTCTTTCACAAGTTTTGTGATAGTGTTGGATAGGCTAAAATTTTAACTAATGACACTTACATGGAATCAACATCTTCTTCCAGTTGTAATTATTTAATTCTGAATAGAATTGAAACCTCCAACATTATAATTTATAACATCATTGGGGAGTTTCTTTAAATTATCTTTGAAATCATAAAGATGATCACTATTTGAAACATCATTATCATGGCTTGAGCATGCTAAATTAGAAGAATCATAATTGAATAAATTATTTCATGTTTTACCTTTTATATTACCTCCAATTTTAGGTTTCACTTCATTAATACTAAGATTCTTCTTCATCTTCCTCACCTACATTTTCTTCTTATTATTCTGAGTCTTGGAAAAAATATTCATCTAAGGTTGCTCACTAATTTCTTGAAATCTACACTTTATAAAGACTTTCTTAGATCTTTAGAGGTTACTTACCCTCTAATACAACTTTTAGTTCCCCAGGATGGATTGACCACTAAGAGGGGAGGCATGAATCCATGGTTTCTTTTTACAAATTCCATTTCTTTTCAATTCAACCTCTTTAACATGTTAAGGTTCTTGATCCACTCAATATTATCTCTTAAACTCACCTCATGTGAAATAATAACAATATAAAGATAATAAAATAGTATTTACAAGCTTCATCATAAAAACCTACTCCTTTCTCTATTAGTTATTCCCCCACAAAATGAATTCTCTATTATACTTCACTATCAAACAAGTGATTACATTGGATTTCAGCTCCAACTGAATGACTTCTACTTCATATAGGATATTACATATTCATTAATGATTTTACATTACTCCCAAAATATAATCTTCACTTAAAAATGATTAATTTCTAATCAATGTTCATGTTTTGATCATAAATACATAACAAGATCATTGTTTGAGTTTATTTAATTAAACTTATGTTTACTATTTTGATCATATATTTCAACATACTAATAGAACTTATGTTATTCTTATTTTATAGTGATCCTGATGAAAATTAAGACTTATCATTATAATTTATCTTTGGTCAATTAGTCCAATTGAATGGTCATATGGACAACACAAGAAGGCCCACCAAATATGTTGAAAAAACTGGACCAGCCATGATGATTCAATTTCTGGAATAAATCTTGAATCCAAAATTTTATGAAACTTCATATGTGTTATTTAATATCCAAAAAATCAGGGATAAAAATTTTAAGTACCAAATATATAAAAAAGGTTTTCAACTAATGCTTTGAACTCCAACCCACTATTCTATCGGGGAATTAAAAATAGCCCACCTTGCTTGATTTTTCTCCCAATATAATTGACCAAATAAGATTTATTTTTTGTGTGAAAGATAATATATTATAGATAAACATTTTATAATAAATGGTTAATATTTTAGGGCATATTACTATTCAAAAACCCATTCAAATTTTGGCCATCGAAAAAGTGTGGATAAAAATGGATAGCTGCACATTGTTTAGTAAAATAGACATAATTATGGATAAAAAGGTCCAATGCTTGCATAATTATAAGGGTTGAAATTGAACATAATTATCTACATATTTAATGAAAAATATATTCTGTGATTCAGTTGTATGGATGGCCAAATTGTCAAGATAAGAGGAGGGTGAGTTTTGGAATTTAGACAGTCCGTCAGCTTGGGATATAAAAACATTATCCTATTATCCTTGTAATGGGTGGAAATTTCAGAATATAGGAGTATACATTGTCATGACCAAAGCATTTATAAAGCCCTTTGAGGACCTTAAAAACTAAAATTTTTTACTTGAGTGACCTTTTCTCCTCTCTTAGTTTTAATGTTCTTTTGTGTTCTTCTTCATTTGTAATCAAGTAACTTTGTTTTCATTTCAATTGAATTTTAATGAATGTTTCTTAATCATTATCTCTTATAATAATACACCCTATTTTTTATAATATTAATGTTTTTAAATTTTTTAAATTATGTTAAGAAAAATTCCCTTCTTTCACTTTATCATTCAATCAAATGTGTATTTTTTACCTCTCTTCACATTTCATGTGTGTGTTCGGTGCACCTCTCTTTTCTTGTCAAATTATTTTTATTATCTTTTTTAACTCATCACCATAAAAATTATAAAAAATTTATTAATCACTCAAATGTTTGATTAAATATCTAAATGGGGTGAGTCAAAATTTAAGGATGTTAACTGATTGAGATCTTTTTCTCGTTGAATATTCTTTAGGTTAACATTGTGTATGTTAAACCTAAAATGTTATGTATTAAAGACATATTTTGTTAAATGTGTAAATAAAATAGATTATTGAAACCATAAATAAACTACCATAAATAATTATTGATTTATATTATAACCCTAGTTAAGTTATTTCTTGGATTAAAGCCTCGACACTTGGGAATTCCGATCAAAATCATCTTGTGAAGTGGGTGTTAATTTAATGAAATATAAAGCAAAGTTAAAGGATATCATAAGCTTAAATAACCAATAATGAACTCACACTAATATTTATAAAATTTTTAAATAAAACATCATCAATCAATCAATTTAGTTATTCTATTAAAATAAACCCCCAGTCAAAATACAAATAAATAAAAAATAATTGACTATAAAAAATAGTATTGTCACTAAGGATTTTACCCCAATGCTGCTATACACTTTAGTAGAGTTATAGAAAATTGAATGGTTGATAGGTTACAATCAGTCACACTTCAAATGGTGTCATTTCCATGGATGTTTCAACTAGTAGTCATTCATTTTTCAATTTTTCTAAAAAATAAAAAACAGTTAATAAGAAAGAAACCAAAAAAAATTAAAAACACAGAAATAAATACCAGTCTTCCTATAAAAATAATAAATGAAAAAAATAAAGAAATTTCCATCTTCCTCCTATTTCCCAAACATATCTTAATGCTACGTAGCCTCTCAGGAAATCCATCATGTTTTTTTGACACTAAAATAAATCAAATACTTTTCCAACTTAGAAGGAACGTAGGGGATAATCAAATCAATAAATCCTCATTAATTACCCATCTAATTGTTCTAGATATGGAAAATCCTATTAAAAAACACCTTAAATAAATCTTTAACCCTAATATTAATTACCAATCCTTTTGTATTCAATATCTGAACACTAAGGCTGGTTTAAAACTCAAATTGTGTTTGATTCATCTTTAACCTCATTTACATGGGCTAGATGATGAGGATCCACATCTTCATATCCAAGAGTTCCAAGTTTTATGCTCTATCATAAAGCCTCAAGGGGTTTATAAAGAAAAAAATAAAACTTTGAGCATTCCCTTTCTCCCTATCTAACTCCACCAATTCATGGATCTACTACCACCCTCCTGGTTCCATAACTACATAGAAGGACATGAAGCAACTCTTCTTAAAAAAATTATTTCTCACTTCTTGAACTATATCTATCATAAATTAAATAAGTGGTGTCCATCAATTATTTAATGAATCACTCCATGAGTACAGGGATATGTTTTAAAAATCTTGTGGAAACCCTCCCACACAACCAAATCCCGGACCAACTCTTGATCCAATACTTCTATGAGGGGTTATCGGTTATGGATAAAAAACTCATTGATGATGAAAGTGGAGGTTCTCCTATTGACAAAACTCTTACAGCTTCATGAGATTTCATAAGAAACAGGGATGAAAAAAAAAACAATTCCATACTCGATCACATGCTCAAGTCAAACAAGTTATAGGGAATAAATCTATAGAGCCTAACAAAATGACTCAGAGGATGAGTGAACTTACAGTTATTGTGAGACAATTAGTTTTGGCTACTAAAGCCTCAACCTCATCTTCTCCAAAATCTATGTTCCCTGGACTAATAAAAAACTATGGAATCTGCAGCTCACTAGATCATCCAACTGACACATTTCCACAAATTTGAGATGATCCATATAATTCTTCTAGTCCAAAATATATCAATGAAACATATGTTCAGCGGATCTCCATCCCACAAAAATCATGTCAGTTCATTAGAAACATCAACCAACCCCACTCTGAGCCCTTCTTTTCTAACTATAACCAAGGATTGAGGTATGGTAATCCTGTTTCTCACCCCCCTAGTTCCCTACTTATAATTGAAACCAATTATAATATGGTAAAGGTGGTGTAAACTTAGAAACCCATATCTTTTTATTCCTCAACCTCAAAGGAGCAATCCTCCTCTTACTCCTCCTAAATTCCAATATCCTAATGAGCCTTCCCAATTCCCAACACAATTCAAGAAATTTCCCAATAACCCAAATCAAGGTAATACCAATGTAAGACCTGCCTCTTCTTCTAAGAATCTATGGGAATGTTTTGTGGAATATTATTCCTCATTCACATATTCTCTCCTTAAAAACATTTTAACCCAAATTGGTCAACTTGAATCCCATATAATTCAACAAAAACAACCTAATTCATCTCAACTTATATCGAAACTATTTCCCAACCCCAAGGTTAATGTAAGTAAATTTTTACTTCGATCCAAAAGTTAAATTTTTATGACTCCTAATGAATCCTCTAACTCCCCTTTAAATGTTGATCTAGAAAAAACATAAAAAGAAACTAGAAAAAGAAATTGAAGACACACCCTTGCCTTCTTACATTCCTCTAAGGAACCCAGTTCCTTTTCCTTAAGTTTTCTCTAATCAAATAAATTCTGTTAAACTTGATCCTAAAATGATTGACATGTTTATAAGTGTTGAGGTCAACATCCCCTCTTAAATTCCATCAAAAAAATACTTATGTACGCAATGTTTATTAATAAATTACGAACTCATAAGAGACAACTTTAGACCATCAAAAATGTTTCAACATAATATTTATTCCCATAAAGTGAAAAGACACATGGAAATTTACTATTCCATGACAAATAGGGAGTTCCAACTTTGATGATGCACTCATTGACCTAGGAGACTAGATAAATTTCATTCCCAAATCCATATTATCCAACCTTTATCTAGGTACCTTGCTCCCAATGGGTGTTTTCATACAGTTATCTAATCAAATCATTGCCAATCCTGAGGGAATAATTAAGGATTTCCTTTTTTGAGTTAATGATCTTATCTTCCCAGCTGATTTCTATGTCCTTGACATGGAAGGTGAGATGAACTCTTCTCGATATCCAATAATTATAGGAATAAAATTCCTTATAATAGATATAACTAATATTGATGTCCATGTGGGCATCTTATCCGTAGAATTTGATGACTGGTTGTACAAGTTTAACATTTTTCAAGAAATGAGATACCCATCAGAAGATCACTCTTCCTTCTCAATTCATTCTTTGGATGAAACTTCTGAGATTCAATTGAACCCCATTACATCATGCTCATTATATTCTGATGATAGAGTACCTTGTAAAATTTTCACCATTATTAACCAAGTCATAAATAGGGAAGTTGATGTTGACCTTTCATTAATTGACTCCATCAATCTAGAGGATATTGAAAACTCTCTTGAATCCCATATCAACTATGTCTCTACTATTACACCTTGGATAGTATTGAGTAAAATAAAATAGAAAGAACTAAAATCCATTACACTATTCCTAAGTTGTCTATCCCACAAATGAATGATGAAACAGATATGAAACCACTTCTTGTGCACCTAAAATATGCATTCTTTTTTCATGATCACTCTTATCCTATCATATCTCATCTACACTTACTAAAACTGAGGATTCCAAACATGTTCATTTGTTAGAGGAAAAAAATTATTCCTTAGGTTAGAACCTAGATTACATACCAAAAATCATCCCCACCCTTTTCATGCATCACATACATCTTGAAGAATCACCCAAACCAATCAGACAACCACAAAGAAGGATTAGTCCATTCATACTTGAGATGACTAGGGAAGAGATCACCAAGATTATTAAATATAGTATTATCTACCCAATTTATAATAGTGAATGGGTTATTCTGATAAAATTAGTGCTTAATATGGGTGGGATAATTGTTGTCACAGATGAAAATGGAGAGGTGGTCACAACCCGAGTGAAAAAATGGCATGTGTGCATCGATTATCAGAAATTGAATGTTGAAGCATGAAAAGATCACTACCCTATTCCTTTCATTAATAAAATTATAGAATTATTATCTCTAAATTAACACTGTTACTTTATTTATGGATACACCAGCTAAAATCCCAATTAAACCTTAGGACCAAGAAAATAATATGTTCACTTGCCCCTTTGGAACATATGCATATAATAGAATACCTTTTAGTATTTTCAATGCTTATATAACATTACAATGGTTCATGATGAGTATATTTTCAAAATTCATTGATAATTTCATGAAGTTATTCATTGATGACATTACCATTTATGGTGAGTCATTTGAATCCTACTTTCATTCACTCTTTATGGTCCTACAAAAATGTGTCAAATGTAACTTTTTCTGAATTTTGAAAAATGTAAATTCATGGTTAATAATGGGATTTTTTTAGGGAACATAATTTCACAAGAGGGTATTCAAGTTGATCCTTCTAAAATTGAGGTGATCCAATCACTTTCTAAACCCACATCAGTTCGATGCATGTATTCATTCCCTGTTCATGCTGGTTTCTATCAGAGATTCATCAATAACTTCAGTATGATTTCCCTACCACTCACTATGCTACTCTAAAATGATGTTCCATTCCATTTCAATGAGGCTTGAAATAGAGCCTTCATCTAAAAAATATATGCTATTACATCTTCCCTAATAATCCAACCCTCATATTGGTCATTACCCATTTATTTGATGTTTGATGCTTTTGATAAATCCATTGAGGTCATTTTTTGTCAAAGAAGAGAAAAAATTCCACTTGTCATCTATTATGCCTAAAAAACATTGTATGAAACTCAATATTACAACATTTTTACTAAAAAGGGATCTTTAATGTTGTTTTTGACTTGGATAAATTTCGGCCCTAAATTTTATTGTTCCAAAATAATAATCTTCATTGACTATTCTTTTATAAAGTTCTTACTCAAGAAAAGTGATTCCAACCCAATGATAATAAGATAGATCCTAATGCTCTAATATTTTGAGTTTTTTATTAAAGATAGACCTAGAAATGGAAACCGTGTGGCTGATCACTTAAGTATAATTTCTAATTTTTCTCATTTGAAAATAATTGATCCTGAATTTTCAATGGAAAACCTTTTATCCCTCACTCCAAAGTTACCATGGTATTCCTCTATTATAAATTACTTATTATTGTAGTTTTTCAAAACAAATTCAAAAGGAAAAAAAATTAAATCTTTAAAGTGATTCTAAATACTATTTTTGGGAAGATAATAAACTTTGGAAAATTGGGGCTAGCATGGTAATTAGGAGATGTCTTGATGATAATGAACATTCCTCCATCTTATAATTCTTCTACTCAATGCCTAAATATAAAAATTTTGGACCACATTGGACCTCCAAAAATTTCCTTAAATCTAAATTCTCCTAGCCTTAACTCTTCAAGGAATCATGTTAGTTGGGTTAATCTAGTCCCACTTTCCAAAAGATTGGATCTATTTCTAAAAGAAATGATATTCCCCAAAAACTTTTAATCTTCTGTGAGATATTCGATGTTTGGGGAATTTATTTCATGGGACCATTCCCCACTTCCAATGTATTATCATACATTATTATTATAGTATAGTATGATACTATGTAGGTTGATTCCAAGACCATTAAAAAGGATTATGCACATAATATTATTGGGTTTCTCAAACCCCACGTTTCTCGTCAATTTGGAACTCCTCATGCCCTGAAAAGTAACTTAAGAAACCCATTTCTATAATCGGTCCATGGAATCTCTTTTTAAAAATAATGGGGTTGTATATAAAACATAAATTTAATATCACCCACAAAAAAATGGCATGGATTAACTTTCTAATAGATAATTGAAAAGAGTGCTTGAGATAATTTTGAATCCCACAAGAAAAGACTGGCATGAATGACTCGATGAAGCGTTATGGGATTATAGAACTGGATATAAAACACCCATTAGGATATATCATTTAAACTATTTTTTGGTAAATCATGTCATTTACTAGTAAAAATCTAACATAAATCATTTTGTTCTATGAAAAGATGTAATTCTGATTGTGAGAAATCCGGCGATGAGAGATTTTTGCAGATGAATGAATTGGAGGATCTTTATCTCGATTCTTATGTGAATTCCAATATCTACAAAGAAATGGCTAAGGAACTACATGAAAAACAAAACTTGTGAAAGGTATTACATTAATGTGAAAAGGTAGTGCTCTTCAAATATCGATTTTGACTTCACCCAGGTAAGGTTAATTCTCATTGGGAAGGTCCTTTTATTATTACTAATGTTTTTCCATTTGGTTCAGTGCAAGTCCAAGACCCTTCCTTGAAAAGGACTTTCACGATTGATGGGAATCAGCTAAAGCATCACCATGAGAGGAAATACATCCCAGGAACCACGTGGAATTCTACAGACCCACTGCTTGATGGATATGAAAACACACCAACTTCAAATTATGGGGAATCTCTTTCTATTTAACACCTTATTTCTCTCTTCTTCCACTTTCTCTCGCTCTCCCCTCTTCCTTCTTATTTATATCTCTTTCTTCTTATTTCTATCTCTTTCAATTATTTACCTTTTTATTAATGAATCTCTTTTCTAATCTTTCTCATTTTTGAGGTTATGTATTTAAAATAATACTAAAAAACACTAAAAAACAAAATAATACAAAAAAACCTAAAAAATCATAATTACCCACCATTAAATTTTCAAAAAAAAATAGAACTTTTTGGGGAGTCCAATGATTTATTTTCACCTCAAAAATTTTGTATTTTCATCTTAAATTTGTATAAATAATTTTTTGTCAAGACCAATCAATTTTTAATGCTCAATTTTTTATTGGAAAATGTTTTTTCCCTGCCGTGAGGAACAAATTCAGCTTTCATTCCAAGGCCACCTATGGCCATCTTTTCAAAATGGTTTTTTTTCATCCATGTTTTTGAGCCTTGATTTTATGAGACTTTGAGATTAATTTCCTACTTTAATGTACATTAATATGATATTGGCATTTTCTAAACCACATGAGAATCACAATATCCAAATATTCTCCCATTACCCTTACATTGATCTTCATATTGAAATCCCATTTGAGCCTATGAAAAAATTCATAGCCACATTAAAATCCAAAAACCAAATCCCACCCAATCTCTACATGGATTTTCATTGCAGGATTTATAGATATTTAAGCATGGGGGTGAATGGATTTCATTTTGGGTGTCCATTTCTTTATTTTCAGTGTGTTATCATATGCTTGTGGGAAAGAATATATTTAAGTGTGGGTAAGAGGATATCATTTGGTTATTTTTTGGAATTTAATAACATTTATGTAATTTTTTACATGTTATTGAAAAGTGTTGAAAAATGAAAAAAAACAAAAAATGGATTGTGTCTTGGGTGGGTCAAAAATCACTCTTCCTCCGTCACGACCCGTCCTCAGGGCCCGTGTCGTGACTACCCCAAGCCCGCCTTCCATAGGCCAGGGGCTGGCGACTAGCACCAAGGCGTAAATCCCGGAAAAAGGGAAGGCATTGCCTTTTTAAAGTAAACCACAAACACCACAGAGTAAGTAGGCAGAAGCAAACACTAAGTAAAAACTGGTACAACAGTAAGTGCGGAAAGTAAGTGGGCCAGAATAAAAACCCAAACTGAAAGTAAAGTACAACTCGAAAGGGAACACAACAACTGAAAAGTAAAGCCGCAACGTCGAGCCATCCACTGGAATTCCCACCTGAAGGGTGGGTATAGATAGCCTCCACTGCTCCTCGGGTCCAGCCGACTGCTCCGAGTACGTCCCACCAAGGGGTCCACCTCCAGGTACCGTCCTTCTCCGCAAGCCTCCACCATGATCAGCGTTATCCGTCGTCTGCAACCAACACAATGTAGTGCGGGCATAGCCCATGCAGGGGTGAGTATAAGCTACTCAGTAGGGACCCCGAGACCCCCGAAGGTCTCCCAGAATCCACAAAGGATAAACCACAAAGGATAGATACAATCACGAAGCAACATCCGACACTGCTTAGGTATATGCCCATACATATACCTAAGTCATCAATTCTCGTTCGTCTCCAACACCTGAGCTCAAGTAAAACCTAGTCCACACAGGAAAGAAAAACGTAAACCCACACAGGATAACATAACACATTCCACATAGGAAGCAACACAGGATTTAGCTCACACAGGTATACTTCATTTGTAAAGTAAGAGAGATGATCAGATGTAATCACTGATTCATCTTACTAGGACCCACGTAGGATACAAACACTGTAGTCATCACCGTAGAACCCACAGAGGATTTTGGTATAATTGTCTTCATTGTCGAACCCACAAAGGATTCCAGTACGATAGTCTTCATCGTCGAACCCACATAGGATTCCAGTACGATAGTCTTTATCGTCGAACCCACATAGGATTCCAGTACGATAGTCTTCATCGTCGAACCCACATAGGATTCCAGTACGATAGTCTTCATCGTCGAACCCACATAGGATTCCAGTATGATAGGCTTTATCGTCGAACCCACATAGTATTCCAGTACGATAGCCTTCATCGTCGAACCCACATACGATTCCAGTACGATAGTCTTCATCGTCGAACCCACATAGGATTCCAGTACGATAGTCGTCGTCGTCACAGACGCAGTCGCAGCCAGCCCTAGGGTTCCCGCACACAGCAAGCTCGTTCGGGAGGGTCCGCTCCACGAGCCGAGAGGCTGATACATCAACTGACACATAGTCCAGAGTTGATGTATCCAAAAGTTCTGTATCATCAACAGGAACTCAACGTCGCAGACGGCGCGTCAATCGGACGCCCGGTCTGAGAGTTATTGACTTTTTCGTCCCAGGGGCCCGGTTGGTTTTTAAGTCAAAACCAACCCGACTATACTCCACCTGCGTCCAAATCTCGGGCAGATTAAGCCAAAAGATCCATCTCACTTAGAGGAATTCAACCAAGTCGACTGCACGTCTATCGGACGTCCGGAGGTCAAGTTATGAGCATTTCCGCTCCGAGGGCCCGGTTGGTTTCGTGTACGAAACGACCCGGCCGAACCCAAAGTACTCCGAAACCTTGATTTTAATATACCGAAACGACCGTCTCGATCCAAGGATCGCATCTCCGCTGGCGGCACGTCGATCGAAGGCCCGAAGCTCAAGTTATGAGCAAAAGACCGAAAAGGTCCGGAAACGGGGAGTCTGGGCTCGGACCGACCCGGCCCGAACCCCCCCTGGGTCGGCCCGAACCGGGTCGACCCGACCCAGTCCGGGTCCGACCCAACCTGACCCGGCCCGGCCTATCCAGAGTGTCCCGGCCTAGCCCAGGCGCGGCCCGGCCGCCGGGATCGGCTCAACCGGTTACGACCGAGCGGCGGGGGGCGTGCTGCCCCCACGTGTGAACACTGCGGCCCCGCGTGGGGCTGCCCCTAGTCAGCGGACGTGACAAGGCCGCATCCCATGTCTCGCCGGACCCACGCAACTGCGGGTCTGCTGGCCGCCGCCGCCAGTGGAGTCCGCGGGCCACCGGAGTTGCTCCGGTGGTCCGATTTCGTTTCCGTCTGCACCGTAGCTCATCCTGGGTCCCGTTCTTCACTGTGGAATCAACAAATCATCTCTGCGGCCCGTTTTTTCATTGCCCGCCAATCCGCGCATCAACGGAAAACTGCGAAGGGTTGTCATGAAGTTTTTTTTTGGCCCGCACCCTCCGCATTAGGTGATAACAATCGGGAATAAAATATTCAACACATGAAGAACAAACAAGGCACAATTTTAATAAAATTAAAATTGAACTTTGATCTGGGTTATTTGTTTTAGATAAAACAATCATGGGGATAAATATTGTTCTCAAATAAAACCCATACCTCAATGTCATTGTCGGATGCGAGTTCGTCGCGGAATTTGACCATCGCGGTAGGAGGTGATCGTCGCGTCGCAGAAGGGCATCGCGTCGTCGTGGAATGGCGTCGCGTCTACGACCTCCGAGGGTTAAAGAAACACACGGATTTAATTATAAAAATTAAATGCATATTGAGGATAAAACCACAAAGGAATTTAAAAGATTTAAATCTCCTACCTCAAGCAGTTGATCGAAGATTTGTCGCGGGGAAAGAACGTCGCGGAAGAAGCGTCAGCGTCGCGTCGATCTCCGGGGGTCCAGTGTTCTTCGTCGCCCTTCGTCAGAGGACGGCATTCTTCGCGTTCTTCGCATTCTTCGCGAAGGAGGATGAAGGCACAGAATCTCCAAATCCTCACAACAAATCACACCCAAGAAGAAAGGTATGTTGGTCTTATTTTATTAATATGCCAACGGTTGAAAAACAGGTTAAGAAACGAACAAATTAATTCATAGATTTAATTTCAACGAATTAACCGCCCAATTAATAGGGGCGCTAAGAATTTAGAAAACGCATCAGTTGACTTACGTTTAATAGGGGTTTTCATGGGTGCGTTACTTAGCGGAAAAGAAACGGTGGGGCTCGTGTGGGCCCCACCTCACAAATATCCTACCAAGAGGGTAGGATATTTTGGGTTCCACCCTATCCGCTTCAACTCTTCTTAAGCAGCTTTAAGTGGCTTTAAGCAGTTTTAAGTGAAATAAAATAAAGTTTGTCATACCACATTATTTTATTTCTTAACTTAAAGCCCAAAAATTAAAAACCACACCCGAGAAAACACAACTCCGGAAGAGGTGTTTCTAAGCAATTACCGGCACTACGATTCCATTGGTGCCCACGGAATTTGATTCCGAGCACCGGTTCAAAATTTAGAAAAACCCGCTCGTTCGTTCACTGAACGTACCTGAGCCAAACTTCGGAAAATGATTCTGGGCACACCGGGCCTCAGAATCAGGTGCCGTCAGAAACTGCGTTCTTGTAAAATTCCAATGAAAATTAAGAAAAAAAAATTCCTCGAAATTTACGGGTCTTTACATCCTCAACCTCTGGTCTTGTTATAACTATTACAATTAGTGTCATGAGGATAACAAACACGTGTTGGGATATGATTGTGCGATTTGTTTCAATTTTTACTTTTGAAAAAAAAAAGAAAAAACACTCATGTAATGGAGAGAGGATTTTTGTTTTTTAAATATTTTTTGTTTTCATCCCCTTCCAATTATCTTCCACTTTTGTGTCTTCCTTTACAAATTTTTTCCCTTGTAAATATTTTTTTTCATTTCCTTCCATGTTTTCTTTCAAAAATAATTGTTCATTTTTCCCATGTTGGTGTTTTACCCCTCTTTTCCACTCTTTTGGACATTATATTCCTTCTATCCCATAGACACTAAAAAACTCTTAAAATCCCTCTTGATTCTTGTGAACTTTATAATATTTAATTTAAGCTGAGATCTTTTACAAACTTTATGATTTCACTTTTGGTTGGTGAATGAGTGAACCCCCATAAATAAATTTTTATCATTTTTAGAGGAGTGAGATACGAGTGCCCACATTTTCCATTTATATTTTTAATCATGAAAAATGAATTGATGTTGTAAAATTATGTTTTTAACAATTTTTTGTGGAAGTTATTATGGATGATTGAACTAGTCTAGACCAACCAAATTGGAGAAAACAAAATTTTAATATTTTTTGGTGACAAAAAACGATTTAGTTATGTTTTTATTTCATATACATGAAGATATTCATAAGAATAAGTGTGGGAGTTGATATTACATATTAATTCATGATTTCAAATCACTCCCAACTTATAATTTTCACTTAAAAAATGATTAATCTTCAATCAATTTTAATGATTTGATCATAAACATATAATAAGTGCATTGTTCGAGTTCATTTAATTAAACTACAGTTTACTATTTTGATAATAAATTTTAACATAATTATAAAAATTATTTGATTCTTCCTTTTTAGTGTTTCATGAAAATTACAATATATCATTATAATAGATATTTGGTCCATTCTTCCGATTGATGGGTTATATGGACCACAAAAGAAGGCCCAAAAAATCTATTTAGAAAACTGGATCATCCATGAAGATTGAATTTATGGGCATAATCCAGATGCCAAAATTTTCTGAAAATCCATGTATTCTTTAATATCCAAATGAATCATGTATAAAAAATTTAAACCTTAACTCTACCAAAAAGGGTCTTAACAAATACTTTGAAGTCCATCCCAGCATTTTGTCTGGGAATTAAAAATAGCCATCATTTCTTGACTTTTATCCCAATCCAATATCCATATGATCTTTAATTTGATAGTGTGAAACATAAGATATAGTGTATAAACTTTTTATAATCAATGGTTTGTATTTGAGGGCATCTTCCTATTTAAAACCCCATTAACATTTCAGTAATTGAAAAATTGTTGATAAAAATGGAAGTTGCAGATTGTTTAGTAAAACGGCTATAAATATGGATAAAAAATTAAAATTCCCACCAAAATTTTAGGTTTTACATTCCACGTCAATATATACTAATTTTAAGAATAATATATACCAAAATTCAACTCTATAGATGGCCAAATTGGTCATCCAAGTGGAGGGGCAGTTTTGGATTACAAATTGTCCCCCACCTTGGGAAATAAATACATTCTCCTCTTATTCTTGAAAGGGGTTTGCATTTTATAATATAGGAGGATACATTGGAATGAAAAAAAACCTTTCCAAAGTCCCGGTAGTACCTTACAAACTCAATTTTTTTACTTGAGAGACCTTTCCTCCTATCTTTGTTTTAATGTTTTGTTGCATTCTTCCTCATTTGTAATCATGTAAGTTTGTTTTTGTTTTAATTGAATTTTAATTATTTTTTCTTATTAATTATATATTATAATCCTAAACCCTATGTTTTATAAAATTAATTCTCTTAAAAAAATTTAAATCAAGTTAAAAATCATTCCCTTCTTTTTTTTCTCATTCAATCGAAAGTGCGCTTTTTTACCTCTATTCACATTTCATGTGTGTGTTTGATACACCACTCTTTTCTTTTACCATTCTTTTTATTATCTTTTTTAACTCATCAACATAAAAATTATAACCATATTATTAATCACCCAAATGGATGAGTAAATATTTCGTTGGGTTGAGTCATAATTTTGGGATGTTAAGTGATTGAGAGCTTTTTCTTGTTGAATATTCTTTAGGTTAACATTCTGTATGTTAAAAATAAAATTTCAAGGATTAATGACATATTTTGGTTAATGTGTGGATTACATGGATTATTGAAACCATAAATAAAAAAGTTTAAACAAGTATTAATTGATATTATAAACCAAGTTATGTTAAGGATTGGAGTAAATCCTCAACACTTGGGAATTATAATCAAAATCTTCTTGTGAAGTGGGTGTTACTTTGATGCAATACAAAGAAAAGTTCAAGGATATCATATGATTAAATACACAATAATTAATTCACCCAAATATTTAACAACTTTTTAAATCAAACATCATCCATCAATTAATTTATTTATATTATTCCAACAAACCCCTCACTCAAAATACAAATAAATAAAAAACAATCGACTATAAAAAAATAATATCACCAAGGATTCGACCCGAGGGATTTTATACACATTATCAGAGCACCAAAACTTTGAATGGTCTATATGTGACAATAGTACGTGTTTCAAGCTCTAACTGAGATACTATATTTTCTTTTGGATTCACTAAAAAGACTTATTTCTCCAGATCCAACTGAGATACTCTCTTTTCCCCTCACTCCTTCCAGAACACTTCACCTGATCCCAACACTAATTAGAAGGATTCACCTAAGTTAAAATGTTTTATCCACTATAGGAGGATTCTATGATATTACTCCATGAAATTTTAGTATATAACTTGTTTTTTTACTCTTCAAATGTCTTTAACAACCACTGAATATGTCTTCGACCTTTCTCAAGAAAATCTAATCACCTGTAATGACCAGTTGCCTCAATGAAACAAATTTTTGGGTTATGCTTCCTTTTGATGATGAATTCATGGACTCACTAATATTTTTACAAGATGGTTTTACAACTTCTTCAAGAATATTATATTCAATAAAGATATTTCACAATGTTATCTCAGTCGGTCTTCTTGAGTTATCAAACACTCTCAACTCAAATATAAGATCTTCTATATTATATTTTTCTTCAATATAAAATTAAGAACACTTCATGAATGGATTTAATGGAATCCAAAACCATATTATTTTATGTTCAATTTAATAATTTTTTGGGTATCTCAACTTCTCGAGTGATTATTCACATATGCATGCAATAAATTGCATGGTTTGCATGTATTTCATGAAACTTTATCCTTATTAATTTATTCAATATATCTTGAAACACAAATAATCTATATGAATTTATATAATATGTTCACTACATTAACATGATCGAACTATTTCTCACCTATTTTCTTCACATAAATAAAAAATTTCTTTGAACGATCTCTCCCATGAGACACAGATTATCCATGGGTTCTTCTCAAGTGTCTTTTCAAGATATCAAGGGTGTCTCCTCAAACCCTTCGTGAGAACTGGATATCTCACAAGTTGCCTCTGTTTTTTATAATGGATTAAAAGGAGTTTTATATGAAACCTTATTCCCTTTGAGTGACATAGATGGTGTTCGTAGGTACCCTTCATAAGACTGAAGGTTCTGTACCTTGGTATATCTCAAACTCCTTTGCATAAGCAAAGGATGTTCCTCAGTTCTTTCATGATATGAAAGGATTTGTTCATGGTGTCACTTACTTTCATGTGAATTAAGCACACGAGTGTATTCCTCCACATTTACTTTTTATAACCAAGATGGTTCAAAAGAATCTCCTTTGCATGAATTAGATCATGTTGGCTCCCTCTCTATGAGAATTACTCTCATGGGTGCCCTATTTTCACAAGAAATATCTCTTGTTCTCTCAAATGTTTCAACAAGTTAACTCTCGTAACTTCTTCAGTTTATATAGGTGGTGTAGATCCAATTTTAAGGTGAGTAGAGGTCTCATTAAAACACTCCTAATTATCTTGGGACCTCATTCATTTCAGATGGCGGGAAACATTATCTTCTCTAAGAAGCATTGTAGAGATCATGTGAACTATGTGAATTCTTCTTCTTCTTCACAAGATCACTTCGTTGATCCTACAATGGATCAATATACTTATTTCGATTCTCTAGTGATCATCTATACCCCTTCACATGACATAGCCTATAATCATAGTGGAAATTTTATCAATAATATCATATAAAAGATAGGATCTTCATGCAGTCATAAGTCTTCATGTGATGGATTCAGTGGTTATCTTCACTTGATTGCATGATCAAAATATCATTATTGGATAGATTCATGCACTGCTACTTTTTCTTGTGACATACACTAGTTCTTATAATGAGATTCATGTGATGGATTCAGGATAATAGTTCTCTTTAAAGACAAAGTTTCATACTTTATTCAGTTCATTTTTCATTATCTCAAGCCTTCGACATGTCAGGTGAGATTGGTCGATTGTCTCGATATCATAGTGGCCGACTATCTTGGTTCATGCAGAAGAAAAACTCATGAGAGGTGGAAGAAGATGCCCCCATTTTAATAATCACTACATAGGATATCAGATGGTGTGTATAAATCTGATTGGACATCCATACATATTTCCGTCATTTTAATTATTCAAGAATGGTATTCACAATCCCCAACATCCCACATCAAATTATTTAGTGTGCTCTATTGTGGTTTATCAATTGAAACATGCTGCAACCCTATGGATCTAGTTACCAAGGATTGGCAATGGTCATATACACACTGCATGCCATATGGGCTACAATACATAGGGTGCACACCATGTCCCCATTCACATTTGCAGACCTATACACATCCTAACATGCCTTATACATGGGCATGCACTTTGGGTATTATACATGGTTGCTTCCTACCTTCTTACTTCCCTTGGGTCCCCCCAAGTGTAGTTGAGGGCTATACCTTGGTGGAGATTGTGTGTTGGAAAAATTTTATATATAAGACCAAAATCGGAAAGATTCTAAGTAAAAAATAAATTCAAAACCTTTATCAAAAATGCCAACCAACTCAAACCCTCATCTTTTCTTCTCATATTCATCATGAAAAATATATATTTATATTTTTTTCATATCCTTAAATTAAATCATATTTTTCCTTATTAATTCTTCCAAACGTTGTGGTAAAAATGTTTTTCTTCTTAACACATGCCTTAGACATTTAAGATCAAAACAATCAATCATTAAATTATTCTAGGATAATTGTCCAAGAGTGAAATACAATTACATTATATGAATGCATAACAATTATCTAATCATCACTACGTCATCCACCAATATATATTTAATTATTTTAAACAAATTAAATCTACGGTTAACACCTTCCTAAATAGTTATGTTCAAAATAAGGTTTATGTTGAACATCCTTCAAGTTTCAAAGATAATAATTTTTCTAAACATTTTTTTAACTTTCTAAGGTGATTTATGAAATTCAATAATAACTAAGAAAATTTAATGATATATTAATTCAATTTTTTACTTCAAAATGAACTTGTTAAGGGAATAAAAAATCCTAATATTTTTATCAAGAAAGTTTTTAATGACACTGTAATTATACAAAATATATATCTATGACATTGTTTTATGTTTAACCAAAAAAAACACTTGAAAAAAGATTTTTATAACTTATGAAAATTGAATTTGAGATGATTATGATAGGTGAACTTAACTAATTTCTTGGATTTTAGATAACCTATAAATCAGAAGGAACTATTTTAACTCACCATAAGTATATCAGATATTTACTTAATAATTTTGGTTTTGATAATCTTTCTAGTATAAGTAATCAGGTAGGTACCTCATGTAATATTGATCTTGATGAATCTAGGAAACTAATATATTATAAATTATTTAAATGGGTTATTAGAAGTTTGTTTTAATTGAAAAAATGTTAAAAAACAATATGTATTATGTATTCTAATGTGTGATATTCTAAGCCAATATGAAAGAGTCCAATCGCAAGGAAGTTAAATAGATCTTCTATTCAATTAAAGTAACTCCAAAAAATATACTATTTTATTCTTCCAAAACCAATTTTAGTCTTAAGAGTTATTCAGATAAATATTTTGGATTTTATATGATGGATAAGAAGAGTACTTCTAGGACTTTACATTTTCTTGATGAAGCTTTAGTCTCTTAGTCATACAAGAGACAATATTCAGTTTCACTTTCCACATTTGAAGCTAAATATATTGTAGTTGGAAGTTGTTTCACTCAATTATTGTCGATTCAATACACACTCACTGATTTTGTAATGTTCTTTACTCAAAATATAATTTTTTTTATTTCAATCATGTTATTTATTGATATAATAACACATTTCATCACTGATGGGCTAAAAACATATATATAAGATACTATTTTCTTAATGATAACACACTAAAAGGACATATTGTTCTATTACTTATTAAAAATTAATATTATTTTGCTGATATGTTTACCAAACCTTTAAATTATAAGATATTCAAATAAATTAAACATAAGATGGGTATGATCATTTTTAAGTGATCATTTTCTATTTCTTTTTTGACATTTTCTAGAAATTAAAAAACTCTTTGAGAAAGGGGGCATAAATTCTATGTTTGTGTTGAACTTTTCTAACTCTTAGTGTTTTAAGTTCATATATTCCATGATAACTTTGAATGTGAATTATAATATTTATCATAAACATCTTTCAAAACTTCAACTTATGAAAGTTTCATTTTCTTTTATGTACTTATCTGTGGTTTCTTCTAAATGGTACCTTTTACTTCAAGTTTTTTACCCTTACATATTCTTAATTTTTAATCTAATTTATTAATTTTATAATAATCTTATTTCTAAATTTAGGTGATTGATTTTATCATAAGTATTATTAATGATTTTAAATTTACTTTTACATGTTCTTGACATTATTCTAACATTAATTTTGTTATTTTTTTACTATAAATTCTTAGATATATATGGTTTTCCCATGGTAGTTTTTATTTTATTGGTTTATTTTTTATAATCCCAAAAGGGGAGAAAGTTTATTAATTTTTTTGTTTTTGTCACGACCCATCCTCAGGGCCCATGTCGTGACTACCCCAAGCCCGCCTTCCATAGGCCAGGGGCTGGAGACTGGAACTAAGGCGTAATTCCCGGTAAAAAGGGAAGGCATTGCCTTTGTAAAGTAAACAAACACCACAGAGCAAGCAAGCAGAAGTAAACACTAAGTAAAAACTGGGTACAAAAGTAAGTGTGGAAAAATAAGTGGGACAGTATGCAAACCCAAACTGAAAGTAAAGTACAACTGAAAAGAGAATTACAACAACTGAAAAGTAAAGCCACAGCCTTGAACCGTCCACTGGTGGTCCCACCTGAACGGTGGGTACAGATAGCCTCCACAGCTCCTCGGGTCCATTCGTCCGCTCCGAGTACGTCCTGCCCAGTGGTCCACCTCTAGGTACCGACCTACTCCGCAAGCCTCAACCACGATCAGTGTTGTCCATCGTCTGTAACCAACACAATGTAGTGTGGGCATAGCCCATGTAGGGGTGAGTATAAGCTACTCAGTAGGGACCCCGAGACCCCCAAATGTCTCCCAGAATCCACAAAGGATAATCCAAAAAGGAAAGATACAATCACGAAGTAACATCCGACACTACTTAGGTATATGACCATACATATACCTAAGTCATCAATTCTCGTTCGGATCCAACATCCGAGCTCAAGTATAACCTAGTCCACACAGGAAATCAAAACTCGATCCACACAGGAAAGCATAACGTAATCCACACAGGATATCAAGTCAAACTTATCGAAGATAAGGATTGAAAGTAAAGATTCATCTCACATAGATATACTTCTTCGTAAGATGATAGAGATGATCAGATGTAGTCACTGATTCATCTAAGCCGTCAGACCCACACAGGATCGTTAAGTACTAACTCACGCAATGACCCACAAAGGATCGATAGGTAACTAACCCCCGTAATGACCCACAAAGGATCGATAGTTAACTAACCCCCGCAATGACCCACACAGGATCGGACCCACACAGGATCTGTAGGCACTGGCCCACACAGGACCACTGAGCGTTCAGCCACAGAGGATCTGACCTACACAGGATCGGTAGCACTGATCCACGTAGGATCGCTGAGTGTTGTAGTCATCGTCGTCGAATCCACAGAGGATTTCTGTACAGTCGTCATTGTCGTCGTAGTCGCAGCCAGCTCTAGGGTTCCCGCACACCGAAAGCTCGTTCGGGAGGGTCCGCTCCACGAGCCAAAGGGCTGATACATCAACTGACACATAGTCTGGAGTTGATGTATCCAGAAGTTCTGTATCGTCAACAGGAACTCAACGTCACAGACGGCGCGTCAATCGGACGCCTGGTCTGAGAGTTATTGGCTTTTTTGTCCCAGGGGCCCGGTTGTTTTTTAAGTCAAAACCAACCCTACCGTTCTCCAACTGCATCCAAACCTTGATCGGAGTAAGCCAAAAGGTCCGTCTCACTTAGAAGAATCCAAAAAAGTCGACGGCAAGTCAATCGGACGTCCGAAGCTCAAGTTATAAGTGTTTCCGCTCCGAGGGCCCAGTTAGATTTGTGTACGAACCAACCCGGACACACCCAAAGTACTCTGAAACCTTGAGTTTAATATATCGAAACGATCGTCCCGTTCCAAGGATCGCATCACCACTTATGGTGCATCGATCGGAGGTCTGCAGCCCAAGTTATGGGCAACAGACCGAAACAGTCTAGTATTAGGGAGTTCGGGCCCGGTCCGACCCGGCCCTGTACCCCCTGGGTCAGCCCAAACCGGGTTGACCTGACCCGGGTCTGGGTCTGGCCCGCTTGGGCGCGGCCCAGCCCAGCACGCTCGCGCTGGCCAGGGCCAGGTGGCTCGGCCGTTCGGCCGACCGGATGGGGGGGGCCTGCCCCCCTGTCCCGTAACCGCGGCCCCCATGATGGGGGGGCCGCTCAAGCTGGCCAGCCGGGGGTTGTAACCCCCGCCTCTTCCCTTGACCGTCCAACCCACTCTGGTCGACCGTCTGTTTCCGCCACAGGACCGACGCGGGTCGGTCCCCCTGCTCCGACGCCGGCGGCCCGGAACCGGCTGCCGGTCCTGCTCCACCACGGCCTCAGCTGCGGCCTTGATTTGTCTGGCGCGGTGCGACGGCGCCGCGGTCTTGTTCGATTCAACGGAGGCGGCGCGACAGCGCCGCGCATTACTTGTCGCATGTCCCCACGCGGTGCGACGGCATCGCGCCATCCTCATTCCATTCCACCACAAGGTAGACAAGATAAAAAGGGGAGGAGGGTCGGTCGTGTTTGTGCGGTCCGCTCCCCTCCCGTTAACTGGTAACAAGATGTCCAATTGTATAAGGAATAATGATGGAATAAAATCACGAAAAGAAACGCATAAACCCCTGCCTCATCAAATTCGTTGAACGAGGGTTCGTCGCTAAAATAACCGTCGCATAAGAAGACGTCGCAGAAGGAGAGAGTTGTGTCACGGAGAAATGATTTTTCGGTGTCACGACGTCGATCTCCAAGGATTCGGTGTTCTTGTCGACCTTCATCGGAGGTCTGAGTTCTTCACGTTCTTTGTCGAAGAAGAATAAGTTCTTCAAGCTCCTCAACTTTTCTCCAAATCCTCCCAATGCAACAAGTTCCAACCAAAATAAAATAAGTCCTTTACTTATTTTATTAACATGACTTAAGCATTTGAAATTCAAAAGTTCAAAATAAACTCACCTATTTAATTAACATAAGTTATCAAACATAATGGTGAGTTGAAGGAGTTAGGGAATATGAAGGGGTGGGGTTCGTGTGGGCCCCACCACTCTCATAACCTCCCATGGGAAGTTGGATGGTTACCCCAACTTCCACTCAAAGGTTAAACCTCTTAGAAAGAAATAAAAATTGTAACTCAATTTTTATTTTAACTTCCACAAAATTTAACAACTACTCCCGTGAAAACGCAACTCCGAAAAAGGTGTTCCTAAGCAATTACCGGCTCTTTGAATCCATCGGTGCCCTCAGAACTCGATTCCAAGCATCGGTTCAAAAGTTAGAAAAACTCGTTCGTTCGTTCACTGAACGTACTCGAGCTAAACTTCGGATAGAAATTCCAGGTACACCAGGCCTCGAAATCAAGTGTCGTCAGAAACCGCGTTCTTGTAAAATCCCAAAGAAAATTAAGAGAAAATTTCCCTTGAATTTTACGAGTCTTTATATTACTCCCACCTCAGGGCTTTACGTCACCGTAAAGATACATCAAAAACTAGGGGAACAAATGTGGGTACTGTGCACGCATCTGAGCCTCCCACTCCCAAGTGCTCTCCTAGAGTTTTCCATGCTGCCATCTGATTCGCACTAAAGGAATCGGCCATCCACGTAGGACCTGCTCCTGTCGATCCTCAATCTCCACTGGGACCTCCGCAAAAGTTGCCCCATCGTCTATGTCCAGCTCCCCATGGTCAATGATATGCATCGGGTCGTGCACGTATCTCCTCAGCTGAGATACATGGAAGACGTTGTGCACTCGGTGCAACTGAGGTGGTAGAGCTAGGTGATAATCCACCTCGCCAATCCTGTTGAGGACCTGGAATGGTCCGATGAAGTATGGAGACAACTTGCCGCCTCGGCCAAATCTCTGTAATCCATGTCAAGGTGAGACCCGCAAGAAGACTTGGTCTCCATCCTCGAACTCTAGTGGCCTCCGCCTCCTATCAGCATAAGACTTCTACCGGCTTTGAGCAGTTCTCATCCGCTCCTGGATGACCTGGACCTTCTCTGTCATGGCCTGGACCATCTCTGGTCCCACAAGTTCTGACTCCCTAGGGTTTGTCCAGCACAGAGGAGGTCTGCAAGGTCGGTCGTACAACGCCTCATATGGTGTCATCCCGATGGTGGAGTGGTAGCTGTTGTTGTACGCGAACTCTACCAAGGGTAGGTGGTCCTCCCAGCTGCGACCAAAGTCGAGGGCACATGCGCAGAGCATTTCCTCGAGATTCTGAATAGTCCTCTCCGTCTGACCATCTATCTGAGGGTGAAAGTCGGTGCTCAGACGTAGCTACGTCCCGAATGCCTCCTGCAACCCCTTCCAAAGCCTATAAGTAAAGCAAGCATCTCGATCGGAGATGATTGAGGATGGCACACCATGAAGTCGTACAATCTCTTGAACGTAGAGGCATCCCAAGATCTCCACTGTGCCCTACTCTCTGATGAGTAAGAAGTGAGCCGACTTGGTGAGTCGGTCGACAATCACCCAAATGGAGTCATGACCTCTGGAAGTGCGTGGAAGTCCAGTCACAAAGTCCATAGATATGTCTTCCCACTTCCACTCCGGAACCTCCAAGTGCTGAACCAAGCCTGCTGGTACCTGGTGCTCTGCCTTCACCTGCTGGCAGTTGAGGCATCGAGAAACGAACTCTTCCACAGCCTACTTCATGCCCGGCCACCAGTGCTGTCGTCTGATATCCTGTTACATCTTCACCACTCCAGGATGTACCGCCAAAGGGGAAGTGTGAAACTCTCTTAGAACCTCCTCTCGTAAAGCAACTGGTACCAAGGTACGTCCTCTGAAAAGGACATCGTGCTCTCCTTCTGAAGAGAAACCATCAGGTGAATGTCCTGAGGATATTTGCGCATGTTGCGTCTCACAGTCGGTGTCCCCAAGCTGTGACTCTCTGACCCGCTGCAGTAGTGGAGGTGGGATTGTGAGTGACTGAAGGAAGGCTACTCCATCTCTATCCACGAAGGATATCTGCAAAGCAGCTAGCTGCTCTGTCACCTCCCCAAGTAGTTGAATGCCCATCCTCCTGCTGAGAGCATCATCTACCACGTTCCCCTTTCCAGGAGTATAGACTATCTCAAAGTCATAGTCCTGGAAGAACTCGATCCATCGCCGTTGTCTCAGGTTCAGGTCCTTCTACGAGAAGATGTACCTGAGACTCTGGTGGTCAGAATAGACTGTAAATCGCTCGCCCATCAGATAGTGTCGCCACATCTTCAGAGCGAAGACCACTGCTGCTAACTCCAGTTCCTGGGTAGCATAGTTCTTCTCATGCTGCCTCAAATGACATGATCCATAGGGGATCACAGCCCGCTCCTACATCAGGACACATCCGAGTCCGGTCCCTGATGCATCGTAGTAAACTACGTATCCAACTCCCTCCTCTGGTAGCCTCAAGATAGGTGCGCTGGTCAATCTCTGTCTCAGCTCCTGGAAGCTCTGCTAACATCTGTCTGACCACACAAAGGGTTTCCCCTTCTTCGTCAAGGCTGAGAGTGGTGCCGCAACTCTGGAGAAGTCTGGCACAAATCTCCGGTAGTATCCAGCTAGTCCCAGAAAACTCTGCACCTCTGTCACGCTCTTGGGTGGATCCCAAGCTAGCACTGCCTCAATCTACGCAGGATCCACTTCAACTCCTGCCTCAGATATGACGTATCTCAAGAATTGGACCTCACGTATCCATAACTGACACTTCGAGAGCTTTACATAAATCTGGTGCTCTCGGAGTGTGTCTAGTACAACCCGCAAGTGGTAGGCGTGCTCCTCCTCAATGGTCGAGTATATCAAAATTTCGTCAATGAAGACCATGAAAAATCGATCAAGGTATGGCTGAAAGATCCTATTCATGAGGTCCATGAACACTGTTGGAGCATTGGTTACACTGAATGGAATAACCAAGAACTCATAGTGGTCATACCGACACCTGAAGGTCGTCTTCTGCACGTTCTCGTCCCGAACTCTGCGCTGGTGATAGCCTGACCTGAGGTCTATCGTAGAAAACCATTGTGCTCCCTTGAGTTGATCGAAGAGGCCAGAAATCCTCGGTAGCGGATACTTGTTCCTCACTGTCACCTGGTTCAGGCGACGATAGTCGACACAAAGTCACAAGCTCTCGTCTGCCTTATTAGCGAACAATATCGAGGAAGCCCTGGGTGAAACACTGGGTCGGATGAATCCCTTGCCCTGCAAGTCCTCCAACTGTACCTGTATCTCTCGAAGCTCAGCAGGGGTCATCTGATATGCTGGAGTGGATATCGGGGTTTTCCCAGGGTACAGGTCAATATAAAAGTCTACCTTTGTGCGAGGAGGTAGTCCTGGAACGTCGTCGGGGAAAACGTCCGCATACTGATCCAACATTGCAGGAAAACCAGGACTCCACACGTCAACTACTCCTAGGATGAGGCTATCCAACTGATGAGGCATGGGTTGTCCTCTCCTCTGCGAGGTCCATCCTGTGCTTCGAAGGCTCCCTTCTCGCTGGTGAAGGTGAACGTGCTCCCGTCGGTGCGTACACACCGTACCTTGCGCCTAATACAGTCAATCTGAGCATGGACTATAGATAACCAATCCATGCCCAAGATGACATCGTAAGGCCTTGATGCCGCTACAAGAAGATCCCAGCTGAAACTCTTGCCTCCTAAAGTAAGCTCACACTGCCGGCACCAGTGTGTAATCGTCGATTCTGCTCCCGTAGGAGTCTCTAGCAGTAAGGATCGAGCCAACGGCTCTGTCGGAATCTCCGAGCTCCGAACAAGGGAAGCGGCTATGAAAGAATGACCCGCTCATGTGTCTATAAGAACTGAAGCAAGGGTGGAATGGACACAGATAGTACCTCGAATCATCTTGGGCGCGCCGTGGTTGTAGGCCTCCGCTGCCTGGAGTTGTGCCTGTCTCTGCCCGCCAGCTCCCTGTGGTCGGGGTGGACCTCCTGGTGGTGGTGGTGGTGGTAGAGCCTCAAAGCGTCGCCCACCACCTGCTGCTCGGCCAGCTCCTCTGCCTCGTCTTCCTGCTCCCTTCAGACTGCCACGGTCGACCCTCTACCTCTGCCTGGGTGGTCCCTCAACCGTCTGCTGCTCCTCTGCACAGCGGGTCGGGCAGTCACGAGCCATGTGGTCCTGACCGTCGCATGAGTAGCACTGTCTGCCTCTTGAAATACTGGCTTCGCGTTGTGTGCCCCACACCACTGAGCCAGTGTCCTGAGGTCGTCTGCCTGAGGGTCTGGTATGCCTGGACCCATGAGTCATCCGTCGACTGCCTGCTGCAGAAGACTTTGCTACGTGTCACCCTGCGGTAGGTCTCGATGCGGATATAGGCTCAGCAAGGAAGCTCTCGATCAAAAGGGCTCGCTCCAGTACCCCTGCCTGTGTTGGAATGCTGAGGGAGATCAGCGATGACCTGATCTCCTGCCTCAATCCCTTCTCGAAGGTCCAGGCCCGGAATAATGGGTCCAGTACCATGTCCGTCGAATAGCGCGAGAGATCTGTAAATCTCACCGAGTACTGGGCGACCGTCAAGCTGCCCTGCCGCAGCTGAAGAAGCTTCTGGATGTGCACCGCAACGAGGGTGGCTGGGAAGAACTCCGAGTGAAAGAGTCTCTCAAAGTCCATCTAGAGGAGAGATACCTCACCGTGCACCTGGAGCATCAAGCTCCACCATCTTCCTGCTGCCGCGTGCAGTATGCTCGCTGCAAGGATCACCATGAGGTCTGTTGGTGTCCTCACTAACCTGAAAACCCGTACAGCTACCTCCATCCAATCCTCAACTGCCTGAGGGTCTGTCTCCCCACAGAACCTGGTTGGTCACTGATGCTGAAACTCATGCAGTGCACTAAGGCGACGTGCATCGTTAGCGGCTGGGGATGGTAGCATCGGTGGCTCGGCGGGTAGAGGTACCACCGGTGCCTCTGCTGTCAAAGGGCCATGTACTGAGGCCTCGTCGCTCAGTGGGCTGTCGTCACGCACAACTCTCGGAACCCTAGATGGCTGCCGTCATGGGGCCATCCTGAAAAGAAACAGGTGCTCCACAGTCAAACAGTATACCTGGTGAGCTGACACAAAGAAAACTTGAAACACACATGCAATCAATGTTTACGTGCATTAAGTTGGAAATCAGAAGTCAGGGTCCTGGTATATGGATACGTCGGCCACCGCACCAACATTGGACTCCCTGGACTGATAACCACACCCAATACACTTAACACTATTTCTTCACATAGAAGAAAGATCAGAGTCCAAATTTCTACGGTAGAACTGAACTCCTATGATACCAATTTGTCACGACCCGTCCTCGGAGCCTGTGCCGTGACTACACCAAGCTCGCCTTCCATAGGCTAGGGGCTGGAAACTGGCACCAAGGTGTAATTCCTGGTAAAAAGTGAAGGAATTTAATTTGTAATGTAAACAAACACCACAGAGCAAGCAAGCAGAAGTAAACACTAAGTAAAAACTGGGTACAAAAGTAAGTGCGTAAAAATAAGTGCGCCAGTATACAAACCCAAACTGAAAGTAAAGTACAACTGAAAAGAGAAGTATAGCAACTGAAAAGTAAAGTTGCAGCCTCGAGCCGTCCACTGGTAGTCCCACCTGAAGGGTGGGTACAGATAGCCTCCACAGCTCCTCAGGTCCAGCCGTCCGCTCCGAGTACGTCCCGCCCAGTGGTCCACCTCCAGGTACCGACCTTCTCCGCAAGCCTCAACCACGATCAGCGATGTCTGTCATCTGCAACCAACACAACGTAGTGTGGGCATAGCCCGTGCAGGGGTGAGTATAAGCTACTCAGTAGGGACCCCGAGACCCCCGAAGGTCTCCCAGAATCCACAAAGAATAATCCATAAAGGAAAGATACAATCACAAAGTAACATCCGACACTACTTAGGTATATGCCCAGACATATACCTAAGTCATCAATTCTCGTTCGGATCCAACATCCGAGCTCAAGTATAACCCATTCCACACAGGAAATCAAAACCCGATCCACACAGGAAAGCATAACGTAATCCACACAGGATATCAAGTCAAACTTATCAAAGATAAGGATTGAAAGTCAAGATTCAGCTCACACAGGTATACTTCTTCGTAAGACGATAGATATGATCAGATGTAGTCACTGATTCATCTAAGCCATCGGATCCACATAGGATCGTTAGGTACTAACCCCTGCAATGACCCACAAAGGATCGATACTTAACTAACCCCCGCAATGACCCACAAAGGATCGATAGGTAACTAACCCCTGCAATGACCCACACAGGATCGGACCCACATAGGATCTGTAGGTGTTGGCCAACACAGGACCGCTGAGCGCTGACCCACACAGGATCTGACCCACACAGGATCGGTAGAATTGATCCACGTAGGATCGCTGAGTGTTGTAGTCATCGTCGTCGAATCAACGGATGATTTCTGTACAGTCGTCATCGTCGTCGCAGTCGCAGCCAGCTCTAGGGTTCCCGCACACAGTAAGCTCGTTCGGGAGGGTCCGCTCAACGAGCCGAAGGGCTGATACATCAACTGACACATAGTCCAGATTTGATGTATCCAAAAGTTTCGTATCGTAAACAGGAACTCAACGTCACAGACAGCGCGTCAATCGGACGCCCGGTCTGAGAGTTATTGGCTTTTTCGTCCCAGGGGCTCAGTTGGTTTTTATGTCAAAACCTACCCGACCGTTCTCCAACTGCATCCAAATCTCGAGCGGAGTAATAAAAAAGGTCCTTCTCACTTATAGGAATCCAACAAAGTCGATGGAACGTCAATCGGACGTCCGGAGCTCAAGTTATAAGCGTTTCCGCTCCCAGGGCCCGGTTGGTTTCGTGTACGAACCAACCCCTCTGAACCCAAAGTACTCTGAAACCTTGAATGTAATATATCGAAACGACTGTCTCATTCCAAGTATCGCATTATCGCTGACGGTGCGTTGATCGGAGTTCTGCATCCCAAGTTATGGGCAACAGTCCGAAATAGTATGGTATTAGGGGGTTCGGGCCCGGTCCGACCCGGCCCGGTACCCCCTGGGTCGGCACGAACTGGGTCGGCCCGACTCGGGTCGACCTGACCCGGGTCCGGGTCCGGCCCGCTTGGGCGCGGCCCGACCCGGCCTTGGCGCGACCCGGCGGGCTGGCGCTGGCCTGGGCCAGGTGGCTCGGTCGTTCGGCCGAGCTGATGGGGGGGGTGCCTGCCCCCCTGTTCCGTAATCATGGCCCCCAGATGGGGGGCCGCTCAAGCTGGCCAGCCGGGGGACGTAACTCCCGGATATTCCCTTGACCGGCCGGCCCGCTCCGGCAGGCCGGCTCTTGCTGCCACGGGACCGGCGCGGGCCGGTCCCCCTACTCCGATGTTGGCGGCCTGGAACTGGCTGTTGGTCCTGCTCCGCCACGGCCTAAGCTGCGGCCTTGATCCGTCCGGCGAGGCGCGACGGTGCCGCATCCCTCCGCCTCGGCCCCACTCCAGCCGCGGTGCCTTCGGGTTGTTCCGGTGCGGCGCGACGGCGCCGTGCATTCCTTGCCGTATGTCCCCGCGCGGTGCGACAGCACCGCGCCATCCTCGTTCTATTCCACCACAAGGTAGACAAGATAAAAATGGGAGGAGGGTCGGTCGTGTTTGTGCGGTCTGACCCCCTCCCGTTAACTGGTAACAAGCGGTCCAATTGTACGAGGAAGAATGACGGAAGAAAATCACGAAAAGAAACACATAAGCCCCTACCTCGTCGAATTCGTTGAACGAGGGTTCGTCACGGAAATAACTGTTGCAGAAGAAGACGTCGCAGAAGGAGAGAGTCAGATCATAGAGAAATGATTCGTCAGCGTCGCGTTGTCGATCTCCGAGGATTCGGCATTCTTGTCGACCTTTATCGGAGGTCGGCGTTCTTCGCATTCTTCGTCGAAGAAGAAGAAGTTCTTCAAGCTCCTCAACTTTTCTCCAAATCCTCCCAATGCAACAAGTTCCAACCAAAATAAAATAAGTCCTTTACTTATTTTATTAACATGACTTAAGCATTTGAAATTCAAAAGTTCAAAATAAACTCACCTATTTAATTAACTTAAGTTATCAAAATTAATGGTGAGTTAAAGGAGTTAGGAAATATGAAGGGGTGGGGTTTTTGTGGGCCCCACCACTCTCATAACCTCCCATGGGAAGTTGGGTGGTTACCCCAACTTCCATTCAAAGGTTAAAACTCTTAGAAAGAAATAAAAAATTTAACTCAACTTTTATTTTAACTTCCACAAAATTTAACAACTCCTCCCGTGAAAACGCAACTCCGGAAAAGGTGTTCCAAAACAATTACCGGCGTTGCGAATCCATCGGTGCCCTCAGAACTTGATTCCAAGTACCGGTTCAAAAGTTAGAAAAACCTGCTCGTTCATTCACTGAATGTACCCGAGCTAAACTTCAGATAGAAATTCTGGGAACACCGGGCCTCAGAATCAAGTGTCGTTAGAAACCGCGTTCTTGTAAAATCCCAAAGAAAATTAAGAAAAAATTTCCCTTGAATTTTACGGGTCATTACAGTTTTAGTAAGGGGGGAAAGTGCATCTCTAGGGGGGTCATAAGGGTAGAAATATAAAGTTAAGGGGGAGAACTTAAAATAAATATTTTGGAGGGGAATATTTTTAGATAAAGGTTGTATGTTTTTTTATTTTTTCATATCTCAATAAGGATTAATTTTTAATAAAGTTATATAGAGATTTATACTTTGTTTTTTAATTTGTTTTTACCCTATTTTTCATGATTTTTTTCTTCTTTAATGATTATAAAAAAATAATTATATTGTTGATTTCTTTTCCTAGAATGGATTATTCTAGATATATTGTTTTGATGAACCACAATACACTCCTTGTTTTATAGAGTTAATTTATTTTTTTAGTTCTATTTTTATATAGAATTAACTGTCAATTCATAAGTTCTAGAGAGAAAATTTGAACGCACAAATTTCTAGATCCTTGTGATTTCATCTAAATTACATAAAATGGAATATAGAGTTGAATATTTTGTTTCTATTATAACCATACTCGAAGAACATATAGAATTTTGTTACCAATATATCTATAAATTTAGAATAAGGATTTGTGGAACATGTGCTAATTCAATATGTTATTGAAAGTTCTAAATATTTTATTACATTCAATATTTGAAGTACCTCAATGATTTTGGGAGATTCCATTTTTATTATTTTTAGTGTGTTATTAAACCTTTTTTTAATGTTATTTTATTATAAAGTTTCTATGTTTTATTTATGTATCAATTTTCTTTCGTTCTAGGCTGATCGAATAGATTTTATGAAAAATAATATAATTTATTTTAAAATTTTATTTCAATGAAGTTTAAGGAAGTACTATTTTCTGATCAAGTTGATAAAAGAGGAGATCATGGACAGATCTTGCTACAGCTGACATTTTTATAAGCTATGTTTAGACATGTATCTTCTGATCGGTTAAATCTGCAGAGTTTTAGGGTAAAAAATTGTATTACTTAGATATAGGTACTAGTAATCCTACCTATTTATGATAAAAGGGAAGAGTTACTTTGAGTGAAATTATTTTATATCCATTATAGTATCTTTTAAAGGAGTTTGTAGATTGTTATTTAGAAATCTATGACTTATTTTTAATTTCTTTGATCTTATTTATTATTGGTTGGCTTATCTCGATTAAGTGTTAACTTACAAGTGTTTTAATTTTTTCTATATTTATTTTTCATTATAATCTAATCTATTCAAAGTGTTTAACTTTTGGATAGTTTTCTTTCTTTAGTGTGAGAAAACTTTAAGTTCAATTTTGGATTCAATTCACCCCCCCCCCCCTAAAGTTGTCATAATGGGAAACCACAGACTATTGGAAATGGGGGAAAACATGATGATCAAGTTGGGGAGGTAATAGAGCTGCTCAGAAAAACCACCATACGCTATCACACACAAACCTGCCACAACATATCCCATATACCACACTTTCTCATCCCACTATTACACTCAAGACCTCAGGGGTGCCCAAATCACCTATCATTTTTCCATAATTTTATATAGGATCTAATTATAAGATACCTTTTCTATATTCCATGACAGTTCCCCATCCCTTAAATCCTTTTCTACCCACTTATATGCAACCTCCATTTCCCACTTCACCTATCTCTCTAGGGTTTTATGCTCATCCTCTAATGACTTCTACTTTATAGATTTATGATCATCCATAAAATGAATTGGAGTCTAACCAACCTTATAATATACCAATCCATAATGGGCTATAGATCCATCAAATCCCACTGATTATCCTAGATCAGGTATATATTTAAAATTGCATTAAATAATGTCATAATAATTCTATTTCAGCTATAATGTGAATTAATTTGATCTTTTCTTATTTCTTTTTTAACTGGATTTACTAATAGGTGGAATGAGAATACTTGTACGAGTGATGTATGGAATCACCAAATACAAGTAATGGTTAATAAAAACTAATTAAACTAATTGATTGGTAAAAATGGAATAAAACGTAAATTATTTATAAGAATTCTATAAAAATATAGTGATATGGTTCTCATGAAACTAATATCAAGGAGGAAAAATGGTTATCAAATCAATTATACCACATGGGATGAGACAGAGAAAGAAAATGTGTTAAATTAAAATGTATATTATTATTTTATTTATATAGTTTATATTTTTCTTGTAACATCTATTTAAATGTTATGAAAGTAAAGATATAAAGGATGAATGTTTTATAGGATTAGGGGAATATTGGAGAGAATATAAGCATGAGTTATATTATATATGGACTATTAGAATTGAAATACATTTAGAGGGTACACCGACCCTTAGTTATTTTCTAGTTACATAGTACCATAAGATGATTTCCTATCAGAAGAGTGATGAGTTTAATGTATTATTCCAATTTAATATATTTTTTATTAAAAAAATTATAATTTGTATTAATACTTTGTTTTTTATTACTAAATTTTATTTTTCAAGATTCTTCATAAAGAAACAAATAAATAAGAGTGTCTTTAAGTATATACACACTTATAGATGAATGAATATGCATGAACATGAATGAAACTAAATAAATTTCTTGTACATTTCAATTTAATTAGGTTTTTATGTGTTTTATTGAAGAAAATTAAGAACATCAAGTTATACATTTAGTTTAATTTTGTTATGTTTTGTTCAGTAATGTAGTATTATTAAATAGTTATTTCTTATATTCATTTTCATTTATAGTAGGAATTTTTGAACATCAAATAACATATACTTTGATCAAAATTGTTTTTCTCAAGTAAAAAATAATAAATATGGGTTTGTTGTTAATCCTAGGATGCAAGAAAATATTTAATGTTTTATTCTAATACTTTAATTTTTTTAATATAAATTTCAAAAAATAAATACCACATTTATATTTTTAAAATCAAACTATGGAGGCCCTTGAATAGATATAAGGTGATATATTTGGGCCAACCATTCATTTGTGATAGCTATTACGTGATTATCATTAGGGGATATTCAACTATTATCCAAGAATACTATCATTCCCACTAGGTATTATCCTACTTTAAGAAATTCAAACACCTCTTCTAGCACTGATTTGAAAAAGGATTATGTAGAAGTAATGTATACAAAATTTTAATAGAAACTTAAGATCATGAAAGAAATAAAAAATACACTAAGTGGTTGATTAAATCTATTAAAACTTTATTTCCATCACTTATAATAGATACTGTTATGGTTTTTGATACATTCATATCAATGATCTTCTCATAATATGATTCTCAAGGCAACAATGATGATAGTCCTAGTAGTGGTCAAGGCGACAACCTTATTAGAATTAATGGTGATGAATTTGTTGAATATGGTGATTCAAGTGATTATGTTCATGATTAGGGTGATATTGGTGGTAAATAAGATGGTATTGGTTATCATGAAGACCAATTCTTGGAGAAAAATAATGATCCTATTTAATTTTGACATTATTTTTATGACAATTTCATTGTAAAATTTTTCATATTTAAACTAAAAATCCGTGTATATGTAATCATTTCAATATGAAGTTTTTTTTTGGGAATATAAAATATATATTATTTGTATTCTTTTGAAAGTTTTCACTAACACTAATACATTTATAATATTTTTCTTCGATTGTTTTTATTATCTTTTTTGGTGTAATGGTATACGATAATTCTTGAATGTAGTAGCTTGGTGGGATCCTATGCCTATGGAATACAAACTATTAGTATAACTCTATATTATAAGTTTAAAAAAACCATTGTTATAGGTATATAAAAACTTCTTATAAACCATTGGTATAATATCCTATATCAATAGTTCTTAAAAACCATTGGTATAGCCCAATACTAACACTGGTATTCCCAATAGTATAGAGAACCATTGTTATATATTATACTAATGGTTTTAAAGGAAATAACAATAGTTTAAAATAATTGGTATAGCTTATATTCCCAAAAGTATCTTATTAAAGTGGGAAAAAATATTATGTATGCTTAGATACTTTTGTAAATAGTTTTTCTCTCAGAGATAAATGAATTGTAATCACTAAAATTGGGAAGCAAGAGATAAAAAATTTTGACGATTTATTTTTTTAATGGATTATAGAATAATATATTGAGTGTCTCATAATTCTGTTATAATGGGAATGAATTTTATTTTCATGAAAGATTTTTGGTTTTTATAGTGATTGGAGATGGAATAATTCTAACATAAGGATATAGAATAAAGGGGAATATATTTCAAATAGTGGAACTATGAAATTCAAGTCATATTGGTATAAAGGAAGAAAATTTTATCATAGAATTTTTTTTTGATTTTTATTCAAGTAATTATGAGAATACTAACCCTTGAATATTTTATTTATGGAATAAAAATTCTAATGTTTCATGACTTAAACCCCCAGAGACCACTCCATGGAATTGAAGGGAGATCGAACATAACCCCAAATACACACCTCTCAAGGGTTATGGGTTAGTGGATAGCACTAATGGTATCAATCACATAAATGGAATTCATTACCCTCCAAATAATATAGTAGAATAATGTAAAATAAAATAAAATCCATAACTTTGAAAAATGTAGAAAACTCAATACATAAATATCAATAAAATAAATGAATGAATGGCATAAAATATAATCACAATGAAATACATCTACAACTATGTCACAAAAATCAATAAACACAAATATTCCTAAATACCCAAACACCCTATATAGAATAGTGGTATATGAAATAATACATGCACATTAAGCTTATATAATTAAACTTTTCCACCAAGTTAATGTTTCTTGATACCTCCACCAATATGATCTTGTAACCCTATATATAAATGTTAATATGAGAATATTCACATACTCAATAGGAAATCCCATAGGGATAAACAACCAATTCAATGGCATATTTTTATAATATCCATAATAAAATAGTAATACATAGTTGTGTCCTTACTAAAAAAATCACTCGATATAATATAAGTCAGACATCATCTAATGATCTATTTTAACCTAAAAACTCATTAAATCTTACTATCAATGTATTTGATTCTATAAATTTACTTTTAATCATTCATAAGTCTATATCATTAGATTTTTTTTCATTATGACCACAAAAATCCCTCTCCAAATAAAATAATATGTATAGTATAACACACTCTATCGAAATATAGAAAGTACCCTTGTAAAACAACTCCCAATACTTAGTACCAACATTTATATCAACTAAAATCATGTAAAAAACCCATTATCATAACCTTGAATCATTCACATACATCCCTAGAACTGAACTATAACATAACCAATACATATAAAATTCATTATAATCATTTGCGTGAGATGGGGAATACTAATTTGTTCATCCAGTTAGTATGATCACTATTCTAAATGTTGGATCACACCTAACAAAATCACCCCAAGTGTGTTTGTGTATAAAATGGTACTCAAATCGGTGAAATAACATAAAAAATAAAATAAAGAATAATTCAAATGATATTATTCCAATAGTTGAGATTCTAAGAGAATATATAATCAACAATCATACTATGTATGCAATCAATGTAATCCCCATATTATCATCATAATTTTCTTCTACTAACAAAAAACTATCACAATTTCAATGTACTCTTATTGGTAATCATTAAAATACCCTCCACCTAAGAAGAACACTGTAAGGATAACCCTATATATGTTATCAATTAATTTACTCTAAATCATTATAATAATGAACATCTTAATGGATATAACTCTATATGTAAATCCTATAAATTCAAAAAACAATCAGCGGTTTTTCAATCTAGATTCCATCACAATTCAATATTATAATAATGGTTATGAAGAAAACTATTGGAAACAAACCACACCTATTAAATAACTACTCATTGTATATAATAACATCTTCTAAATAAATAACAAAAAATATAAGAATATCATAATGTCTATTGTAGCATTTTCACACAACATTTGAGCTTATATTTCACATCAAATCACATCATACTAAAATTTAACATAATCAATATATAAAATTATAAATTTTTATGAAATTTCATCCATGTTATCAGTATGAAAATGATATAAGTAATGCATCATCAATCAACATGTTCAATCACTACAACCACCATAAAATAAGAAAAAAATAAAAAATAATTTTTTTAGAGGGTTATCTATTTATTATAATTGAAAATAACATTTTTAAACCCTCATAATATGTTGGATAAAAATAAATATGAATAATTGTGATTATAGAAATGATTTAATTTTCCGCAAAAGTCTCCTTGTGTATTTAAATCATCATAAAATTCAAGGAGATTCAAACACAAACACACTTGTATCCAAAACATATTTTTAGAAATTTCATCATATTTGGAGGTTTAAATCACTTATAGAAGAGAATTATTGAATTTTACTTGAGAAAATAGATTAAATAATACCCTTGGAATTTTCTCAGGTTGTGTCTCCATCAATTATGTTGCCCAATAATTTAAAATTAAAAAGACACCCCCTTAAAATCATTTTTGTCCATAAAATTACATAATCATTATATATACATAATGTCACACTCATAGTTTTATTCTCATCCTTTGTTCCATCTTAACTTTGGTATTTGGTATTTCTCTTGATTTTTGGGTGTTCTAGATTTAAATTTTAAGTTTCAGACAACTTTTATCCATTTTCACAGTTTAGGTGCACGGTTAGGGGAAACCATGCATCATTCTCTAGGAAATCATTCTGGTCCTTGGTTGTCTCAGGTCAGGGGTGTATGTCCCATGCACAGTTAAGAAAATTTTGAGGAAGGTTTGTTCATGGTTCTTCCATTTTGGATAGAAACATGTTGCGTGATTGGTTCATGGTTTACCAAACTATGCATCCAAACCATGCCAGTGCTTGGGTTTTTCAGTAAGGGCTGCACAGTTAATACATGGTTTGGTAAACTGTGTGGCCTAAATGTGCATTATTCCATGGCCATTAAAAATGTGAAATTACTCTTCTTCCCTCTTAAGATTTTAACCCCAAAATGCATCATCTATTCCTCCCCTAATTCATACATCCTAAAGGGAGGCCCTCTATTATTCTCTAAGCCTCCTATCCTCTCCTGAGGTGTGAATCTAGGGTTTTCTTCAAGTTTTTTGGGTAATTTTTCAAGGTAATATTCTCCTCTATTCTTCTTCTTCTTTCTACTTCCATTTTCTCTTGATTTTCTCTTCTTACTAGGTCTTGGGGATCTAGGGTTCATGTTTATTTGAGTTTAAATTGGGGGTTTTTTTTATTAAATTTTCTCCTGTATGTTCTTGTCTCTTGAAACCGTCATGGAGTTGTTTTGGGTTTTCTTTATTTAAGCGCATGTGGTTTGAGGTAGGTTTCCCTTTTCATTTGACCTTTAAAATTAAGAATCATTGGTTTCTTACTTTTTTCACCTTGTATATTAATTAGTGATGTATTATTTTTAGAATAATTGTTTGATATGAAATTAAGTGGTTTTCTTGATTGTTTTGAAGTATATGGTATTTTATTGTTAAATATTTTACACCAAGTGTTCGATAAATTTCTTGGTTGTCCTTTCCAAGTGGATTATGGTTCTTAAAGATTGGTTTGGATTTGTGATTGTATTTCTAATATTTAAAATAATGGTTTGTGTTTCTTTAATGGGTTTACTAAGTGGTTTTGGATTTGAAAGAGGTGTGTGTTTGAATTTTGAAAATGGGTTGGCATGTGATTGTAGTGTGTATCCCATTTGAAATTTCAATGAAACTCTACTACAAAACATGCCTTTAGTAGTGCTATAAATGGCCTTTTTCAGTGCTAGAAAAGCGATGATAACATGATCAATGTTAAAATACCAAGACTTTTTTATCATCACAAAAAAATATATGATAAAGGGGTTATTTATCATCACTAAAAAAGTGTTGATAAAGGTCTCATTTATCAGTTCTTTAATTTAGTGTCACTAAAGGAGTCCTTTATCAGTGCTTTTAAAAGTGCTGATAAAAGTCCATATTGTAATGTGTTGTAATAGCACATTGTATCACCATTGTGGTGTGTTTTTACAGCACACCACATCACCAAAAACACACCAAAACATAGTATATATAAAAAAACAAGTCTCAATATAGAATTTAAATGACATGAAATTTACAACACAAATACCAGAAAAAAAATATATTATAAATATTTAAAACATTTTTTTATATAATTAAATAAATAAAAATTATTACATAAATTCAAAAACAATCCTAATTTTTAATTTTACCATAATTTACATTGACTTTCTTTGTCAAAATGCCAACACTGCATGAGTAGTTTTGAATAAACCACCTCAAATCGGAAAAAAGAATCCAACTGTATTAGAAAATAGTTATTATGAGTAATACTAAAAATAAATAAATTAAAAATAAATATGAAATAATAAATTAATTATATGGACAATGATTTTACTGTGAAAATATCAATATTACCTCGGTAATTGATTAGAGACAATGTTGTTGCTCTTCTTGTAAAGGCATGACACATGGATAGAAATATTTTAAAAAAATCTCTAAGGAATAATTAAAATTAAATCTAAATTACATTATATGATTTTTTGGTAAAATAGAGAAATTATATTGTAACATTACGTTTGCATCTATCCAAACAGTTTCCTTCATTGTAGTTTGTTCCTATAATGGATTGGTAAAATCATCATGTGTAGAAGACATTGTCTTCATGAGTAGTCAAAAATTTAATTTAGATTATGTTAATGTAGTAGAGAATGTATAATATTATAAGGAAAAACATAATATATTAAAAAACACTTTTACCTTCCCATTGAACTCTCTTTATTTTTTAAAGGTTTTAAGGATTTGGTTCCTCTTTCGAGAATCCAAATCCACTCTTTGTGGTCCCCTATAATATACAAGACATTTTCTACATTAGGACCAGCATGAACTGATTTTGATGTCCCAATGAAAGGTTTATCCTCAATTTAATTTTCATCTAACTCAACATTTTTTCAGTCGACCTCAAGACAATTGAACAATTTCTGTTTTTTGGATCAGAGACATAAAATACTTGCACTACTTGTGATGCCATTATAAATGGATCATATTTTTCCTCTTTTATACTGAAATTCACCTTTATAAATTCCATTTCATCAATGTTCACTCCATTGATATTTTAAACCCATTTGAAATGGAAAAGTGTCAGATAAAATGTTGAATAATCCAACTCATATATCTGTTAAATAATTCCAAAATATGACATATTTTCATAAATTGGATTTTTATCCTTGAAAAAAAATATGTGCATCACTTCAGCCAAAAGCGCAACACCACTATTTTTCATTGTAATAAATTAATTTTGTTCTTTTTTTAGAATGTATAAACATTCATTACAAACCTAGTTTAAGATATAACATTTTCATTTTATCCTCTAGCTATCCATTGAAGTCATCCAGCAATTGAATTCAGATTTTTAGATAACTCTTTATAAATTTGATCTCTAAACCATCCTATAAATTATTGATTATGTGTATCTGATATCCATCTTTCAACCATTGATGAATTAAAATCTCTAATAATTTCTTTGTGGGCTTCATTGTATGGATGAACATCTTCACTATTATGTAATATGTAAATATGCACTTGATCCCACTCTGTTAAGGTAATTGTAACATCTCTTACAAAAATCCCTTTTCCTATAAGACGTTCATTGTGATAAGACTTTGGGAGACTGATGATTTCAACATCTGATAGGTAATTGGTACAGAATTCAATATCTTCTTCAATAATATATCGTTCAACAATAAAACCTTCTGTACGACTTTGATTCTTGATAGACCCTTTTAAAATATTCATATACTACTCAATGGGGTATATATATCTATAATGGATAGGACCACATGGTTGAACCTCTCTGACTAAGTGAACCATTAGGTGGACCCTTATATCAATGAATGGTAGTGGAAAGAACATTTCTAATTCACATAATATGATTGAAATCTTCTTATTCATGATGGGAAACTTCAATGGGTCTACAACTTTACTACATATGGATTTGAAAAATAAGAAAAGTCTGGTTAATGTATGTCTAATATTTAATGCAATGGAAAGAAACAGACATTAAATATTGCATCAAAACATGACAGTCGTGTGATTTTATTCCTTGTAAATTCAAATTATTTATTGACACGACAATCTTGATATTTTATGAATACCCTTATGGAACTTTTATGCTCATAATTAAAATGAAAAATTACAATTTTCCTTATCTTGATAGAGTGTAAACTGTTAGAGGAAGAAAAGTCCACCTTTTACCCTTCACTAGTGCCAACTCTTCCCTTATCCCCATTTCAATCAAGTCCAACCTATCCTTGATTCCATCTTTCATTTTTTCAGGAACATTTATTAATGTTCCAATAACACTATAAAAATACATTTTTTTCTACATTCATGACTTAAATAAAATGTCTGACATACAAACAATTCCAATATGGTAATTCAACAATAATTGATCTCTTCTTCCAACCTGATTTTTAAGGTTTTTAAAAAATTATTTACAGAAAACAATTTCAATATTTTTTTACTTTTTCATATGGTTGATCACCCATTTCTAGAGATGGTGTTGTACCTTTTTTGACACTCCCATAAAATACTATCATCCATAATAGGTATTTATGTCGTCGAGGTAAAATAATTGATGTCCTAAAAACACAGTCTTTAAGAAATGTTTCAACAAAATTGATTATGTGTGTTTTTCACAAATGGGACACCCCAACATGCCTTTAATGTTATAGCCTTATAAATTTCTATAAGTGGGTAAGTCATTTATCATTCCGTACAACATGGCCCTCAATGTGAATTCTTCACTTCTATGATCATCATACATTTTAGAACCTATATCCCACATCAATTTCATATCTTTGATCAATTGAGCCAAATAAAAATCAATATCATTATTGGGTTGCTTTGGACCAGTTATAAGAAGAGACAACATAATATATTTGCGCTTCATGCATAATCATGGAGGCAAGTTATAATTTACCAACATGATGGGCCATGTACTATGAGTAATACTCTATATACCAAAAGGATTTATTCCATCTGTAGATAATGTAATATTAAAGTTTCTCGGATCATATCTAAATTTGGGAAAATTGTAATAAATTTTTGTCCACTCAGGATAATCTGCTAGATGATGTAGGTTCTAATATATAATTCTTGTATTTGCATGACATGTTAATTTTCTTGCAGTTTCCTGACATCCATATTGTCTTCTAACCCGTGTAATTATTGGAAATTACCATAGATATTTCAAAGGACTAGATTCATTTTTCTTGTATCAATCTGCACCATACTTAGGGAATTTGATGACTGATTCATTGTCCTTAAGAAACAGTATCCAATCATTTGGGAAATCATGTATTTTTTTAGAGATCATTCCCATTGAATGTAACATTCTTTTAGCATCATACATTCATCATGGTAGTTTGTTTTATTATTATATCATATCTTTCAGAAGACCAAGTAGCTATATAAAGCTGGTGTCACTCCATCCATTGCCAGCTTTCAAATTATATAAATTTAATACAACTGAAAATGTTGAGTATTTTTTACTACCGGTATGAAATGGTTTCTTGGAATAGTTATTTAACTCCTAAAACAATATTGTACAATCACAAAGGTCATCCTCAATTTCTATTGTCATTTATTCCATGTGATCTCCATCATCTTTTACAAAGTTATTCATATCAAATGATTCATAAATCGTATTATCATCCCAATCGAGGTCCACATTCAGTTTTTTCCCATGTTTAGTCCAACATTTATAGATTTGACATATTTCATAACAAATCAAATGTTCTTCCTACTCTTGTGGATAATTTTTTCTTGAATAAAAACAATATAAACACAAACACGGGATTTAAGAGGGGTTGTCTTCATGCTCCCTTTCAAACTTGATGTACTCTTTAACTCCATCTTCATATTTTTTTTAAAATGATTAGTGTGCATCCATTTTATATTCATATACAACCTATTAGGTTAATAAAAGATTAATTTTATATAATATATAAATAAATACATGTAATATATTCGTTATCAAAAGTTAAAGTTATATACAATTCTAATAAGGGAGATGTGGATCATTTCAACTATAATATCTGAATGCCTAGATATTCTAAATCCACTAATAAGGGTTGTTAGAAATTTAAAAAATATAGGGAGATAAAGGAAGATAATAAATGATATTATCACTAAACTTTGTAGGTGTAATTTGAAAGATGGGTGGTGTAATGACCCTATCCGGAATTACCCAAACAACACCAGGTTAAATCATCTTATGACCTCTAACACACCTCAAAGTCACTGAAGGATGGTTTAAACTTTTGGTGTAGAAACCCATAAATGGGAGGTAACCCCCCCCCCCCAAATAGAAACAATTAGTACCAAAGATCAAACAAAATTCTAAAATGACCCATAGGGTCAATGGACATGCAGACCCAAAATCATCATTACCCGATATAGGCATACCTATTAGACAAAAAAATATTGAAATAAATGATGAAATAGCTATATAGAAACACATATATTTCATTCCTGTATAAAAACTCACTCACTTATATTCTATAAGAAATATCAAATTGATAAAAACCTGATATTTAAACATAACATGAACTAAAGGCACCATAATGATTAAAAATGTGAAGGCTTGATGTGATAAAACCTCATGTGCTTAACTGGGGATGGTCCCTTTGAATCTGCTTCATAAGAAAACTAAGAACCATAGTGAATTATAATAGGAACTATATCCTATGATACATATAACCAATAGAGGAACATAAATCACTCCACTAACTTGGTTCCTGAAAAATAGCATCTAATGTTGCATGTCCATTGAGGTGTCCTTGAAAGGTGTCACCATATATGTAATCATTAGGGCACAACCAATGTACCTTAAATCAGTATTCAATAAACAAGAATATAAATGAAATTTTGAACACATTTATATAAATATATGAAAAAAAATTAGTAAGAGGATATAAAACATAATAGTAAAACAATAATTAATAAATCCAAGGTTCAGTGTTAGATATAAACAACAGATCATACATCGATAGTCAATACAAACAACAGACCAAAAAACGTTTCCTAAACAATGGATCACAAATAAACTGTAAAAAATGGATCATAAGAAATGGATCGTAAACAAATTATAGAAGAATAAATAAAAAACGAAACCAAAAATAAACAAAGAAAATTAGAAGGCTTACCTCTCTAGGTTGAAAAAAATATGAGACCCTCTTTTGATGTTGAATGAGATGTTTAGAGGCATCCCATTGGTGTGATTCAACCTTCGATTCACCAAGGAGGAGCACCGGTAGTGGGTGGATTCTGCAAAAAGCTTCTATATCATGATGGGTATATAAATGGGTGGGGTTTTTAAAATAGATTAGGACACTTTTATCAGTGCTTACTGATATGTACTAATAAATGTTCATTTTATCAACGCTTTTTTTACGCTAATAATTTTTTATCTTTATCAGTGTGAAATAAGTGCTAATAATGATTATTTTATCAACGATTATTAATGAACCATTGTCCAAGGATTTATAATTATAATTAAAAATAAAAAAATATTTATAAATACTTAATAAATATAATTTTTTTTATAAATATATTAAATATATTCCTTTTTAAATATATTTACTATAATTTTATAATTATTTATTTATAATTATAGAAATATTTTAAAAAATATATTATTTATATCATTATATATATTTAAATAAGTATACATATATATATATTTAATAAATATATATAAAAATATAAGTATAGTAAATATTTTCATTATTTAACTAAATTTATTATAAAATTAATAATTATTTAAATATACAGAATTATTTATTTATAATTATATAAATACTTTAAAAATATTTATTTATTTATAATTATAAGTATATAATTGTATTAATATAGTGAATGTATATTTATAAATATATTCACTTATAAATATATTTATTTATAAATATTTTAAAAAAAATTATTTTTAACATTATTAATGAATATCTAATGTTGAGTGCATGAATATATGTTAAAAATGAGTGAAATTGAATAGATTAAGAATATAGGTACACTTTAAAAATATTGAAAAAATGGATAAGTTCTGTGTGTGCATATAATATATAAAAATTTATTCATTAAATATATGGGAAATTAATATAACAAACATTTGATCTATATTAAATTAAAAAATCAAATGACATTCAATTATATGTCGAGTATTATGTAATTGGTCAATATTTTTAATTCAGAAAAATTTAAATTATATACCATTATTCAATAAATATATGACAATTTAATATAAAGCACATAAATATTTTGTAATATATAAATCATATTTATATACATTAATATATATCTATATATTTAATATATACAATTTAATAACATTAATTATCATAATTATCGAATTAATAAAATGTTTAATATTTAATAATGTATAATCAATTTATTTTTATCAATAATTATTTAATTAATAACAAATTTAATTTTTTTTTAATAAACACATTTTAATTTTTATTTTATTTTATTGTTTCATTTTATCAGGGATAAAAATGCGTTGATGAAGGAAATATATATCAACACTAAACATAAAACACTAATAAAGCATACCCTTTATCAGTGCTAAATATAAAGTGCTGATAAAGGATACCCTTTATCAGTGCTAAAAATAAAGCGTTGATAAATGTTTCCTTTATCAGTGCTAAAATAAAAGCACTGATAAAAGGTTAAATTTATCAATGATTTCTTTATCATTGATAAATATTCTATTTATCAACATTTTCATCTATCACTGGTAAATAATATCACTATTAAAGGCTTGTTTTGTAGTAGTAAAAGTGGCATTGGTTTGAAAACATGGTGTGAGTTCTTAAATGGAACTTTCTGAAATTGTTTTGAAATTAAAATGGTTTGTTTTAACCTTTTTAAAATGTGAGTTTGGTTGTTTGAAAATGTTTTGACAAAGTGAAGTAAATTTTTTGGTTTCCTTTTCTAAAAGGGTGATTTCTCGAAGGGTGTTTGATGCCCATTTGGAACATTTTGGAAATGATAGTCTTAAATATTATCCATTGAAATCATCTTGCCTTGATTATATTGAATGTTGTGGGATGTCCACACTAATAGACACCCTTATGTTTAAATGGTTGAGATGAAATATATAGTTCCTTCGGGTGGATCTATGGTGATTTGTTTTGTGTGTTTCTTGTATATGATATATGTGTGTGTTATTAGATGCTCAGTAGGAATCGTTTGGTTCACCGCCTCTTTATTCTTGACATGGGAACCAGGCATAACTAGTGGATTTTTGGTGAACTATTTCTATATTAGTGTAGGATTTTACTCTGGCTAGTAGCCCAAAGCAAGGGATATTTTTTTTGCTATGGGAAAGTTCCCCTCGGTCAGACCAGGTAGGGTGTGATCGAATATGTGGGGGAATGATGTATTTGGGTGAGACATGCCTACGGGATGATTTAGAATATATAGTGTGTTTTAGATTATTCCTATAAGCTCCTAGGTTCTCCCCTTATATTTAGAACTTAGTTGTCTACAGTAGATGATAGAGATGCTTTTTTTGTTGGTTACACATGTGTGATATTTTACATTTCCCTTATCATGTGATCATTGTTGTTGTTTCCTCACATGGTATTAATCTTTTTTAAAAGTGATGTGTTAGTTTTTGAAGGTTTATGGAAAAAAATAGGAAATTTTTTATACTTATTTCCCCCTTCTTAAAATAAAAAAATCATTTTTCCATTGAAAATTATAGTGGTTCCTTCTTGGAAAGGAAGGTGTATTTAAATGGAAGAAGGGAAATGGATAGAGTTTTTATTTAAAGTAAAAACGTGTATAAAATATTACTTTTATATATTGTATTTAAAACCAAAAGTTGATGTTTCCTTATTTAAAATAAGTTCATTGGGAATATATTTTTTCAGGCATGCCTACTTAGTTTTAATACTCACACCTATATTTCATTCTTGTTTTTAGAATTTTGTGTAGGTTCTGGAATGGTTTCAATCTCTATGGGTCATGTTTGGTTTTTTTATCAGAGAGTGACCCTTAGGGTCACATAGAGACCTAGTTTTCATCGGGTTTTTTTGTTCAGATTGGTTTTATTTTTAGTTTAGGTATAAATGAAGTTGAGTTTGGAATTTTATTTATTTTTTCTCCTCTTTTTTTTCTCTATTTTAGTTTATTTATATTGGTTGAAATTGTACCATTTGTTTCTATGTTGATTCTTTTACACTAGTTACTATCCTAGGAGGATCGGGAATGCCTCTCAGACCTTTTTGCAGATTGGATCAGGTGACCAGTTTGTGGTCAACCCCGGTTAGTTCGTGACAAAATGGAATTAGAGCCTATGTTTTTTAGAGAAGCTTTATTATGTAGAACTTTTTGTTATTGGGGTTGTTAATTTATATAGAGTAGGACAATAGAAGCACTGGATGAAGGTCTGGGGGAGTGTTTATATAAAACTTTCTATATTAAACCTTTAGTTTCCATGAAAAGTTGGGTTTTGTTTGGTTTCTTTGGTTCTTGTGGGTTTTTTCATGATTAGGAAAAAAATGAGAGTTGTTTCAGAATTTTCATTGAACTCTTAGGGCCTAGTAATCTATGTTGAGCTCGGAACATGCTTCTCAAAGACTCTTTGTGATGGTGGTGTGATTATCATATGGCCACTAACCATATGGCCAAGTCACCCATTTACACTAGTTTCCCCTTGTGAGTTGTTTTGGGTCTTCCTTGATTTTGAAAATTGTGTTGAAAACCCTTGTTTTGAAATTATTAAAATTGGATTTAAAGTGGTAATGGTTTCTTTTTGGTAAGATGGAAAATAAATTCTCAGATTTATTATTAAGAAATATTTAGAAAATGATTTTTTATAAAATGATTTTCAGGTAAAACAGGGATGAGTTTAACGAGATTGTATTTCTATAATCAAAACATGGGGTTTATTCAAATTGTTTATTTGTAAAATAGAATTTTATTTTAAAGAGGGTTCTGAAAATGTTTTGAATTAGATGAAATGGGTTTTTTGATAGAATTCACAGGATTTCTATTTCTTAATGGAATAAAATGGATTGAGGTTTAGATTTTGAAAATGGTTTCTAATTAGTGTTTAGTGGTATTTTGAGAATGTAATTGGGTTAAGAGTTTGAAAGTTGGGCTGAGTTTTTAGTTTCAAGAAAGGAAATGTTTTGTTTTGACCTTTGGTATTCACATGGGTGCTCACATGCATGGATATGTGTGTGAAAGTGGACAAATGATGATATGGGTGGATGAGTGCCTGAATTGGCATTAGTTAATGAGTTCTTAGGGTGGAATAGGAGTGTTCATGTGTGAGGCTCCATGGAATACCATTGGTGGGTTTGAAACCCACACTACAAAAAAAGTATGTATTTATTGGTAATGATTTAGAAGGGGTTATTATAAAACCCTTCCAACTAAAAATTAGAAGGGGTTAATAATAACCCAATCTAATTAGAGGTGTTTTGATGAAAATAGACCACAAATTATTAACCCACCACTAATTTCCTCTCGGAAGTCACCCCCTCCTTGTGTTACCCTTTGTAACACCCTAATATTTCATAGTACATTATTTCTTCAAAGTAATTCAATAACTTCCATTACACGCAACACTGAGTTCAAGCACGTCATGAATTACTAAATTAGCCTTTCAAAAGTGGTTATGAATATTATTAACTAAATTTTGAATTTTATATAATCATTTTAATTTTAGAATCCATATTATGAGTTTCTTATACATAATATAAGAAAAAATTCATTTTTTCAGATAAAAGAAGTATTTTTTAAAAAATGAAATTTACAGCCTTTTAATGGAGAACCTTTTTAAAATCAAATATTTGACACTTTTATATATTAAATTTGACTAAATAAACTTCTTATTTATAATCAATACATAAAAATTTAGTTTCGATGAATTTTTGATGTTTTTTTGATAACTTTCATATTTGGGTGAATAGTAAAAAATACTAAATTTTAACTAAAAAAAGTTTTTTTAATCAAAATAATTTATAGTGTTAAATTATAAATTTGAGTGGTTTTAAAGTATAATTAGATTATATTTTTACCATTTAATTAAATATTGATCATTGGGAGTAATTTCACTTTGAAATTGCACATAAACAAGTGTCAATCTTTGGATGGTTATTATTTCTTAAAAACCCGCTTTTGGGTTTTGACAACGGGAATTAAATTTAAATTAATTAATGAAACTTCTATGTTTTGAATTTGATAAAATAGAAATCATTTTTTGATTCGGAATATCAAAATTATCTTAGGGTGAATTTTTGGTATTTTTCTGAAAACTTTCAATTTTTGATGAATAGTGAAAAACACTGAGTTATTGGTTAAAGCTGACTTTTTATTTAATTAATTATTTATTTTATTTAAATTTTTTTAGGCCAAAATAGATACATAATACCTATATAAGTTCAATTTAATTCATTTGAGTCATTTTATATTAATTTTAGATATACAAAATTTTATTGAACTTGTTACCGTCTTTTAACCACCTCCTAGGAGCTTTTGCAAATTTTCATAAAACTTAATTTTACCGCTTCTGTGAGTAGAATCTCAAAAATATGAGAGACACGATTGATATCAGTAAGTAAAATTTGCTTCAATGTGATAAAAATAATTTTTGTTGAATAGTAACTTTTTACTTTTGTTTACCACGGTTGAAAGTAAATAGGGTAATTAAGGGTAAAAATGATATTAATATTACCCTAACACATGTCCTAATTCTATTTGAAAAGTGTATCTTGACCAAAAACAACCTTAGAAATAAAATATTATCATTTAGGTCCACTTGGATTTGATTAGGACATTTATTATTATTTAATTCAAAGGAGAGTTAAAAGAGTTAAAATCAATGTGTAATAACTAAAACATTTTTAATATAGGGTTATACTTAAGATAAATTCGATTATAAATATTCATTATAAAGATAAAAAATTTCCTACATCATGTTATTTTATTTATAATTTTTATACATTAAATAAATAAGTTTATTTATGACACAACGATGATGTAGTAATTACCTTATTCATGAAAGAATGAAATAAATGGAATTATAAATACTAAAATAAATATAATTTCAAAGCTTTTATGACATCAAAGAATTTTATAGGTTAATATGAAATGATAGGGATGATTCAATGTATCTTTCTTTAAGTAATCAAGTTTTTATTAATCACAAAAACAAAATACCAAATAGTGTAAAAATTGACATTAATTAATATCTAAAACAAATACTATATTATTGGTTGATATAATATTCTTAAAAATGTAAGGCTTGGCCAAAGGGATTAAATAATATTATATATTTCATTAATGAGACACTTGAGGTTCTGTTGGATGTTTAGAGTAAGTTTATTAACCATATAGAGTAAGAATACAAGAAAATACGGTAAAAGTTAAACTATTTAACTAAGAGTTAAATCTAAAATTTAAGGTTAATATGGTGACCTAAACCTGTATAAAACCTATTGGTTGAGAGGTGTTCGACCCATCCCAACCTTATCCTTTAAATAATTCATTTTTGAGCCATTACAAACCGAAAATGAATTTATTATAAAATAATAGTTTAAGTTTTTTCTAAGGTGCCCCTCACCCCTCTTATAAAAGGGCACTCCCCCTTCACTCTATTTCACACCTTATAAGCCATTTGGATGGGACAAACCCGGCCCAAATATCCTCTAAAATTCCCTCACTTCATCCTAGAGGCCCTTCTTTGGTCATAAATCCATCTTAAGTATCCCTTTTTATCAAATCAAAAGGAAGAACCCGAAGAAGAGGTAATGATTTCACCACCCTCTTTCAAGTTCTCTCATTCTTCCACTTGCTCTTTATTTGTTGTTTAAATTATAAAATAATAACTCTAGTATCTTCTATATACTATGATGTTATTATAAATATGGTTCAACTATATTCATTATTCTATCCATCTTATGAATGATAATATCACCATGCGTGCGTACGTACGGCTTACCGTCTCCACGTCGTGGTGTAATTTGTTATACAACACTGTGTTATTTGGATGGATATAATGATGAGTAATATGTATATAAATAATGAATATAACATTATAATTTCTCTGTAAAATTAATATACCATCCAATTCCATAACTTTAAGGAAATTATATTGTCGCTCGTGCGTACGTATGGATTACCGTCTCCACGACGCGATGGGATTCATTTCCACGTTCACCATTCATCAATGATTATAAAAATATATATATTACTAATAAGATTATAATATATGACATAATAATGCTACTGTAGATATATAAATATATATATATATATACTTACATATATCTTATTCACTTAGTTCCGTTCAATACGAGATAAAAACGGAAACAGCGTTTATGCGTACGTACGGACTACCGTCTCCATAAACGGTGTTTTTCATTTCATATATATGTCTATTATAAATATTTATATTCTAAATATACATGATATATAAATAATTGTTTATATTCTGGAATTACTTAAATCTTGATCTAAGTGATACAATCAAGAGTAACAAGTTAAAACACGTACGATAAAGAAAGTGATTATTACCCGAAATGTTAATTTAACATGGAAATTATTATTAAATTGGTAGTATAAAGTAATAAATGAATCATGTATGATATCATAAATATTAATATAGTTCTGGTATATCTTAATAACATGCTACTATCTTTATATAGAAGGTTAACTATACCCTCTACTAAAGGAAAGTGCAAGGTAAGGGGTTTTCATCTCACTTCTTATTCCCGTGAGATTCATGCCATATTGCCACTATTACCTTTTGTGTGGTGTATGTACTGAACATAATTTTATTATTTGTGTAACACACTTTAATTTATGTGTATTTACATATTCATTTTATGATACCTCTTTCATGGGGTTTATGTTTCATAAGTTACCAAATTGGTAAGGGTTTATTTCAAAATCTCTTCATTATCCGAGGTTGTTTATATGTAATTATCTACTGGGACCTCTTTATCATCAACATCCATGTTTCTTAAAAATTTATTTCAAAAAATTCTTACTATTTTATAGACTATGGGTTAAATTCATTTATACCCTTTTTTTACTTTTTATAATATGTTTATAAAGTAATATTTCTGTCGTTTTCCAAACAAGGTCCTTTTTAACCTTTTCGACAAAATTAAGGTATGAATGTCTTTTTTTAACTTATATGGAGGGTGCGTCTATTTTCCACCTTTATAAAATCATCTAAGCTTCCCTTACAATATTATAAAAATATTTTAAAATTAAATGTTTTATTTTCCAATTATTTGACTTTTAAATGATTTAAAAAAAGTGATATTTCTCTCAAATAGTTTTGATTTCATCTATGTCGACATCCTTTGATAGATTTTAAGCTTATTTGATGTTGATTTATTATGATACAGAACTTTTATATAGTATTGAAGGTTTTGTGATATGTTTGACTGTTGATGTGTTATTTTTATACCATTCATGGTTTATGGAGAAAGTATTGACATTTTGTATGATAGTTTTAATACGAATGTTTATGTTATGTTTAAACCTGTTCATATGAGGAATGCATTAGACTTAGTAAGTGACAGGTGGTGCCTACTATAGATCCTAGATGCATCATTAGGTCTCATGAGACAAACTAGTGTCTTGGCACAAGGCCTTGACAAAATCTTATTTGTAGTCTTGGCACAAGGCCTTGACTATGTGTTTATGATAGTCTGGCATTATGCATTCCATCATTATAAAAGTGGTTATTGATATTGCATGTGATTATTTAACTAGTAGAATATCCATGTGAATAAGTAAATGGCATTATTTCATTTTATTTTTTCCATATTATGCTGAAGTCCAAGTTTAAAAGGCTTTTTTTTAGTTATACATTGCCTTAAATATTTATGCTTATTTATGAAAGTTTCTGCTGTATTTCTTACCCTTACTGAGCGTTTGATCTCACACCTTTCTATGTTTTATTTTTCCTAGGATTCCAAGCAGTTTATTGTGATTGATATGCAGGGTTAATCTAGGGGAATAATGGAATTCATAAAGGATTATTTATGTGGTTTTTTATGTCATAAAGTGTAATGTAACATTCATGTATGTAATCTATTTTCCAAGACTGCTAAACTCATCGGTCCTTTGGGAATTGATTCCTTGTAATCATGCCAATGTATTAAAATAATACACCGACTCTGGGTAACTGGGGTCGGGGCGTTAGAGTTGGTATCAGAGGAAGTTTGGAAATAACCTTGGAAACTATATTTAGACAAACTCTGATTATAGAACATTACCCTAAGATAGAATTTGAGGATTAGTAAAGAAGAACTTCCTATAATTTTGGTAAGGTAGAGATTTTGTGAGTTTTCCGAGTAAATACATCTCTGTCTAGATATGAGCAGGTAGAGGCGGCTCTGGAAAATATGTACCTAGGGGTAAAACCCAAAAACACCGCTTTGAGCTAGACTCGAATGGGAACTGGTGCACGACAACGGTCCTTGCTACACTCTTGGTTACAACACTCCTAAGGGATATGCTAAGGATAATTCTCATTTTCATTACAAACCACTATGAAGGGTTTATGAGTATATACCTCCTCAAAGAAAACATTTTTGTGATTATGGATTATATCTATAAACTTTTAAATTTATGTTAGGTATTTTACATGTTTGTAATTATGAATTTCGATTCATAAACTAACCTAGTATATTCCATTGTTTAGAAATGGAGCCCAGTAGAAGGAATGAGAACTCCAGCAATACGTGTGATCCAAATAGTAAGATGGGTCATATCATTCATGGTATTAAGCCAACATTTAGAAATGAAATAGTCTCCCACGTATTATCATCATATGAATAAATAGTATCATAAGATCAGTAAAGAATTCTCTGAATCCTATGTCTTTGAAGTGAAGCAAGAGAATAAAAGGATGGTAGAAAGAAATATGGATAAAGGGAATAAGGGAAAGAAGGATTTTCCAATATGTGATAAATGTGGAATGAATCACCTTGGTAAATTCTTGAAGGGAATGGTATTTGTCATATGTGTGGAGAAAAAGAACACCAATTACCTGATTGCAAGGGTTAGAAAAAGTTTTCAAATGTAAAATGCTTCATCTTCAAGGTATTGAAACACTACGCGAATCAATATCCCATTCATAAGAGTATAACACAAATGATGTTATTGGATAATAATCATGTTATGATACTACCTTAGATGAAGAAGAAAGACTAGTGTTATTATGTTGTTATTATAGAATTATTTCATTTGAGTGTTGTGTCAATAGTATACTAGTTATATGAATTATGGAGATAAATAAGGATTGTAATGTAGTACTATTTTATTGAGGATTTGAGAGTATATGGTTCTAAGAAAAGTGACTTAATAGTAATCTACACTTTTTGAAAAATAAATGGTTGAAGGAAAGGTAATCCTTAATATGGTCCTGATGATGAGGTAGTGATTTTGGAATAAGAGATGGTTGATTTTGGTAATTTGGGATGTTGTGGTGTTGTAAAAGAATACACGATGAAGTCATTCACATGTTATTACCTGGAAAAAAGGATCCTCAATATGTTTAACTTCTTTATAAACTTAGGACTGGGAGTTTGGATATAATTATTTTGGATAATTCTAAAGTTTGGAATGGATTAAGTTTGAAATTGGATACTATTGTTAAGGTTATTTTTTGATTTCCATAAAAAGGACAACCCAGAGGTCGGGCGGCAACTCGTCAGTCTGGAAAGGCCATGAGACTTGAACCCTCGACTTAAGGGAGGAAAGGTTGTATCATTTTATCACTGACCCACGTGATGTCCTGGATTGAATAATGTAGTTTTTTTGAAGGGTCTGATATGTGAATTATAAATTCATTATTTTTGGAACCCTATACGATTAGGATAAATATAGTATTTTTAAGTTCTATTATCTTTTAGTGTGAAAGATGAGTTTGTGGTAGAAATTAGTTAAAGGATGTAACTCTACTTGCCAAGAATACTTTTTTTCATCCTGTGAAGGAATTAATCCTTAAACTTTAGGGAAGGGATCTTAAAACCAAAAATGTGTTATCCTAATACCTTATGTTTTGTTGAACCAATGATATTTTAAGTCATCATAGATTGATGGCTTTGAGGCCTTCAATTTTACACTTGTTTGTGATTGATGACCTCAATCAGTCCCTATAAATATTTAAGTTTTTCCTCTAATTATGTGTCTATAATTTCCACCAATTTTCTCGTATCTGAAACACTAATTTTTTGGTGACTTTTTCATTCCCCTTTTCCTCTTATTAAGACTAAATTTTATTAACCCAATTCCCAATGTGGGTTTTTCCATAAAGGTATTTCCTATTTTCAACCTTTTATTTTCTAAGAAAAATTTCAAATTGCGAGGATGAAATTTATTGAAGGAGGGGAGAATGTAACACACCAATATTTCATAGTACGTTATTTCTTCAAAATAATTCAATAACTTCCACTACATGCAACACCGAGTTCAACCGCATCACGACTTACCAAACTAGCCGTTCAAAAGTGGATATGAATAGTATTAACTAAATTTTGAATTTTTTATAATCCATATAATTTTAGAATCCATATTATGATTTTATTAGACATAATATAAGAAAAAATTCATTTTTTCAGATAAAAGAAGTATTTTTAAAAAAATGCAATTTTACCGCCTTTTAATGGAGAACCATTTTAAAATAAAATATTTGACACTTTTATAAATTCAATTTGACAAAATAAAATTCTTCTTTAGAATCAGGACATAAAAATTTAGTTTCTATGAAATTTTTATGTTTTTCTCATAACTTTCATATTTAGGTGAATAGTGAAAAATACTAAATTTTAACTAAAAACATCTTTTTTAATCAAAATAATTTATAGTGTTAAATTTTAAATTTGAGTAGTTTTAAAGTATAATTAGATTATATTTTTACCATTTAATTAAATATTGATCATTGGGAGTAATTTCACTTTGAAATTGCACATAAACAAGTGTCAATCTTTTGATAGTTATTATTTCTTAAAAATCCACTTTTTGCTTTTGACAATAGGAATTAATTTTAAATTAATTAATGCAACTTCTATGTTTTGAATTTGGTAAAATAGACATCATTTTTGGATTCGGAATATCAAAATCAGCTTAGGGAAAATTTTTGGTATTTTTCTGAAAACTTTCAATTTTTGATGAATAGTGACAAACACTGACTTATTGGTTAAAACCGACTTTTTATTTAATTAATTAATTATTTTATTTAAATTTATTTTAGGTAAAAATAGATACATAATACCTATATAAGTTCAATTTAATTCATTGGAGTCATTTTATATTAATTTTAGATATACAAAATTTTATTGAACTTCTTATCGTCTTTTACCCACCTCCTAGGAGCTTTTGCAAATTTTAATAAAACTAAATTTTACCACTTCTGTGAGTGGAATTTCAAAAATCCGAGATACAAAGTTGATATCAGTAAGTAAAATGTGGTTCAATGAGATGAAAATAATTTTTGGTGAATAGTAACTTTTTACTTTTATTTGCCCCGGTTAAAAGTAAATTGGGTAATTAAGGGTAAAAATGATATTAATATTACCCTAAAACATTTCCTAATTCTATTGGACAGGTTTATATCGACCAAAACCAACCTTAGGAATAAAATATTATCATTTAGGTCCACTTGGATTAGATTAGGACATTTATTATTATTTAATTCAAAGAAGATTTAAAAGAGTTAAAATCAAAGTTTAATAACTAAAACATTTTTAATATAGGGTTATACATAAGATAAATTCAATTATAAATATTCATTAGAAATATAAAAATATTTACTACATCATGGTATTTTATTTATAATTTTTAGACATTAAATAAATAAATTTATTTATGACACAATGATGATGCAGTAATTACCTTATTCATGAAAGAATCAAATAAATGGTATTATAAATATTAAAATAAATATAATTATGACATACACGATTTTTTTAGGTGAATATGAAATTATAGGGATGATTCAATGTATCTTTTTCTAAGTAATAAATTTTTTATTACTTTCAAAAAAACAAAACACCAAATAGTGTCAAAATTGACATAAATTAATATTTAAAACAAATACTATATTATTGGTGGATATAATATTTCTAAAAATGTAAATTTCGTAAAAAGGGATTAAATAATATTATATATGTCATTAATGATCCACTTTAGGTTCTCCTGGATGTTTAGAGTAAGTTTATTAACCATATAGTGTAAGAATACAAGAAGACACAGTAAAAGTTAAACTATTTAACTAGGAGTTAAATCTAAAAGTTAAGGTTAATATGGTGACCTAAACCTGTTTAAAACCTATTGGTTGAGAGGTTCTCGACCCATCCCTAACTTATCCTTTAAAGAATTCATTTTTTAGCCCTTAGAAACCTAAAATGAATTTATTATAAAATAATATTTTAAGTTTTTTCTAAGGTGCCCCTCACCCCTCTTATAAAAGGGCACTTCCCCTTCACTCTATTTCACACCTTCAAAGCCATTTGGCTTGGCCAAAACCTGCCCAAATATCATCTCAAATTCCCTCAATTCATCCTAGAGGCCCTCCTTTTGTCAGAAAGCCTACTTAAGGATCCATTTGGATCAAATCAAAAGGAAGAACCCGAAGAAGAGGTAATGATTTCACCACCCTCTTTTACGTTCTCTCATTCTTCCACTTAATCTTTCTTTGTTGTTTAAATTATAAAATAATAACTCTAGTGTCTTCTATATACTGTGACGTTATTATAAATATGGTACAACTATATTCATTATTCTATCCATCTTATGAATGATAATGTCACCATGTGTGCGTACGTACGACTTACCGTCTCCACGTCGTGGTGTAATTTGTTATTCAACACTGTGTTATTTGGATGGATATAATGATGAGTAATATGTATATAAATAATGAAAATAACATGATAATGTCTCTATAAAATTAATATACCATCCAATTCCAGAACTTTAAGGAAATTATATTATCGCTCGTGCGTACGTATGGATTACCGTCTCCACGACGCGATGGGATTCATTTCCACGTTCACCATTCATCAAAGATTATAAAAATATATATATTACTAATAATCTTATAATATATTAAATAATAATGATACTGGAGATATATAAATATATATATATATATATACTTACATATATCTTATTCACTTAGTTCTGTTCAATACGAGATGAAAATGGAAACAGCGTTTATGCGTACGTTCAGACTACCGTCTCCATAAACGGTGTTTTTCATTTCATATATATGTTTATTATACATATTTATATTCTAAATATATATGATATATAAATAATGTTTTATATTCTGGAAGTACTTAAATCTTGATCTAAGTGATACAATCAAGAGTAAGAAGTTAAAACACGTATGATAAAGAAAGCGATTATTACCCGAAATTTTAATTTAACATAAAGATTATTATTAAATGGGTAGTATAAAGTAATAAATAAATCATGTATGATATCATAAATATTAATATAGTTCTGGTATACATTAATAACATAATACTATCTTCATATAGGAGGTTAAATGTACCCTCGACTAATGTAAAGTGCAAGTTAAGGGGTTTTCATCTCACTTCTTATTCCCGTGAGATTCATGCCATATTTCCATTATTACCTTTTGTGTGGTGTATATACTGCCCATAATTGTATTCTTTGTGTAATAAACTTTAATTTATGTGTATTTACATATTCATTATATGATACCTCTTTCATGGGGTGTATGTTTCGTAAGTTACCAAATTGGTAAGGGTTTATTCCACAATCTCTTCATTATCCGAGGTTGTTTATATATAATTATCTACTAGGACCTCTTTATCATCCACATCCATGTTTCTTAAAAATTTATTTCAAAACATTCTTACTATTTTATAGACTATGTTTTATAGTAATTTATACACTTGTTTGAATTTTATAAGATAATTATAAAGGAATCTTTCCGTCGTTTTCCAAATAGGGTCCTTTTTAACCTTTTCGACAAAATTAAGGTATGAATGTATTTTTTTAACTTATACGATGGGTGCGGCTATTTTCCACCATTATAAAATCATTGAAGCTTCCCTTAGAAGCTTATAAGAATATTTTCAAAGTAAATTTTTTATTTTATAATTATGTTACTTTAAAATGATTTCAAAAACAAATTGATATTTCTCTCAAATAGTTTTGATTTCATCTATGTCGACATCATTTGATGGATTTTAAGCTTATTTGAAGTTGATTTATTATGATACAAAACTTCCATATAGTATTGAAGGTTTTGTGATATGTTTGACTATGGATGTGTTATTTTTATACAATTCATGGTTTATGGAGAAAGTATTGACATTATGTATTCCAGTTTTAATACGAATGTTTATGTTATGTTTAAACCTATTCATATGAGGAATGCATTGGACTTAGTAAGTGATGGGTTGAGCTTGCTATAGCTCCTCGATGCATCGGTAGGTCTCATGAGACAAACTAGTGTCTTGGTACAAGGCCTTGAAAAAATCTTATTTTTAGTCTTGGCACAAGGCCTTGACTATGTGGTTATGATAGTCTAGGATCATGCATTCCATCATTATGAAAGTGGTTATTGATATTTCATGTGATTATTCGACTAGTAGAATATCCATTTGCATAAGTAAATGGAACTATTTCATTTTATTATTTCCATATTATGTTGAAGTTCAAGTTTAAAAGGCTTTTGTTTTAGTTATACATTGCCTTAAATGTTTATGCTTATTTATGGAAGTTTCTACTATATTTCTTACCCTTACTGAGCATTTGAGCTCACCCCTTTATATGTTTTATTTTTCCCAGGAATCCAAGAATTCTATTGTGATTGATATGAAGGGTTAAGTCAATGTAATAATGGCATTCATAAAGGATTATTTATGTTGTTTTGTATTTTATAAAGTGTAATGTAACATTCGTGTATGTAATCTATTTTCCAAGACTGTTAAATTGATCGGTCATTCGGAACATGATTCCTTGTAATCATGCCAATGTATTAAAATAATGCACCGACTCTGGGTAACTGGGGTCGGGGCGTTACACCCTTCCTCCTCTTCCCTATTATAACCCCACCCCAACCCCCGATAACTCTCTTTCCCCTCATCCCTCACACCTCCTAGTGCTCCCCTCCCTTCTACGGTCAACAACCTACCTTCCACAATCAACGACTTCCCTTTCCTCTTGTCTCAATAGTGCTTGTAACACCCCAAGATTTCATAGTGTGTTATTTCATCAAAATAATTCAATAACTTGCACTACACGTAACACCGATTTCAAGCGCACCATGACTTACCAAACAAGCCATTCAAAAGAGGTTATGAATAGTATTAACTAAATTTTAAACTTTATATAATCCTTATAATTTTAGAATCCATATTATGAGTTTCTTAGACATAATGTAAGAACCAATTTATTTTCAGTATTGCACTTTTACCAAATTTTAATAGTGAACCCTTTTTAAATACAATATTTTAAACTTTTAGACTAAATGGGGACATCAAAATTTTAAAATGAAACATCCCATGCTTCCTCGGTACGCTTTCCTTTGAATGATATAGTAGCGTGTGTTGTACGCAACTTCGAGTTCTAACACACACCACAACCAATCAAACTAGCCATTATGAATAGTAATACCTACTTTTTGAAATTATATATATTTTATATTTCAAAATGGACTTCATTTTTGGATTCGGAGTATCGAATTTATCCAAAGGTGAAATTTTGGTACTTTTCGGATAACTTTCATATTTTGATGAATAGTGAAAATTACTAAATTTTAATTAAAAACAACTTTTTTAATCAAAATAATTAATAGTGATAAATTATGAATTTTAGTGGTTTTAAAGTATAATTAGAATATATTTTTCCCATTTTATCCAATGGTTTTCATTAGAATTAATTTCACTTTGAAATTTGACCTAAACAATTGTCAATCTTTTTATATATATTGTTTCTTAAAAACACGCTATTTGTTGTGACAGCAAGAATTAATTATAAAATTAATTAATGCAACTTATATGTTTGTAATTTTGTAAAATAGACATCATTTTTGAATTCGGAATATCAATTATAGCTTAGGGTGAAATTTTGGCATTGTTCTGAAAAACTTCAATTTTTGATGAATAGTGAAACTACTAAGTGGTAGTTAAAAAAACTGAATTTTTCATAAAACTTAATTTTACTGATTCTGTGTTTGGAATTTCGAAAATCCGAGAGACACGGTTAATATCAAGAAGTAAAATGTGGTTCAATGAGATGAAAATAATTTTTGGTGAATAGTAACTTTTTACTTTTATTTACCACGGTTAAAAGTAAATAGGGTAATTAATGGTAAAAATTATATTAATATTACCCTAAAAAATGTCCTAATTCCATTGGAAAAGTTTATCTCGACCAAAAACAACCTTAGCAATAAAATATTGTCATTTAGGTCAACTTGGATTAGATTAGGACATTTGTTATTATTTAATTCAAAGAAGAGTTAAAAAAGTTAAAATCAAAGTTTATTTACTAAAACATTTTTAATATAGGGTTACACATAAGATAAATTCGATTTTAAATATTCATTAGAAATATAATAAGATTTCCTACATAATGAAGTTTTATATATAATTTTTAGACATTAAATAATTTAATTTATTTATGACACAATGATGATGCAGTAATTACCATAATAGTGAAAATTTAAAATAATTGATATTTTAAATACCCAAATAAATATAATTTGAGACTTTTAATGAATTAGACTAATTTTCTAGGATAATATGGAATATTAGGATGGAGTTAATTGACTTTGTTCAAAGTAATAATTCTGTTATGAGTTTCACAAAAATCAACATTTGAATAGTGTCAAAATTGACATAAAAGAGTTTTTAAAACAAATATTATATTATTAATTGATATTAAATTCCTAAAAATCTAAGGTTAGGATAAGAGACTTATATCATGATATTTGTATCATTAATGGACCACTTGGGGGTCTATTGGATGTATATAGTAAGTTTATTAACTATATAATATAAAAATAAAAAGTGACATGGTAAATGTCAAACTAATTAACTAAGAGTTAAAACTAAAAGATAAGGTTAATATAGTATCCCAAACCTATATAAATTCTATTGGTTGAATGGTTTTCTACCTATTCCCACCTTGAACTTTGAATAATCAACTTTGGAGCCATTATAAACTGAATATGAATTTATTATAAATTAATATTTCTAGCTTTTCCAAAGGTACCCCTCGCCCCTCTTATAAAAGGGCACTCCTCCTTCTCATTTCTTCACACCATCATTGCCTTTTGGTTCGGCCAAACTCTGCCCAAATACTCTCCCAGCATCACTCACTACATCCTAGAGGCCTTAGTTTGATCAGAAATTCAACCTAAGGAGCCCTTTTGATCAAATCAAAAGGAAGAACCCGAAGAAGAGGTAATGATTTCACCACCCTTTTCCAAGTTCCTTTCTTCTTCCACTTCTTCTTCCTTTGTTGTTACCATTCTAAAATAATAACTCCAGTATAATATATATACTGTGATGTTATTATAAATATGGTACAACCATATTCAGTATTCTATCCACCCTTTGAATAACATGTCACCATACGTGCGTACGTACGGCTTACCGTCTCCACGTCGTGGTGTAATTGTTATTCAATATATTATTATTTGGATGGGTATAATAATGATATGTAACTCAGATAAATAATAAATATAACATGTTAATGATTCTGTATATATTATATAACAACCATTTATATATTATTTTAATATCAAAAGAATGATATTGCCGCTCGTGCGTACGTACGGACTACCGTCTCCACGAACGCGATGAGATTCATTCTCCATCGTATCCATTCAAGTATAATTATCATTTTATGATTAATAATAGTATCTAAGGACTTGATTTCATTCTTGATATTAATAATATAAAACCTATCCATTACAAACATGGCTTACGTAACAAAACATATAAAATAAAATGAGTAAGTTAACACCCGAAACAACGATAATACTAAGATATTATTAACAAATCAATGTTAAAATATCATATATGATATCATATTAATGTATATGATTCTTGTATAATTTAATAACAATTATTTCACCATTATACAGGAGGTTAACCTACCCCAACCAAGGAAAACTAAAAGGTAAGGGTTATTTCACAATCTCTTCATTATCCGAGGTTGTTTATACGTAATTATCTACTGGGATTTCTTTATAATCCACATCCATGTTTCTTCGAAATGTATTTCAAAACATTTTTACTATTTACAAAGAATATGAGTTAAAGTCATTTATACCCTTATGGGTTTATAATGGAATCTTTCTGTCATTTTCCAAACAAGGTGCTTTTTAACCTTTTCGACAGAATTAAGGTAAGAATGTTTTTTTTAACTTATACGGCGGGTGCGGATATTTACCGCCGTTATAAAATTGTCAAAGCTTCCCTTACAAGCTTATAAGAATATTTTCAAAGAAAATGTTTTATTTTATAATTAAGTGACTTTTAAATGATTTCAAAATGAATATTTTAAGAATTTCGGAAAGGTACTTTTTCTCAAAATCAGAATTTTAAATGTTTTAAAGATTTATCTTTCTAAATATTTTTAATAAATGTTCATGTCTTCAAAATGGTTTTTAAGGATTTATTTATATGGTCATGAATGTTTTTAAAATTTTAATTCCTTTCAAAAGTTTCAAAGTGGTATGGGACACTTTGATTCAAAAATCTCTTTTAATTACTTTCTTTATAAATGTGTGACTTTTAAATGATTTCAAAAAAAAGGAGATATTTCTTTCAAATAGTTTTGATTTCATCTATGTCAACATCCTTTGCTGGATTTTATGATTATATGAAGTTGATTTATTGTGATACAAAACTTCTATATTGTATTGAAGGTTTTGTGATATGTTTGATTGTTGATGTGCTATTTTTATACCATTCATAGTTTATGGTGAAAGTATTTACATTTCGTATGCTATTTTTAATACGAATGTTTATGTTATGTTTAAACCTTTTCATATGGGAATGCATTGGACTTAATATGTGATGGGTGGAGCCCGCTATAGCTCCTCGATGCATCGGTAGGTCTCATGAGACAAACTAGTGTCTTGGCACAAGGCCTTGGCAAAATCTTATTAGTAGTCCTGGCATGAGGCCTTGGCTATGTGGTTATGATAGTCTGGCATTATGGATTCCATCATTATGAAAGTGGTTATTGATATTGCATGTGATTATTCGATTAGTAGAATATCCATGTGAATAAGTAAATGGAATTATTTCATTTTATTTTTGCCATACTATGTTGAAGTTCAAGTTTGAAAGGATTTTTTTAAGTTATACATTGCCTTAAATGTTTATGCTTATTTATAAATGTTTTAGATTTTTTCTTACCCTTACGGAGAGTTTGAGCTCACCCCTTTCAATGTTTTATTTTTTCCAGTATTCCAAGAATTATATTGTGATTAATTAGAAGGGTTAAGACAAGGGAATAATGACATTCATAAAGGATTATTTATGTTGTTTTGTATGTTATGAAGTGTAATGTAACATTCATGTATGTAATCTATTTTCCAAGACTGCTAAACTAATCAGTCTTTTGAGACTTGATTCCTTGTAATCATGCCAATGTATTAAAATAATGCACCGAATTTGGGTTACTAGGGTCGGGGCGTTACAGTTGGTATCAGAAGAAGTTTAGTACAAACCTTGGAAACTAGATTTAGGTAAACTCTGATTAGAGCGCATAGAACTAAGATGGACCTTGAGGATTAGTATAGAAGAACTTCCTAGAATTTTGGTATTGTAGAGATTTTGTGAGTTTTCCGAGCAATACATCCTTGTCTGGATACGAGCAGGTAGAGGCGGCTCTGGCACAGATGTACCTAGGGGTAAAACCCGAAAACACCACTTTGAGCTAGACTCGAACGGGAACTGGTGCACGACAACGGGCCTTGCTGCACTCTTGGTTACGACACTCCCGGGGGATATGCTTAGGATAATTCTCATTTTGTTTACAAACCATTATTACGGGTTTATGAGTATATACTTCCTCAAAGGAGACATTTTTATGATTATGGATTGTATCCATAAACTATTTAATTTATGTTATGTGTTTTATATGTTTGGGATTAGGTATTGTTATTAATAAACTAATCTAGTGTATGCCATTGTTTAGAAATGGCTCCTAGTAGAAGGAATGATAACTCTAGCAATGAACATAATCCAAAGAGAAAGAAGGATCATATCTTTCATGGTCTTAATCCAGAATTTATAAGAGAAATAGTATCCCATGTATTATCATCATATGGAGAATTAATATCATGTGTTGATAAGATAAGTAAAGATTTTACTGAGTCCTATGGCTTTGAAGGGAAGCAAGAGAAGAAAAGGATGGAAGAGAAAAAGATGGATAAAGGGAAGAGAGAAAAGAAGAATTTTCCCATATGTGATGATTGTGGGAAGAAACACCCTGGAACTTGTCTGAAAGGAATGGGAGTTTGTTATAAATGTGGAGGAAAAGGGCACAAAGTACGTGACTGCAAGGGTAAGAAAATGGTTTCAAATGTACAATGCTTCATTTTCAAGGAGTTTGGACACTACGCGAACCTATGTCCCAGTCATCAAACCAAGCCGCAAATGATGATATTGGATAATAATCAAGTTATGATACTACCACAGATGAAGAGGAATGATTAGAGTTCTTATGTTGATTATGTCAATTGAGTGTTGTATCAACAATGTACTTGTTATAATAATTATGGAGTATATAAGGATTGTACTGCAGTACTATTTCATTAAGGACTTGAGATTGTGTGGAACAAAGAAAAGTGACTCAATATCAGGATAAATTTTTGGAAAATATATGGTTGAGAGAATGATAAACCATAATATAGTTCTGATACCGAGGTAGTCATTTTGGAATAATACATGATTTATTTGGATAAATTATATTGGATATTCTTGACTACCTTGAAATTGATTAATGATTTGTATATTCCATCATTGTTGGGGATTAAAACATTTTTGGATTGATGAAGTATATCCAGCATTCTATATGGAATAAGGGAGCATGAATGTAATCAATAAAGAATACAGTAATTCAGGATGTTTCAGTGTATTAAAAGAATACATGATGAAGGTATTCATATGCTATTACGGGGAAAAAGGATCTACATTATGTTTACCTTCCTTATAAATTTTGGACTGTGAGTTTAGAAAGATGTATTTTGGATAGTTCTAGTTTTGATTATTTTGGATTGCCATAAAAGGACAACCCGGAGGTCGGGTGGAAACCCGTCACGTTCGGCAAGGCCGCGAGACTTGAATCCATAACCGAAGGGCGACAAGGGTGTATCACCTACCACTGGCCCACGAGATGTCCTGGATTAAATAATATAGTTTTTTTTAAATATCTGGTAGATGAATTATAAATTCTTTTATTTTGGAACCCTGTATGAATAGTATAATTAGAATATATTTTTTACGTTCTATTATCTTTTAGAGTGAAATATGAGTTTGTCGTAGAAATTTATTAATGAATAAAACTCTAATTATAACGTAAGTATATCTCCTTATGATCTTAGCCAATCTCATAAATAAATTACTCAACATTAAGAAAAGGAACTTAGAACAAAAATGTTATCCTAGATGGTGCCTTAAATCATCACTAATTTATGGCTTTGGGATTGTTGGCCTTTTCATAGCCATGTTCTCTACCACTCTCCATCAGATAATTGATGGTTAGATTTCTCTTACATATCCATATTTTCCTAAATGGAACCCTAGTATGTGTTATTTTCGGTAATCTTCATACTTTCAACTCTTTATTTTAAATTGAGGCCTCATTAATTCATTTTTCGATGTGGGATTTCAACTAAGATATTTTGAAACGTCAAAAATGTGTTATCCTAATGTTTTGTTGAATCGAGGGTATTTTAAATCATCATAGACTGATGAATTTAAGGACCTCAATTTTAAACTTGTTTGTGATTGATGACCTCAATCACTACCTATAAATATTTACGTTTTCCCTCCAATTATATGTCTCTAATTGCCACCAATGTTCTCCTAATCGAGATCATAATTTGGTGGTGACCATTTCATTTCTCTTTTCCTCATTTTAAGGCTAAATTTTAGTAACCCAATTTCCGATGTGGGTTTTCCCACAAAGATATTTTTTATTTTCAACCTTTTATTTTCGAAGAACAATTTCAAATTGCGAGGATGCAATTTATTGAAGGAGGGGAGAATGTAACACCCCAAGATTTCATAGTGTGTTATTTCTTCAAAATAATTCAATAACTTGCACTACACGCAACACCGAGTTCAAGCGCACCATGACTTACCAAACAAGCCGTTCAAAAGAGGTTATGAATAGTATTAACTAAATTTTAAACTTTATATAATCCTTATAATTTTAGAATCCATATTATGAGTTTCTTAGACATAATGTAAGAACAAATTTATTTTCAGTATTGCACTTTTACCAACTTTTAATAGTGAACCCTTTTTAAATACAATATTTTAAACTTTTAGACTAAATGGGGACATCAAAATTTTAAAATGAAACATCCCAAGCTTCCACGGTATGCTTTCCTTTGAATGATACAGTAGCGTGTGTTGTACGCAACTTCGAGTTCTAACACACACCACAACCAATCAAACTAGCCGTTATGAATAGTAATACCTACTTTTTGAAATTATATATATTTTGTATTTCAAAATGGACTTCATTTTTGAATTCGGAGTATCGAATTTATCCTAAGGTGAAATTTTGGTACTTTTCGGATAACTTTCATATTTTGATGAATAGTGAAAATTACTAAATTTTAATTAAAAACAAATATTTTAATCAAAATAATTAATAGTGATAAATTATGAATTTTAGTGGTTTTAAAGTATAATTAGAATATATTTTTACCATTTTATCCAATGGTGTTCATTATAATTAATTTCACTTTGAAATTAGACCTAAACTATTGTCAATCTTTTGATATATATTTTTTCTTAAAAACACGCTATTTGTTGTGACAGCGGGAATTAATTATAAAATTAATTAATGCAACTTATATGTTTGGAATTTTGTAAAATATACATCATTTTTGAATTCGGAATGTCAATTATAGCTTAGGGTGAAATTTTGGCATTGTTCTGAAAAACTTCAATTTTTGATGAATAGTGAAACTACTAAGTGGTAGTTAAAAAACTTAATTTTTCATAAAACTTATTTTTACCGCTTATTTTTTTGGAATTTCGAAAATCCGAGAGACACGGTTAATATCAATAAGTAAAATGTGGTTCAATAAGATGAAAATAATTTTGGTGAATAGTAATGTTTTACTTTTATTTACCACGGTTAAAAGTAAATAGGGTAATTAAGGGTAAAAATTATATTAATATTACCCTAACACATGTACTAATTCTATTGGACAAGTTTATCTCGTCCAAAAACAACCTTAGGAATAAAATATTATCATTTAGGTCCACTTGGATTATATTAGGACATTTATTATTATTTAATTCAAAGAAGAGTTAAAAAGTTAAAATCAAAGTTTATTTACTAAAACATTTTTAATATAGGGTTACAGATAAGATAAATTCGATTGTAAATATTCATTAGAAATATAATAAGATTTCCTAAATAATGAAATTTTAGTTATAATTTTTAGACATTAAATAATTTAATTTATTTATGACACAATGATGATGCAGTAATTACCATAATAGTGAAACTTTAAAATAATTGATATTTTAAATACCCAAATAAATATAATTTGAGACTTTTAATGAATTAAACTAATTTTATAGGATAATATTGCATATTAGGATGGAGTTAATTGACTTTTTTTTGAAGTAATCACTCTGTTATGAGTTTCACAAAAATCATCATTTGAATAGTGTCAAAATTGACATAAAAGAGTTTTTAAAACAAATATTATATTATTAATTGATATTAAATTCCTAAAAATATACTTTTTGGCTAAGATACTTATATCATGATAGGTGTATCATTAATGGACGACTTGGGGGTCGATTGGATGTATATAGTAAGTTTATTAACTATATAATATAAAAATACTAAGTGACATGGTAAATGTCAAACTAATTAACTAAGAGTTAAAACTAAAAGATAAGGTTAATATAGTATCCCAAACCTGTATAAATTCTATTGGTTGAATGGTTTTCTACCTATTCCCACCTTGAACATTTAATAATCAACTTTGGAGCCATTAGAAACCGAATATGAATTTATTATAAATTAATATTTCTAGCTTTTCCAAAGGTACCCCTCACCCCTCTTATAAAAGGGCACTCCTCCTTCTCATTTCTTAACACCGTAAAAGCCTTTTGGTTCGGCCAAAATCTGACCAAATACTCTCACAACATCCCTAACTACAACCTAGAGGCCTTATTTTGATCATAAATCAAACCTAAGGAGCCCTTTTGATCAAATCAAAAGGAAGAACCCGAAGAAGAGGTAATGATTTCACCACCCTTTTCCAAGTTCCTTTCTTCTTCCACTTCTTCTTCCTTTGTTGTTACCATTCTAAAATAATAACTCCAGTATCATATATATACTATGATGTTATTATAAATATGGTACAACCATATTCAGTATTCTATCCACCCTTTTAATAACATGTCACCATACGTGCGTACGTATGGCTTACCGTCTCCACGTCGTGGTGTAATTGTTATTCAATATATTATTATTTGGATGGGTATAATAATGATATGTAACTCATGTAAATAATAAATATAACATGTTAATGTTTCTGTATATATTATATAACAACCATTTATATATTATTTTAATATCAAAAGAATGATATTGCCGCTTGTGCGTACGTACGGACTACCGTCTCCACGAACGCGATGAGATTCATTCTCCATCGTATCCATTCAAGCATAATTTTAATTTTATGATTAATAATAGTATCTAATGACTTGATATAATTATGAATATGAATAATATACAACCTATCCATTACAAACATGTCTTTCGTAACAAAACATATAAAAGAAAACAAGTAAGTTAACACCCGAAACAACGATAATACTAAGATATTATTAACAAATCAATGTTAAAAGATCATATATGATATCATATTAATGTATATGATTCTTGTATAATTTAATAACAATTATTTCACCATTATACAGGAGTTTAACCTACCCCAACCAAGGAAAAGTACAAGGTAAGGGTTATTTCGCAATCTCTTCATTATCCGAGGTTGTTTATACGTAATTATCTATTGGGATTTCTTTATCATCCACATCCATGTTTATTCGAAATATATTTCAAAACATTTTTACTATTTACAAAAGAATATGAGTTAAAGTAATTTATACCCTTATGGGTTTATAAAGGAATCTTTCTATCATTTTCCAAACAAGGTGCTTTTTAACCTTTTCGACAGAATTAAGGTAAGAATGTTTTTTTTAACTTATACGGCGGGTGCGGCTATTTACCGCCGTTATAAAAACGTCAAAGCTTCCCTTAAAAGCTTATAAGAATATTTTCAAAGAAAATGTTTTATTTTATAATTAAGTGACTTTTAAATGATTTCAAAATGAATATTTTAAGAATTTCGGAAAGGTACCCTTTATCAAAATCAGAATTTTAAATGTTTTAAATATTTATCTTTCTAAATCTTTTTAATAAATGTCCATGTCTTCAAAATGGTTTTTAAGGATATATTTATATGGACATGAATGTTTTTAAAATGTTAATTCCTTTTAAAAGTTTCAAAGTGGTATGGGACACTTTGATTCAAAAATCTCTTTTAATTACTTCCTTTATAAATGTGTGACTTTTAAATGATTTCAAAAAAAAGGAGATATTTCTCTCAAATAGTTTTTATTTTATCTATGTCAACATCCTTTGATGGATTTTATGATTATATGAAGTTGATTTATTGTGATACAAAACTTCTATATTGTATTGAAGGTTTTGTGATATGTTTGACTGTGGATGTGCTATTTTTATACCATTCATAGTTTATGGTGAAAGTATTGACATTTCGTATGCTAGTTTTAATACGAATGTTTATGTTATGTTTAAACCTTTTCATATGGGAATGCATTGGACTTAATATGTGACGGGTGGAGCCCGCTATAGCTCCTCGATGCATCGGTAGGTCTCATGAGACAAACTAGTGTCTTGGCACAAGGCCTTGGCCAAATCTTATTAGTGGTCCTGGCACGAGGCCTTGGCTATGCGGTTATGACAGTCTGGCATTATGCATTCCATCATTATGAAAGTGGTTATTGATATTGCATGTGATTATTCGATTAGTAGAATATCCATGTGAATAAGTAAATGGAATTATTTCATTTTATTATTTCCATACTATGTTGAATTTCAAGTTTAAAATGCTTTTTTTTAGTTATACATTGCCTTAAATGTTTATGCTTATTGATAAATGTTTCCGCTTTATTGCTTACCCTTATGGAGAGTTTGATCTCACCCCTTTCAATGTTTTATTTTTCACAGGATTCCAAGAAGTATATTGTGATTAATTAGAAGGGTTAAGAAAAGGGAATAATGGCATTCATAAAGGATTATTTATGTTGTTTTGTATGTTATGAAGTGTAATGTAACATTCATATATGTAATCTATTTTCCAAGACTGCTAAACTAATCGGTATTTCGAGACTTGATTCCTTGTAATCATGCCAATGTATTAAAATAATGCACCGACTCTGGGTTACTAGGGTCGGGGGGTTACAGTTGGTATCAGAGGAAGTTTAGTACAAACCTTGGAAACTAGATTTAGGTAAACTCTGATTAGAGCACATAGACCTAAGATGGACCTTGAGGATTAGTATAGAAGAACTTCCTAGAATTTTGGTATTGTATAGATTTTTTGAGTTTTCCGAGCAATACATCCCTGTCTGGATACGAGCAGGTAGAGGCGGCTCTGGCACAGATGTACCTAGGGGTAAAACCCGAAAACACCACTTTGAGATAGACTCGAACGGGAACTGGTGCACGACAACGGGCCTTGATGCACTCTTGGTTACGACACTCCCGGGGGGATATGCTTAGGATAACTCTCATTTTCTTTACAAACCATTATTAAGGGTTTATGAGTATATACTTCCTCAAAGGAGACATTTTTATGATTATGGATTATATCCATAAACTTTTTAATTTATGTTATGTGTTTTAAAAGTTTGGGATTAGGTATTTTTATTCATAAACTAATCTAGTGTATTCCATTGTTTATAAATGGTGCCCAGTAGAAGGAATGATAACTCCAGCAATGCACATAATACAAAGAGAAAGAAGGATCATATCTTTCATGGTCTTAAGCCAGAATTTATAAGAGAAATAGTCTCCCATGTATTATCATCATATGAAGAAATAATATCATGTGTTGATAAGATAAGTAAAGATTTTACTGAGTCCTATGGCTTTGAAGGGAAGCAAGAGAAGAAAAGGATAGAAGAGAAAAAGATGGATAGAGGGAAGAGGGAAAATAAGAATTTTCCCCTTTGTGATGACTGTGGGAAGAAACACCCTGGAACTTGTCTGAAAGGAATGGGAGTTTATTATAAGTGTGGAGGAAAAGGGCACAAAGTACGTGACTACAAGGGTAAGAAAATGGTTTCAAATGTACAATGCTTCATTTGCAAGGAGTTTGGACACTACGCGAACCTATGTCCCAGTCATCAAACCAAGCCTCAAATGATGATATTGGATAATAATCAAGTTATTATACTACCACAGATGAAGAAGAATTATTAGAGTTCTTATGTTGATTATGTCAATTGAGTGTTGTATCAACAGTGTACTTGTTATAATAATTATGGAGTATATAAGGATTGTACTGTAGTACTATTTCATTAAGGACTTGAGATTGTGTGGAACAAAGAAAAGTGACTCCATAGCAGGATAAATTTTTGGAAAATATATGGTTGAGAGAATGATAAACCATAATATAGTTCTGATACCGAGGTAGGGATTTTGGAATAACACATGATTTATTTGGATAAATTATATTGGATATTCTTGACTACCTTGAAATTGATTAATGATTTGTATATTCCATCATTGTTGGGGTTTAAAACAATTTTGGATTGATGAAGTATATCCAGCATTCTATATGGAATAAGGGAGCATGAATGTAATCAATAAGAAATACAGTAATTCAGGATGTTTCAGTGTATTAAAATAATACATGATGAAGGTATTCATATGCTATTATGGGGTAAAAAGGATCTACATTATGTTTACCTTCCTTATAAATTTTGGACTGTGAGTTTGGACAGATGTATTTTGGATAGTTCTAGTTTGGATTATTTTGGATTGGCATAAAAGGACAACCCGGAGGTCGGGCAGCAACCCGTCACGTCCGGCAAGGCCGCGAGACTTAAACCCGCAACCGAAGGGCGACAAGGGTGTATCACCTACCACTAGCCCACGAGATGTCCTGGATTAAATAATGTAGTTTTTTTTAAAAGATCTGGTAGATGAATTATAAATTCGTTTATTTTGGAACCCTGTATGAATAGTATAAATAGAATATTTTTTTTACGTTCTATTATCTTTTAGAGTGAAAGATGAGTTTGTGGTAGAAATTTATTAATGGATAAAACTCTAATTATAAAGTAAGTATATCTACTTATGATCTTAGCCAATCTCATAAATAAATTCCTCAACATTAAGAAAAGGAACTTATAACAAAAATGTTGTCCTAGATGGTGCCTTAAATCATCACTAATTTATGGCTTTGGGATTGTTGGCCTTTTCATATCCATGTTCTCTACCACTCTCCATCAGATAATTGATGGTTAGATTTCTCTTCCATATCCATATTTTCTTACATGGAACCCTAGTATGTGTTATTTTCGGTAATCTTCTTACTTTCCACTCTTTATTTTAAATAGAGGCCTCATTAATTCATTTTTCGATGTGGGATTTCAACTAAGATATTTTGAAACGTCAAAAATGTGTTATCCTAATGTTTTGTTGAATCGTTGGTATTTTAAATCATCAAAGATTGATGAATTTAAGGACCTAAATTTTAAACTTGTTTGTGATTGATGACCTCAATCACTACCTATAAATATTTACGTTTTTCCTCCAATTATATGTCTCTAATTGCCACCAATGTTCTCCTAATCGAGATCATAATTTGGTGGTGACCCTTTCATTTCTGTTTTCCTCATTTTAAGGATAAATTTTAGTAACCCAATTTTCGATGTGGGTTTTCCCACAAAGATATTTTTTATTTTCAACCTTTTATTTTCGAAGAACAATTTCAAATTGCGAGGACGCAATTTATTGAAGGAGGGGAGAATGTAACACCCCAAGATTTCATAGTGTGTTATTTCTTCAAAATAATTCAATAACTTGCACTACACGCAACACCGAGTTCAAGCGCACCATGACTTACCAAACAAGCCGTTCAAAAGAGGTTATGAATAGTATTAACTAAATTTTAAACTTTATATAATCCTTATAATTTTAGAATCCATATTATGAGTTTCTTAGACATAATGTAAGAACAAATTCATTTTCAGTATTGCACTTTTACCAACTTTTAATAGTGAACCCTTTTTAAATTCAATATTTTAAACTTTTTGACTAAATGGGGACATCAAAAATTTAAAATGAAACATCCCAAGATTTCACGGTACGCTTTCCTTTGAATGATACAGTAGCGTGTGTTGTATGCAACTTCGAGTTCTAACACACACCACAACCAATCAAACTAGCCGTTATGAATAGTAATACCTACTTTTTGAAATTATATATATTTTATATTTCAAAATGGACTTCATTTTTGGATTAGGAGTATCGAATTTATCCTAAGGTGAAATTTTGGTACTTTTCGGATAACTTTCATATTTTGATGAATAGTGAAAATTACAAAATTTTAATTAAAAACAACTTTTTTAATAAAAATAATTAATAGTGATAAATTATGAATTTGAGTGGTTTTAAAGTGTAATTAGAATATATTTTTACCATTTTATCCAATGGTGTTCATTAGAATTAATTTCACTTTGAAATTGGACCTAAACAATTGTCAATCTTTTGATATATATTGTTTCTTAAAAACACGCTATTTGTTGTGACAGCGGGAATTAATTATAAAATTAATTAATGCAACTTATATGTTTGGAATTTTGTAAAATAGACATCATTTTTGAATTTGGAATATCAATTATAGCTTAGGATGAAATTTTGGCATTGTTCTGAAAAACTTGAATTTTTGATGAATAGTGAAACTACTAAGTGGTAGTTAAAAAACTGAATTTTTCATAAAACTTTATTTTACCGCTTCTGTGTTTGGAATTTCGAAAATCCGAGAGACACGGTTAATATCAAGAAGTAAAATGTGGTTCAATGAGATGAAAATAATTTTTTGTGAATAGTAACTTTTTACTTTTATTTACCACGGTTAAAAGTAAATAGGGTAATTAAGGGTAACAATTATATTAATATTACCCTAACACATGTAATAATTCTATTGGACAAGTTTATCTCGACCAAAAACAACCTTAGGAATAAAATATTATCATTTAGGTCCACTTGGATTAGATTAGGAAACTTATTATTATTTAATTCAAAGAAGAGTTAAAAAAGTTAAAATCGAAGTTTATTTACTAAAACATTTTTAATATAGGGTTACATATAAGATAAATTCGATTGTAAATATTCATTAGAAATATAATAATATTTCCTACATAATGAAATTTTATTTATAATTTTTAGACATTAAAAAATTTAATTTATTTATGACACAATGATGATGCAGTAATTACCATAATAGTGAAAATTTAAAATAATTGATAATTTAAATACCCAAATAAATATAATTTGAGACTTTTAATGAATTAAACTAATTTTCTAGGATAATATGGCATATTAGGATGGATTTAATTGACTTTGTTTGAAGTAATCATTCTGTTATGAGTTTCAAAAAAATCAACATTTGAATAGTGTCAAAATTGACAAAAAAGAGTTTTTAAAACAAATATTATATTATTAATTAATATTAAATTTCTAAAAATATAAGGTTAGGCTAAGAGACTTATATCATTATAGTTGTATCATTAATGGACCACTTGGGGGTCGATTGGATGTATATAGTAAGTTTATTAACTATATAATATAAAAATACAAAGTGACGTGGTAAATGTCAAACTAATTAACTAAGAGTTAAAACTAAAAGATAAGGTTAATATAGTATCCCAAACCTGTATAAATTCTATTGTTTGAATGGTTTTCTACCTATTCCCACCTTGAACTTTTAATAATCAACTTTTGACCCACTATAAACCGAATATGAATTTATTATAAATTAATATTTCTAGCTTTTCCAAAGGTACCCCTCCCCCCTCTTATAAAAGGGCACTCCTCCTTCTCATTTCTTCACACCATAAAAGCCTTTTGGTTCGGCCAAAATCTGCCCAAATACTCTCCCAACATCCCTCACTACAACCTATAGGCATTAGTTTGATAATAAATCAAACCTAAGGATCTCTTTTGATCAAATCAAAAGGAAGAACCCGAAGAAGAGGTAATGATTTCACCACCCTTTTCCAAGTTCATTTCTTCTTCCACTTCTTCTTCCTTTGTTATTACCATTATAAAATAATAAATCCAGTATCATATATATACTATGATGTTATTATAAATATGGTACAACCATATTCATTATTCTATCCACCCTTTGAATAACATGTCACCATACGTGTGTACGTACGGCTTACCGTCTCCACGTCGTGGTGTAATTGTTATTCAATATATTATTATTTGGATGGGTATAATAATGATATATAACTCATGTAAATAATAAATATAACATGTTAATGATTCTGTATATATGATATAACATCCATTTATATATTATTTTAATATAAAAAGAATGATATTGCTGCTCGTGCGTACATACGGACTACCGTCTCCACGAACGCGATGAGATTCATTCTCCATCGTATCCATTCAAGTATAATTCCCATTTAATGATTAATAATAGTATCTAAGGACTTGATATCATTCTGGATATGAATAATATACAACCTATCCATTACAAACATGGCTTACGTAACAAAACATATAAAAGAAAACGAGTAAGTTAACACCCGAAACAACGATAATACTAAGATATTATTAACAAATCAATGTTAAAAGATCATATATGATATCATATTAATGTATATGATTCATGTATAATTTAATAACAATTATTTCACCATTATACAGGAGGTTAACCTACCCCAACCATGGAAAATTACAAGTTAAGGGTTATTTCGCAATCTCTTCATTATCCGAGGTTGTTTATACGTAATTATCTACTGGGATTTCTTTATCATCCACATCCATGTTTCTTCGAAATGTATTTCAAAACATTTTTACTATTTACAAAGAATATGAGTTAAATTCATTTATACCCTTATGGGTTTATAAAGGAATCTTTCCGTCATTTTCCAAACAAGGTGCTTTTTAACCTTTTCGACAGAATTAAGGTAAGAATGTTTTTTTTAACTTATATGGCGGGTGCGGCTATTTACCGCCGTTATAAAATCGTCAAAACTTACCTTACAAGCTTATAAGAATATTTTCACAGAAAATGTTTTATTTTATAATTAAGTGACTTTTAAATGATTTCAACATGAATATTTTAAGAATTTCAGAAAGGTACTCTTTATCAAAATTAGAATTTTAAATGTTTTAAATATTTATCTTTCTAAATCTTTTTAATAAATGTCCAGGTCTTCAAAATGGTTTTTAAGGATTTATTTCTATGGACATGAATGTTTTTAAAATGTTAATTCGTTTCAAAATTTTCAAAGTGGTATGGGACACTTTGATTCAAAAATCTCTTTTAATTAATTCCTTTATAAATGTGTGACTTTTATATGATTTCAAAAAAAAGGAGATATTTCTCTCAAATAGTTTTTATTTCATCTATGTCAACATCCTTTGATGGATTTTATGATTATATGAAGTTGATTTATTGTGATACAAAACTTCTATATTGTATTGAAGGTTTTTTGATATGTTTGACTGTGGATGTGCTATTTTTATACCATTAATAGTTTATGGTGAAAGTATTGACATTTCGCATGCTAGTTTTAATATGAATGTTTATGTTTTGTTTAAACCTTTTCATATGGGAATGCATTGGAATCAATATGTGACGGGTGGATCCCGCTATAGCTCCTCGATGCATCGGTAGTTCTCATGAGACAAACTAGTGTCTTGGCACAAGGCCTTGGAAAAATCTTATTAGTATTCTTGGCACGAGGCCTTGGCTATGTGGTTATGATAGTCTGACATTATGCATTCCATCATTATGAAAGTGGTTATTGATATTTCATGTGATTATTCGATTAGTAGAATATCCATGTGAATAAGTAAATGGACTTATTTCATTTGATTTTTTCCATACTATGTTGAAGTTCAAGTTTAAAAGGCTTTTTTTTAGTTATACATTGCCCTTAATGTTTATGCTTATTTTTAAATGTTTCCGCTGTATTGCTTACCCTTACGGATCGTTTGAGATCACCCCTTTTAATGTTTTATTTTTCCCAGGATTCCAAGAAGTATATTGTGATTAATAAGAAGGGTTAAGACAAGGGAATAATGGCATTCATAAAGGATTATTTATGTTGTTTTGTATGTTATGAAGTGTAATGTAACATTCATGTATGTAATCTATTTTCCAAGACTGCTAAACTAATCGGTCTTTCGAGACTTGATTCCTTGTAATCATGCCAATGCATTAAAATAATGCATCGACTCTGGGTTACTAGGGTCGGGGAATTACAGTGCTCCTCTCCCTTTCATGTTTAATGGCTTCCCCTATCTCCCGTTGCGAAATCCCCCCCCCCAAGATATCAATGTTGTATCCTACCTTGTGAGCATGATGGAGCCCCCTCCCCTGCTCGTGATGCCACCCCCTCTCTCTTAGATCATGGAGGCCCCTCAAATAAAGTCTTATACTCCTCGTGTTCAGTTCTCCACGACACTCCAACAAAATCAGGTACTTCTCCTAACTAAAACCTTGTACGCCACATAGAAACCCCCTTGAAGAAGCTACTCACTTGCTAATCGGTTTTGAGGGAGTATTCACATATTCCCTCTTTCTTCCAAACCCTCAAAAAACCCACTCTGAAAGAGTTGTTTTAATATATTTTTTCCTTTGCTAAGGGCCATAGAGATACTTTGGACGTTAAGGATAACACACTACCACAAAACTAGCATTTAACAGTACTGGTATTTATCAGCGCTGTAAAAAAGTATGGATAAATGGAATATTTATCAATGCTAAAGAAAGAACTAATAAATTTAACCTTTTATTAGTGCTTTTTAGCACTGATAAATTGAAACTTTATTAGTTCTTTATTTTTAGTGATAATAAATGGTACACTTTATTAGCGCTTTTTTGTTAGCTCTAATAATGAGTAATTTATATCAGCACTTTGTTTTTAGTGCTAATAAAGCTAGATTTTATCACGGCTTTTTTAGCACTGATAAAGGTCTGAATAAATAAAATTAAATAATTAAATAACTAAAAAATAAAAAATGGTATTATTAAAAAAATATTAAAAATTTTATTAATTAAATAATTATTGATAAAAATGAATAAATTGATTATACATTATTAAATATTAAACATTTTATTAATTAGATAATTATGATAATTAATGTTAATAAATTGTATATATTAAATATATATATATATTAATGTATATAAATATGATTTATATATTACAATATATTTATGCACTTTACATCAAATACTCATATATTTAGTGAATAATAGATTATAATTAAAAATTAATATGAATTAAAAATATTGACTAATTTCATAGTGAAATAGACATGATATTGAATGTATCATTTGATTTTTCAATTTAACATAGATCAAATGTGTGTTGTATTGATTTCACATATGTTTAATGAATGCATTTTTATAAACAATGCACACACACAAAACTTATCCATTTTTTTAATATTTTTAAAGTGAAATTATTTTTAATTTATTCAATTTCACTCATTTTTAACATATATTCATATGAATGCACTTAAAATTAGATATAAATATTATTTTTTTAAAATATTTCTATAATTATAAAAATATAATTATAAAATTATAATAAATATATTTAAAATGAATATATTTACTATATTTATATTTACATATATTTATTAAGTATATATATATTTACAATTTTTATTTATAATTATAATTATAAATCATTTACCAACACTTAAGAAATAAGTGCTGATAAAGGTAAGTCTTTATCAGCATTTTTTTCACACTGATAAAGATTAGTCTTTATCAGTGCTTAAAAAGCATTCATAAAATGAATTTTTATCATTGATAAAACTTTATCACTGATAAATATAGATTTTATCAGCACTTTTTTAGTGCTGATAAAGACCTGCCTTTATCAACGCTTATTTATAAGCACTGAAAAAAGTGTCTCGATTTAATTAAAAATCCATAACCATTTGAGAACCCGTTGTGATGTCAAAATATTTTTATAGAATCCACCCACTATTGGTGCTCCTCCTCAGTTAATCAAAGCTTGAATAACACCACTCAACTTCCACTTATTTCTTGAACATGGTAGGATATCCGGTGTTCGGTTGTAGTTAGGGTTTCCAAAGAGAATTTTCTTCAAACTAGCAAAGGTAGGCCTTTAGATTTCCATTGTGTATTTTTTGTTTTGTTTTTGATTTCTTGTTCGATGACATCATGAGTTATTTGGGGTCTGGTTCCTGTATACTATTTTGATTTTAGATTATGAATAGAATGATTTTTTATTATCTATTATTTGATTGACTACCAATTTGGATGTCCAATTTTGGTCTTTTTAAATTTTTGTTTTGAATCAATTTTCATCATTATCAGCATTTATACCCCAGCTCCCTCCACAAGTTTAATTCCTAGCTTTTAATTTATATTGAGCATTTGTTAATAATAGTTCTAATTATTCCTTATCTAAATCTATATAGAGATCTTGGTCATTGATCCATGTTTGATATTTCATCTTCTTCTTAATACTAAAGGTAAAATAATTATAGTTCCATTGTTAGTTAATATGATCCATGTTCATTCCATGAATGTTTTAGGTATGGTTCCCCAACATAGAATCTATAACATACTTGTTTTATTAATTTTTGAAATCTTTAGGTGGTTTATTAAAAATGGGTTAAATTGTTATGTTAACTTTATAAAACCATAAACAAAAATCCTTTCATTATAAATATCAAATAAAAAATTAATTATATTTTCATAAAAATACATGATATCATTTTATATCATCCTTCATGTTGGTGGTTAAATTGACCCAAAAATAACATGTAATCATCAATGGATGAGAATTAATATGAAGTTAATTTTATTGTGATATATTTATTATAGAAGTATAATTATTTTTTTTTCATTTTATTAAATTGGTAAATTAGTATTAAGAATATGTAGTTAAAGAAGATAAATGGAAAAAAATATAAGAAATTATTAACTTTATAAATGAAATCATATTTTATATTGAAATATTTATTCGTATTGAATAATTTAGAACATAATTTTGAGATTATGACCTCTAAAAAGTTTAATGGATTAAAATTATAAATATTATTTTTAGATTATATTGAGGGATCATAATTTTAGTTATTGTTCTGAAAGGGTGGTGGATGGGTTCCTATATAATTGATATAGAGTGTCATTTTATCAAATACCCATTTTTAATTTTTGATAAATAAAAATATGCATATCATGCGGATCCAATGTGAAGAAATAATATATATGTTTTGTGCATTACCTATAAATATTAAGGTTGGGTATGCATCATGGAAAATAAAATTAGGATGAGTTTTCTATAACTTTCTCCTTTGAATGAATTCATAGAATAACACCTGCCATAGTGGAGTAATTATTTTCTTAAATCCAATTACCCATTTTCTTCAACATACTGAAGTTCTTTGAAACAATCAAACGTTGAGTTTCCCTTATTAGAATTTTCTATAACTTTCACCATTTATAATGAATTTATTATGTGTATTTATTTATATATTCTGAAAAATTAATCTTTTATTAACCCAATCGGATGGATATAGAGAAAAAACGGATGTACACTGATTGTTTGACAAATGTGTATGAAGATAGAGTTAAATAATTCATAAAGTTTGTAAGAGATCATGCAGACAACACTTCTATAATCCATTTTATGTGTTTACATTGTTTTTATTCAAAAAAAATTAGTTTGGAAGTGTTGGAAGAACATTAGATTTATCATGGAATAGATCAAAGCTATAAATGTGTGAGTAAACATGGGGAAAACTGAATGTGGACACTAATTGGGATGATACTACAGTTTATGAATCATTTGATATCAATACCTTTGTAAATGATGATCGAGATCACATGGAAGAAATGAAAATGGAAATTTAATATGGCCTTCATGATTTTCCAAAGTTGTTTGAGGAGTTAAATTATTGTTCCAAGAAATCATTGTATACCAGTTGTATTAAATACACAACATTTTCACCTGTATTGAATTCATATAATTTGAAAGCTGGTAGCAGATGGATAGACACCAATTTTACAAAACTACTTGGTCTCCTAAATGATATGCTACCATAAGAAAACGAACTACCATACTAAACATATGATGCTAAATGAATGTTATGTTCAGTGAGAATGATCTCTAAAAAAATACATGCTTGTCTAAATCATTGAATATTATTTCCCAAGAACCATTAATCACTCAAAAAATTCCCTAATTGTGACACAGATTGATACAAGAAAAATGAATCTAGTCCTTTGAAATCTATATGGTACTTTCTTATCATTCAATGGTTTAGAAGACTACATAGATGTTAGGAAAGTGTGAGACAATTAACATGGCATGAAGAGATAAGAATTAAATATGGGAACCTATGTCATTGAGTAGATTCTCCTCAGTGGAATAAAATTGATTACGAGTTTCCTAAATTTGTAAATGATCAGATAAAATTGCATCTTTTGTTTTCTACTAATAGAATAAATTCTTTTGGTGTATAGAGTAATACTCACAGTACATGGCCCATCATGTTGGAAAATTATAACTTGTCGCCATGGTTATACATGAAGAAAAAATAAATTATGTTTTCTCTACTAATATTTGTACCAAAGAAACCCAGTAATGATGTTGATGTCTATTTGGATCTATTAATTGAAGATCAGAAATTTATGTGGGATACAAGTGTTACAATGTATGATGCTCATAGAAGTGAAGAATTCACATTGCAAGCTATATTGTATGTAATGTTAAATGACTTATCTTCTTATGGAAATTTATCAATATATAGCATTAAAGAAATTTTGGGGTGTCCCATTTGTGAAAAAAACACATACTCAGTTCGGTTGAAAAATTCATCGAAGACTGTATTTTTAGGATATCGTAAATTTTTACCTCAATGAAATAAATATTGATCCTGGATGAAAGTATTCAATGCGAATATCTAATAAGGTACAAAACTGTCTCTAGTAATGGGTGATAAATTGTAAAATAAATTAAAAAATATTGACACTATTTTCAGTAAACCATTTTCAAAAAACCTTACAAAATCAGGTTGGAAGAAACGATCAATTTTCTTTGAATTGTTGTATTTGAATTGTTTGTATGTCAGAAATTTTCATAACGTCATGCATATAGAAAAAATGTATTTGATAGTGTTATTATAATGATACTAAATGTTCCTAGAACAAATAAATATGGCATCAAGGCTAGGTTGGACTTGATTGAAATGGGGATAAGGGAAGAGTTGGCACTGGTGAAGGGTAAAAGGCAGACACTTATTCCTCAAACATCTTACACTCTTTCCAGAAAAGAAAATTGTAATTTTTCCTTTTCCTTACAAGTGTAAAAGTTCTACAAGGGTATTAATAAAATATAAATTATGTCATTTCAATAACTAATTTGAAGTTACAAGGACTAAAATCACATGACTGTCATGTTTTGATGAAAGATTTAATGCATGTTGTTTTCTGTTGCATTATGCCTCAAAATGTATGACATACATTAACTAAACTCAACTTCTTTTTCAAAGCCATATGTAGTAATTTTGTAGACCCGGTGAAGTTTCCCATCATTTATAAGGATATTTCAGTCATATTATTTGAATTAGAGATGTTATTCCCACTATCACACTTTTATATAATGGTCCACATGATGGTTCACTTTGTTAGAGAGGTTAAACTATGTGGTCATGTCCATTATAGACGGATGTACCCCATTGAATGGTATATGAATATTTTTAAAGGGTATATCAAGAATAAAATTCGGCCATAAGGTTGTATTACAGAATGATATATTGTTAAAGAAGCTATTAAATCCTGTACTGATTGCCTATCAAATGTTGAAAGCATCAGTCTCCCAAAGTCTTATCCCAGTGAACACCTTCTGGGTGAAGGGATTTCTAGAAAAGATGTTGTTAAAATTACATTGACATAGCAGGAGTGAGCACACCTTTACATATTACATAATAGTGAATATTTTGATTCATATATTGAATCCCACACTAACAGATTTTAATCCATCAAAGGTTGAAGGATGGATATCAAATAAACATAATCAATTTTTTATGGGATGGTTCATAGATAAAATTTATAAGAAGTTATTTGAGAATCATAATTCAATTACTGAATGAATTTAATGGTTTTCCAAAGGACTGAATGAAAATGTTATATCTTACACTGGTTTTTTAATCAATGATTATATGTTCTATATAATAGAACCTGATGAATTTAGTTTGTTGAAAAAAAGTGGTGTTGCGCTTGTGACTGAAGAAATGTACATATCTAGTTCCAAGGATATAAATCCAATTTATGCAAATATGTCATATTTTTGGAATTACTGAATAGATATATGAGTTGGATTATATAACTTTTCAAGTGTCAGTTTTTCATTGCAAATGGGTTGACAATATCAATAGTGTGAAAGTTGATGAAATAGGATTTGTGAAGGTTAATTTTAGTGTGGAAGTGGAAATGATGATCCATTCATAATGGAATTACAAGTAGTGTATGTATTTTATGTCTCTGATCCAACAAACAAGAATTGGTCAATTTTCCTACTAGCAGCTAAAAAAATGCCGAGTCGGATGAAAATTCAATTTAGGATGACCCTTTAATTGGGACATCACAATCAGTTCATGTCGGTCCAAATGTAGACAATGTATTGTACATTAGATTTGATCATAACAAGTGGAATTAGATTCTTGATAGGGGAACCAAATCCTTTAAACCTTTAAAAAGATAAAGATATTTCAATGATAAGGTAAAAAAATTAATATATTATGTTTTTCCTCAAAATATTATATGCTCTCTACTACATTAACTTAATCTAAATTAAATTTTTGACTACTCATGCAGACAATGTACTCTACACATGATGATGTTACCAATCCCTCGGAAGAACAAACTATAATTAAGGAAACCCTTTGGAAAGAGTAAAGGTAATGTTACGATATACTTTCTCTATTTTACAGAAAAAATATATAATGAAACATAGATTTAATTTTCATTATTCCTTATAAATTTTTCTTATTTTAGAATATTTTTTTCCATGTGTCATGCCTTTGAAAAAAGAGATACAAAGTTTTCACTGCTCAATCACAAATTTAATATTGATTTTTTCACTTAAAAATTATTTTCAATACAATTAATGTATTGTTCCATAGTTATGTTTAATTTACTTATTTTAAGTATTACTCACATAATAATTGTTTTCTTATATAGGTGGATTATTTTGTTTAAGTTAGGGTGGTTTGTCCATATTTTATGCCCTTATACACTAAGACTTCCACAGTCTTCTTCTCCCTAAAGACCTTTTCACCCCTACAGTGTTACATTTATCACTTTATATCAAGTTATCTCCACTACCTTTGTAGGAAGAACAATGAAACTTCCTCTGATCAATTATATATGTAATCTTAATGTTTTAATAGTAAAATTATTATTCATATAATTAATATATTGTTTCATATTTATGTTTAATTTATTTATTTTTATTATTACTCACATAATAATTGTTTTCTTGTATATGTGGATTCATTTGTTCACATTGGGGTGGTATGTGCATCTTTTATGCCTTTCTACACCAAAACTTCCATATATTTCTTCTCCCTCAAAACCTTTTCACCTTTGCGGTGTTCTATTTATCAATTTATTTCAAGTTATCTCCACTACCTTTTCAGAAAGAGAAATGACACTACCTCTACTAAATTAAAGATGTAATCTTGATGTTTACATAGTAAAATCATTGTCCATAGAATTAATTTACAGTTTCATATTTTTGTTTAATTTATTTATTTTTGGTGTTACTTAAATAATAATTTTTTCTTAGATAGGTGGATTATTTTGTTCGTGTTGGGGTGATTTTTTCATCTTCCATTCCTTTCTCCACCAAAACTTCAAAAAACATATTCTCCCTCAAAATATTTCAACCCTATAGTGTTGAAATTTATCATTTTTCTTCATGTTCCCTCCACTACTCAATCACATAGGTAATCTTGATTTTTTCACAGTAAAAACATTGTCTATAAAATTAATGTATTACTTCATACTTATGTTTAGTTTATTCCTTTTTATTATTACTCATAATAATTGTTTTCTTATATAGGAGAATTATTTTTTCAAGTTGATGTGGTTTATCTGAATCTACTCATGCAGTGTTGGAGGTTTGACAAAGTTATTCAATAGACTGATATGACTCCAATTATTTATTTATATTTAAATTGACATTAATTTTAGTAAAAAAAGATAATTGACATACTAAGAATCAATAAAACATATTTATATTGTTTTGATACTTTAAAAAATAATCAATAAGTCATTTTTGACATGTAATAATCAGTTTCACCTCAATATGATACAAGATTTGATTGATATGACTCAATGTGTCTGTTATTAGTTTAAAATAGACATTTGAATTTAAAAAGATTCACTCACTGAAAACCAAGAAAACACGCTCATAATTTCTTGATAATTAAGGTAATAGATCCATATATCAATTATTATATATAAGAATCAGTATCACATCAAACTAATACACGATGTGATCTATATGAGTCAAAGCGTGTGTTTCAAGTTTAAAATGAAATTTTAGTAGAAAAGAAAAGTGTCATACTCCAAACTGATAAAACACATTCATATTGTTTTGATACTTTGTGACAATAATCCATAAGTGATTTGGAATGTTTAGGAATCAGTCGCATCTCAATCTGATGCATGGTGTGACCATTATGACTCTAAGTGCGTCATTATTTAAAATTGACATCAATTTTAGTAAAAAAATAAACTAATAAAAACTGAACAAACACATTCATATTGTTTAGTTAATTTGAAAACAATGATTCATAAGTGATTTGAGATGTGCATGAATCAGCCTCACCAGAATCTGACACACGGTGTGACCGGTATGAATCCAAGTGTGTGTTTTTTATTAAAATTTACATAAATTTTATTAAAAAGGAAAACTAACCTACTCAAAACCAATAAAACACATTAAAATTATTTAAATACTTAAGTATAATGATCTATAAGTCATTTGTGATATGTAGGAATTAGTCGCACCTCAATATGATACACAATGCGATCAGTATGAGTTAAAGTGTGTGTTTTAATTTTAAAATGAAATTATTGTAAAAAATATAATTGATATACTATAAACTAATAAAACGCATTCATATTTTTTTTATTTTTTATTAAAATGATACATAAGTCATTTGGGATGTGTAGAAATCATTCATATCTCAATCTGATGCATGGTGTAACCGGTATGGATCAATGTGTGTCTTTTTATTTAAAATTGACATCAATTTTAGTAAAATGGACAATTGTCCTACTCAAAGATGGAAAAAACACATTTATATTGTTTTGATACTTTACAAAAAATGATCCATAAGTCATTTGTGACATGTAATAATTGGTTACACCTCAATCTGAAGTGTCTGTTATCATTTTAAAATTGATATTTTAGTTCAAAAAGTGTTACTCGTTGAAAATTTATCAAACATGATCATATTTAGTTGATAATTTAGGAAAACAATTCATAAGTCATTTTTGATGTGTAGGAATCTGTGTCACATCAAACTGATACACAATGTGATTAGAATGAGTCAAAAGTGCGTGTTTCCAGTTTAAAATGACATTTATGTAAAAAAGAAAACTAATGTACTCAAAACTGAGAAAATACATTCATATTGTTTTGATACTTTATGAAAATTATCCATAATTAATTTTGGGAATGTAGTAATTAGTTGCACCACAATATGATGCATGGTGTAACTAGTATGACTCAAAGTGTGCCTTTTTTTAAATTGTAATCAATTTTAGTAAAATGTGCAACTGTCTTACTCTAAACTAAGAAAACTAATTTGTTTTGTTTTGATACTTTAAAAAACGATCCATAAGTCATTTATGGCATGTAGTAATCATCCACACCTCAATATGATACATGATGTTCCCAGTATGACTCAAAGTGTCTGTTATCTGTTTAAAATCGATATTTTAATTCAAAAAGTGTCACACACTGAAAACTAATCAAATGAACTCATATTATCTTGATAATTTAGTAAAACAATTAATAATCCATTTGTGACATATAGGAATCAATTTCACATAAAACTGATAGATAATGTGATCAGAATGTGTCAAAAGTGTGTGTTTCCAGTTTAAAATAACATTTTAGTAAAAAGACAACTGACGTACTCAAAACCAAGAAAACACATTCATACTGTTTTGATACTTTAGCACAACAATCCAAATATCATTTGGGACATGTAGGAATCATTTTTACCTCATTTGGATGGATGATGTGACCAGTATGACTCCTAGTGTGCCTTTTTAATTAAAATCGACATTAATTTTAATAAAATTAACACTTTCTATTAATTTATTTCTTTATATTATTACTAACATAAGAATTTTTTTCTTATATAGGGGAGTTATTTTACTCAGTTAGGGGTGTTTTTTTGGAAATAACATGAGTTAAGATACGATTAAAAGACAAAGGAATATTTATGTTTTTTAATATATGTAATAATTTTTATTTATGTAATTATATAAATAAATATTTGAAATGTCTATAATATAGGGTTTTTCTTGTGTTTGTGTTGTAAATTTTATTTCATTTAAATCTTATATTGGAAATTGTTATTTTTTATATCTAGTGTGTTTAGGGTACCATGGTGTGTTGTTATATCACATTGTAGTGGTGTTGTAGTGTGATGTTATAGCGCATTACAATATGGCCCTTTATTAGCACTTTTAAATGCACTGATAAAGGACACATTTATCAACATTATTAAAAGCTATAATAAATTTCTACTTTATCAGTGTTTCTATAAGCACTGATAAAGTAATACTTTATCAGTGCTTTTATAAGTTCTGATAAAAGACCTTTTATCATCACTTTTATAAGTGATGATAAAAAGGGCCTTTATCAACACTTTTTTAGCACTAATAAAATACCAATCCTTCTAACCTCACTCATGTATTCAGTGCTTTTTTAGCACTGATAAACACCATTTCTAGTACTATTAAAGGCTTATTTTGTAGTATTTCTAATTCTACACCCAAGCTACGATCAACGAGGTAATTAGACAACTCAATTTTGATCTTGGTTTCTTTAGATTGATTTAGAAAATTAATTCAAAATTTTATTTCCTAGAATTTCACAATTGATTTTATTATGTTGATTGGAATATTTGTAACCACTACTTAATTATAAAAATATGCTCATTCACTCTGATACCCATCCATAAATTTCACCATACATTTTATTTATATCTAAATTTTCTGGTTTTTGGATTTTGTTACTGTTAAATTAATATAAGAATTATTAGTTATAATAAGTGTCACTTCTTTAAGTGGTTTTATTTTGAAATGCACATATTGTTTTTTTTATAAACTGAACAAACACTGTTTATTTTTCCAACTATTTTTCATAACTGATACTGGCTATGAGCAAATTTCAATAACTAATTCCAAACTATTCTGAAGTATGAGTTTTTTTTTTGAACATGCATAACATGTTTTTTATATAATTGTTTAAAGGAAAAAATATTTTTTGTATTTTATTTTTAATGGAAAAATTAAATTTTTTAAAAAATATTTTTTAATTTTCTTAAATAGAAAAGAGATTTACATTTTATATTTTTTTAATGAAATTGTTTTATGAATAAATTTTATTTAGATGTTTTCTATTGTATAAAATTTATTTAGATCTTTATTATTTTTTCCTACGTATATTTTAAAATATTTAATTGATATATTATATTTCAATTAATGCATTATAAATAGATAAATCATGGATTTCCTAGTTAAAAAAACTGATGAGTATAAGGAAAGATTAAATAAATTTCTCAATTTCACATTTGAGCGTCAATCTATCAAGGGAAGAATAATATATCCATGTTGTAATTACTAATTTAATAAATGGTTGACTAGGGTTGAAGAATATTCTCATTTGATTTAAAAGTAATTTCCGATTGAAAACACCAAGTGGGTATGGTAGGGAGAATTTAATGAAGTTGAACTATCATCTAGTAGAGCACAAGAGAATAATACTTCTCCCTATAATATCAATCCTCTAGATACTATAGAGTAAATGATTAATGATTCATTTGGGCTTGACCATATGCTTGGTGAAAATGAATCATACTCATCACTTTATGTAAATATGGTTGAAACATCTATAGAATTTTATATGTTATTGAATGATGGGAATCAAGAATTTTATAAAGGATATAAAAAGTAATAAAAATTTTATTTTGTAATAAAACTGTACCAAATCAAGTTTCTATGTGTAATTAAAGATAAGGAAATGATAATTATTTTTTATTTTCTAATAGATTCTTTTGAACATGCCAAAATCCCTGACTCTTTTTATGAGGCTAAGAAAATCATCAATAAACTTGGGCTTAATTATATTAAGATACATGCCTGTCTGAATGACTTCATGTTGTATTGGGGGGTATGATGAGTAAAAAGAAATATGTAATAAATGTGAATCATCTAGGTGGAAGGAAATTTTTTTTGAAACAAAAAAGGAAACAACCAGAAATTTTTTTCTGTTATTTCCCACTTAAACAAATGTTGTAACAGTTTTTTATGTCTAGTAAAACTACCATGCATATGTATTGGCATGAAAGTGAAAAATGTAATGATGAATTGGTGAGGAATCCTAGATATTCTGAATCATGGAATAAATTTAATGCCACACGTCCCCAATTTTCTTTAGATCCTAAAAATGTTCTCTTGGGTATTGAAGCTGATGGTTTTAATTCTTTTGGTAGCATGAGTTCAAGTTATAATATTTGGACTATAATATTAAAAACATATAATCTGCCCAAGTGGATATGTATGAAAAAAAAATTTATGATTCTATCAATGATCATTCTTGGGAAATGAATGCTGGGAAATGACATAGATGTCTATTTGAGACCTCTTTTGAAGGACTTGAAAGTGTTGTGGGTGGATGGAGTTTACAACTATGATATCTTTATGTCTAAAAAGTTTAAAATGTGAGCAATATTTCTATGGAAAGTCAGTGACTTTCCCGGACTCATTACCTTATCCAGATGTAATACTTATATTGTATTATCTTGTCTGACTTGTAACTTTGACACAAGTCTACTGCATTTTACTCATAGTAGAAAGTTGTGTTTTGGGGGGTATTTTTGATTTCTTGGTGATTATTAATAATTTATATTGATTAGATTATGTTTTGATGGAAATAAGGATTTTCAAAAACCTCCAATAGAATTCTTTGGCATGGATATTTTTTAAACAGGTATAAAACATAAATGTCTCATTTGGAATTGACAATAACACATGATAGTAAAAGAAAGTGAGCTCGAGGGAATAATGAGGACGACTCCAAACGATGGAAAAAAATTCTATATTTTTTGAATTTTCATATTGGGAGACTAACTTGTTACACCACAATCTTGATTTCATGCATATCAAGAAAACATTATGTGATAATTTCATTTATACATTCTTGAAAGAATGTGTAAAGAAAAAAGATCATATTAAGGCCCAAAAATATCTTCAAATAATGGGTATAATAAGGGATATGTGGCCTAATGATAATATAAATATCATCCATGTCTTTTTACAATGAAAAATCAAATGAAAGTTTCCTTTTTTAAATTTCTAGTGAATATGAAGTTGATGATGGTTATTTGATCGAAATTTCTAGATGTATCAATATGAAAGATCATAAAATATCTGGCTTGAAAATTCATGATTTCCATGTCATTATAGAGTAATTAATTCCCATTACAATATAGAATGTTTTTTCATACACTGTGTTTGCAATATTGATAGAGTTATGTGCATTTTTTGATATATATGTGGCAAGGTTATCAATCCTATTGATCTTCAGAATGTCCAACATTGAATTGTTCTCACGCTTTTTCATTTAAAGATGTTATTTACCCTATCATTTTTCACTATCATGATTCACTTGTGCATGCATCTAGTCGATGAACTATGATTGGGTGGGTTGGTATAATATCTATGGATTTATCCCATTAAAAGGTAATTTAAAATTTTGTACATATATTATTTCACACCATAAAAATTTTTTCTTATTATTTGTGTATTTTATATAGATATTTGGGTCATTTAAAGTCTTATGTTCATAATAAGGATCAATCGAAAGTTTCTATTTTTTAGAGGTATATATTAGAGGAATGTTTCAAATTTTGTTCAAGATATTTAGAAGGGATTGAGACCAAATTCAATAGGTCATGTCATTTTAATTATGAAGTAATGGATGTTTACAATTATAAAGTCTATACTATATTTTCAAAGGTTGGAAGACCAGTTGGGAGTGGTGTTGATTTTTTATTAACTTCCATTGAGATGATATAGGTACACTGATATGTGTTATTCAATTATAAAGAGGTGGATCCATTCATAGATTATGTATCAATTTATTTTTCTGTATTCAATAATTTAGGTATATAAATTACTGTGTTAATAATCCTTACTTGTAGGGAATGTACGTTACATGTGAATTAAAAAATGAGGAGTTGGAAATACTCCTCTTCTGTAGTGTAGAATATTGTATGAAAAGATATTTCTGATTGGTGTTCTTGACAGGCAAGTGAAAGGAATGATTGGTAATTCAATATGGATTAATAATTATTTTCTAAAATATTTTTATTTTTTGGTATTTTTGTAAGATGTGGCGGGTACTCTATCCGATTATTTGGAACATATGGCACAAGTTCCTCTTCAGAATGATAAAAAAATTTATACATTCAATATTAATGGATTCAATTTTCATACAATGGGTCATGAAAAAAGATTAAAAACAAAAAATTCTTGAGTGTTCATGACTTCTATAACTGAATGTGTTTCAAGACGCCATGATAAAAATGGAATTGATGTCAATATTTTATATTATGGTAAGTTAAAAGATATTATTCAGCTCAATTACTATGGAAAATATGTGACTCTTTTAAATTTATATGGGATGATACAACAACTGATATAGGTTTCATAAATGATGATAAGTGTTTTAATGTTTTCAATTTTAGTAAATTGATTTACACTAGAGAATGTGAATAGCATGAACCTTTCATTTATTCATCTCAAGATCAAATGGATTATTATGTGGAGTCATAACCTAAATAAAGTGTTGTAGTGAATCTTAAGCCTAGATATTAGTATGAATGGGTGAAGATGATGAGGATAGATGTAACCACGCTTCTTTTAAAGAATAAGAGTTGAGTTAATATTTCAGTAATGAAAGTGAAAATATTCAACTAGCAAGAGAAGAGGAATATGATGATATTTTATTTGGGAATTTGGAGGAAGATGAAAACAATTTGGAATAGATACTTGCATTTTTCTGAATTTTAGGAATTATTTTGACTTACTAAAGAAAACATGTTTATTTTGTGTTCATTTTCTCTAGAATAACACTTATGTTGTGGGTATTAATTTTTTTCATGTCATGGGAAACCATTTTATTGTATTTTTTTTAAATAATTATAAGATAAATTGTTATTTTATAAACTAAACATTTGTTTTGTAATTAATTTTATTGCTTGTTTGGTTTTTTTCTATATATCAAGGAATGATATATGAATTTTAACTCATAATAAATATGTTTTATAAGGAGGGGTGAAGGTATACCCGCAACCCCCAGGTTCAATTATCTTAATCAGGAAAAATAATCCAAAATACAAATGTGCCACAAGTAATATTGAGATAACTCAATTTAAAATATAATTTCCATAAAAGTGTACACATAACCCCCATGAATGTCATGAAACATATACAATTCAAAATAAAAGGAATATTTGAATTGAAATATATCTAAACATGAAAATTACAAAATTAAAAACTCTGAATTATAGTCAAATCATGTTCTTCATATGTTCTTGATTTCCTTACTTGATCTCTTGAATATTTATTTGATGATTATTCTCATTGTGGAAATGGATTTAAGTGTTTGGATTCATATGGCTATGTATTTTCCCTTGACATGTTATTTTTTTATGAATCATGGTTTCCTTTTCCACATTGGAACTCAAATTTGTCATTATTAAATTTATCTTCAAGTAGTTCCAAATCATTTTGATTTCCTATTTTAGTGGTTTCTTCATATCCCATTTCTAAACCTACTACTAGCCATTGTTTTTCCATTTCATATTATGGATCATTTTGGGCCAGTTTTTCATCTTCTCCTCATCCTTCTTAGTCTCTTGATCATCCAATTTCCTTTTGGTCTCTTGGTTCTTATCCTACCTCAGCACAATTTTGTGTAAAACCACTTATTGATCAGTTTTGTAGGTGGCCTCTTAATGAGTAAATTTTTGGACACACTCTCACTGATTCCCCTACCTTAGAGTAGTCTTCTTCCCAGCCAACTCATTCCATTCCTCATAATTCTTATCCTATGATAACATGTTACAAGATGATATATTGAAACCAAATATTTATACATCTTCTATGGAACCAAAATCATTTAAGGATGTTTTAATTCAACCTCATTGGCATCATGTGATGCATTAAGAGTTTTCAAATTTACATAGAAATCATACTTAGTCTTTAGTTCCTTTACCTAAAGGGAAACCATTGTTGGATGTAAATGGGTGTTTAAACTAATGAAAAATTATTATGGTTCTCTTTATAAATACAATGTTTTCCTTGTGTCCAAAGGCTTCAACACCTTTTTTTCTCAAGGATAATTGAGTCCAGTTTTGTATATTATTTTATTCTCAAGTAGAACCAAGGCCCTGATTCCACTGTAGGTGGCACATCAAAATCTCATAGGGTCATGTAATTTCTAAAGCATGATAAGATGAAACAACTATATTGTATACCACTATATATAAATATCATATTTCTTATAGAATCTATAACAGTCATATGTGATACTGAATTAATACATATCTTATTGAAATATCTATGGTGGAGAGAATTTATTATGGGTAAGTAAAGAGGCTAAGACATGCCTATTTTAAGTTGGAAGCAGTGAAGTGTGTGACTTGATAGGAAAAATAGGTATTTATTCATGGTTAGTACATGAAGACCTCACATATAAGTATCATGAAGCATGTTCAAGCTCAAATTGTATCAAGGGTGAATCTGGTTGAAGGATATATAAACAATCACCCAAGATCTTCTTGGGGGAATTCTATTAGGACAGATGATAAAGAACATATAACTTCAAGGATGTTAGGACCAAGTCAAATATTGGGTTGCCTCCATTTATCCCATCACCCTTGAAGGATCCCCCCAACTCACATGAGGTTCTCTTTGGGAGGACACCCCCCCCCCCCGATAGAACCTAATGAACTCCTATTTAGGATATGTGTGTCATGATCCACCACAAGTGATTTCACCTGATTTAGAATATAGAGAGTAGAGTAGGATCTGCCTTTTCTCACTCCCTTGATTCACATAGCACTCAACACACCACTGAGGACATCATTCCACTCACATTTATTTCATTACCATGCTATCCAGGCCCCTTAAACTAGAATATGATAAATTTATACAAGATGTGTACACATTTTAAATTTTTTATTGAGCCTATCAATAAAATCAATTTCCCATCTTTTTTGTTAATTTTTATTTTAACCACATTATAATTGTTTCTATAAAACAATTTATTCTTGTAATCACTATATAGATATGCATAAATAAAAAATTCCTAGATTTTGGAATATAAATAAAAAAACACAACATAATCATAGATCAATTTGAATGTTCATCCTTCTTCAACTAAAGATGATCCATCAAGTTCAACATGAGTGCAGATCACCCAAGATGGTTACCCCTAGAAAACACATTCAAATTATTGTCAATAAACACAGTTAATATTGTCATATTCCAATGCAGATAACAATCATTAATTTATCTAGTCCCAAAATTGGTTTCGATGTTGAATCTGAGATGGGTGTGACTTTTTCTTCAACATCAATTGCTGTAAAGAGGAAAAAAAGAATTTGTTGGATATTAAATGTTATAGGTACATTAAATTTTATTTATATATTATTTATTTTAATTAATCCATTTTTAAATTTATTTCATTATTTGATTAGATTTGGTGGGTGTGAAAAAATTTAAAAAGTTACAAAGATAAAATGTTTGATCATTAGTGAATGAAAAGGTTATAGTGAACTTCAATGATCAGAGTCATCCAATTGGGGAAGAAGGAGGTTTATTTTGACATGAATTTGTACATATAGCAAGGACTAAATTTCCTATAGATTATGAATCTTAGAGAAGCATGCCAAATTATCTAAAAGAATACATGTTATATAGATTGGTTATGGTATTTACTTTTTTATTGATTTAATGACTTTTTATGTTTTTTTATAATTGAACAACTGATGTTTTTATTTTGTTAGTAAAGTCCTATTTTTAGTTTCCACTTGATAAGATGGAAAAGTGGTTTTATAATCCTGCAATGGGAAAAATATTGAGATATAATATCGGAATTTTTTCTATAAACATTATGATTCTAGCTTAACTAAATAAAAAAAATTAAGAAGAACATTCCAAAAATTATAACAAAGGAGTAATGGAAAAATTATATCATAATCTGTTATAGGAAAAAACACAAGGTTATTTAATTTTTTTCTAGAATAATTAAACATTTAATTTTTTATATAAATTAAATGTTAATTAAATGTTCAAATTTATATATATAGGACATATGTAAGAAAAATTCACTAAATAGTTTCAATAAAACCATTCCACATACATCTAGATAATGTTTATATTATTTATTTTTATAAGAATTTTTATTATAGGATAAGAACCCCAGACATATGATTGGTAGGGAAAATATATGGGATGTGGTCCATAGAAATATTTATGGATTATATATAAATTATGATTCAAAAACCATGGGAGTAATAATTCATATTGAAGTTGTGTTACTTGTTGACAAGACAAAAAATATGTCATCTTCATGTAAGAAAAATTGAGTGAGGCTTTAAGTAAAGAGGGATCATCAAAAAATTAAATACAATATCAAGATGATTCTCTCAAAAATTTATTTGGAAAAGAGAATTTGGGTTGTTTATTTTCTCTTTAGTTGGGAGCATGTCTGACTAGTGTATTCAGATCATCCTCTCAATGATTTGGAGGTATCAATGACACTATATTTGATTTCAGTCCTACATCTCAAAAATAGGTTACTGATTTGAAATAAAAGTTGAGTCAATATGATTTGAAATTACAAAGTAATTAAGATGATTTAGCCCAAAAATATCACAAATTCATATGATCATTGATGTCCATAAAAGAATGGAGGACAATATTCCTTCAATTAATGTCAATATAACCACTGATGCTAGAAAGGTATTTTTTTATTTAGATTTTTTGTATTGTATATTTAACCTTCCATCACAAGTGTAGAAGTCCTACTAGGTATGTTAGGACACAAACATTTAGCTACCAATAAAATATTCTTCCATAAAATGTTTTTTTCCAGCAAAAATGTAAAAAATCATGCTGCCAAAAAAATACTCAAAATAAAATGTACCCTCTCCCAGTTATGAACTCCTCTATTTATAATTCGACACCAACCCCTAGTTTCCTTTACCAATCCTAAAAACTAACAGAGAACAAAAATAAGAACTTTCCCTAATTATTCCCCATTAGCCCCACATATTATTAACAAGGAATCCTTTTTTACATAGAAATAACAAATTCCCATTATTATTTATCACACCTGATGCTAAAAATTTGTAAAAAAACAACACTTCTTCCATAAATTTGCATAGAAGTTCTAAATCATTCCAATATTACACCTATGAATAAAAAATAAAATCATACATGATCCTTCCAAAAAATTAAATAAAAAAACATTTAAACAATCATCATGCCACAAATGGTCATATAGAGTAACTATTTTGTTCAAAAATGTTTAATATAACACATATTATTTCTTGAGAACATCTGTCTCATAGATATGACCTGTTTCAGGTGAAATTCCTTGAAAAAAGGAACATAACAATGAAAAAAACATAGGAAACAACTGGGGGGATAACAAAAAAGTAATTCTTATTTTCAATATGGAATAACTTCAAGTTCTCCATTATTCAATAAAAACAATGAAAAATAATGAGATGTTTAATAAATATTGATGGTTTAATTCCATGGGAATAGAATTGAAAATGTCGTAGATTGGTTTTAACACATAAAACATCATGTTTCCCCTCTTCTTTAGTATGATAAACTTCAACTATAGAAGGTATCTTGAAACTAATATCTTATTTAGGATATATACAAGTGTTCATGTTCATTTTCCAAACAATATAATGCCTTGAGTTTTGCAGATTTTCAACTCCACTATCAAGGTTTTCACAACTAGAGTGGCATTATTTGGATCTAGAGTGAACAATCTCCATGTTCCCCAAAACAACACAAAAAATAACCATGTGTTGTTCACCATTTTCATGAACGTCACAACTATCATTGATGCCACAATATTTCAAAGGTATGAGATGCAAATGAATACCATATGTGAACTTATTGTTGGATAGTTCACAAACCCAAAACCATACACTAAATTCTTATTATTTTGATTTTAGGAATCCAATTGATCATTTATGGTGTTATTTTTCTTATGAACACAAGTTTATTGTTTTAATATTTAGGAATGTTTAGATTATATAGCATTAATAAATTCAAGTATATGGTAGTCATCCATTTATATAGTGTTATGATTTTTATTATTAACTGCAAACTTATCTTTTCAATATATGTTTGATGACTTTTATTATTTGTACGTGTTAAAACATTATTTTTTTAAATATTATTTTGGATTCCATTAATAAAGAATATGGGAGAAATAATATATATCAACCTTCACTACATCATAGAATATTTTATGGAGGAAGTGATGTTAATTAGAAAGTTGCACATACCCATGCATCTATTGAGGTATTTGATCCACTAGTGTTATAATTTTAGGTTTCTCTCTAATTTTTGTTCATTTGGTTAGTATCCAATGTCCATAATCATCATCCATAATGTTTATCTACTTCTAATTTTATTGTATTTTGTTTTCCAATTATATTAGTAACTCAAATACTCTATTAAATTAAATCCTGGTTTTCAAATCCCTCGGCGGTGGCATATATTCTCTTACAAGCTAGGTATTTTCACATATACAGGATTTGGTTGGTGACCCTCTTGTATTTCTCTTATACTATCAAGTGTGGATATTTTAGGGGAATGGGGAAAAGTGGTGAATAATCAAACCAATTATTTTCATGGAAAATACTTTAATAATAAAAATTTGGTTTTCTCCAAACCTCAAATGGAATTGGTTATCCCTTATGTCTTTGACCACACCCACTATTTAGTACTTTTTCTTTGGTTACACCCATGTTTATTAGAGTTTAATAGTTTAAACCAAATCCATTATTATTTATCACATACACAATTAAAGAGAGATAGAGAGAGTCCAGATTAGGGAGTGGACACATTTTCCTTGGAAAGAGGGGAAACCTCATCCCCGTCAGCTCTATTCTCACTACCAAAAACCTACAGGTTCAATAGAACCTTATCCCATAGATTATTTGGTCCCTTATAGAAAAGATCTTGTTACAAACAATTCTGTATCATCTCCTTTAGATCTATTGTTCTATATATTCCTATCGCTCTCCAGACTGTTGTGGAAACTACCATCACATCTATAGGATCAACTTCATCGCAATCAACATTTAACATTTACATTTGAAACCTTGTCTAACCTTATTTAATTGTTTCAATTATCCCACTCATTGAGGTAAAAAATTTAATTATTCCATATCTCATTTCATTAAGTTTAATGAGACCACAACATTCAAATCGGATTAGGGTCAACATATAATTTGCTCCAGCAATAATCATATGAGCCAAGGAATTTTTAATCGATCCACCCTTCTTTCATTTTCAGGGTACTTTACTTCCAACTATTGAATGTGTTTCCCTATGATTGTCTTTCCAGTTCCAAGGATCACCATCTAAAATTTCTCTCTAATGAATTTTGGAATGGTCGCTGCTAGGATATTGGAACAATTTTTCTCTTCTATTCTTCCAATGAAGCCTATCAAAGGGATATATTGGTCAACGGGTATCCCGACTTCTACTTGGATGGATTCCATCAATAATATAAGTTATAAATTTCCACATATTTATTATCCTGGATTATACCATATCTTTGGGTGATAAACTATAACTCTGGACTTATGGTGTAATTGGGTTCCCCTTTTGGTTTGATAACTTACAAACATGTCCCCATGGTAGTTGGTTTTCCTTGCTTTGGTATTAAGGTATGTATTGCTTAAAATAAATATGGAGCATGAATGGACAATGGTTAAGGGATGGAGTATACACCTAGAATAATATAGACATGATTATGGGATTTAAAGTGAAAATTCATTCCTATGATAGCATGTTTAAGGCTGCCCATATTTGATGTAAAATGTAGTGTTCCTACAAGACACTAAATCTTATAAAAGATGTGTTATTTATTTAATGTGATACCTTGTAGTAGGCTGGTTTTAATTATAATTAATCCTAATATTCTCATGCTTTGTGTTATAATTTTATCATGACTAAAATGTTTAGAGGCTTCTTGTTAATATGGAACATATATAGTCATTTTTCCAATGTATTGTATATGAAGATTTTGAGCCTTCTTTTGCAATTATATATTTTGAATTTTTAGGAAAGGAAATCTTTGATTTAGCCTAAGAGATGACCATGAGATTGGTTATAATGTTGTGAGATATTCCATGTGTTATCACATATTAAGATTAACCAGGGTTTTGGATCTACCATGATTTTGGTAAATGGAGGATTACACCATTGGTTTGTTTATGTAATGATTTTCAAAAATGGATGATAATACCTTGTGTTTAGAAGGGTTAGGAATTGATCTATGTGTCGGGCTATAATATTTTATAATTAACATTCTAATCTTCTTTCATCATTGACTGAAGTAGGTAAACTCTACCCACGTTAGAGCACTAAGCATCTGATAGTGTCATTATAAGATTATTTCTTATATTAAATTCATCGTACGCATATCAATATAAAAATTTCAGTGTATAGAAAGTTTCACATTCCCATAGAAATCTGTTTTCTTTCCTGCTTCTATTTTTTTTCCTTTAATTTTTTTTTGTTTTTCCAAGTTGATTTTTCTTGTTGATGTCGTTGTGTGTTTAGAGATGAGGATGGTTATTTTCATTTTGTGGTGATTGTGTTTCTTTTCATCTGGTGAATTTGATGATTTTTTGGTGAAAGATTTGATATTTTTTTATGAAAAAAATTATATTTTTGTAAAATCACTTGATTTTATGGTTGGTTTCGAATGACCTGAATAATGATGTTATATTTTTTTATGAAATCATTGTATCTTATTCATAATATAAATTTTCATGATTGATTTAATTTATTTTTATCAATAATAATATTTTTTATTTTTAAATATTTTATTAATATTTATTTATTAATATTATATTTTTTGGATTTTTGGTGGGTGGGGATTTTTGGGTGGCATTTTGTAGAGCATATAGCTATAATATATATATATATATATCTGTGTGTGTTTGTGTGTTCATATTTATTGAAATTCTTAAAAATAATATAAACAAATTATTAATTTTTAACTTTTGAAAAAGAAATATAATTATATTAGAGGAAGTTTTAACCTCCTCTAATGTTTTTTAAAGATTTTAAATTTTAAAATATAAGGGGTCAAACCCACCTCTAATTTTTTTGGTAATTTTAATTCTTTTTATTAGAGGTGATTATAACCCCCCTTAAATATATTTTTTTGATTAGATGGGGTTAAAACCACCTCTAATTTTTCTAGTAATTTGAATTTTTATATTAATGATAGTTATAACTCCCTCTAATATTTTTTCCTTATTAGAAGGGGTTAAAACAACCTCTAAATTTCCCTCGGAATTTTTAGTTTTGGGAATAGAGATAGTTATAACCCCCTCTAAAAATTTTCCTGATTATAAGGGGTGTAAACCGCCTCTAAATTTATCTTATAATTTTATGTTTTTTTATTATAGGTGGGTATAACCCCTTTAATATTTTTTCCTAATTAGAAGACGATAAAACCATCTCTAAATTTCTTCTATAATTTTGATTTTATTGATTAGAGGTAGTTATAACCCCCTTTAATATTTTTACCTGATTAGAGGGGGTTAAAACCACCTCTATGTTTTCCCCCAAAATTTTATATTTTTCAATTAGAGGTGGTTTTAACCCCCTCTAATTTTTTCACATTTAAATTTTTTAGATTATAGGGGTTTTAACCCCCTCTAATACAACTGCCACTAATTTTATTATACCAATGCTTTCCATAAACCGCTGCTAATGATACAAAGGAATATTATCAGCAATTTTAATAACAACTAAAAATAAGTTTAGAAGGGTTTATATCCCCTTATAATCTAGAAAATAACCCCTTTAAATATTTGTATTTTTTGTAGTTCTACCAAGTTTTTTTCATTTAAAAAGTGTTTTTAAGAGGAAAATTTTGATGTATTGATAACCATTGGTTGTGTGGTTTATTCTCTTGTGATTTGGAAGTGTTTTTTATGTGGTTTTTTAGTTCAAGAACTCTTGTTGATGAGTTAAATTTTATTGTGTTCTTGGTTTTCTTATTGGTTACTATTCTCCCCCACAAGGATTCAATGCATATTCAAGGTGTGGATATGTCTGGTTTACCGTTAGTAGACCATCCAGTTAATCAAACTAAGGAACTCTTTCTTGAGTTTCAAAAGTAGAATCCTACTCTCTTTTATGTTCAAGTGTATCCTCTCGAAGTAGAAGAGTGGATGCAGAGAATTAAAAGGATCTCCAGTTTTCTTTAGTTTCTTAAGTAATTGAAGGTAAATTTTTCTACCTTTATACATGAAGTTCCAAAATGGAAGTGGTGGAAGTTAGTCTCTCAAACCAAGCCTCAGAAATATCTTACCTAGGAATTATTCAAGGGTTTTTTCATCCAACAATATTTCTCTGGGGTAGTGAAGTTGAGCAAGGGAATGGAGATGTGTTGTCTACAACATGGTGATAGATCAGTGTCAGAGTTATTTTTTTCATTTTCAAGATCTAGTAACTTACCTTCTAGAGTGGGAAATGGAAAATTACTTTAAGGCTCGACATTTTAAGAGTGGGATTCTACAGTTGAAGGTGTTGGAGTTCGGTCTAACCTTCTTTGCCAATGTGGTGAGGCAAGTTGTTCTTGTTGAAGTTTTGTTAGAAGGAGTTCTTGAGGCAGTAAACCTTACTATACTATATTTAATTAATGAAGGAAATTCTAGTAAGGTAATAGGGAATTGGCTTGAAGCTATTAATGATGGTTGTAGAATTAAAAGGCCTATATATCTTTCTTTGGATTCTTCTAAGTGTATGATCATGGTGTGTCACCAGTGCGGACATCCAAATTATAAGAATTTGTCATGTCTAATTTATCTAAATGCCTTTCATGCCTTTGGATTCCTATTTCACTTAAAATGGTTAGGTCATTGTGTTTCTATGAAGTTCCATAGAACTAGATCCACTACTTCGAAAGACACCCTATCTTGTTTGTATTATTAAGGTGTTGTTTTCGGATTATTTTAAGGTCCATTTATATGTAATGATTCCTTTTTTGTAAGGATTGTATCTGGTGATGTTTTTTGGTGTTGTCTCTCCTTTAAATTGTGAAATTGTATGTTGTGGATCTCCTTAGAACTTATGTATTAATAGAAGCATTTCTTTCTTTTGGAAATTCCTAATTTTTTCCATTGTAAGTGGAGGTGTGTTTCATTGTGTTCCTTGTTCATGTTGCTTATCATTTGGGGTAAAATAGGATAATGAGTGTGAAAATTCTAAGCCCTATCTTGGTGAAAGTTCGTTTTTTAATTAAAGCGAGTCTCGTGGTGTGTCGGGTCTTTTGGGTTTAATCTGGGGTGTTTTGTGGTTTTCCATGACACCAAAAGAAGGAAATATGATCAGGTATTAATAGGTCCTAACTTTGGGGAAGCATATGCTTCATGAGAACAGGTCACCATCCATAGGTCTCAGAGTGAAGCTCTTCATACAGTCAAGAATCGTTGGGGGTGTGGAGAACTTTGGTTAATCTCTTATCTCCACCATTGGGGGTGAGGTGGTTTAAATGTTCTTGATGTGATTTTATACTTGTTTCAAAGATATTAGTTTGCCTTTAGGTTTGGAGAATCTTTCATCCCCCCCCCCCCTTTAGTGTGGGTTTTGGTTTGCATGGGGAGTTCTCATGTTTGTTTAGCTGATCACTTATTAATGGTGTGGAGAACCACAACAAATCTTATTGAGGTTTTTTATATAGTTGATCAGTTCTAATTGGTTTCTAATGGTGGGGAGTTTTTTTGGACTCCCATGTTGATAATCTGGTTTATTTTATAGTGTTAGTTTTAAAATTGGTATTTTTGTTTAGATTTATTTAATTCTGAGTTTCTATTTGTTTGGGTGAACATTGGGTTTTTAGGATTACACCAAGTGGTTCTGTCTAGGGATAATTTGTGCAGGTTGTAGTTTGAGTTTTATGCCATTTATCGATAATTAGTTTGGTTTTGTTGCTTCATTTTAGTAGAGTTATGAGTTTCATTCCAGTGGTGGTTGAGGTGTTCTTGGTTTGAGATATTGGATTATACAGCTATGGGAATATTTTTTCATTGATTGATCAACTAGAAAATGCTGTGGCTTTCTAGGGGGAGAAAACATAATGGTGGGGAGAAGTGTCACACCCATATTTTTATTTTCATCCTCTATTCTGTCTTATATTTTGGTCTTTGTTTTTTCCCTAGAGTTATGGGTGTTCCGTATTTAAATTTTGAGTTTCGGGCTAATTTTCTCCAGTTGTGTGGTATATGTGAAAGGTTAGGGGAAACTATACACCATTATCTAGGAAATCGTGTGGGTCTCTGGTTATCTCAGGTCAGAGGTGAACAACCCACACATGTATAGGAACATCATGTGGAAGGTGTGCGTATGGTTTTACCATTTTGGAAAAAACCATGTTGCACGATTGGCACACAATTTACTGAACTGTGTGGCCAAACCGTGTGAGTGCCCAGGTTGTCTAGTAAGGGGTATATTGTTTGGTAAACCAGGAGGCCTAACCATGTATAGTTCCTAGGTCATGAAAAATTTGAAATTACTCTTTTTCCCTCTTGGTATTTAACCCCAAAACCCCTCCTCTCTTCATCCCCTAGTTTTTACAGACCAAATGAATCCCCTGCCTTCATATCCAAAACTCTTCTCCTCTCCCAAGTTTTAGATCTAGTGTTTTCTTGAAGTTTTTGGGGTGATTTATCAAGGTAATATTCCCTTATCTTCTTCATCTTCCTTCTCTTTGCTTTTTATCTTGAGCTCCTCTTACTCCTTGGTCTTGGGGATCTAATATTCTTTTTTATTTGAGTTTAAATTGTGTTTTTTTGTTATTGAGGTTTCTCATGGATGTTCTTACCTCTTAGAAACTTCATAGAGTTGTTTTATGTTGGAGTTGTTGAAGTGTGTGTGATCTGAGGTAGGTTTACCTTTGTACTTGACCTTTAAATTTAAGAATCATTGGTTTCTTTCTTTTCCCATATTTATTGGATGTTAATTAGTGATATATTATTTTTCGAATAATATTTTGATATTAAGTGAGGTTTTTTTATGGTTTTGAATTATATGGTATTGTATTGTTAAATGTTGCAAACCAAGTGTTTGATAAATTTCCTGGTTAGCAACTTCATGTGAGTTGTGGTTCTTAAATAATAGTTTGATAGTGTTAATGCATTTTTGGAATTTATAATGATGGTTTGTATCTTTTGAATGGGTTTTCCAAGTGGTTTTGAAATTTAAAGAGGTGTGTGTTTGTATTTTGAAAATGGGTTGGCATGTGATGATGGTGTGTGGCCTATTTGGCATTTCGATAAAAGTGGAATTGGTTTCCAAATGTGATGTGAGTGCTTAAATAGAACTTTCTGAAATTGTTTTGAAATTAAAAATGGTTATTTTTCACCTTTTTTAAAGGTGTTTTTTGGTTCTTTAAAAATGGTTTGACAATCTGAAGGAAATTTGTTGGTTTCATTTTGGAAAATGGTATTTTATCAAAGGGTGAATGAGTCATGTTTGGGAATAATGGGAGTCTCTCAACATGGACCTCCCACAACATAATCTAATGGTTTGACAATGTTTAATGTTGTGGGAGGTCCATGTTGAGAGACTCCCATGTGTTCAAATGGTTAAAAGGAAATATATTGTTCTTTGGGGTTGCTTTGGGTGATTTTATGTGTATATTTCTTATATATGATATATGTTCATGTGATTGGATGTTCGATTGGCATCGGTTGTCCCACCCCTTATTTATTCTCGGAATGGGAACCTGGCATAGCTAGTGGATTTGGGTGGAAAAAAATTCCACTAGCATATGATATCACTATATATAGGGTCACCTAGTAGGGGATATGTTTTTTTTCTGTTGTTACGGGAAAGTGCCCCTCGATCAGGCTAGGTAGGGTGTGATCGATCGTGTGGGAGAGAATGATTTCATTAGGTGATGCATGCCTACGGGATGGTTCAATATGTATATTATGTTTTAGATTATTCCCCGGATATCCTAGGTTCTCTCATGTTCTTTATCACTTAGTTGTTTGCATCGGATGATTGAGATGCCTCGTTCATTTATTACACTTGTGTGATATTTTCCATTTCCCTTATTATGTGATCATTGTTGTTGTTTCCCCGCATGGTATTCTTCTTTGTTAAAAGTGATGTGTTAGTTTTCAAATGTTTAGTGAAAAATTTTTGAAAATTTTTTATACTTCCAATCACCATTTCTAAAATAAAAACATCATTTTTTCGCTTGAAAATTCTAGTGGTTCCTTCAAAAAAAGATAGATTTAAATAGAAAAAGGGAAATGTACTGTGTTTTTCTTTAAAGAAAAAATGTGTGGAAAAGCTTAATTTTATATATTTTATTTCAAACCTAAAGTTTATGTTTCTTTATTTAAAGTAAGTTCATTGGGAATAGATTTTTTTCAGGAATTCCTACTAAGTTTTAATACTCATGCCTATAGTTATTTCTTATTTTTATCTTTTGGAGAAAGTTCCAACTTGCTTTTTATTTCCATAGGTGATGGTTGGTTTTAGTATAGGAGAGTGACTCTCGGGGTCACATGGAGACATTGTGGTCATCAGGTTAATTTGGGGTTTTTTCATCTTGGTTGTATTTTGAGTTTATGTGTAAATGAGTTTAGTTTGGAATTTTATTTATTTGGGTTTCTCTATTTTTGTCTACTATTTCAGTTTATTTATATTGATAGAAATCATTCCCTTTGTTTCTTTGTTGATTCCCTAGAACAAATTTCCATCTTATGAGGATTATTAACACCACTTGGACCTTTTCACGAATCGAATTAGGTTACTGGTTTAGGGTCACCCCAAGTTGGTTTGTGACATGTAAAAACAAGCGAGATCAACTATTAATTTTTTGAATTGGACACTTGGGGAAAATGTGGTATTTTTCTCCATTTATACATATATGAATATACATGTATATAATATCTTTATTTTTTATTTTTATTACAATCAACACTAATATTAATATTATAATATTACATAATAAACTATTACAATAATATTTATCTATCCAAATTTCTTAACTTATGTACATTTATCTACCTAAAATTATATTATTTACATATCTACATATATAATATTAATTTTAACAGTATTTATAATGTATAACATAGGAAGTAGGGAAGAAACATTTGGGATAAAAAACACTCAATCATTTTGGTTGGGTCTACACAGTGAACATCAGCCCAAATAGGGCTGACCTTCTTCTTCCTTACACTGCACACTGGAGAGATTTTATCCAACAATCAGTGTGCATATCCTTGGATCACCCGCTACACCACACCAAGTTCAATCTAATATCACTTTTTCTCTATTTTATCCCCTACTTAACCCTCCTTAGCTACCCCTAACACCATGTAAATGATCAATGAACACACTTCTATGATGAGTGTCAATCGATATCCTTTGATTAATTACAAACTTCCACTATATGGTAAAAATTAAATTCTAAGATCAATAAAAACATCAAAAAAATTATGGATTATTTTACAAGGTTAAAATTACATTTTTCCCCTCAAATCTGAAATGAATAAAATTTACCTAAAATTTTATAAACTCAAAAACTTGAAATTTTAATCTTCTATAATAGATACACCTTAAAAAAAATTCATCCTTTAAAATATCATCACTTCTTTATGGTATTAAAAACTCAATCATGTAAAATTTTAAAATTATTAACATATGATCTTCTATAGAAGATACACCTTCAAAAAACATGATCAATAATTCAATAAGGTTTTTACAAAATAAAAATGAATAAAACGACATTAATTCCTTTTAATTTATCCATAAACCCACCCAAACCTTTAATTTTAATCAAAATAAAAAGGGAAAGTGTTAAAACCCCTAGATGTTAACATGTAATTCTCATTTAAATAAATACTTTATTAAATAGCTTATTTTTTACACAATATAAAACTAAACTGATATACAATATTTTAGAATAAAATTATTTAAAAAATTACAAAAATAATAAATCCTTTAGTAAATAAAATAGTAATCAATTAAAAATACTTACATTTGGTGGATAATTAGTTAAAATGATTTAATGTTAAAAAATATTGTTATCAAAATAAGTATTTTTTAAAGTGTTGTATATTTTATCCTACTAATTAATTTAAATAGTTATAAAATATGGTTATCATAATATTTAATTTCTTAAATAATATATTAACATTAAATTAATTTGTAATTTATATGAAATAATATTAAGAACGCTTAAAGTTTAAATGGATCATTTTTTAATAAAATTATTTTTTATTTACATTTTTTATTTTCATTTAAAAGAAAAATTTATAAATTTTATAATTTGAATTTGATTAAATTAACTTAATTTTTTAATTCAACATGTTAACTCTATCTTAGGATGAATTTTTAGGATTTTTTTTAGAATGGTTTATTTTTAAGTGAATAGTGAAAAATGTTGTTTTTACAAATATTGTCACTTTTAAGACATCATAATGATATAATAATGGCCTGAAATTTTGTAAGAAATTTTTAATAGAACAAAAAAATATTTTATATTCAAAATAAATTTTTTTTTTTAAATTTTTAATTTGAATTTAGAAACCTATGTTTGACATTTTGGAACATAATAAATGTTTTATTATAATAAAATAACTACTATTTCTCCTTTTCATTAATTAATTATTTAGAAGGTTAAATTAGGTTTTATATTGGTTTTAAAGTCACATAACTATTCCTTTTTATTCATAAACCAAAAAAACATGGGGTTCAAATATATACATGACTTTGGTTTAAATACATTTTTATTATTAAAAATTTATTTTTCTATTTTTCATTGTGTTACACGCACTTATATTAGAATTAATTTTTAACTCCTCTAGAAATTAAAGCTTTTAAAATAGATTCCATAATTAGAATAATAATATTCAATTTTGGTTAAAATTTTAATTTAATTTTTGTTCATGAATAATAATTATCATGGTAAAATTTTATCACCATAGTTAAGGGTAAAGGGGTTAAAAGAAGCATTAAAAAATGGATAAGGCCAAAAATGTCACAAATATTATCTCTAATTTTATTATATGAGTGAATTTTTTACCCATATAACCTTATATTTTAAATTAGACTTATTTTTTTCCAATTTACCTTGAAATTGACTTTATATTATTTCAAAGTTAATGGTATTTACAATGGTGTCACTCCTCACACTTATAAATGGAACCCTTAACCCCTCACTTATATACACATTTTGATCACCTTATATCAACCAGTCACTAACCAAATCACTTATAAAGACCCTTATCTATGACCTAGAGGTTCTGGTCACACCAAAATACCATCCTAAGTAGTATTAATAAGTGATTCAAAAGAGGATACCCAAGGAAGAGGTAATTGTATTTACCAAATTATTTGAAGTTTATTTCTTCTTTACCTTCTTCCAAATATTTAATAATAATCCAAATATAATGAAATCAATTTCATTAGCATATAAAAATTTTATTATGGTGATAGAATGGTCATCATATACCTCTTTTCCATCCATATAATATTTATAAAATATTTGTGATTATTTAAAGATAAATCATTATCTACCTCATTCCCTCCCATTCATTAAAAAATGAAAATTTTGTCCGTGTATACATGTGTACTACCACCTCCACAAAAAACAAATTTCATTTTCTATTACCACATTAAATGGATGGTTCTATAAATGTATTTATTAAATAAATATTATATTTATAACATTATTAATCTTATTTAAGAATTATATTATCATTATAAAATAACATGTTCATACTCATTCAGATGTTATAACACACTTCTTCTTTGGTCAGTTTTATCACCTACATGAACTTTGTTATAATGTTTATATAATTAATGATTAAGTAATGTTATATTTTGTAGTTCATTTTTTGGATAGATACATTACTCAAAAGAAAAAAATTCAAATACATATAGGAAGAAAGGTATAATAGAATTCATAGGGATACACATAAGTGGTCCTTGCACATAGTACTTTCACTAAAAATTACACATTAAAGTAGATCTTGGGTGGTCCACCTATGTCACACCACATCCCATGAAAGTTTTCCTTATACAACTCACCCACACAAATCCAACATACAAGAACCATATTCATAAAAAACATTCACAAGTTACTTGCATAGAGTCACCTCTTTCACCCAAGGTACCGAGTTTCCCTATTTATAGGAAGGTACTAGAGTCCCCCATAGGTCTAAAACACCAACTACATATTCAAGTAACCACTTCCCTCTTAGTTCAAACATACTATGGTTAAGGTCCACTCTTTAGCTAAAGACTTGCATTACATCCATCCAAGAGCACCCAAGGACGCCCTTGATCATGAGGAAAAAGCATCACCCAAGTGTTGTTTTCTAAAGTATTTACCTCTAAATAATTCAACTCCAGTTATCTCAAGTGTAATTTGGGTGAGGTACTTCCAATCCACCTAATTATCCCTTGGGAGAGGTACTCTCTGGTTCTCCCAAGTATCACTTGGGTAAGGTACTTCCAATCCAACCAAGTATCCCTTGGGTGAGGTACTCTCTTCTCTTCCCAAGTATCACTTGGTATAGGTACTCAAATCCGCCCACATATCACTTGGGTGAGGTACTTCCAATCCACCCAATTATCCCTTCAGAAAGGTACTCTATAGCTTTCCCAAGTATCTATTGGGTGAGGTACTTCCAATCCACCCAAGTATCACTTGGGTGAGGTACTCTCTAGTCTGCCCAAGTACCACTTGGATGAGGTACTTCCAATTTTCCCAAGTATAACTTGGTTAAGGTACTCCTAATTATCCCAATTACTACCTGGGAAAAGCACCATCCAGGCTCCAAGTTTCTCTCATATCACATATTAAAGGGTCCTCCTTTACCCAATCCTCCTATTTAGGAACTCCATATCCAAGCCCCGTCCCCTCCCCAATACCACAAGATATATATGGTTTGGGAATGGAAAAACTAGTGTGGCCTCTCAATTATGAATTATTATTATTGTAAATTAAATGCCACATTTAACCTCTCTAGTAGCTAGATTCCTCAAAATATACACAGTCATGCATTCTTACGGTAATGAGGATCCCAACCTTAGGGTTGGTGGAAGCACTTCAGGAAAAATAATTTGTTCTCACATGCTACCTAAAATGTGGAGTGAATTTATTCATATCCCTGAATTTTGTTTACCTATAAAAAGATACATAAGTTTCATTTCAGGTTTTAAAAACATTTAATAAGATGAGAATGGATAACACCTTGTATTTCTTTCTGAATAACCCATTATATCCTCTCCCTCATCCACCAGTAGATGAGGAGAAAGTATCAACCATGGGAATACCCCATAGACTAATCCCCTAGCTTTTAGTTTAGGATATTATATTACTCTCTCTTTCCATATCTCCACCCCCATCCATCATTGGATAAGGAAGAAAGTTGAATCATGGCCTCTCGATTTAGGTGTAATCCCCTCCTAGACAAGATTGTGTGACAAGATGATTTTCAACTGTCTCTTATTTCCCTAATGATCATGACTTGTGTGGGCTTAGATGTCAGTAGTGATCATGACACTAAAACAATCAAAACTCTAAAATTGGCCTCTATGTCAAGTGTAAGGATCAATATTTCCAAAATATAGGGGCTTTGATCCTTATCCCAATGGGATACGTAAGAAGCCTTAATGAGGTTCAAAACCAACACCTTCAATCCAAAAACATCCTCACTAGGACATATTACAAATAGAACTATATCCCAACAGAGAGGGTCATATTCCTTCTGGGACCAATCATCTCATCCTCATCAGTCTATATTCCTAGTGAGGGATATCTTTAAAGGGTCATATTCCTTGTAATATCAATCTAGTCCCATTGGACTACATTCCCCATGGGGTAAACCAAAAAGGGTCACTCATGCATAATCTCGGCACCAACTTTTTCTAGGAACCTTTCTCCTAGATTTACTTATTTTATGATGGTAAAATGTATGGTCTATTCCTTGTCACCTGAACCTAAGAGGTATGACATGTCCCTTTAAGTATCACCAAACTACATAGGTTCTGATTCTTTTCACAAGGTTATGTATGAAGCCCCTCCCATGGGCCCAATCCCAATATCAAAACTCCAACCACCTCCATGGATATAAATAAACTCCAGAGTTCCCAATTATGAGGCTTTAAATCATGATTATTTAAAATAAAACATGAATAAGTAAATAAAAATATAAGATGAAGAACCTCTGATATATATATATATATGGATCTCTAAATAGAGAACCTTGAATACATATAGATGGTTCCATTGATAGAGAACCATTGATACGTATATATGGTTATTCCCACATGTATATGTGATTGATTAAAGATGTGAAGGGTTATTAGCCTTATATTAGTTTTTTTATAAAGGATTTGAGAATGTGACTTAAATCTATATGAGAGTCTTGGAGTAGGAAATAATTCCCCCAAAAATAGTCTGATGAGATCGAACTACTATCCTGTAAACCAATGTGATCCCCTAAGTGTCATTGGAAAAAATTCTTGATGATCTCATACCTTTGGAAACCAGGTCTATTTCATGGATGTGGGAACCATTAGGTGTTTTCTATTCCATGAACAAACCCTATTAGAAACTGACCTGAAAAGGGATGCGAAAAAAAAATGGTGAACCTGACATGAATCATTCATTAACCAAAATTAATGACTCATCCACATATCATACCATTTTTTCACATATATTTTTACGATGTGAAAGTGGGACCAACATGGATCTTTCAATGTAATTGATCAATATGTGTTTTTTTACTTGTGATGTTATTATGATTATTCCCTTTGTTTATGATTGTTTATTTGACTCGGGAACATCCTCAAAAACTCCCTTTAATCCAAAATTATATCCTACAATTAGCAACAAATGTACACATCCACACCCATACAAACCAGATCCTCATCTAGCCAAAGGATACCATCACCCACCTAGTGTCTCCAACACTGGGTATCAAATGCACTGATTTAGGAATACTACCTCAATGGTGCTATATTAAACCTATAATCCACATGTGAATCCCTCCAGGACATTAATACTCATCAGATATCCACCCAACTATGGCTGGGGGAAAAGAAACAAGTAACTCCCATCACATTTTCAAACTATTTTAGGAGAATCTACTCAGAGCATGACAAAAAAGTACCTCTCTTATCTAAGGTAAGTAGATCCAAAGGTCAACAAAAGCCTCGTAACCTTTTCATAAGAGTTATCCATAAGGGATCCTAACAATAGTCATAATATCCAATGTTTTGTAGTGTCAAATCCTCTACATGATGAGGATTTCATCCCATGGTCCTTGGATTGGGCCACCTAGGTCCGGGTTCCTAAGGCAACCCACCAAGGGAAGCAATAAATCCACTAGGAGTGAAAAAAAACCAATTAACACCATGTAAGAACTCTAATATAAAATTTCATTTTTCATAAGACATATATTACTAGCCTTAATCGGCAAGCCTTCCATAAAAATCTAGCAGAAAATAGAGAAACTTGTCAGCATATCCTAACAATAAACAAGGGGGATCGCAAGCTTCTATCCCCATACAATTCCCATTATTGCATATTCTGAAAGGAAATGGAGGACAAGTGTAGGATTATATCCCTAATCCAACCATGTGATGGGAATATATTATCATTCTATATGATAATGTCACTCATCATATCATGGATCAATAGAATGGTAGGAATCTATCCCATCCCACATTCTACAAACCTACTAGGATATAATGTTAGAAATAGTAGTGGTCAAAAAGAAGGCACACAACCCCATCCCCATAATTGGGGTATCCCATCATCATAATTATAATGTTACACAAGAGTGGGAACATACTCCCTCTCTAATCTAGGATGGTTATTGGTGCATTCTCATAATAAATAGACAACAGGATCAAGCACACATACCCATTACAACTAGAGATTATTGTCCTATTTCAATGGACACTTGATGGTGGAAACATATTCCTACAAAAACCTCACAATATCATCTTCATATTATATCATTAGTACAAGATTAGCTTAGAATATCTCCCACATATTAAAGTAATTTCCTATAATATGCACTGCTGACCTCCCAAAAGAGAACATCTAAGAAGAAATCTCACCAAAGGTGATCAAAAATCCAAAAGCAGACCCATAACATTTCTCTTCTTAGTGATATTGCTCCTGAGTACCTCAAACATATATCAATGGTGGATCAAGATCATGTTGACTTATCACTAATCTAATGAATCATTAGTTGTGGTTGCGAAGGTCATACCTGTAACTTCTCTACCAGAAGCTCTGGTGGTCCACCTCAGAATATTCACCATGAAGATCTCCTTCATGGCCACACTAATATCAATCATGAGAAATTTTCTATTGATGAGTATCAAAAAAATACTTCCTTATGCTAAAATATCAAAACAAAATAGGGTTCTCCCCTTTCCAATGTCCACCTTGAAGGTCCTACCCAAGGTATACACCATAGCATCCCCCCATGGTCAAACATTAATACATAATGGTAGTCCTCTTCATGATGGTGTTTTTTGTGAAGACTCTCACCATAGTGAATATTCATTTTGATAAGAAGGTCATCCCCTTACGGAATAATTATGAGAAAGCCCTCATATCTTGAGGCAATTTGGAAAATAAGGTTAGTCATGCCTAATTCTTTATCATTGAAAAGTGATATTCTTTCTGAATTAGAATATAGCTCAAGGAAACAGTGATTCTATGAACCACCCTCGGACCACCTAGCTTTCATCACAATATAGAGATTCTTACCAACCCCTCCATCTACAATAAGGAAACTGGGAAGCATCCAATTTGGTTAGATAAAGTGGAGAAATATCCTAAAAAATATAAAGAGAATGGGTTTCTCATGAGGAAATAACTAGCCAAAGATAATATACGAGTCATGTTTTGTCCCATGACCACATCTCATGTGATCATCCAAAAAAATTAGAATAATGTGTACACAAAATTCTTTAAAATCTATGGACTACTCTTCACCATTTAAAAACAAAATTAATAACTTAAAAAGGCTATGCATATCATTTCAAGGAAATAAAATATTTGCATCATCAAATCTTTGTAATTTCTTTGAAAACTATACAACACCCAAAATAAGGAAAGTGACATAGAAATTTTCATCATGAATTCCATGATACTCTTTGAAAGCTATGTCAATTAATTGGTGATGCCCCGTTTTATGCCCATATTAGATGATGGGGTGGGCATGGAGTTTTTCATTACACTTTGTGCTCTGGTCAAAAATTCCCACCATGAGTGACATCATGTAATGTAATTTATTTTGGTTGACTCTTAGAGATAGGAACTTTTCATAGAAGATGTCATTTATCTATGACTAAATCTTATAGGTGTTGGTATCAGTGAGATAAGACTATCGAAATACTTTTACATGAGTAATTTTAAAAGATTGAGTAGGATTATCACATAAAGAAAGTTAATTTTCAAGTAACAATGGTGTATTTAGGAGTAGGTATCTCACATACAGATCATAAATTTCACCTAGTTCACACTTGGGAAAAATATATAGGATGAAAAATGCATCCATAATAGCTGTAACAATAGAAATTCTGGAACATCCCCAGTTCGTAGGGATAGGGGAATTTTTACCAAAACAACCTCCATCAAAGTCATAAAATATAGTTCAAAACACCATAATAATAAATCTGAGGTATCCCCAAACCACAAGTTTGGGGGAATTATTATCTTAATCATCTCCCCCATAGAGTTCAGTCTTCTCCCAGCTAGGATGCATGTCACAAACTGGGTCCTCATATTGTGCTTCATCTATTTACCCACCTTTCTCTGGGAGAATGAGTATAATGAGCAGATTTGGGGAATCAATGTGGGTTACCCTTCACAAGAATACCTCAGAATGACCCTTATAAGAAAGGATGAGGCTCTAAAAAGGTTTTGATCTAAAGCAATCTACTAAGGGAATAACCACTTCTGAAGGTTGAAGCCTCTAAAATGGTTGTCTTGAAGGAAATCAGTCATCTTATTTCCCTAGAAGTGACACAAATCCCTCAATCCATTATGTGTCAGTAAACATTGTTAGTGTTGGAACTAAAGATTCTGTAAAATTTGAAACCAATACAAGAGGGAAGGATATGAATTTTTCTATTTGCAACATTGTCCACACTAAAATTCTAGAGTAATGGGGCCACAAAACAAATAAAAGGATTTAAAAAAAATGGATACTCTTTTAGATGACCCATTATCACCTCATCGACATGTTTCATCCTAGGAAAAGGGTAATGGTGTGGCCACATCCCACCATTTTTCTAAAGAAGCCAAACCACTTACACTTGAGTAAATATTTTCTTAATATGAAATCAATATGATAGAGTTGAATAGTATTAATGCAAAACACCTCATAAGAAATATCCCCATTGGGTGTGTTCTTAAAGTGGAGCTTTATTTTACCCACCCAACTGATATCCCTCTATAAGAGTATCTCATAATGCTAATAAGAGTAGGGAGAGAACATTTGCTCAATATAGAGTCTAGAGGACCAATTTATTTTGACCCATTAATGGTAAGATATTAGGAATTCCATTCTTTTCTAAAATAATAAGACCTAGTTCAGGACAATTATCATAGGACATCCCATGCATATTTTCAATCGCAAGTACAAGTAGAGTCACTACATCAGGCCCTACCCATTTTTGGCCCTTATCAAGATACTATTCAACCGACCATTGCCTTATAGCTCATCTAGACTATTAATTCATTTATAAATATATTGGAATATATGGGAGGATGTCATTCACTATTATAGATAGAGAGGAAGCCTTACCCTGACTTGGTAGATGCAAATCTCCCTCCAACTAACTTTGGAAACCCTATGTTACTAACATTTAATGTTTCATAGGATCTATATTAGTATCTAGTGTATTTTTTATCCCATTGTAGTCCTATGATGGTAACCCTTGAACAATAAGAAGCAGCTAAACTTGGGTTCTTTGTACAAAACTTGGAAGGACCATCTTTTTTCTAGTATACTATTTTACCAACCCAATCAATCAAAGTATAGGAATATATTTTTCAATATTTTCTCTGTAAATCCATATCAGCGGTTTGAAAGATGATTGTCCTAAATCTCAAAAATTATAAATAGATATGGAAAGGGAGGGTATTATTTTTCACCATTTTTTGAATGGGTTTGAATTAATCTCTAAACTTTTAGCTTTCTTAGGAATATTTATTGGCCCTCTATATAGAGAACCTCCATTGGGAGTTACAAACTTCTCTCATTCATCTGAAATATATAGGAGTGTTTCAAGACCTTTCTAGAGTTTACTAAATATTGGAAGACTCCATCTTGAAAACCAAATCCAATTCCTAAACAATCCTAACATATGAATGAAAGAGAACAGGTAAAGTAGAAACTGCAATCATCACTCTTTAGTAGGTTCCTACACCATCTCTAGTTACAAATATCACACCCTATCATGCAGCGCCTCCTCATGAACGATGAAAATTGAAACATCCCCACTAGGATGAGAAAATTGAGAAGAGACAAAATCAATTTGAGGATTATAATAATAAATTGTATTCCTTTCAATATGAATAGGTCCTCTATGACTTTTTTGAAGCTATAGAAAATAAAATTCTATAATTTCTAGAACCCAAGAGTCTTGATGAGGTTTTCCTTGATTAACACTCAATTTATTTCCCCTTTCAATGAAAATTGGTCCATACAATAAAAGATTTATTTATTTTTAAATAAATTCTACCAAAGATGGTAGATTTTGGGAAAGTAAAATTATGAAAGATACCTGCATAAGTGGCATGTGTTTCCACTTCCATCCCAAAGGAAGAAGGTGAGTGGTAAGAATTATCAACCAAGGGTGAATAGAAGTAAGTTAATTGGATGCCTATAAATACAATCAGTCAAACTCACACTATACTCAAGTTATAATTAAACCAACCAATTGTGCCCTAGTCTCCTCTACCATGGTGTGACCAACCCCATCGATATAAATGTCCTCTAGAATACAATCTTCCATGAAATGGTGCAACATGAAATAAAAAATATAATAATAGAAAGATTAACCCACACCAAGGACAAATTCAATATTTACACTCTTAGACTTCATGCCCCTATCCCTGAGAGAATGGGAACCACCCCATCAAATGAAATCATCATCAGAAAAAGATTTCTCTTCGGATTTATTAATGTTATTAATATAATGGATCCCTTTTCTAATTATGAGTATAGTTATGAACTGGAGTTCCCTATGAATGATTTGAGAACTAGAGGTAAAGGCCGCAAAATCCAAGGAAATAGGAGAAGGCATAGTTTTAGTTGAACACAATAATTTGTCCATGCACCCACTGAAGCTATTTATGATACCAAAACACATGAGAAACCCCTTCAATAAGCACATAAAGATTAGGAAAATTCACCAAAAATCACTAAGATTCTTCCAGACCTAATTATTTGGGATGACCATTTAGAGGGGGTGTATGAGTCCCATCATCCCTGAAAGGTAGTTATACCAAGTCAACCTAATTTATTGGTGATAGAGATACCTTCAACTTATTTCCAAAGGCCTGAACCACCTACCTCAAGCACTTAATCTACTAAAGCATCTTCTGGGGAGTATTCTCATCCTAGGAAGCATAGAAATTTGGCTTAAAAGTATAATATCTTGATGAAATATTCTTTGTGTTTCCCAATATGTCAATTATAGATGGTTTCAATTTATAAAAATTCCTCTAGGAATCTCTCATAGAGGCTTTTCCAATCATTCAAGAGTTCAAATATGAGGTCATGGATACATATGTGTATCATGAAGAGATTGGTCCTATGAAATTTCACATGATTATATATTTCACATAGCATGATAAAGATATTGTTATATATGAGAACATCATACCATTTTATGTATCTATAAAGCTAGATGACAGTAAAATACTTTGAGATTTCATTGACAATAGATCAAGATTTAACCTCATTCTAGTTTGAATTCTTCATCGATTAGGTTATAGTGAAGCCAATTTTTCCATGTCCATACTAACACTTTAGGGTTATGACCAGTGAGAAAAAAAGACATTTAGTTGACTCAAGCTCAAAACTCAATTTAGAGACCTTGTATTCAACTACAAATTCTTGTTAGATTGGAAAGATAAATCCTTCAATGTCATTCTAGGAAGTATTTGGTCACATCAATATGTGGAAGTACCTTCATCATACTGCAAATGTCTTTAATTTTGTGTTAATGGACATATAATAACATTTCATAGTGAAAAAGCTATGTTTGAGTCATGAGAATTTAAATACATCGATGTAGGATTTTATTGGAGGGGGAAACAACTCGTGGCTGGTGGTATCACTCAAGTTATTACCCCAAAAAAAATGACCCTGGTAAACCCATTAAAATACCTTAGAAATAAATATGTACTACAAATCAATCATATTGGAAACATAAGTTTAGGTTCAAACATTTAATTGTCAACTTATATGATATCAGTTATATTAGATGAACTCAAAAAAGATGAATAGGTATCTGAACTTAACATTAGTGGAAACAATCCAAAAGAAAAGGCCCTTGCTTCATCCACATAGCTTCAGCAGGCCCCTACATCACCAGCTGAATCAGAAGGAACTCTTGTATTACAAATAGAGAGTGAGACTGCCCCTATTTAACCTTTTGTATGTTATAATGATGAATCATATTCTAACTTTGAAGATTTTCCTTCATCACCCATCTCTATTGATGTGGATATGGTGGAAGAGGAGGAGAAGGAGGAAGAGGAATATGAAGAGAACCTCAAATATACCCATCCATCATTTGATGAAGGTGTCTCTACCACCATTGATAAACTATGAAAAATAAATTATGGTATGGAATAAGATCTATGACCTACATTAATCATCACAACCATTTATTTCAAGGAAAAGAGTTATATACCTTCTCTAAAAAGTATCACCATGATGTGTTAACCTATAACTACACAGTAATGTCGGTTATAGGTTTTATTATAGTTACTTACCACCTGGGTCTTTCAAGAGACCACTATGGTGACAAGTAAGCTACCAGAAGGATGCATCCAACTCATACCGCTAGAGTTGAAGATGAGGTTGATAATATCATTGATAAAAAATTTATTTGGTAGGTCTAGTGGATGAAGTATCTCACTAATAACATCTCGGTCAATAATAAGAATGGTAATATCATATCTTTCATTGATTTTAGGTATATTGACCATAATTCTTTGAAATATTATTTCCCAGTCCCCATCCTAGAACTTCTCATTGATGCAATGGTTGGAAACCAAGGTCTCTCTTTCATGGATTTCAATTCAGGTTATTACCAAATCTAGATGGCCTATGAAGATTAATAATACACTACTTTTGAGGTACCCCAAGGTATATACCATTATTAGGTAATTACTTTTAGTTTGAATAATTCTGGAACCATGTATCAACATTCCATGCATCATATTTTCAAACCCTTCCTGGGAAAGTCTATCAAATTATAAAAAAATGATTTAGTGGTGAAATCCTATAAGTTATTTGATTGTATCACTAATCTTGATTTTATTTTTAATATGATATAAAATATTAACTTAAAATTGAATCCCTTGAAATGTGATTTTAGAATTACCTTAAAAGAGTTCATTTGCTTCATGGTATGCCATCACAGTAAATGGGGCCTTACCCTCCTACTACAGTAAATAAGTTTAAGTACATCCTTATTGCTACCGATTTCTTTTCCAAATGGGTTATAGAAATACCCCTCAAGGAAATAATGACCTAGAGCATCATCAATTTCATGAATTAAAACATCATCATAAGATTTTGTGTCCCTCACAAAATAATAATAAACAACATCACCAATTTCTGATCATCTAAATTGAAAAGGTTATACCATGAGTATAACATTGGGTCCAACCATGCAGTAGAAAATGGAAAAATATAGGTTTTAAAAAAACTATATCAAACATACTCCAAAAAATAGTGGGAAAAGAAAATAAGTATTAGCCTCATAAACTTCTTCATTCCTTATGGTATTATCATACTACAACCCATACTTCCACACAAGAATCCTCGTATTCACTGGTATACTGGGAAAAATAAGTATTTCCCATTTAGGTCTAATTTCCTTAACTCTTAAGTTCCATTTGTGATCATCTATCCATAGATGATAAATCTCAAAGTATTTGGATGAATTGTAATAGTTAAATAAGAAAATATTTCATACCTTTCATCATTTAGATCTCTATTAGAATCAAATAGCATGGGATTTTTATAATAAATTTCACCTCCATTAATTCCTCTAAGAAGAACGAGTTTTGGATCTCAGAGCCCCAATTATACCCAAGAAGAAACCTATAAATTTTAAAATTAATTGTAAGGGACCTTTTATCATCCATAAAGTCTAATCTAATTGTTCATATTCATTTATTACCTTAGATGGTGAGTGTATCACACTACCTACCAATGCAAGGTTTCTCAAGAAATATTTCTTATGACCATGCCACTCACTACTGATCCTTATCATAGGACCTAAAAAAGGAATAAAAAATCTAACATCCTAGTTTCATGAATTTAAACTATAGGAAAATGTCCTAGTCTCATGACATTAAATTATAGGACAACATCCTAGTCGCGTGGAATTAAACTATAATATAATGTCTATGTCACATGATATTAAACTATAGGACATTGTCCATGTAATAAGAAGTTAAAATGTATAACACATACTCATTTTTGTAAGACATTAAACTACATGGTGCATATCCATTTTTTACTACATAAAACTATGAATTATTTTGTCCCTTTCTTGAGAGGACCTCTGTTTCCAATGTTGATATCATACTACACTATATTTTTTATCTTAGAACTATTTATGGATTGATTATCACTCCAACGAGATATATAGTGATACCTAGATATCTCATTCTAAGTTCAGATAAAAAATAAAAAACCATCAAGCATATATATCTAACCTATTTAGGAAATTCCAACATGGGTTCCCTTATCCACAAACTCATGGTTGAGATAAAATTTTCCTTTCCTTACATTCAATCCAGATTTATGCAAGTAACATTACTCTAGTTCATATTCAATGCTGATCTAAATGCCTCTTCCATAATCGGGCATATCCCTTTCATGAATCACATTCCATGTCTCAGGATGCTTGGATCCTCCCAAACCTTCCATGGTTATCAGTGAAAAAGGTATCTAACTCTGAGGGACACCTTTATTTTGATTATTCATACTATTCCCAAAATATATCTATATAATTTGTGACCCCAATGTGGTGTATAAACTATAGGCATCTTCACCCTCAAAATAAATTACTCTTATCATAATACACCATGATATCATTGTAATGGAAACCACCTTTCAAATATGATTTATGGTTATTCCTTGAATATTCAACCCATATCACTTTCTCATATTATAGATCCCTAATATCATGGCTTAAAACATCCCCTATTCATGTCCTAAAAATGTCAAAGAGCTCTTGACTAGACCACCATGGAATGAAAAATAAATTGGTGCACTCCAAAAAAAATCCCTAATCGGCATTCTAATACAATTTGGATTACCCTCTAATTTCCTCTTATTTCTTACACTAATCATGACTCACGTAAACTTAATGGTTTTAGATGGCCATTCAAACTTGAATAGTTTAAATATGCTATAATAAAGGCCATGGAGAACCTGGTCCTTATCACACAACCTTAAAAGGCATGACACCCCCAACATAAAATACCTTAAAAGGAATTACATTGGTCAAATATATGAGACCTTAAAAACTACTCAACCATGTGTCTGAGCACTATGACATTAAACTAAGTGTATATAAAAGTGAGATCTTCTATACTAGCATCGGGTTATCTATTCATATTAGGTTTCTCCTTCCCATTACTATATAAATTTTCTCACCAACCAATTTGGGTCAAAGATATGTGAACTTAAACTTCAAAAATATTATTCTCATATCACATGACATAAAACTATGTGATACTTTGACCCTCATCTAAGAGGATACCTATTCTCAGTGTTGGTCTCTTTCCACATGAAGAAACTTTGATATCTAGAACTATGTGTGGCTTGATTCTTATTTTGGTGAGATACGTAGTGACACCCTCATTCTTCCATACCATTAAATAATTATCTTTTCATAAATCATACCTTATATCTTGTGAAATCCAAGTCTTTGTAAAACTTTATGGTCATCAGTGATAATAACATCTAATTATGGAGTACACCTTTTTTGACTATGCATATGATGACCCAATTTGGATCTCCATAATTTTTCCCCAATGGCCTATCAATCAGAGGCATCATTATCCTATGGAGAAGCCTTCTTGTGTTTGTATGCCTTGAAAGCATTGTAAAGGGGAAATCACCTTTTAAACATGGTTTGTGATCATTCCTTTTGTGCCTACCTCATGCCATTATCCTAGGCCTAGAACTCCCAATGTTATGATGTACAATTTCCTTCCTCATGTTCGAAGGGTATTAGAGTAGCCTTGTCTTACAACCTCTACTTGGTTCAATATCCCTATAATTCATGGTAAAAACTATACACCATTAGTTTCAGTCATATAATTTTTAAACTCTCATTTATATACAATATGTATCACCCTATGATTTCCTATTATTTCTTACAGAGAGCATGACTTGTATTAGAATATATATTTCAGTTGATTATTCCATTTTATATGATTATATCGATTCCCAAACAAAGTTTAGGAAATACATCATCCTGATCCAAAGTCATTAAACTGTAGGACAACATCCTCACCATAAGATGTTAAACTATATGGATGGAGACCCTTTTGAACAACATAAAACTATGTGATATTTTCCCTCCCACTTAAAAGGGCCCCTACTCTGGGTTCTAGTCTCCTACCGCACCAATTTTATCTTCAAGAACAATGTGTGTCTTGATTATCACTCTAAAAATATATGTAGTGCTGCTCAGATCCTATATCTTTGCCCAAAAATCATATGATAAAAATATCTTCTCCTCATACAAGAACTTGATCAATGAATGGAAATTTATCTCAGAACTATATATGGATTGATTCTTTCACTAACAAGATACATAATGGTGTATGAATCTCTCACTCTAGACCCAAAATGAGTTCCCTCATTTATGAACTCATTATTTAGGAAAATTAGTCACTTCATTACATATGAATTAGATCTATTGCATGAAATTTTCCTCCATGGAAAAATCCATCATAAAATCTTCCTCTGTACTATATAGATTCTCTCCTTTCATATATCACACTCTATGTTTTGAGATATTTTTATTTACATGATATTTCCCTAGATATTGGTGAAAAAAGTATCCAACTATGAAGAGAACCTCTATTTTGACTATACATACTATGCCCAATATGGCTTTGCATAATGTGCACCACCAATGTGGCCTATTGACCATAGTCATATTCATCCTTAAAAGAAATCCATCTCATATTTGTATGACTTGATAGCATCGTAATGGAATTATCCTTTTGAATATGGTTTTTAGTAATTCCTTATTTAATTGTCTCATGTCATTTTATTAGATCCAAGAACCCCAAGATAATGATTTTCAACATTCCTTCTCCACACTCAAAATGTGTCTAAATCATCTTCAACTGATAAGTCTTATTTGGGTAATTTACCCCATTTCAAGGATTCAAACACCATGTCCTTAAACTAAGTGCATGCCTCTTGTGGGTTTGGTTACAACCCCTACCTAGAGTTATTTCCCTATACATAGTATTATAATGTATAATGTCTAAGACCCCTTCCTATGCATTCATACTCTCCATGAACCTATGTCCTACCCTTGTTGTCTTAATTATCTAAGAAATTAATATTAAAGGAAATTAGGAACATGGAAAAGAAAAATAAATAACATGATTCTTTCTATTCATGGATTAAAAGAGATAAGAACATCCACAAATTAGATTCTCTCTCTTTACTGTATTCATGGAACACAATACTCTATCAATATAATTTTTAATCCACTATATTGATAATCGAGCTTCCTAAAAAAATTCTAAAACTGAAATTACTCTCTAGACTCATATTATTCAACAATATAGAGGTTTTCCACTAGAGTGGAAATATCATCTTTCCTTTCATATTTAACCTCCTCCAAAGATCGATGAAGCTACATAAGATATCTCTTAGAATAATCTAATTCTTGCAAGATATGTATTGTTTGAAGAGATTTATCATCCACTAATAAATTTAAATATTCCATATCGTTAGCATGGTTAAGCTCTATATGGGACAATGAGTCTCAAAGATCATCATATCTAGTAATCATCCTCACCTTTATGAGAAGTTGATAAGACCTCTTCTCTTGCTCCCCTCACCAGATGAACTCATTTATAGTATAGTGGACATCACGACAGTCATGAACACCATATCCTAGAGTGTTGGGCATGATTGTGGGTTTGTAGAGTTGTGAGGGAAGGTATTTAAGAGACATCTCTAAGAATATCTTCTATATATATTTCCAAATTAAGTGACGTGATGCACAAAATGCATTCTAGGACTCCTATTTTTCCTCTAAACCACTCTCAGTTGGGGATATATACCCTAGAATTGATTCACTTAGAGAAATAGTTTGTTTTTTTATTTTCAAGGTGGCATCAGCCTCTTCTAGTATTGTGGGTTGAATTATAGTGTAGGCATCTTCTTTAGGATCAATTATTGAGGCTGGTGTCTATAAAGAACACATGGAATTTTTCATCAATATTTGAAGGCAATAAAGTTAAGGGAATAAAGATAATAGAAATAGATAACAATACTCACTTATTGATGCATCATCCACTTGGTTTGAGTTTCCCTCAGTATCCCTGACCTCATCAGGTTGAACGAGGATCTCTTTAGAAAGAGATCCTTATTGAGTTTTCCTATTTTCTGGGGGAAAAGGCTCATGTGAATCTCCTCCTCGAGGATCCGCAAATGGTGTTTTATCTTTTTCATGATCTTGATGGGTTTCAATGCCCTATTGTTGGATTTAATTTGAAATATTCTCTACGAATAAATATACACTAGTAAATAGTTTTTATTAATACATCATACATAAGAATATTATCTATATGTAAATTAAAACTCACATCCATCCAACTCCTCATTAAAGTTCATGAACTCCAATAGAGATATGAGAATATCAATTTTTTTCATTAGAATGTAATCCATTTCCATTTTGATTATATCATTAAATAATATCTCAAGGATTTCAGCATCCTCACCAGTAGGTACATTTGAGATGCCTAGTTTAAGACCCAAATATTTCCCATCCAATCCACCCTCTTTTTTCAGCAAGAAAAAACATTTTTAAGCCTTGTACAATTGGGATCACCATTACCACACTCATCAGATGATCTAATATCTTTATAATCCTCTTTTGTGATAGCAATAGAGCTAGCAGTGATTATCATAGGGTCCTCCAATATGTGAAACGGATTTGAAATGTCATGAAGTGGATAGTTAAGAAGTGCTATATGATTTAATATTTAGAATAATTGAAAATATTTGGATTATCTTATCCCTATTTAGTAACAAGTTAATGTAGTGTATTATCCCTTGAAACTGCTCCCACCAAAGGAATGGACTCACCAACATCAAATTAAGCTTTATCTAGATCATACCTCACAATTCCTGAAGGATTGATGCTACATAATTTGATGGAGGAAAGTGGAGCAGAATCTAAAATCTGTAAGAAAATTATTATTCATATATCTAGATAGATAAAGGATAAATGAAATTGTGAAAGATTAGCCTGGATAATCAAACATATAATAAGGATTTTTTCTATTAAACATCATTTTACTATAGATGGAAGAACATTGTAACCCACCTTCTCAAATACTGGTATCAGATGAGGAAATAGAGAGTGTCCTCCTTCTATTTCTTCCTCCATAAGTCTTCTTCCTAGGGATAAATCCCTCAACTAGAAAGGGGTATATACTTCTTCCATGAGAGGTGTTCCATTTAAAGTGTATCTTGGTAATTCCAATCCTACAGACTCTTCCTCTTCATATCCCCTCTACATGTTGAAATTATATATTTTCCTTAGAAACAACACATTTTTAATAGAAAAAATGAGGGAAAGGTAGAGAATAAAAGAGGATTAAATCATAAACATTGATGAACTCATCACATTCATCATTGTTTTGATCACCCACCCCTTCTATAGGGCCCCATTCCACCTTATCAATCACATCTTTCATAGAAGGGATCCAACTATCAGTGGCATAGATGAGCATCTCCATCTCCCAGATATATTTTCCCACCTCGGAAGGATTGGTATCATAATGGAAATTAGAGGGTGCTCGAACATATACATGATATGAAATATTCATTCCATATTGAAGAAACATCTATAAATCCATGATATTGAAAGTATTTTGATAAAAAAAAATTGAGTAGGATCAGGCCTCACATAATCTAATGTTTCCATGGATGGATGTGAAGAGAACATAACATACCTCAACCTTATGGGATTTTTAGGTATATTTATTTTAGTAAGAGGATAAACAACTATAGGTCATACCTCTTTTCGATGATGGTATATGATCTTCTTGGTTTATCCTCACTTGTTGTAGTCTCCTCCATTTTTTCTTGTCATGTGGCCCATGTTCAAGATCATTTGGGTGATCTTAGTGTTTCTTCACTATCACATTTTAATTGTACCTTATTACTGTGTTTTCCTCATCCAGTGGTCATGACAACCTAAACTTGGGGGGACACTCTTTGATAGTACCCCTTCAAGATATGAAGAGACCTAAGAATTAGAATAACAAGGAATCAACCCAATGGATGAATCTAGTGAATGTAACTTGATTACCTCCCGATACATCTCTTGATCCATGAGGATATAGAGATTTTGATCCACCATTGGGTGATTCTCCAATTTGAAACCAATGGATAAGGACTTTCCTGGTTATTTTAGTAATTTTAATTGATGCTCAAACATGTAGGGTGTGAAGGATTTGCAGATAACTTCTCTATCTATCTGTATTACCAACATAAAGTCTCTAACGTATATCATATATGATCTGATCTCATCATCACCAAGAACATTTTCAATAATCATTATATTGGGTGGGTCCCTATACAAATAAATTAATTCTACAGATAAGATCAAAATCATTAGAGTTGTCATGTATTTCAAAGTTAGAGGCATGATGCCTGAAATTTCTTTGAAAAAATGCCAAAATTGGAACCCTGGGATACCAACCTCACTTATAATTTCATAAAAACTGAAATGTGATGTTATCTCCCCCATAACACTTGTAATGAACCTAAATTTTAAAAATGGGAACTCACTATATAAACATGCATCAAGAACTAGTGGATCTTTTCTAAGGTTGAGGTTGTTAACCCTATGTTCTCCCTTCCTACTAACCTAGACACTATGACATATTTCCCTAGTCCTATACCACCATTGGACTCATAAGCCAAAAATATATAATTTCTTACACACATTGATAAAAATATTACAAGATGAGTCTTGGTAAGGACACTGGGCTTGATGGTATACCCCCATGTTTTATATTTTCCTTTCTCAAACACATGCTAATATTTGCCCAGGATACCCTGCTTTTCTATTATAGGATTCCCCATCAGGAACATACAGTTGGTTCCCTTCCCTTGGGAATTCAAGGAAACAATCAACCATACTTTAAGATGAACATGTCCCCATGTACGAGGGTCTTTATTTGTGACCTATGGAGTTATCCTTAATAACTCATAAGCCAATAAATATGCCCCCTCAATGTCACCCCACATCGCCATTGGTGGGATGAATTTATCATACATATTACCAAGTATGGGGGATCCTTATATATTTTATACATACCATAAATTGATGGCTAATTATCTATACATCAAGTAGAAAGTATTAGTCTACATAATTTATCATCTAAGAAGTACCAGGACCACTTTAGGATGCTTGTACACATATTTCTGTGCAAACCAGATAGATTCCTAAATAAAAAAATCCTTCATATCTAATTCAAACTCTTCATAAGTCTTTAAAGGCCCAAGAGGCTTGTATCCACTCTATTTTGACTCCCCCTTTAGCACAAAAGTATGATTCTTCCTTATAACCCATCGATGAGTCCGTATTAGAACGATGAAGAATGGATGAGTAGCATTACAATTTCGACTCAAGAGTATGAGGCTTTAAATCCAAGGTGATTTTACTATGATTCATGAAACACACTGAGGGTTATATCCCTTCATTAATATATAAGACCATGGAATAAATTTTGTAAGTATTAATGTTTCTGTATTACTTGAACCAAGAGGGCGACATGTAATTATTTAACTTCAAAATGATCAAATATTTCAAAATTCCATGATTATACATCATAAAATTTTTTCTCTTTGGATATTCAAATTGGAAAACCCTTAGATTATTTACAAGGTTTATATGGGTGGGTAATATAATTGACAATATCTTGGATTAATAATATCCAACATCTCCTTTATGCGATTAGTATCCTCGTTATCAGTAATAGAATCACTTTTCTAACCATATAAAATATAAAAAGAAACACATAGGTTTTCAATAGTGCTGAAATATTAACTTTGAGTATTTTCAAAAGAAAATTAAAAGTCCTCATGAAAGTCACTAACCCAGGTAGCCTCATTCAATTCACTCACACAAATGAACTCATCCAACTGACCTAGCTCTAGTGACCTCGTGTAAGTGACTTTACTGAAGTTCCATCGCATAAGTGAACTCACTGAAGTGACCTTGTGGAAGTGATCTCACTAAAGTCACTTTGCATATAATACTCATGTAATTGAATTCTTATTGAGTGTAATAAATAAATACTTACATGGAAGACATTCATGATAATATAAATTCACACAAACGATTGAGAAAAGACCAAATAAATGAGGGGACCACATGATGAGTGTCACTATTTATAGGTGTGGCAAGTATGCATGATGTATTAAGAAAACGCACCATTAAAAATCACCAATTTCATACAGTTTTTGTGGTACACCTTCCTGATTCACTTACATGAGGAAAAAGTTTGAAAATGTTATGCTAAGTCCGGAATATGACTGGTGTGTGTAAACACATGGTGCCCAATATATCAAGGGTTTATCCATGCCTAATTTCTTTTCTAACTTGGGATTAAATACTCTTGTTCCAAAAGATCCAATATTGGGTGGTGGAATTTATTATCACTCTATTTTTTTGGATTAATACATTATGAAACAGAAAAACATTTAAAATACATGGATAAATAAATGTATAAGAGAAAGCATAGGGATATGTGAAAATGGTCCTTTTGCAAGCACTTGTGTCACCAGTCACACATGAAAGTGAAACCTGTGAGGTCCACCTATGTGTCCATCCATCCCACATAGGTTTACCTTGTATAGATCACCCATAAAAGTCTAATATATGTGAACTAGATACACAAAACACATGTGTGAGTGACTTTATTGGTGTCAAATCCTTCTCCTAGGGTACTGAGTATACCAATAAATCAGACTCTTGGGATCCCTATTTGGTACTCTTGGAATACCTAGAGATAGCTCTAATCTCTATTAATCCAAGTCTCTTTCCAAAGTCTCAAAACCCTTAGGTATCTTTCTAAGCCTACTAAATAAGAGTTAACTGATAAAAGGAGAAAGGTATTAGAGTCCCCAAATGGACTAAAACACCAAATACCTACACAAGGAACCATTTACACCTTATTACAAACATAATAGGGAGAATGAACACTCTTTAGCTCAAAAAATTCATTTCATCCTTACAAGAGCACCCAAGGAGACCCTTGATCATGATGAAAAATCCATTTCCAAATATTGTTGTCAGAATTTTTATCCTCTCAATAAGTCAACTATAGTTTACCCAAGTATCACTTGGGATAGGTACTTCCAGTATTCCGAAGTATCCCTTGGGTGAGGTACTCTTTGGTCCTCCCCTATATCCCTTAGTCTTGGTAATTCCAATCCACCCAAGTATCCCTTGGGCAAGCTAATCTCTAGTCTTCCCAAGTATCACTTTGATGTGGTAATCTAGTCTTCCCAAGTATCACTTGGGTGAGGTACATCCAATCCACCCAATTATCCCTTGGGCAGGGTACTCTCTATTACTCTCATGTATCACTTGGGAGAAGAACTTTCAATCCACACAAGTATCACTTGGGTGACGTAATCATAGTTAACATAAGTACTACCTAAGTGAATCACCCTCTAAGACAAAATTTTCTCTCATTTCCCATAATACAGGTTCCTTTTTTACCCATTCCTCCTATTTGGGAATTCCATCTCTATGCCCCCTCACCCCCCCCCCACGAAAAATATATATATAAGGTTGGGGCATCGAAAGAGTATCATGACCATAGAATAATTCATTCAAATGGTAAAGAAAACCACATATTTAACCTACCAAAAATTTGGGGTCCTTTCAATTTTCAAAATCATGAATTCCTATGGTAATGAGGATTCAAAATTTAGATATGGTGGAAGTGGTTTAGGAGGCGTCATTCATTCCTTCATGATTCCTGAAATGTCAAGCGAATCGAGTCATATTCGTGAATTTTTTTACCAATAAATGGATATATAAGCCCCATTTTTGGGTTTATAAACTTTAAATAAGATAGGAATGTATAAATCCTTGTATTTATTCCTAACTATCCCATTGTAACCTCACCCTCGTCCACCAGCAAATGACGAGAAAATATCCACCATGGGAATCCTTCCTAGAGTAATCCCATAGCCTCTCTTATAGGATATCATATTCCTCCTATCTTCTATATCTACACCATCATCCATTAGTATATGAGGAATAAATTTTAACCATGGTCTCCCAATTTAGGTGTAATCCACTTCCAGACATGATTGTGCAATATAGTGATCTTATACTATCTATTGGTTCCCACACTAAGCATGACTTTCATGGGCTTATAAATAAATAGTGATCATGAAAATAACATGAAAAAAAACATTCAAATGGGCCTACATTTTAGGTTTAAGCCCAAATATTTCCAAAATATGCAGTATTTGATTCTCATCTCGATGGGATACATAGGAAGCCTCCATGAGGTTCAAATAAAACACCTTCAATCCAGCATTATTCTCACTAGTTTATATTCCTAATAAGAAACAATCCCCACCTAGAGGGCCACATTCCTTTCAGTACCAATCATCTCATCCTCATTGGTCAATATTCTTGGTGAGGGATTTCTTTACTAGGCCATATTCTATTTAAGACCAATCCAATCCTACTAGGATACATTCCCTCAAAGGGTTTCTCATGTGTAAATCCCACACCAACTTTTTCTAGGAACCTATCACCTAAAATTCCTTACCACATGACATTAACTTCATGTTCTGGTTCTTATCACCTGACCCTAATTGTTATAACATGTCCTATTAAGTGGCACCAAACTATGTGGGTTCTAATTCTTTTCACAAGGATGCATGGGAAGCCCCCCTCATGGGCCTAATCCTAACATTAAAACTCTAACCACATTCTTAAATGACACTAAAATATAGAGTGCCCAATTATGAGGCCTTAAATCATGATTATTTATAATAAAATAATGAACAAGTAAATAATGAGATGAGATAGACAACCTTTAGTACATATAAATGGATCTCTCAATAGATAACCATAGTTACATATAAATGGTTCCATTGATGGAGAAATTTTTTACATACATATGGTTACTCTTTCATGTATATGTGATTAATTTCATATGTGAAGGGTGACTATAATTATATTAGGTTTTTTATAAAGGATTCGTGAAGATGAATTAAATATATAAGAGAGTTTCAGGGTAGTCAATATTTTTTTCCAAAAGGGTGTGATGATCCTGACCTCTAATTCTATTGACTAATGTGAATCTATAAGCATCTTTGGAAAAAATTATTAGTGATCGTCTAGATTTGGAAATTAGTTCCATATCATAGATGTGGGAACTGTTGGGTGTTTTTTGTTTCATCAACAAACCTCGTTGGAAAACAACCCAAAATAGGAATGAAATAGTTATTTAGTAGTAAAATTATGTAATAATAATGAATTTATGATGGTTTCAAAATTCTATCATGGTAATATATATGTGGGTGTGTGTGTGTACGTTTTTTCAATAAAATAAATTATTTTTATGAAATGAAAACTACTAAGAAATGAAATTTTTAATCTTTATGTGGGAGTTATCACCCTTAGATCCATAAAATATCCTTGTAACACTAGAATCATATAAAATACATATATAAAATCATCATGAAAATTCTAGAGGTGATGAAACTATAACCAAGGTGCAAGGACTGAAACCACTGAATTGAAACAAGCAGAGGAAATATGATAGTTAACATATAGATATTGATTTTTTTTAATAAAGAATTAAAATAAATGGTGTGGGTATGGGTTTGAAGGCCCACCCCAAGCAAATATCATTAAAAATGTTGGAAGAGTCTACAAAGGAGAGAAAGATTTATGTGAATAAACATATATATATTAAATAAATGGTTAATAAGAAATTAAAAATTAATGGAATATAGTAAGATAAATATTAATATGGTTTTTATGTTGTTATATAATAAATATAAATTTATTATTTATGAGATTGGAGCATTTCCAATCAAACAGAAGTTTGAGGTAATGGTTTTTTTGTCTCAAGTTTTCTTCATTGAGATATATTCTATATTCACCGCCTTATTATATTTTATTGTATATATACTTCCCATAACAATCTTTCATGAAAATTATGATGATATAAATATCCAAAAAATGTTATCTCTTTCATTATATTTTTATTTAAAGGCTACAACAGTTGTAAGCAATTTTATTTAAAATCATTGCTTTAAAATTTTGGAAGCCTTTTACCCAAAACACTTTCTCTTACATATCAATATTATTTATACTGTTTTAAGAATTATCCTTTCAATACTTTTTTAATTTTTTAAGACCATTTTCAAATATCTTTTACATTATTTACAATGGTTTTGAAATGAATGTTTTTAATATTTTCTACATGGTTTGATTTTTGAATCTATTTATAAAAGTATTAAAAGAATTTTTTTTATGTTTACCAAATGACTTCCTTTTCTAACTTTTATGTCAATTATTAATTATTAATATTCCTTTAAATTTTATATGTTTTTTCAATGAAATTACTATTTCTAATTTTCTATGATTTTTTTTTAAAGGGTTTCCAAAATAAAAAGGATATGTTTTCTTGTTTTCAAAACATATTTATACTATTTTTATAAAATTATTTTTCATCTCTGTAAACATATTTTTATTATTTTTATTCTTAATTGTTATATTTCTTAATAATACCATCCACTTTATTTATATGGATGGATTATGATGATGTTATAATAAAATTATCAGGAAATACGTTTCTTTTCCACAAGTTAATTGATCTAAGAAAGAATGATTAATTTCCTACTTCAAGCTGAGGAGACCTCTGATATATGTGTTTGACGGGTTTATCTTCGGCACATGGGATCTCCCGGAAAGGGCGATTATCATCTTTCTTGATAGTCAATACATCATGATTCAATTTGAATATGAAGCGGACCTCATCAAGGCTTGGTCGAGTGCTCTGTACAGCGTCAATGGGTCTCAGTTCGTCCTCTTCCAATGGTCATTCGAATTTCATATGAATCGAGATTCTCCATCTACTGCGGTTTGGTTAATTTTCCCCAACCTCCCATTGCCATTCTAGAATCCTTCTGTTTTTCACATTCTAGGTAATCTTGTAGGTAGATTTTTGTGCTCGGATAGTCGCACCGAAGCTATGTGTTACCCGGTCAATCCAAGGGTCTGTGTGGAATTAGAAACATCTCAACCACCTTTTTATTATGTTTGTATTATGATTGGCTAGGTGTATAGGTGTAGAAAATGGGTCATCTACGAGAGTTGGATATATTTTTTCTCCTCATGCAGACGTTTGGGTCACGATTCGGAGGTTTTTCATAAGGGTCTCCCACCCCAAGATGTCCTTTGTCGGGGAACTCAGTCTATAACAAGGAAGGAGGTTAGTGGGAAGGGTAAAGTTCTTGAAGTTAGTGTTGAAACTGGCATGGCGCAGATGAAAATCGATGAAGGTAGTGGCAGGGAATTTCAATCACAGCGGCTGGTGGAGAAGGATCAACTAAAAGGTGACTATAACAGGGTAGTTGAGGTTACACATAGGCTGGAATTGGGGAGGAACTTTATGGCTCCCCAAGCCAAAATGTTCTAATCATTCAGACCTGGGGGGAGATCACTGTAGTAGGCAGATGTTCATGTACAGACCCAGGTGATGGGGAGTGAAGATATAGTAGAGTACAAGGTGGTCGGTGTGGACTCCCCTACTGAGGCTTCTGTTTTGGATAGTGTTGGCTCGAGTAGGGGAATGGAATTGGAAAATGAGGTTATCCATTCAAGTGATGGGTAATTTTTCCAGGTTAAGTACTCTCAGAGTGTTGGTAGGCAAGCAGTGGGTGAGACCCATGTGGCAGGTGTTGAGGAGGATCCTAGCAGAGCCTCTTGTGGGGAGGTGGCCAGAGGCAGTGGGGACCTGCACAAGGGATGGAAGGGGTCTTTACTAGATGTAGAGGTCCACAACTCAACTGGTAAGAAAGGGACTTATTATTCAGGGAACCAATATTCTATTCAGGTGAAGAATAGCTTTGATGGCCTCGGTTCAACTAGGGAGTGCATGGAGGGGACCATTGAATCCAGTAGGAGTGCTTCTGTAGGGGAAATCAGTCCGAGGATTAATAAGAGTAACAGGGGGAGGAAGGGTAAGAAGTAATACTCCTCTTTTCCTCCTCCCTTTAATACTCAGTCAGCAAAAAAGAAAATGGTTGAGAAGATAGAAAGCGAGTCCATGTGTCAAAAATCACCTGGTCAACCTGAACATTCCTTGGATTTGATTCTGAGTTCGAAGGATGAGGTGACAGAGCAGGTTTTTTTATAAATTCCTTAGAATAGTAAGTGTCCAAGATGATGGGTTGAGACATTGAAATGAATCTAAGTGAGGAACAATATTCTTGGGTTGACAAATAGGACACGATACTGGTTGGGGGTTTCAATAAGGGGCTGATCAGACTCGATGAGTATATAAAGGTTTGGGATAAACTAACCTCTACATTTGAGGTCTTGATGAGTGAGGATATACACTCTCAGGTATCCACTATTTCCTAGAAGTTGTTTAGGGATATGGATTCTAGAAGAATTATATTTTTCTTCAATGATGATGCTTTATCCTTTTCTATTCAATACTTGGTTTCTTACTCTCACACCCCCTAGCTCTTGAGGTGTGGTTTATTCTCAGTTTTGTGGATGGAGGGGTTTTGGGTCTTTCTTTTCCTACATTTTTCTATCCTTCTTTAGATGGAGTTCGGAGCACGAGGTCGCCACTTCTGCATAGCGCTTGGAGTAGAAGACTGAGAGGGTATGGAATTTCCATCAGTTCTGTGCTCGTGCATCCTTGCACGGGACTGGTTACTAAGTGCTCATACTTTGTGGGGGCCTAATAATGATGTAGCTATTAGGGTGAAATACGACATGTTTTTTTTTGAGTTCTTCTATGCTGTTGCTTTGGTTATTTTGATGGACTCGGGGGTTCTCACTTTTCTGTTAAAAGTGATTTGATAATAAAATAAAAAATAATTATCAGTCAGTCATAATTTATTCCATTATGGGTGAAGTTTGAGTAAAAACATGTGGTGGATATGATATACCATTATACCTTTATAGTTTTTCTATGGTTTCTATGAGTTTTTAAAGTTTTATTGTGCAAATTTTGATTTTAAATGGACCATGATTATTAAATCATACAAATTTTGTCTTATGTTTTGAAAACGTTTTATGATATTAATCATGTTTTTTGGGGTATTAATCTCTTATTTTATATCCATACACTTTGATTATATTCTCATACACTTATTTTTATCTTATTCTCATTTTTGATCTTTGATTTTAATTTCTTGTATTTACCCTTACTGAGAATTTGAGCTCACCTATTTGATGTTTCTATTTCCCCATGTTATGAAGAGGAATATTATATGTGATATTTTTATAAGGGTGTCATGTATAGATAATTTCTTTTTGGGATGTTGAATAATTATTGTGGAATAATAAATCCTTAGTATAATGGTAAAAATATCCATTTGATGATAAATACATGGGTTTTATTTGATAATTGATATTTCCTAATTCTCTAAAACTCTAAACCTAAAAAATCATGGGTATATAAGGGATTAAATATTGGGTATTGAAATTATAATCAGATATGGTTAAGTTTGGGTTAATTTAATTGGTATCAAATCTAGTATGTAAAGATTTTTTTTTAGCACCAGATCTGGGTGAACAGGTTTGGGAATTATAGTTGGAATCGGAGTGGGATCTAGATAACTTTAGAGGTTATTATGTTATCAAATGAGTATATTTTAAGATTTTTTCATACCATCATGGGTTAATAAATATAAGGTTTAACATAATTATAAATTTATATATACCCATTTGAGGTTTATGTGATCAAACTTTAAGGAGAATAAGGATAATTAAGGGAGATTTTTATTAGGTTTTAAGAATAATTAATGATTGAGGGATAGATAATATTTAGGGTTTTATGTGATTTGGTGTTAGAATTATGGTTATTTTTAAAAAGTGTATCATATTATTAGGAATGTATGTTCAAGAGTACAGATAACATTGGGCATTGAAAATTATTTGGTGACTTGGTGATTAAAATTATTAGAATAAGTTTACTATGTTTTTTTAAATATTTTAGGATTAATGTGAATGGAATATTATTTTATAGTATGATATTTTATGTTAAAGTGTTTGATATTATATGAGGAATAAATTTTGAGTTAACTTTTGTAAGAATATATGATTTTTTGTGGTTTATGTCATGGTGATTTGGGTTATTTTATGAAATGATTAATTGGGAATATATATGATTAATGTATATGTTGATTGATACATGATGAAATCTAAGGATAAAGAGAAGGTGAAATTCTAAAATTAAACATTTCCATGATTTTTGGGTTTAGGATATAGTAATAAATATATTTATTTAATTATTTTTGGAAATTAGAATAATAAAACATTAGTGAAATGCCCATGGATAAATATAAGTGTAGTAAAATATCCTAAAATTGTTTTAGAGTATAGAGTGTGTGGTTTTCTAGAAATAAAATCCATGTTTGGACACAAAAAAGTCTAACTAAATGAAAATTAGATTTTTTATTTTTCAAACACTTTTAAGGGAAAAGTGAGAACCCATGCAAGTACAAAATACAAACCATGAAAAACCATATGAAATAGATAAACCATTAAAGTCTAATTTTATCCTATTAGAAACATTATCATTAAATAATTTCTAGTGAAGATTGTATACCTCTCTAGCTAGGTCATATTTGATATTTGGACACAAAAAAGTGGATTCAAGTTCTGTCATAGATGTTTCTAGGGGTAATTATCTCAAAAAAAGATTAATTGGTTATTAAATTAGTCTTCACTTAGTGTACAACAAGTGGTCCTAACTATACACCTATTCTGACAATCCAAGAGGGTATGCTTTGAATGTTTCACATGATCTTTAAAAACCATTATGATAGATTTGAATATATTATTATGGATTTTGATGATTTAATATATAATTATATTAAAGAACCATATATAAAAATGACAATGGGTAACCTATATTGAAACCTTGGAATTCTTAATTTTGGATATACATATCATTTATGAGATGTTTTTTTGTTTTTGTAAAAAAATTATATATAATAATGAATTGAAACATGGAATACCCTTTGATAATTTTTTACTTACAAATTTTCTTCACCAATATAAAGTTCTTCCTTGATATGGATGGGTTAAAGTCAAACATAAACCTCTTTTATCTTCTAGAGTATTCAATTGAAATAATAATTGATAAATATAGCTCAAATAATTTAGAAAAATTCTTAATATTAAAATTATATGTAGAGTACATTAAAATAAATCCAAATCATATTTTTTACTTTGATTTCATGAATTACCTTGGGATACATTTTATCAGGTTTTAAGAAACCAGTTATCCCATCTTACTCGCTCTAGAAAATACTATATGAGATTTTATCAAGTTTTTACAATGGGTGAATGGATTACAACCCTATATTAAAATAAAAAGAAGTCTGAACTTTGAGAAATATATTTTTTTTCCTGTTATCATCATTTATTTATTTTCATAAATACCATCCCTTATTAAAACATCTCATGTTAGAAAGTATCATAAGGTTTTATAGAAAACAAGTTCAAGAGGATGTTTCAAAACTATATATACAAAAAATTATTATTTAAAAAAATTAATCTATTTAAACACCCAATTTTATAAATTTATAACAAATATACATGGATAAAGTAAGTAGAATATCTTGGAATGGTTTTGTGGAATTCTGATCATGCATGGACTAGAATTGGTATAACATGGGGCATTAGACTTTGTAATTGGGATTTAAATGAATGATGATTCATATTTAAAAGGTATGTATAAAATATTTATCTCTCTATAGTATAAATTATAAAATTTTTAGGATGAAATTTCTCTAAGGGGGAGAATGTAACACCCCTAGATTTCAATATGTAATTCTTATTTAAATAAATACTTTGTTAAATATCTTATTTAACATACAAAATAGAACTAAAATGATTGGTGAAATATTATATGAACATTATTAAGAAAATTATAGTAATAATAATAATATCTTTATTAAATAAAAATATATTAAAAAATTAAGAATACTTACATTTAGAGGATAATTAATTGATATGATTTAATGTTAAAAATGATTTTTTTGAAAGAATTTTTTTAATGTGTTGTGTGTTTTATCCAAATAAATTAAATTACTCAATATTATAAAGTGATTATGATAATATGTAATTTATTAACTAATATATTAACATTAATTTAATTAGTAATTGATATGAAATAATACTAACAACACTTAAAGTTTAAAAGGGTCTTTTTTCTATAAAAATAATTTTATTTACATTTTATATTTTCATTTAAAAGATAAATTTCTAAATTTTATAATTTTAATATTATGAAATAAACTTAATTTTTGAATTTATTGTGTCGAAATAATCTTAGGATTAATTTTTTTTATTTTTCTAAAATGATGGATTTTTAGGTAAATGGTGAAAAATACTATTTTTACAAATACTGTAACTTTTATGACATCATCATGATATAATTAATATCTTGAATGTTTGTGAGAAACTTTTTATATAAAAAATATATATTAAATAAGTAAAATAAATCATTAAAAAATATAAATTTTAATTTCTAAACCTATGTTTTAAATTTTTGAAATTTAAGTATTGCTTTATTCTAATAAAATAGTAATTTTTTACCTTTTTTTAATTGAGTATTTAAAAGGTCACATTAAATTTTGGATTGGTTTTAAATTAAAAACACACTATTTTTTAATAATAAACCATTAAATTTCATGGGGATCAATTATATACATGATTTTGGTCTAAATTCATTTTTAAACTTAAAAATGCATTCTTGTAAAAACTGTTTTTATCACTTTACGCGTACTTATATTAAAATTAATTTTTACCAACTCAAAAAAAATTATATTTTAAAATGGATTAAATATTTTTAATTATCATTTTAAAAAAAATTAATAAGTTTCATTTCATTTTTGTTCATAATGAATAGACACCATGTAAAAGTTTTTCACCATAATAAAGGGTAAAAGAGTTAAAAGAGGGTTAAACTAAGGGATAAGACCACAAATATCACAAACTATATCTCTAATTTTATTGGTTAAGTGGATATTTTACCCAAATCACATTATAATAAAAACCAGAATTATTTTATTCCACTTTCATTTGAAAATTACTTTATATTATTATAAATTTAAGAGTATTTACAGGGGTTCCACTCCTCTCAATTATAAAAGGATCCCTTCACCTCCTAACTTATGAAGACACATTTATTCCCTAATATTGACCAAGATCTTGTAAAATCACTTCTAAAAACCCTTATCCATGAGGTAGATGTTTTTGTCACTCCAAAAGATCAACCCAATAATTCTTAAGGAGGGATTTAAAGGAGGATACCCAATGAAGAGGTAATTGTCTTCACTAAATTACTTCAAGTTTATTTATTCCTTAAACTGATAAAATATCCTATAAACATCCTAATATAATGAAATAAAAATCATTGGTATATAGGAATTTTATTATTTTTATGGAACAACCATCATCTACCTCATTTCTATCTATTTGAAATGAAAATGTCTCTTATGCATACGTGTAGAATACTGCCTCCACGAATGACATATTTCATTTTTTATCACCATAATGCATGGATAGTTTTAAAATATATATTTAATGAATTAATTTTATATTTATTGAATAATCATGATTCTGGAAAGATAACTCATTATTTAGATTCATTCTCTCCCATTCATTAGAAAATGAAAATATTGTATGTGCATAAATGTAGATTACTGCCTCCACGAATGTCGTATTTCATTTTCCTTTACCACCATACATGGATTATTATTAAAAATTTATTTAATAATTAAATATGATATTTATAAAATTATTATGATTATTTAAGAGTTATACTATCATTATAGAATAACATGTTCTTACTAATTCGATTGTTATAATAGGCCCTTGTTTGGGTTAATTTTAACACCTACAAAAATGTTGTTATAATTGTTATGTCATGAATGATTAAGTAATGTTATATTTTGGTAATCTTATGTAATAAAATTAATTTATGAAGTTTTAAAATTTATTCAATGGTAATATATGTGTTTGTGTGTGTGTAACACCCTATAATGATAAAGGTTTAAATGACTAAATGATATGACTCAGGTCAACAAGGTGAACCATTATTTTTAGGATCCTACTTGATTAAAACTCCATAGTTAAGTGTGATTTCCCTAGAGTAGTGATCAATATGGTTGAACCTTTGGGATGTTTCCTAGAGCATGTGCAAGTGAGGAAAAATCACACTAGAAAGAACATGTGTTGTTCTATGGGGAAATTCATTAGTCTGGTGACCCGTTTGGGCACAAGGGTGGGTCCTACGGATAGGACCACATAACTATGGGGAAATTAGTGTTTCTTGGAGGGATAGTACCATAATTCCATGTTAAGGAAGGGTATATATGCTATCAATGATTCATACTTGTTACATTGGTATTAGAGAAGAACCTAGCCTTAAGTGTGGTGGCACTGCCTAGGTTGAGATGTAGGGCCCACAAGGACAACATTGTGCTCAAAAGGGGGGTGAATGTAACACCCCAAAATGATAAAGGGTTAAAATACTAAATGATATAACTCATGTCAATAAGGTTCACCTTTCCTTTCGGAAGCCTACCTGATTAAAACTCCACATTTAAGTGTGTTTTTCCTGGAGTAGTATTCTGAATGGGCGACCTTCTGGCGGTTTCCCAGGGTGTGTGTGAGTGGGGAAAAAGCATATTATAAAGAACATGTGTTGGTATTTTGTGACATTCATTGGTCTGATGACCTATTCAGGAATGTGGGTGGGCCTCAGAGACGGGACCACATGCCTGCGGGGAAACTAGTGGTACCTAGTGGGCCAAGACCTAATAGCCATGTTAAGTAGGGTTGTTTGTGTTTTTATTGGGTCCCATTTGTTACAGTGTGTTTTTGTTCATGTGTATTTATTAATAAAATCAGTTCTTTCTATGAAATCAAAAAATCTAAAAAAAATTGAATTTTTAAGCTTTCTATGTGAATCGCCACCTTAAGTTTCATGAAATGTCCATGTAATTATAAAATAATAAATAAATTTATATATATGTATATATAATCATCATAAACATTATATAGGTGATAAACCATGACCAAGTTTCAAGTACCAAAACCTATTAATTGTAACATACATGGGAAACAGGACAATTAACACATAAATATTGATTTATTTTTACAAATAATAATAAATAAATGGGTAATATAAAATTAAAAGTGAATTATATCTTGTAAGATGAAAATAAATATTATTTATATTTATATTTTCAATAAATTTAATTTTATTATACAAGAGTCCAAAGCATGTCCGACCTAATGGAATTCCAAGGTAAAAAATTTTTATCTCAATCTCACTTCATTGAGAAACGATCTATATTCACCACTCTTATTTTTATTGGTTTATATACTACCCATGAATTTATTTCATGTAACAATTCATGAAAATTATAAGGATTTACATATCTATGAAATTTTATCACTTTCATGATATTTTTATTCAAAAGTTACCAAAGTCGTAATGGGTTTTATTTAAAACTGTTACTTTAAAATCTTTGAAGTCTTTTACTACAAATATTTCTCTTCCATATCCATGTTCTTTATGTTGTTTTAATAATTTTATTCTATATACTTAAAATATTATTTATGTTCATTTTAAAATATCTTTTACTTTATTTACAAAGGTTTTAAAAGGAATCTTTTTAACATTTTTTTCAGAGGTCAGTTTTGACCTTATCTATAAAAGTATGAAAAGAATATTTTTTTAAAAATTTATCATTTGACCTAATTTTATATATTTTATATCCATTATTTATTATCAATATTCCTTCTCAATTTTCCATGATTGTTTTAATAAAATATCTTTTTCATTATTCAGTGAATTTTTCATTATTCAGTGAATTTTTCATTTTTAAAGAGTTACCAAAATAAAAGGATATTTATTCGTATTTTCAAATTATATTTCTAATTATTTTATAAAAGTATTTTACATTTATGAAAAAATAATTTAATTATTTTCATGCTTCACTGGGGATATTCTATAATTATATCATCCAAATTCTTTCTCTAGAGGTCATAAGATGATGTTTTATGGAAATTATCTTAAAACTCATTTCTTTTCAACAAGTTAATTAAGCTATAAAGGAATGAGGAATTTTTTTATGAGATTTATGATGAAAGTGAAATACCTTAAATGATTTATTCATGTTATGATTCTTGGATATTATAGATGATAATGATTAACAAAGGGATATATCCCTCTAATGTATTGAGTAATGATAAATTCTCAAAAGAAATGATTATTGTAACCAAATAATTATAATATAATCCATTGTAGGTGAAATATAAGTTAACATTACTTATGAATATGTTGTCACAAGATACCTTCATAGTTTTTATATTATTTATATGAGTTTTAATGGTTTTATTGAGAAAATTTTGATTTTACATGGCTCCTAATTATTGACTCATATGAATTTTGTCTTATGTTATGCAAAAGTTTTATTCCATGAATTGTGATTTATGAATAATGTTTCTTTGTATATGAATATCTTATGTTAATGTCAATTAATTTTTATTATGTTCTCATAACCTTATTCTTATCTTATTCTCTCTTATGATCTTTGATTGTTAATGCTTATGTTTACCCTTATTGAGTGTTAGAGATCACCCTTCTTATGTTTCTATTTCTCAAGGTTAAGAAGAAGAATGTTATTTATGATATGTATAGAAGGGTATCATGTGTAGAAACAATTTTAGGAGATATTGAATACTTTTTATGGAATAAAAAACCCTTCGTATAATTGGATAAATTTCTATTAGATGAGAAATACATGGGATTTTTTAGATAAAGGATATTTACTAATTCTTTAAAACCTTAAACCTAAAAGGTATTAGATATATAAGAAATTAGATAATAGGAATTGAAATTTTAATTATGTATGGGTAATTTTGGGGTTCTTTATTTGGTATCAAAGATAGTATATAAATATTTGATAACATTGGATATAGTTGTACAGGTATGGGGTATTATAAAAAGTATATAAATCAGGGCATCGTACCCTCATCTTGAATTTTGGATCCTAGGTGTCAATTTATACACCTTTATGTCTCCTTTATAGTTATACCTAATGAATCATCATCCCCACATGAATTTTAAGTTATGGGGCCATACACATTTATGGATCCATACTCAAACCAAATCCAATATCTCAAAGTATCCCATAGACACCAATGATGACTTACCTTTCTCATAAAATGTTCACTCCAACACTGGAGTAACATAGATATTATGATCTAATATGACCATAAATAGAACTCTATGAAGCCTCATTATCTCGGACATAATAAACCTCATTAATCCAAATCCCACAACACAACAATAGGGGATAAATCATCTCTTTATTTAAGTAAACTGGCCTCCAATTGAAACATTATAAGATCAATATAATGGTTTATCATTATATTCATTTTTTTAAACCATAACATAAAAACCCCCATCCTCTATTCTTAATTATACCTTAAGAAAATTCATTTGGTGAGATACAAGATATTTCATATACACTTGCAATGAAACCAATGAACATAGCTCGATAGGAGACTCAGTAGGGTTTTTCTACTTTTAACATTTATGTATGAAGGTTTTTAGACTACATCAATTCAATATAGTAGTTATTAATAAAATATTAATAAACAGTTACTTTGACTATTTCATCACATACTCTTTTCTTATTATAAATAACTTTTTATTGTATAGATTATCATTCAATTATGTAATATAATATTATTTATATATGGGACTAAGCCTCTATATAAAAATTTTCCAATCAACAATGTTATTCCCAAAACTATTGGTAGAACCTAGTAGCACTTAGTTGTACCAAAAGTAGAGGAAAATGGAAATCATCGCCCTTTACTTTAGTAATTTTCACTTCTCACATCTACTATGCCAAGACACATCAACATTAGCTTATTTTTTCTACTACATAGTTGTATTTTTTAAAACTTTTATCCACGAGCTACAATGATCTAGGGAATCATTTTTAAGTTAATTAAATATAAATTTTTTCACATCAGCCTCATAAATCTACCATTTTTTCTTCTATATCTATTGCACCATCAACCACTCCTTTTACTATTCATTATCTCACAACTCTTATGATCATGTAACTATTCACCACTAACATTCATTATATATTCATATATTAGGAGTCTCAAAAGAAATACTATCCAATATTTATCACTAATCTTGTAGAAGTTTCTATAGAGAGAACCTATAAAATTAAAAGAGTGATAATCACCACTACATCAAAAACATTTTCTTAAATATAATTAAGTGCATAGTCTTCTGAGGACCCATGTGACTATAATCCAAAGTGAATGAGGTATTGACCACCGCTATGTCTACAATTTTTCTCCTAAAAACCTAGGAAGGAACTTGATTAAAAAATTAACTTTGACTGAGATTTAAACAAATCATCTACAAAATTAATCCCTAATTATGAAAATAACATTATAAATTTCATCAAAAAAACATTATCCACTATACAATCATGTAAAATAGATGACACATTTCTTTCCATTGGTGTCACTCATAATTATATCATGTTATTTTAAACCTATATTGTTCAACTATCAATGAATAACCCTTTACAAAGGGGGTTTATATTTTTAACATGGCTACCCCTAGGGTAGATTACATTTATATAAATTTTTTATCACAAATATCAGTCTAAGAATCCCAATATAATTTCCACACCAATATAAAAAATCATTATCTCATTTATTTAGGTGGAATGAAAATGTTAATTCATACCCCAATGAAATAACTCATTCTATATCATCTATAAAATCTTATTAAAGAAAATCATGAAATATAATCATCTTTCAATATCCTATATTAATTCATGCTCATATCAAATATTCCTCAAAATATCATCACTCATCACCTAATTAAAATCAAAAATTCTAATATAAAAATATATGGTTTATACCTATTAGAAACATGTTGAAAATTTCATATCTCAAGAAATTTATCCATCATAGAAAGAGAGAAATAACTCTGGTAAAAAATAAACCACTAGTTCCAAATCAAGTTAATCATCTCCTAAGTCCGAATGGTCATCGTCTGACACCTTCCTTCCAAACATGACCAAGTCCATCAAGAAAATAAATCTCATATATATATATATATATATATATATATTTAATTCTAATAATATCTATCGAAGTCTCCATCAACCAGTATCAGGATCACCCCCTATGGGTCGAATCAAGCAATGAATATCATACAATGTCTCATAAAAATTTTCTATATCAGCCTCCATAGTGATCTCAGTCCTTGATATGGTATCCATATAGGACCATCATACTTGTTTCCCTGTATAAAGTCCCCATTATCCTAATAATCAATAATGGGTGGCACTTAGATAGGTGAAAACTTGATCATTCTCAACTCATGTCTTCACATATATGTTTCTATATAGAATAATACCATATATAAAATAATCTTCAAAGCTTGATTAGTTCATAGTGAAACAAAGAGACAAGTTTATAAGACATCATCAAAATTTTCCTAATTATCCATCCTATAATAATTTCCCTATTATAATAAATCATGTGCATAGATCATATACCAGCCTCTATATGATGCATGTACCAACCTAACTATACCCCAAAACCAATGTAATAAATAACCTAGTCAATTAGAAGATAATCTTTTTCCTTTTACAAGAACATGAAAACTTTAAAACCCTATATTGGGTTCTTAAACCTATCAGACTAAACTCGAATACCTCTAACGTTATTTTTTTCCAAACTAATAAAAACCTCATATGTGTTTAACTCCAAACTCCAATAGAGATATAAAATAAATTATTTGATACTAATCTAATATGACTAAACCTTTTCATGACTTCTTCCCATATCTTTGACAATATCAAGTGCAACCCTTGAAGTCTTCCTTCAATAGTCCATAGGTTGTAAACACGTATTGAGGGTATAAATCTCATAAATGGGAGTCATTTATCTCTAGAAAAGACAATATGAAGAAATAAAATAAAATGAAAACCATAACTTTAAATAATATAATATAATTAATCAATAAATATAAATTGAATTAATGAATTAATTTCATATAATATAATGCAATATAGTTACAACTATTACATAACAATATCTAAGCCCCAAAATGCATAAAAACTCAAACACATTGTATACCTCATTGGTACATAGAATAATCACCAAACACCAAACTCTTAACATCAACCTTAGTTACCAAGATAAATTCACATGATAATTATTATAATATAATATTATAACAAAGTATCTAGAGGTAGTTGTTACTATATCCACATACTCAAGAGTCCATTTCCTATGGATGAAAAACCATGTCAATTTTTTCATGATTAATAATCAAAGTTATTAAATCATAATACTTAGTTTTTTCATATCCAACCAAAACTATCCTTGGTAAGATAGGTTAAAAGTTAGATAATGAATTATGTCACCATAAAAATCACATCAAATACTACTACCAATATATTAAATTCTAGACATATGCACTTCATCATTCATACATCCATAACATTAGAGTATTACATTTCCAACCATACTATAAACATCACTCACTAAATAAAATATTATATATAGTATAACATATGTAATCATAATAAAAAATGGACCCTATAGTCCAACTCTCACCAGTGAGTTCCCACATCTCTATATTCTAAAATATTGTAACCTACCCACTATTATAATCACACCACATCCACATCCATTTTCAGAGCCAAACTTCAACCTAAAAATTGATATTTAAAAATTAGTAGGTTAAAATATGGAAGACTAACCTATCTATCGAGTTTGTCCACTCACTGATTCAGATGTTAGCACGCACCTTAGAAAACCACCCTTGGGTATTGGTTCCATAATAAATGGTGCTTCAATCATTGAAATTATAACAACTAGTCTTTTTATTACACACTTAAACCTAATTTATTGCATAAAATATTCACTTGATACAAGATAGAAGATCAAGAGGTATATTGTCTTTGGGGATTTAGAACATTAAATAATAGCTTATAATATAAAACACACAACATCTTTATTTAAAACTTCCTTTACATGACCACTACATTCCCTCTTACTTAGAATTTCATGGGATAACCTGAGGACATGCATAAGAAAAGGGTGAGCTATAAAGTCCAGTAAGGGAATAAACATGGAATAACATGAGGAATAAGATACATGTTAGACAATAGGCATATAAATGGAGAACAAGAGAAACATGAACATAAATTCATGATAAATCATGATAATCATAACATAGAAATGTGGCAACAACACTTAACATGGAATAAGCATGAGCCAAGGCTCATTGCACGTGGAGCATGAGTAAACCCACATTGCACATTAAGTATGATTAAAACCCTGTTGTACTTGATTTAGCATGAGTCAACACCCATTTCACATGAATTATCATGATACTATACTTTACCCAACGCATTGGAGTGCTATCAGGTCGCACCCTTCTTAAACATTTCATTTCATGCATAAGTGTTCCACATGGATCATATAACATGGAATAAATAAACATCATAATTTATTCCATGATTAAGTAATGTGGAATAAATACCTGAAAGTAAAATTAAATATGTATATGTGAATAAAGGTGAATACCCTTGATAGAGACATGAGTATGGTATTCACTACACAATGGTCTTGGCTTAGAAAAACGCAGTGCAATTTCGGCAGCATAACGACGTGACATAAGGATTCATGAAAACGGTTGATGAGAGAGAAAAGAGTGTATCATAATATGTACATGAAATAGAAATTAATGGGGTCATATAGATATATGTCCCAACAAACTTAATGGAATTTAGAATTACTTGGATGTAAAAGAGGACAGAGAAATCCCTCATGGAATTTCAGCATGGTAACGGCTGTACATGGGAGGAATTAATGAGAGAAAAATGGGTCTCCCATTATCCAAAAATAAAGAGGGAACTATGGGGAAGGTTTTGAATCATACCCCAACATTTTTAATTGAAAAAAAAGGGCATAACAACTTAAATAAAATTGGAAAAAATGAGAAACAAAGAAATACCTTACTTGGAAGTGTGATCCCAAAAACTTGGGAGAGGCTTGAGAGAGGCTTATTGGGAGCTTGGGGAACCTTGGGAGGATTCTAGAGATAGGTGGTCAGGGGTTGGTTGAACTCCAAAATCTTTGATTGAAGTGGAAGTGGGAGCTTGGGTGGGTTTATATAGGAAAGGAGAGGGAATTCTTTATTATTTAGGTTTGGGACACCTCACATTAAACTAATCAATACCACAAACCATCCCCTATTTTTTTCCCATGGTTTTTTATAAAGGGGAGTGGAAAAAAATATATTATAAGTCCAATGGACTAAATTCTTAAAATAATAGGGTTTCTTATGTGGAAGTGAGTCACGTTCTCAAGGAAAACAATTTAAAAAGAAAAAATGTTTTATAAGTCTTGGAGGGTCCACAAAAGCTTTGTAAAACAAATAAAACAAATCACATTATTTTAATTATAAAAAATATATTGGTCGAACATAATGTTTATAGTATTTTATTACATCACTATTGGGTCATTATGATGTCATAAAACACATTATATATTTAAATTCTATTTAATTTTTACCCAAAAATTCTACTGTCTCAAAAAATTATGAAAAATTCCCCATTGTATAACTTAAACATCTGGATTCCAAAAATAATATTCATTTTATCTAAATAATTTTATAAATATGTGAATTTTTATTTTTTTTAAAACTGACATTTACCGAAAAATCATGGGTTTTGACAAAAATAGTTTTCAAAACTTAATAAAAATTACAATTGTATTTATAAAATTATATGATCATTTATATTTAATAAAAATTAAATTAATAATAATATTTTATTAAAATATTATTTAATTCAAAAAATCCATTAATTCATCAAAATATATTTCTTAGTGGAATATTAACTAAAAATACTATTTGTTCTTTAAAAAACTATTTACAAAGTAATAATAATAAAATGAATACAAATTATTTATAAAAAAATAATGTACATAGTCATAGTGCTAGGGTCTTGTTACATAACCCCTTATAACACTCGCATAAGACCGAAGGGTAAGGTGTGTGATGGTGACAGACTCTTGGGGTGGCTCGGATAACATCGCTTGGGTGGAAATCTCTATTAACTTTCACTTCTCCCCTAGTCGGTTCCGCTCAAGCTTAACGTGTTCAAGCTCGACTTGCTCTTGGTCAAGAGCAAAGCCCAATGACGCCACCTCCTTTCTGATCTCCGAAAAATGGGCTTCATACGGGGAAAGTCTATTTGATGAGGTCATCGCTTCCTTTGTCTGAGTAAATTGGATTTGTTAAAGCCCTATATTTATACTAATCATGTGATCATGATTCAATGGCTATATTAGCAATGGTCACAATTCATAACGGTATTTTAAAATCCCGAAACATAAAACCAAATAATTTCACATTATATATAACCATAATAAGACATTTAATTTGATCAATAGGAATTTCCATTAATTAATGTTTGGGTCGTTACAATCTTCCCCCCTTAAGAAATTTCACCCTCGAAATTTCCTTTTCCCACTCCAAAAAAATGTGGGGTAACTCTGCTTCATCACTTCCTCTGATTCCCACGTCGCTTCTTCAAACTTGTGGTTTCGCCAAAACACCTTGATGGGGGTCATTGTCTTATTTCATAGAACTTTTTCTCTAGGATCTAAGATCTTAACTGGTTGCTACTCATAAGAAAGATCATCCTATAGTTGTACTACCACTAAAAAGAGTACTTGTGAAGGGTCTGGTATGTACTTCCTTAAGATTAATGCATGAAATACATCATGTACTTTGGCCATGGTAGGTGAAAGTGGTAGTTGATAGGTCACAGCCCCAACACGATCAAGAATCTCGAAGGTGCCAATGTACCTAGGACTTAACTTCCCTTTATTTCCAAACCTCATGACCTTCTTCCATGGAGATATGCATAGAAATACCATGTCTCCAACTTTAAACTCAAGGTCTCATCGACAGTTATTTGCATAACTCTTCTGTCAACTCTGGGCTACCTTGATATGTTGCTGAATGGTTTTCACCTTCTCCATCATTTCTTCAACCATTTCTGGTCCTAGATGCTTACGTTCACTGACTTCATCCCAACATGTCAGTGTTCTGCACCTCTTCTCATACAGGGCTTCATAAGGTGCCATTCAGATGCTCGAGTGGAAACTGTTATTGTAGGAGAATTCAAACAGTGGAAGATATTGTTCCCACCCTCTTTTTAAGTCCATATAACATGATCTCAACATGTCCTCAAGTGTTTGAATAGTTAAATCAGATTGGCCATCAGTTTTAGGATGATAAGTTGTATTGAAGTTCATCTCAGTATCTAGATCATGTTGAAGACTCTTCCAGAACATAGAGTTGAATCTTGGATCTTGATCAGATACAATAGATAGTGGTACTCCATGCAGCCTTGCCACTTCCCTAATATATATATATATACCAGCTAATCCAATGAGAAATCCTCCCTAATTGCAATGAAGTGTGCAGACTTTGTAAGATGATCCACAAAAACCCAGATTGCATTGTTTCCTTTGGATGTCTTCAAAAGTCCAATGAAAAAGTCCATGGTGATGTTCTCCCATTTCCATGTTGGTATGGGAAATGGTTTCATCATCCCCTTAGACTTCTGTCTCTCAGCCTTCACTTGCTGACACACCAGGCACTTTGATGTAAATTCAGTGATCTCCTTCTTCATTTTATCCCACCAATAATGCTCTTGGAGATCTTGATACATCTTTGGGTTTCCTAGGTGAATAGAGAAATTTGAACTATGTGCATCATCCAAAAGTTCATTCTTCGGCTCTAATCTTAATGGAATGCATAGTATTTTCCCAAATCTCACAATTCCTTCTCCATTAACATTGAAATCTAAGGATTTCCTTCTTCTGATAGCTTCCACTTTATTCTGTATTCACACATCATCCTTTTAAGCATCCTTTAACCTTCTAAAAGAGATGTTGAGCAATAATTTGTGAAATGGTTGATTATTTTACCTTTTTTATGATTCTTATATCCATATTCATCAAGTTTAATAAGATTGGATCCTTTTTAATTCTCATCAATGATAGAATTTTTGGGTCCTTTCTACTTAGAGCATCTGCCACCTTTTTCACTTTCCTAGGGTGGTAATGGATTGAGCAGTAATAGTCTTTGATTAGATCTAACCATCTTGATTGGTGCATGTTCAACTCTTTCTATGTGAATATATACTTGAGGCTTTTCTGGTCTGTATATATTTCAAACTTCTCCCCAAATAGATAATGATGCCAAATTTTTAAAGTGAAGATCACTGCAGCCAACTCCAAATCATGTTTTGGATAATTATGCTCATGAACTTTCAATTTCCTTGAAGCATAGACAATAACTTTTTCATTTTTCATCAACACACAGCCTAGGCCCTTCTTCAAAGAATCACTGAATACCACAAAAAGTTATCCAATTGTGGTTAAAGTGGGAATGGACACAGTGATAAGACTCCTTTTTAACTCCTTGAATCTTTCTTCGCATTCATCACTCCAAGAAAACTTTACTCCCTTTCAAGTTATCATGGTAAGAGGGTTGGAAATAATGAGAAATTTCTCACAAATCATCGATAATATCTAGTTAACCCCAAGAAGCTACAAATATTTGTAACGGATGTTAGCTTCATCCATCCCTCAATTGCATCTGTTTTGGAGGGATCCACAGATATCCCATTACTTGTGATGATATGGCCCAAGAATGAGACCTCCTTCAACCAGAACCCACACTTGCTGTACTTTTCATAGAGCTTCTCCTTCCGCAAGGTCTCTAGTATAGTTCTTAGATGCTCCTCATGATCCTCCTTAGTTTTGGAGTATATCATAATATCATCTATAAAGACTAACACAAATTTGTTGAGGTAATCCCTAAAGACTATATTCATCAAGTCTATGAAGATTGTTGGAGCATTAGTGAGTCCAAAATGCATTACTATGGATTCATAGTGCCTGTATCTTGTACAAAAATAAATCTTGGGGATATCTTCCTTCTTTACCCTTACTTTATAATATCCCGACCGCAAATCCACCTTGGATAAGTATTACGCTTCACGCATCTGATCGAACATGTCATCAATTTGTGGGAGTGGATACTTGTTCTTTATCATGATTTTGTTAAGATCACGATAATCGATGTAAAGGCACATTGACCCATCCTTCTTCTTGATGAAGAGGACTAGTGCACCCCATGGAGAAGCACTTGGGCATATAAACCCATTATCCAAATTCTTTTGTAGTTGTTTCTTCATCTCCTCAAGCTCCACAATAGCCATTCTATATAGAGTCTTGGATATTGGAAATGCCCCAGGTATAAGATCAATTGAGAATTCACCATATCTTCTAGGAGGAAGACTAAGAAATTCCTTGAGAAAAACTTCAGCAAATTCCCTCACAATAGGCATGTCTTCAAGGATGGTTGCCTCCTAAGACTCAATCATCTGAGCCAGATACGCGTGCTCATAGGGCAGTAATATCCACGCTTGAGATGATGGAGCTAAATAAGATTCATCTTCCTCCTTGAACTTGTATAGAATCAGGGGTTTATTCTCCACATGGAGAGTGATTTCCCTCTCACAACAATTTATGTTGGCTCTATATAAGGAAATCCAATCCATGCCAAGAATTGCATCAAATTCCACCAGAGGGAGTATGACGAGGTTCGCTGGGAAATTCAATCCACTGATTATGACAAGTGAGGAGTTATATTCATTGGATTCAATGATTTCCCCATTTTCCATACTCACCTAAATATCCACTTCCATAATTTTTGGTGGTGTTGGGATTGTTCTACTAAACATTCGGGACATAAAATAATGTGTAGAACCAGAATAAAAAGTATGTTCGCTATTCTTGAATGAATAACTAGCGTACCTATCATCACTTCATTGCCGGGGTTCACTTCAGCAGTAGTGATGGAAAAATATCACCCTTGCTACCTTGGAGGTTGTTGGTTGCCTCCAAAAACCCTTGGCTTAGGGCACTGATTTACAAGATACCCTGGTTATTTTCATTTTTAGCAATAAACAATGCGTTGAGGTTTGAATGGAGCATTCCTATACTCTGTTGCAGCTGTGGGTTTTTCTTGTCGATAGTTAATAGCTAGGTTCCCTTATATTCCACACCTAAAGCATTTCCTCGTCCCCTTCAGGAAATTTCTAGGTTGCTTCTTTCTACACCTTTGGAAGGTGGGGTTCTAGATCTTCTTAGCACCATTGGATTTATCCATCGGACTGCCAGCATTGAATTCCACCTTACTCTTCTTATCCCCATGATACCCCTGAGATTATCTGATCTCCATTTCGACCTTTAGGGAACATCGGACAATTTCCTCATAGCTTTCAAAGTCATGGATTTCCAACACTTTCTGTAGGCTAGGTTCCATCCCACCAAAGAAGTAGTCAACCTTGCATTCAGGGGTAATGACAAAGCCGGAGGCATATCATGCAAGCCTTGTGAGTTTTTCCTCATACGCTCCGATAGATTCGTCATCTTTTTTCATGAGGGCAAGGAATTCCCTTTCCATCTTAATTCTGAGGGTGTGTGGAAAATATTTATCGAAAAACATATTTTTGAAATCCTTCCATTCCAACGCCTCGATCTCTTCCTCAGGCTTCGTATTTTTTATCAATGTCCACTACTGATCAACTTCACCTTCCATATGATAAGAAGCCAGAAGAACCTTCTCTTGTTCGTAACATTGAATTATAGAGAAGATCTTTTCAATGGAGTTGATCCATTATTTAGCGATTGAGGGATCAGACGATCCATTAAAAGTAGGAGGCATTTGTCTCATGAATCTCTCAATAGCGACTTGCTCTTTCTTAGAGGGGTTGAACGTTCCTCTTGACCCATGTTTCTATTCTAAACTTGAGTAAACTGAGAGAGAATCATGACAAAGTTCTTGATTCTAGCTCTCATCGGATTGGGCATCTCATTAGCACAGTCATCACATTGATCATCACATCGATTGTTAGCCCGAGTCCTCCTATTACCGGACATTGTATGGAATAAAAGGAAATTTAGGGGTAACACATAAAGGGTAATCTAAGGACAAAACTGATGACTTATAAATAACTTTTATTTCCTGAACTTATGAATACATAGGCTTCAATCTATGATATTCATGATCTACTTTCTAACATATATTTGTAGGGGAATTTTGTTTATTCCCTTAATAAGGGTTCATACTAAGCTTTTGAATTTACCAAATCATATCCCTTGAGAGTTTCATAACCAAGAGTGCAGCAAGGCCCATTTTCATGCACTAGTTCCCATTCAAGTCTAGCTCAAAGCGGTATTTTCAGGTTTTACCCCTAGGATACATCTGTGTCAGAGCCGCCTTTACCTGCTCGCATCCAGATAGGGATGTATTTGCTTGATAAACCACTTAATCAATACTCACCAATACTTAGGGATGTTTCTATTATACTTATTCTTGTCTCTAAGACTTCACTATGGTTTTCTAGTCCTAATCCCAAAAATAACTAAACATATCCTTTGATACCAACTATAATAACCCTACTTTTTATTACACACTTAAACCTAATTTATTTCATAAAATATTAACTTGATAAAACATAGAAGATCGATAGGTCTAGTGTCTTTGGGTCTTAGGAACATTACATAACTTATTAGAATATAAAACACACAACATATTTATTGAAAACTTCTTTTACATGACCACTACATTCCCTCGTACTTAACATTGCATGGAATAACATGAGTAATAAAATATATGTTAGACAATAGGTATATCAATGGAGCACAAGAGAAAACTGAACATAAAGGCATGATAAAGCATGATAATCATAACATGGAAATGTGGCAACAACACTTAATATGGAATTAGCATAAGCCAAGGCTCATTGCACATGGAGCATGACTAAACCCTCATTGCACATGAATAACGAGTAAAACCTCATTGAAATTGAATTATCATGAGTCAACACCCATTGCACATGACGTATCATGATACTATACTTTACCCAATGCATTGAAGTGCTATCAGGGCACACCCTTCTTAAACATTTCATTTCATGCATAAGTGTGCTGCATGGACCATATAACATGGAATCAATCAACATCATAAGTTATTCCACGATTAAGTAATGTGTAATAAATACATGAAAGTACCATTCAATATGTATATGTTCATAAAGGTGAATACCCTTGATAGAGACATGGGTATGGTATTCACTACACAATGATCTTGGCTTGGAAAAACGCAGTGCAATTTTGGCAGCATAATGACACGACATAAGGATTCATGAAAACGGTTGATGAGAGATAAAATGGTGTCTCATTGAAATGGAAATTAAGGGGTCATATAGATACATTTCCCAACAAACTTAATGGAATTTATAATTACTTGGATGTAAAATAGGAGAGAGAAATCCCTCATGGAATTTCAGCATGGTAACGGGTGTACATGGGAGGCATTAATGAGATATAAAAGGGTCTAAAATTATACAAAAATAAATAGGAAAGTATGGGGAAGGTGAAAAATCATACCCCAACATTTTTAATTGAAAAACAAATGGCATAACAACTTAAAGAAAATTGGACAAAATGAGAAAGGAAGAAATCCCTTACTTGGAAGTCTGATCCCAAAGGCCTGGGAGAGGCTTGAGAGAGGCTTATTGGGAGCTTGGGGCACCTTGGGAGGATTATAGAGAGATGAGGGTAGGTTTTTGTTGAACTCCAAAGGCTTTGAGTGAAGAGTAAGTGGGATCTTGTCTGGGTTTATATAGGAAATGAGAGGGAATTCTTTATTATTTAGGTTTGGGACACCTCACATTAAAATAATCAATACCACAAACCATCCCATGGTTTTTTCCCATGTTTTTTTCCAAATTGGATTGGAAAAAATATTTTATAAGGCCAATATCCGATCATCATAAAATAATAGGGTTGCCTATGTGGAGGTGAGTCACCCTCTCATGGAAAACAATTTAAAATGAAAAAATGTTTTATAAGTCTTGGAGGGTCCACAAAAGCTTTGTAAAATAAATAAAACAAATCTAAAATCATAGTATTTTAATGATAAAACATATATTGGCCTAACATAATGCTTATAGTATTTTATTACGTCACTATTTGGTCATTATTATGTCATAAAACACATTATATATTTAAAAGGTATTTAATTTTTACCCAAAAATTCGACTATCTCAGAAAATTATGAAAAACTCACCGTTGGATAATTTTGATGTCATGATTCCAAAAATAATATTCATTTTATCTAAATAATTTTATAAATATGTGAATGTTTACTTTTAAAATAAAAACTCACATTTATCGAAAATTCATGCATTTTGACACAAATAGTTTTCAAACCTTAATAAAAATTACAATTGCATTCATAAAATTATATGATCATTTATATTTAATAAAATGTAATTTAATAATAATATTTTATTAAAATATTATTTAATTCCAAAATACATTAATTCATCAAAATAGATTTCTTATTTGAATATTAACTAAAAATACTATTTGTGCTTTAAAAAAATATTTACAAAGTAACAATAATAAAATCATTGCACATTCTTTATAAAAAAATAACGTACATAGTCATAGTGATAGGTTCTTGTTACATAACTTTTTATAACACCTACATAAGATTGAAGGGTAAGGTGTTCGATGGTGACAGACTCTTGGGGTGGCTTGGATAACATCACTCGGGTAGTAATCTCTATTAACTTCCACTTCTCCTGTAGTCAATTCCGCTCAAGCTTAACGTGTTCAATCTCATCTTGGGATTGGTCAAGAGAAAATCCCAATGATGACACCTCATTTCTGAGCTCTGATAAATTGTCTTCGTACGGGGTAAGTCTACTGGATGAGGCCATCGCTTCCTTTTTCTGAGTAAATTGGATTTTTTAAAGCCCTATATTTATACTAATCATGTGATCACTATTCAACGGCTATATTAGAAATGGTCATAATTCATAACGGTATTTTAAAATCCAGAAACATAAAACCAAAGAAGTTCACATTATATATAACCATAATAAGACATTTAATTAGATCAAGATGAATTTACATTATTGAAAATTTGGGTCGTTACAAAAATAATATTAAAATTATTATAATAAATAACTTAGATAATATCAGGACCATAATAGAGCTACCAAAATAATCTATCATCAATAATCATATTATCCAAGTTAAAATTTTTATGGAAGTTTTATCATTGATATCCATAATTAATAACATTTTCAACCCTAAAAATTTTCTAAATAACTTATTGATGTGATTCAATGTAATTATTGATAGGACCATGAGAGAGTAAAACACCACTGTGAGGGGCAAATTAGTGGTTTACCTAAAACACCAACTCTCAATCAATGTTTCACATCACTAGTTTGTATGTATAGATATTAAAGATGATGACTTAATGATGAGTGAGTGATTGTGTGTGAGAGAGAGTGAGAGAGAGATAAATAGAAAACACGATAGTATGATGAATATAAGTTTCACCTAAACTTCTTATCAAGTGTATAGTCCTAAATATCAAATGGTTATGATCCCATTACCCAATTACTTATTTTATAATCAATATAAAAAAGAAAATGAGTATGGAGATGGATATTAACTCTCAAACATAATAATGTATAAAAATCATCTACAAGTTAATAAATTTTTCATTCCAATTACCTCAAGTGCCTCCAAATTTTGGATCTCATTTACACCCTATTTATTCTACTCAAATATTAACCAAACCCTCCTAGTAACTCTCCCTTGTATAAATGATTGGATAACTTAGAGTTTAGTCACAATTTCTCACTACATGGTTTGGGAGAGACACCTTCCTTTTAAAGATAATATAATCATTTCATTATGAAATCCTTACATATGGCATGATGGATAAATCTAATAGATATGGAAGATGAATCCCAAAGATCCTCAATCACCATTATGGTATGGAACACTTGCTCACGCTGTGAATCCCATACATCCTCATATCTACCTTTATCTATTGAAGACATTTTATGGTGTGATTTTAATGCTCGTGGTGTAAGAACTACAACTCCTCATTTTAGTGAGATAGGGAAATATCATGGAATAGGCACTGTAGTGTGATTCGTCCTATTATGGGGTGAATTATTGAGTTGCAGTATGATACGACTTAGATTTAAAACCAAAAAGATACTAATTTTTCATGGGTTATGCATCAAAACACAATATAATTTTCACAACACTTTAATTGAATTAATCATGACATAACCACCATCCCTATGACATGATTCTTTATAAACAAGAATAAAACTATGATTCACTTCAAATCCTTCATGGTGAAGACAATATCACTATGGCATCAGAAAAATACGTAAGATCAAACTCTTCACCTCTATCAAATCCATCATGGTGTAACCCAAACCTTCATATCATGATGTACTCGAACTTATTAGAACATAATTTCTACACATCTTCACTCAATTATAAAGATCCTCCAACTTATCCATTGGAATTTTGTCAATAAACAAAACATGGAAACACTTCAAAAACTCATGAATGAAATGCCTCAAGTGTCTAGTAATAACATTCCTCTAATGTGAAAGTTATCTACACACCACAGCATAGGATATAATCCTATTCATGAAAGAAATTTAACTATTGGTGTGAAATTAGTTCCATTTTGACCATATATTAATTGGTATTAACTCAAAGATCTCCTTTATCAATTTACTTCATAAGGGACTTCTCTAAACTCCAACACTCATCAAATACCCCAATAATCAAATTCACTTAAATATCCTAATGGTTCTTCAATTATACACATGATCATTGGTCTTACTAGAATCACCTCATGTATTATAATCATCATAAATTTCATTGAAGTTCCCAAATTCTCACTCATTACTAAAACTTATTTTAGAAATTACATCATTTTAGGAGCTTCAAATCGCTCAAAAGAGGGTACCATTATAATCTACTCGAGATAATGAACAAAAATATGCCTTAAAATTTTTCCAAGTCATATTTACATCAATAAAAATGTTTATTAATTTAAAATGATAAAAAATCCCCTCAAATAATTTTTATTGTCTTTGAAAATATTTTCATTATGATCTATATGAAAAAAAAAGAAATATTTACGATTTAGTTTTTGAAGTTGTAAAATGGTAAAAAAAGGTATATTTTTCTCCATATATATATATCATTATTATTATAATAATAATAATAAATACTAATAACAATATTGATATATTATATAATAAACTATTACTAGAATATCAATCGATCCACATTTCTCAACTTATATATATATATATATCTACAAAAAATTATATTATTTCCATATCTTTATATATAATATTAATATTAACATTATATATATAATATTTAATGGAGTAAATATAGGGGAGTGTATGGGATAAACAACGCCCAACCATCAGGGTTGGGACAATATAGTGCATGTTGACCCTAGTAGGGTCGACCTCTTCCTCTCCCATGACTAGAGTTCCCTATGCCACACACTAGGGTGATGACCACCCAGAATCATCACATATAGACCTGAATCACTAAATACCATATAGTAGGGTTGATCCTCTATTTCTTAGTCTCCCTATCATCCCTTATTTCACCTTCCTCGGCTAACCCAAACACCAAACCAAGGGTTTCCAAACAAACATCCACCATAATCATCAGTCTTCATCCTCTTATTTACTCTAAAATTCCAATTTAAGGAAAAAATCACATATATGATATCAATGGAACCATCAAAAATCTTTGTCATTTTCTTGGTAAAAAATTATCATTTTTCCCTCGAGTGTGAAATTAAAAAAAATGTCCCCAAAAAATTAAAAACTCTAAAACCTGAAATTTCAGGTTTCTAAATGAAGAGAGAAAAATAATTTATCTATAGTGTGTACCAAAAATAGAATATTTTCAATATAAGAATTAAAATCATGGTAATTCATACTAGTCAATCCATAAAACTGATTCACTCTAACATATGTTGACTGATTAATCCAAAATATACTCATGGTGATAAATATTTTATATCCTTCATTGATGTTTTTACTAGATTTATAAACATCATATACATGAAATATAAGTAAAAAGTTGTGTACATGTCCAAAATTTATAGAAGAGATGTGGAAAAATAAATAGTAAAATAATTTAAAAATATATAAAGCGATAATGAATAAAAATATACTAATATAAAGTTTCAATAATATCCTGAAATTTTTTGAATCAAATATGAATTTAACTATCCATATACATCATGAAAAAAGGTGTTACTGAGTAGAAGAACAAAATTATTATTTAAATCTCTAAGAATTTACTAACATAATATAATATATCAAGTTAATATTAGTGATAAATTATTTTCACTAATATTTATTTAAAAATAATAATTTTCCTAAGACCTAATTATGAAATTTCTTAATATGAAATTTGGTTTAATAAAAATCGAAATGGTAGTTATTTTTGAGTGTTTGGAAGTGATGGTCTTATAAAAATTAAAATTGGGGATCTAAAAAAATTAAAGAAAGAGTTGATTATAGAATCATCTTATGTTATCCACTCAATATAAGGGGTTATAATCTTAGAAATATAGTTAATAATTAAGTTATTATTCTTATTTAGTAGAATATAAAAAAAAATATAGAATTTTTTACTTTAAAATGATGATGATATTGAAGTAGAAATTAATTAACAAGATGAAAATTGTTTATAAATATCCGAAGAATGGGGTGGAAGATATTCAAATGAAGATGATTTATAATTGTATGATGAAGATGATAATTAAATACAATCCATAATTTCATTTCCCAAGTTAAATAAACAAGTTTAAAGATATAATATAATTGTATATTTAAATGCTCTAGTCAAAACAAGATATATTTTGAGATCAATGAATCATGCTTAAACTTTTTCTCAAATTAAACTAAGGAGTAATAAAGAATATTTTAAACATAAATAATTGTTTGTTTCAATAAATGAGAATATATATTAGATACAAAAAAATAATACTTAAAATATTTTTCCAAATCCTAAAATTAAAATTTCATTGGAATAAAATGAATTTTTTAAAAAATAATTGAAAAAAGGGGAAGTGTTATGACACAAAGCTAAGTTTATATTTAAAGGTCACTCTCAAATAGATATAGTTTATTTTAATGAGTTTTTTTCCTTTAGAGATTAGAAACTGACATAATATTTATTATCATTACTTCCCAGATTAATTGCATAATTTTATCATATAGATATTAAATCAATATTCTAGAATAGAGATTTTTAAGAAGATGTAATACAAATAAACCTGATGTTTTTTATTGAAAATGATAGATAAAAAATTTATAAGATAAATTAGGAATTATATAGACCAATGAAAGATTCAAGAGCTTCGTACTCTACTCTTGATAATTATTTGAAATAGATGGATTCCAAAAAATAAATAGTTAAAATAAAAATGTATGTGATGGAAATCTATAAGAACCTAGTGACTATTATCATATATGCTCATGACATTGTTTTTTTGTTTATAAAAAAATTATGGGTATGTTTTTTTCCACTCATATGAATAAATTTTTTTAAATTTCTATTCTTAGAGAGATGGGATACTTTATAGGGATCCAAGTTACGAAATGAGATGAATATATTTTTTATCTCAAGAAAAGTATGCAAGAGAATAGTGACAGATGTTTGGTATGGAAGATTATAAAGTTGTAAATACTACCTATGTTGTTTGGATAATTTTTTCCAATTATGATGAAAAAAAAGTCAATTAAATTGAATTGAAATGAATTATTAGAAGTTTTTTGTTTTTAACTGCTTTAAGGCCTGATATTGTTTTGTTGTGAAACTATGATCTATATTTCAAAGTGTTATAAAAAATCACATCTTGTTACATCCAATAAGATTATCAATTATATTAAAATAACTATTAATATTGGATGGATTTGTGACCTCAAATTATAATTAAAGTTATTATGATTTTTTATATTGATTGGGAAAGAAATATAGATGATAGAAAATACACATCAGGTGGAGTTTTAATTATTGGGAGAGAAATTTATTGCATATCATTACAAGAATATATTATATTGAATAAAAATAGTTGGGTATATAGATAATACATAGAAAAATACTCATATTATTTGGATGAAATCTCAATTAGAAGATCATAAATTTTTTGTTTGGCAACCATTATTGATTGGTTGTGATAATAAAATTGATATTGGTTTGTATAAAATATTGTACATAATTTTAGATCAAATCATATTGATATTAATTACCATTTCATAATGGAGGATGTTTATTATGGTATGTTGAAAATTGAATATTCTCTAATGAGGAAACAGGTGGAAGATATATTTTCCACAACTTTGTCAAGGGATTAATTTCAGAAACTAATATTGAACATTTGAGTTTAACCATTTTCAATTCAAGGATGAAAGTTAAATATGGGGGATCTCATTCCCACTATTTATTTGGATTATGTTTTCAAAGGGTAAAAATTACACATAAATATTAGGGAAATTTGGCATATGTAGGAGGATTTTTTTCATTATTCAAAGGGGTAAATTTTGATTTCTTACATTGAGAAATGGAGTGATCAATTTGTTGCAGATATTTAATACAGGGTGAGTCTCAAAAAAAGGTATGATGTTTTCATAAGTATGATACTCGGTGTTGAGAATATTAAAAAATTATATTTATGAATAATTGACAATAAATCCAAATGGGGTGTTAAAGTATCCTCAAGTAGGATTTTTTTTATACTTTATCAATTAGTGTTGATGAATTTGTGATTTATTTATTATTGGTACTTTAGAAATATGGTATAGAACATTAAGTATCATGAACTATTGGTAAAAATACTGAATATATGGTTTTGGTATGTATTTTAAAATTGAATAATTTTTTATGAATATTTTTAAAGTGTGATGTGATAATTTTATTCTCATTATAAGATTTATCAAGAATTTTCATTCTCTATGTAAATGTAAACTGATATTTTCAAGTTTTTCATAATATCTATCAACGTATTAAAAATTATGCATAACAATAGCTCATATTTATTTATTATGTGTAATAAAAATTGAAGTAAAATAAGTATTGTGTAAGTGTTGATAGAAAGTTGTGAAAATTCCATAAGGGTGTCTAGAATGTTGTGTAACTGTGACTCCAAAAATAAGTTTCTCATGAAAATTTGAGAAGAAAGTTACACAAGTTATGTAAGAGTTTTTCTAAAAAAAATTAATATTAATACATAAGTTTTTCATGATGCATAATAATGAATTGGACATATCAAATGTTATTTATATGTATTCTAATTAGTTCATAATTCATGTAAGATTCATCAGAAACTATGTGATGATTAATTGAATTATTTTATGTCTTCAAAATATCAGTTGTAAGTTAAGTTTATTTAAGTTTTATTTATTTATAAAATAATTTATTCAATAATTTGAAGTTTATTATTTGGTATCATGGGGTATTTGGTGGAGGATCATGGGAGTGTCTACTTAGGTGATGTTGTTTGCACTAAAATGGAGTTTGTTGAGGATTAATTTGGCATTATATATATTGATTGGTTTGGAAAGAATATCATGCTATGAGTTCTATTTATTACATATTATGATACTTGATCAAATATATACACAAAATTTTTAGTATTACATGGAGTAATTTTATTTTGACCAAAAATATAAAAATAAATTCATAAGTATGATAAAAAAATTTGAAAAATGTAAGAACCAAAAAAATGAAAATACATGAAAAGATTCCTAAAGAGTTGTGAAATATTAAATAGGAAATATATAATGATTAAATAAATTTGTATGATTTAGAGAGATATGAATATATGAATAAGGGATTAATTGTGTATAATATATTAGTGAATAAATATTTCTTATGGTTAATCTGGATAAATTATTCCTTAGTTGAACTATTTTTATTTCTGATTACATAGTAAGTTATTTGATGATTGATTATAATCATGTTTAGTATAATCCTTGCTTGGTTGTAAATACATTTTGATAATATTTTATTGAAGTTAGTTCCCTAGAATCAACTACTTTGTGCTTTAGATTTCATGAATATTCATAAACATGATTATTAATCAATACCTTATCACGTATTGATTGTTCTTATATATAGATTTAATGTGATAATATCTTAGAGTATCTGTCACATTGAAAACAATTCATACCAATTATCCAATATAATGATAACCTTTATGTTATATGATGATATTATTAAAATATATTTCTTATGGTCATATGAAATCATCTGATGGGGCATAGTTGATGCATACTTTTGGGTATTGGATACTCATAAGAGGTTGAGACTTTATACCATGAATTTCACACTTGGTAATATTTGAGATGGGATATTATGAGGACATATTCACCATTAATAAATTCACAAGTCTACATGTCATTGGATATTCCTATATTTGAATTTTTTTAATGATACTCAGATTTTAATAATATTATTCATATATATCATGAGTCATGTAATTAGATGTTTTGTTGTAAATAATGACAACATATGTTCATGGAAATTATTTTTAGGTTGAGTGCATCTCGAATGATATGTTATTAATGAATAGGTTGATGAAGGATTTTTATCTTCCATATTTATGAAAGTTTATGTCTCAGATATTTTATTAAAATGGAACTATTGAACTAAACTCCATGGACATGGTATATTGATGGGTTTATTTCAAGAAGTCAGAACGATATATCAAGAATATAGGATAATGAAATGAGTATGAAACCTTCTTAATGAGATATCATGACAAAGGGGTTATACTAAATATTGAGAATTTTTATGTAGTTTTCATCATTGTAACGTTAACTTCTTCCTCTTAAGTGTCTTTACATGTTTCTAGACACTGACATTATGTCATGGACCATCCCAAATAACCTACCTAAATGGTACCCAAATCAACCATAACATGGACTAAAGTTTTTTTTTTTTGATCCCCATGGGCTAGAGACTAGTTCCACAGCATCAATAAACATTTATAGGGAATTATTTCTCTAAAATAACAAAAAAAAGATTGATAATAGCGTAATAAAACAAGAAAAGTTGGTATGAAAAACAATAAAAAAGAGTAAAAATCAAAAATATAACAAAAACATCAAACCAAACATCTCGATTCAAATTATAAAATATCCCAAGAACTACTCACAACTAGGGGAACACATACTATGCCTATCATCATCAACTCCCAAGGTCACACTATTCAAACACACATGCCCCCTCCAAGTGGTGCTTTCCCTTTTCCTAGACCTAGCATAACAAAATATACAAACTCTTAAAGGAAAAGGTGGATTTTGAGAAAAATATCCAAGTAGGATATCAATAAAATATTTTTAAGAAATTACATAAAAAATAAACCTATTATATTTAAATATTAAATAAGAACATCCTGTAAATATTCTCATAGTTCAAATCAAAACATGATGGAAGAAAATTTTAAATGGGTAATAATAAAATAGGATTAATTGAACATTTTCTTAAAATGTAAGGGAATGATAAAACAGTTAAATAAACACCAGAATGTATCAACCAAATCAAAAGTAAAACAGAATGGTCATATAACCTAAGGTTTGTTAGTTTTTGGATATAGGATCCTAACACTACTCATTCAATAAATCATGGATAAAAGTGTGAACCCATCCCTAAGTCTCAATCCATCATTAAATAATAAATTAATTCCCCATTAGAAAATCATGCTGAATTTTTTTTAGTTAGAGTTGTCATTTCTAGTCCATTTTTAAGGGTTTAGATTCCTAACATGCTTGTCTTAATCATCCATTAACAACACAGGCTCAAATGTTCTTAAAATAAATCAACAAATCATGGAAAATTGTTATTTTTAATTTATTTCATCATTCATAGTTCAAATTTCCAATTTCATGTTTCAACAAGAATTTTAAATTTCAAAATAAAATCACATGTTTTTATCAAATTCCATGCCTTTCAAAATCATCTTTCATTTAAGTCTATTTTATTCAATAATAAATATAAAATCATTTCATTAAATCAATTTCAAGACATATTTCTCAAAATATTCCTAATATTTAAATTCCTTTGAAAAGGGGTTTTATTTTCTAATTCCATGCCTTTTAAATTTCAAAAATCAAATATTCTGAAATTAGTGTTTGTAAGAACTCGGGTTTTTGGAACGGGTCAAAATCCTGACCCTGTTTGAATTTTTGACCAGTTTCTGAGGAAACTGGAGAAAATGGGAAGTTTATAGAAATTTTCAGACTACACACCATGTACTTTTAGTACACATCATGTATGTGTAGGTGAGTGACCATCCATGTGCTCGATGAGTACATGTCGTGTGATGACCGTGTAGTATTTTCTTACTACACGGCATGTAGTTTTGAACACGCCGTGTATACCCCCGACCGTGTGAAGCCAAACATGGAATGTAGGCCTGTTGGCCAGGTAGAACCAGGGACATGCCGTGTTCCCTTTGGACATGTCGTGTAGCCTAGCCGTGCATAATGGAAACACATGGCTTGTGGGTAAGTCGGTGAGGAAAGGAAGAGGAACCAAGTACATGTTGTGCACCCCTAGGTACACGCTGTGTACTCATGTCGGTAGGTTCGGAAAGTAAGTTGGCGGAATCCTGCCGTCTTATGAATAGTTAAATAAATTATACACGACGTGTAGTCCAAAATTACACGCCGTGTACTTTATTTTTTTCACTTAAAATGTGTAGTAGCCTCTTTTTTGAGGCAGAACACTCCTCCTTCAACTAGTTTCACAAACCAGGCCGGCCGAACGCCATTCCTCCTCTCGATTGTCCGTCTGAGACCCGATTCGAGCTCTGATTAGTGCGTTAGAACCCCCTCGGTAAGGCCTCAATTCCTCTTTGGTCGTTTCTTTTGATTTTCATTCTAGAATGAGTTATAGGAATTTGAGAGGTGTTGAATCTTTTATAGATTTACCATGTTTTAGACCGAATTGGCGGGTGTTACCGAAGGAGTAGCATCGTGCGAGTCTCAGGTAGGTGGTGCATATTTCTTTTTGTATTTTCATGGTTGTTTGGATGACGCGGCCTTCGGCGCATTTTTGGGTATTTTGAGTGGGACCCGTTTTATCTTCTTTTTCATACTATATTGCTTATGGGACCTCTAGGATGCTTTTGGGTATGCCCGGTTACCAGTTTGCATGAGTAGGGCCGGGTGAGGGGCCATTGCTCGTCGGGGCATTTTGTCCGGGGAACACCAAAATGGTTTTAATTGAAATGTTATTTTTATAAACTGTTAGTTTAATTTATTGATGTTTGATATCAATTTTCGGAGGCATTTAAGACCTCAGTGCTGGTATGGGACAGCACCTGGTATAGTGAAATTCAACTATTTAGTTTGTTTTGCTGGTTTACGTTTTCTAGTTTACACATGTTATATGTGTGATTGCTAGATTGTATCTGCTGGACCCCTTTGGGTTGTGTTGGGATTATCCCGGTTACGCTTGAGTGATGCTGATCATAGGTTGGGGCTTTGACCTGGTTACGTTGGGTGCTTTTGACCATGGGATTGGGCGTCATGGACGTCGTCTTGAGGTAGTACGACTGTCAGGTTGGGCATGGCCCGGGTTACTAGGATGGCGATGCCATCGGACTTGAGCGACATGGTTGCAGGGACACGAGGTGTTAGATGTGGTTTTGTCTTAGGTACTATTTTGGTGATTACCGCTCACCCGGGACATTGAGTAGTGTGCACACAGAGATACTCCGTGATGAGGTGGTTTTGACCACTCGTGTGGGTAGAGGCCCCCGTAGTTGCAGTTAGGTATTTTGGTTGGGGGTGCTTGCTGTAGAAATCCATGTGGGAGGTGAGGAGCCTTTAGGGGATGGGCGTGCCTTCGGGACATTGGTACTTGAGACACGAGGTGTCAGGAGGCACATGGTGCCGGGTTACTATTCTTGGGTGTGCCTTCGGGGTGTCGGTACTTGAGACACGAGGTGTAAGGAGGCACATGTTGTCGGGTTACTATTCTTGGGCGTGCCTTCGGGATGTCGGTACTTGAGGCACGAGGTGTCAGGAGGCACATGGTGTTGGGTTACTATTTTGGGATTGCCTTCGGGACACCGGTACTTGAGACACGAGGTGTCAGGTGGCACATGGTTCCGGGTTACACGACCGAGATTCCGGCATTGGACGAAGCAGGTGACACTCCATGGGGGCTGTTGAGCACCAGTGGAGTTGGTGTTTATTTGGGCATTTTACTGATTACTACTTTCCTTGTAAATGCATGACTGCTTAAACACATATATTTGGTATGCACCATTGGGTGGTATCCTACTGAGATTTTCTCACACCCTGCACGGGCCCTTCGGGATGCGTGCAGACTTTATATATTTACGTGCAGGAAAGAGGTCTGCTTCAGGAGCTGGGCTACGTTAGTTATTGCATGGAGATGGTATGGACCTTGAGGTCATGCCTAGCTGTGTTTATATTGTTTTGTTTACTTTTCTGTATCGGCATGCTTACTTGTTGTAGCTATTGTTGGTTATCCATTGGTGCCCTATTTATATTCAGTTGCGTATGACCTATTCTGGATGCATGTTTTACTGCTCAGTAGTAGTTACATGTTATCAGTATGTTGTTGTGTTTATTTCCACTATTGTTGGAATATTTAATGCTTCCAAAGTTTATCTATTTTGATTATGCTTCCGCTCTGTGGGTCTATTTCGAGTCTGCTGAGTCTTTCTTTCCGCTGCATCTTCACTGTTATACTTCAACCAGTACCCTTATTATGATCCTCCAAGAGGGTATATCCTCCCCACTATACCTATCAGGCCCTCTCTGCTAGTCGGCAGCCTTTGGCGTTCAGGGGAGGTGCGCCTAAGGTAGTGACGCCCGACCAGTTCGGCGCTGTTCGGGTGGCTGGTCGGGTCCGGGTTGTTACAAAGTGGTATCAAAGGAGTTCTTGACAAGGATTTAGAAGCAGTGTTTTTATGGATACTAATGAGATTTATAATTCTCTTTTTATTTCTTCTGGTTTTACTATTTGGGATATGGTAGACTGGAGACAAGTTGTTGTTACTGGGACTGAGTTTTTAGCTTAAGCTTGGGTGCCTGAAGCCCTAAGTACAAGGGATGGGCCTAGTTGCCATGGGTGGGAGTTGCTATTTTCTTTTACTCAGATTACAGTTTATATTATTTCCACCTCGGTGGATCACCTGTTGTTTGATGTTATTGATTGTGATACGTGACCCTTGACCCGGTGTGGTAAGGGAAAATTAGACCTTGGCCCGGTATGGCAAGGCTTGTTGTTGGCTTTTGATAGGCACATTTTTAGGGTATTTTGATTTCATAATTGCACATATGATTTGTGAAGTGATAATGTCATGTGAAAAAAAAAAGAAAATCAATTTCCATGCTTAATATGCTTTCAAATGTAAATTGGTGAAATTCCTGATAGAATTTCTAGTTGTGCAATGTGTATGCCATGCTTTATATTTTGTAAAAAAATTGCATGTTGTAGGATATTTGGGTCTGAATCTTGTTAGAGCAGGAAGGTACTATGACTGAGGCAGTGTAACTGTCAGGATTGGGTGACTCGATCATCGGTTTGAGGCAACGTGAGTTGTCGGGACGGGCATGGCCCGAGGTACTTTTGATACTTGGCTCTGTTGAGCGGGTAAGGAGGCCATGAGGCCGGAATGCCGTGGGGCATGGGTTGCGGTGAGGGGGAGTAAGGGTAGTTGTTATGCACTGCCTTTTACTTCTTTCCTTATCTTCATAGGATATATTGTTGTATATATGTATGGGTTGTCTGACCATTTATGGTATTCATCGGGTTACTCCTTCATGACTCGATGGAGCGTCAGGCAGGAGATGGTACAGTGCTGCAGGATTAGGGTCATAATTCGGTACAGGCAGATCACGAGCCGCAGGTATAGGCTCATGGATAGGATTAGGTTCAGGATCTAGTGTAGGCAGGACAACAGCCGGGTTTGGCATCGTTCGGGTCGTGGCTCGACAAGCAGTTCGGAGCGATCCGGGCACGCGTCTTGCAGGGGATTGATAGAGGCGCGCAGGGTACGGATCCATCTATGGAATATCTAATGCGGGAGTTCCAGTCGCAGCACCCGCCACTTTTTCAGGGTGAGGGTGGTCCGCAGGCGGCTGAGAACTGGATAGAGAGAATGCAGATGATCTTCGAGCAGCTCGAGATGCCTCCAGGGTGGAGGGTCAAGCTGGAAACGTACATGCTGAGAGGACCAGTGAAGCTTTGGTGGGATGTACAGGTACAGGCTCATAGGCACGAGGGACTAGCATGGAAGGACTTCGAGGACAGGTTCTTTGAGCACTTCTACCTGAAGACACTAATGGAAGAGAGAGCTCGGGAGTTCTTGAGTCTTCAGTAGGGAGACATATCCGTTATGGACTACGTAGCTACTTTCACAGAGTTGTCTCACTTTTCACCTAGTATGGTGAGCGATGACGCAGCTAGGGTGAGGCGCTTCGAGGATGGATTACGACACGCCATTCGGGTCTAGGTGAACATCTTCAGGCTAGGTTCTTTCTCCGAGGCAGTGAATCGGGCGCTCATAGCCGAGGACAACGAGAGAGAGAAATATCGCTTGGTCAGGGTGACAGCTTCCAATGATGGCTCAGACAACAGGAAGAAAGGATGGGATGAGTTCCAGCAGGGCAGGCAGGCCAGGGATTCAACTAGACCACCTCGTGGGAGTTCTTCGATGATTTGCTTCCAGTATGGACAGCCATGACATATATGAGTGCAGTGCGATAGGACTCCGAAGGAGTGCTGGGCATGTGGACAGGACGGACATCTGGAGAGGTTTTGCAGGCAGCCTTCTCAGATAGTGGGCAGGCAGGGACCAGGATAGACTGCAGCGTCTGGAGTTGGTTCAGGTTTGGTACCCGGGGAGGGTAGTCAAGGTTTAGCTGTGCGCGGAGGTCGTGACAGAGATGGTGGGACCCAACTGAGGGGTCAGTTGGCGGTGACTGGAGCAGCATCGGGAGGTCAGGCGTCAAGCAGCCGTGTTTCAGGCTAGGTGCACATTGTGGAGCTGCCAAAGGCTGAGCAGGCTGTTGAGCTGACGATGGTTATAGGTACATCGCGATGTGACTATGATCTCCATTTTTCCTTTTTGGCATGACCTGTAGAGGCATGTCTGTTTTAAGTACACGTGGTGCACAGGATCTTTGTGGACTGACTAGATGCTAGTCAGTGGGATTGGCACCATATTGGGTGTGTGATATATATATATATATGTGTGTGTGTGTGTGTGTGTGTGTGTTTGTCTGAGATGTGTAGCATCAGGGCATCGAGGATGTAGGTTACTTGAGGTGTCGTGGGCATCGGGGCATCGAGGATGTAGGTTACTTGAGGTTTCGTGGGCATCGGGGCAATGAGGATGCGGGATAATTGAGGTGCTCAGCACCGGGACCTCATGGAGGCGAACACCGATGCGGTGCGGGATATGTTGGGTGTCGGAAGCGACATAGGAGCACCAATGGGGTGCAGGGGTGACAATGCATCATGAGAGGACTATGCATCTGGAAAATAGGTTAGTAAACTCTGTTTTCTTTACATTTTGTTGGGTTAAGACTGGGTAAGGAGATTCCTAAGGTGGGGAGCCCCCTTGAGGAATTAGCCGGAACCTTTGAGACCGGGGGATTTCGGGTCACTTTGAACAGAGTGGTTTGTTTGGTGTCATCTCCGGGTTTCATTCGGTAGCTCAGGGATGAGATACGTTAAGGTGGGGAGTTTGTAAGAACCCGGGTTTTTGGAACAGGTCAAAATCCCGACACTGTTTGATTTTTTGACCGGTTTCTGAGGAAACTGGAGAAAATGGGATGTTTTTGGAAACTTCCAGACTACAGTCCGTGTACTTTCAGTACACACCATGTATGTGTAGGCGAGTGACCAGTCATGTGTTCACTGAGTACATGTCGTGTGATGACTGTGTAGTAGTTTCTTACTACACGGCGTGTAGTTTGTAACATGTCGTGTATACCTCAGACCGTGTGAGGCCATACATGGCGTGTAGGCATGTTGGCCGGGTAGAACTATGGACACGTCGTGTTCCCTTTGGACACGCCGTGTATCCTATCCATGTATATGGGAAACACATGGCGTGTGGGTAAGTTGGTGAGGAAAGGAAGAGGAACCAAGTACACATCGTGTACCCCTAGGTACACGCCGTGTACTCATGTCGGCAGGTTCGGAAAGTAAGTCAGCGGACTCCTGTCGTCTTATGAACAGTTAAATAAATTATACATGGTGTGTAGTCCAAAATTACACGCCATGTACTTTCTTTTTTTCACTTAAAACGGGTAGTAGCCTCGTTTTTTGAGGCAGAACACTCCACCTTCAACCAGTTTCATGAACCAAGTCATCCTAACGCCATTCCTCCTCCTGATTCTCCGTCTAATACCCGATTCAAGCTCTGATTAGTGCGTTGGAACCCCCTCAGTAAGGCCTCAATTCCCCGTTGGCTGTTTTGTCTGATTTTTGTTCTAGAATGAGTTATAGGCGTTTGATCGGTTTTGAATCTTTTGTAGATTTACCGCATTTTAGACCGAATTGGTGGGTGTTACTGGAGAAGTAGCATCATGCGAGTCTCAGGTAGGTGGTACATACTTATTTTTGTGTTTTCGTGGTTGTTTGGGTGACGCGGCCTTCGGCGTGTTTTCGGGTATTTTGAGCGGGACCCGTTTTATCTACTTTTTCATACTGTATTGCTTATGGGACCTCTGGGATGCTTTTGGATAAGCCCGGTTACTAGTTTCCATGAGCAGGGCCAGGTGAGGGGTCGTTGCTCGTCGGTTCATTTTGCCCGGGGAATGAAAAAATGGTTTTAATTGAAATGTTATTGTTATAAACTGTTAGTTTAATTTATTGATGTTTGATATAAATTGTTGGAGGCATTTAAGACCTCAGTGCTGGTATGGGACAGCACCTGGTATAGTGAAATTCAACTATTTAGTTTGTTTTGTTGGCTAAAATTTTCCGTTTACACATGTTATATGTGCGATTGCTGGATTGCATTTGCTGGACCCCTTTGGGTTGTGTTGGGCTTGGCCCAGTTACGCTTGAGTGATGGTGATCAGAGGTTGGGGCTTTGCTCGGGTTACTTTGGGTGGTTTTGACCACGGGATTGGGCGTCATGGACATCGGCTTCAGGCAGTACGACTGTCAGGTTAGGCATGGCCCAGGTTACTAGGATGGTGATGCCATCGGACTTGAGCGACATGGTCGTAGGGACACGTGGTGTCAGACGTGGTTGTGGCTTAGGTACTATTTTGGTGATTACCGCTCACCCGGGACTTTGAGTAGTGTGCACACAGAGATACTCCGTGATGAGGTGGTTTTGACCACTCATGTGGGTAGAGGCCCACATAGTTGTGGTTAGGTATTTTGGTTGGGGGTGCTTGCCGTAGAAAGCCACATGGGAGGTGAGGAGCCTTTAGGGGATGGGCGTGCCTTTGGGACGTCGGTACTTGAGACATGAGGTGTCAGGAGGCACATGGTGCCGGGTTACTATTCTTGGGCGTTCCTTCTGGACGTCGGTACTTGAGACACGAGGTGTCAGGAGGCACATGGTGCTGGATTACTATTCCTGGGCGTGCCTTCGAGACGTCGGTACTTGAGGAACAAGGTATCAGGAGGCACATGGTTCTGGGTTACTATTTTGGGCATGCCTTCGGGACATCGGTACTTGAGACACGAGGTGTCAGGTGGCACATGGTGTCGGGTTACACGACAGAGATCCCGGCGTTGGCCGAAGTAGGTGACACTCCATGGTGGCTATTGAGCACTAGTGGAGTTTGTGTTTATTTGGGCATTGTACTGATTACTTCTTTCCTTGTAAATGCATGACTGCTTAAACACATATATTTGGTACGCACCGTTGGGTGGTATCCTACTGAGATTTTCTCACACCCTACACGGGCCCTTCTGGACACATGCAGACTTTATGGATTTATGTGTAGGAAAGAGGCCAGCTTCAGGAGCTGGGCTACGTTATTTGTTTCATGGAGATGGTATGGACCTTGAGGTCATGCCTAGCTGTGTTTACTTTGTTTTTTTTACTTTTCTGTATCGACATGCTTACTTGTTGTAGCTACTGTTGGTTATCCATTGGTGCCCTGTTTATATTCAGTTGCGTATGACCTATTATGGATGCATGTTTTACTTCTCAGTAGTAGTTACATGTTATCATTATGTTGTTGTGTTTATTTCTGATGTTGTTGTTATATTTACTGCTTCCGTTGTTTATCTATTTTGATTATGCTTCCGCTTTGCAGGTCTGGTTTGAGTCTGCTGAGTCTTTCTTTCCACTGCATCTTTACTATTATACTTGGACCAGTACCCTTATTATGATCCACTAAAAGGGTATATCCTCCCCACTATACCTATTAGACCCTCACTGCTAGTTGTAAGCCTTTGGCGTTCAGGGGAGGTGCGCCTAAGGGACTGACACCCGACCCGTTCGGAACTGTTCGGGTGGCTGGCCGGGTCTGGGTGGTTACAGTGTTCAAAGATCCATTTAAAATAAATTTAAAATCAATAAAATAATTAAGGATTTAAGTGTAGGTAAAATCCTTATAGAACCATCTACCATAATAACAATATAGAAAACCCCATGCGAGGGATATGCAAGAAGATATATAATAAATCTTCAGCCAATGATCAAAGTAAAATTAAAAGAACATTCTTTTGTCAATCACCCAATAGTTTTATTCCTTAAAATTCACTCAAGAAGATTACTAAAATCAAATAAATAAAGGCTGGAGAATTTTTAAAAATATTATAGGTGTTATGGACCGTAGAAGAAAAATCCCAAATTAAAGCACAATTTAATTTGTTGTTTTCAACCAAATATTTAATGTTGAAGGTTTATAATAAATTTAGAAAAATTAAAATCCTTAATGGATCAAAATAATTCAATTCTTAATATTTCTAACTTTTTAAACTATTAAAATGGAATTATAGTTCAATCTAGAAGAAGGATAATTTAAATAAGGTTTTAAAGTGTTATTTTCAAAATAAGGGCACTATGTTAGGGTTATATAGTTTACCCTTATAGAGATCATGAATCCTATTTAATAGTAAGAGGCTTTATCCTTATGCATATCTCACACCCATAATTACCCTTACACAAATTTATGCTACCCTTTCATAGCCTTTAAAAGTAAGGGTTTTCCCTTATGCAACACTAGGCTACCCTTGTGTGTCCTTTATAAGTAAGGGTTATTCTTATGTAAGTATTATACTACCCTTGAATAGCCTTTATAAGTAGGGTATTACCCTTATGAAACTCTTAGGAAACCCTTATATAGCCTTTAGATGTAAGTTTTTACCCTTATGTAAGTCTTACTTTACCCTTACATATCCTACAGAAGTAAGGGTTTACCCATTTTCAACTCTTAGAATACCCTTATGTAGAATTTAGAAGTAAGGGGTTTACCCTTACACAACATGTGGTTACCCTTATTCAGTTCCATAGTTACCTTTACATATAAAGGATTTAACCTTACTCAAGCAGAGGGTTCTTCCTACTTATCTTTATGCAAGCTAGGTCTACTCTTACATATCCAAGCCTACCGTTAGGTAGTATACAAACTACTATTACATAGCTCATAGTATTTTCACCCTATCCTTATATAATAGGTGACTTAACCCTATTAAACCCTTATAAATTAAAGGTTAACCTTATGAAACACCCTCTATATGTGGGTAAAAGGATTTACCCTTACTTAGACCCCATGTTCCACATAAGGGTAAAAAACATTAAAAATTATTACATTTTCATTTAACAGACTTCATTATATTAAACCAGAAAGTGATATAAAGAGTATAAAATTCCATAACACATCTAAAAATTAAATAAAACATCAAGAACCAAATACCATACATGAAATTAAAGATTGGTATATTATAATTCTCCCCACCATAAATTCTTTCTACCCCCAGAAATCATGTTAAGAAGACTTTGTATCAAAGCGATGAGTAAAATGTTCTCTATTAAGTGCCTCATGCTCTCAAGTCTCATGTAAATCAGAACCATGTTTCCATAACACCTAAATAAGTGGTATATATTTCTCACTAAGAACCTATAAAGACTCTAGTTTTTTCATTTAGTACTTTGAATATTTTTATATATATCTTTGTATTTTTTTCAGATTCGGTCCTGTTTTTGGGTAGTATGGGGCCCTAGAAATTAATATATTAAAAATATTAATATATATTGAATCATACACAAACATATTTTTAGAATATATATTTTCCCACTAATCAAAGAACGCGAATGGGAAATATGAAACTGTTGGCAGGTACGTTAAATAAATTAAATTATTAATTTATTTAATAACCTAAAACATAGTTATCATCTATAAATACATCATAATGGTGAATTTAGAGGGTTATTTTTATAACTTGGGAGAATTAGAAGAGAAAATTATGAGATTAATTAATAAAGGACACTATATTTTGGAGTTGTGATCATTCTTGAAAGGATTATTCTTTTCCAATGAAGTTACTGGATCATACCAATGACAATGACACAAACCCATTATTCATCAATGATCGATCCAAACTCAAGTTAGGGTATGTTATTTCTTATATTTATTCTATTGTTCCATTTTAAAATCATGAAAAGTTTATCTTCTTTTTTTCCAGTGATTTTCATTCTTCGAATGATCCTAGATATTTAATTTAATTATTTCAACCCTAATTTAACCCTGATTTTTGCATTATGAAATCATTAAATAGGATTTCATAGACCAGTGATGATCTTACTTTGTTCTTGTCCCTTCCCCCACCATAATTCATTACTCTCTTCATTATTTGGCCTATGTGGTTGTGATTCGACATTGTCAGGCTAGATTCAAGCATGATCCAACCCCTAGATTCATGGAGGATTTATGAATGAGTTAAAGATCATTTATTCAATTTATCATGATACGATGTGGGATGTGGGTGTTGGAAACATGGATAGGATGTCAGATCATGGGATTTTATCCACATGTGATATGATGCGGTGGTGTGGTCTAATGGGATCGAAACACAAGTGTTTTTAGTGGCTAGAATTCAGCCAACAAAGATATATTAGACAAATCCATCCCTATATTTGAGTTCCTTGGTGAAATTAATGGTAGAAACAGTAGTGGTTCATGTGATATGCATGAAGATTAGTTGGTTTCTAGAAAATCATGATATATACAACATGTACTATAGAGAACACATGTCACGTAGTCATCTTTCCATGGTGTCTAGGGTTTCAGGAAGAGTTAAATATCACACATCTTGTATGACCCATACACATTGTGTGACCTGGTACTAGAAGCTTGGCGTATACCCTAGGAGTACATGAGTACAGACATAGTTAGGTAAATAGGCACAGTCATAGTACATGGGCATGACCATGAACTTGGACATGGACAAGTTACCCAAACATAGATAGTGTACACAAGAATAACCAAAGTACATAGGAATGGTATGAAGTACATGGGAACATTTCAGAAGATGTGATCAGGACTGGGGTAGCCAAGACACATCCTGTACACACTAAACATGCCATATACTCTTCCCAGGGACCTCCACCTTGTGTATCTCCTTTTTCAAGACTTGAATTTGGGCCCACGTGCAACCTATCCTGAGGGATTTTATACATAGGATGTGATAGTGGTATTCATTTTGTCATCATAGATACTATATGATATGTTGCAATCATGATTCTTATTTTAGTGATTCTTTGTTGATGGTAGTGATCGGGTTTGATCATAAGAGAGATTTTGGGTTTCATACTCCCTTATCACACTAGGGCATGGGTCCCCTGTAGTATTTTTATAGTTAGATTTGATAATCCCCCATACTACATAAGGGTGTGGGTACTCTATCTATAGATTGTTACTCCCCCATATTTGAGTTTTGACAATAAGCATTTCCTCTACAGGAGTTAGTGCTCCATCATCAATAGAGAAAAGTAGCGAGGAGAAGGGCCCTCCACATATATTCTAGTGAGTTTGTGTATGGTGTTACTCGTCATAGATGGACCATTTGAGTTTTAGGCATAATCATTATTCTTATCTAGTCTATGGAGATGGAGATCCCATTTCTCTCTCGCTTGGGTTTCTTTATGAGAATATGTGTTGGGTTTTTTCCACTTTCTTATGGGTTGATCTAACTATTGTATCTTTCTCTTTCTCCCTTATTGGTTTTCTAGGAATCCTAATGAGTACATATATATTCACCCCTACATGGGCTTTACCTACACATGTTTTTTATTATGAAGATTAAATAAATATCAGTCGTGACTTTCATGAACTAGGTTTCAGAGGAACATAATTGTACCTAGTGGAGTTGACCATGTTCGATGGTTTTCCATAGATATTATGAGTTGGGATCTATTAGGTATCCCTTTTTATGGTTGTTGTTAGGTCAGAACCACATTTATGGTTGGAAAAGTATTTTTCCTCTTTATTCGTATTTACTACATTATTGAACTTTGATGCTTTCCAAGAGGTTGTTTCATGCACGGTTTACACTATATGATCAGTATTATATTATATCATTGAACGGTTGCATGGAGATGGTTATTTGTGTTTATATAGGTACATTTCCTTAGGCCTCCCATTTTAATGATATGCCTTCTCAATACTATTCACCAGTCCCTAGTCTATTAAAGGTGGAATTAGGGTGTCACAATCAGCTTTCTATCTTCTAGGAGGGCCACAGTGGGTCAGGATATGCCTTGGTTGTACATATCAATGTGGAGAATATGTACAAGGACATTTAGATAAAGTTTTTGGTGGGATAGAATGAGGTAAATAATCGTTGATTTTGTCTCTCAGTTTCTCACATATCAGCAGATAAAGGCTAAACATAAGGTTCCAGCAGGTTTGACTCAACGTCTTAAGATCCATCAATGGAAGTGGGATGGCATATCAATAGATTTTGTGATGGGGCTTCCATGTATAGTGAGATTTCATGATTCTATCTAGGTTATTTTTAACCAATTCACCAATTCAGAACACTTTATTTATATCTATGAGAAGAGTTTGGATGATTTTTTGGGATAGTTGTACATATAGGAGATTGTTTTGCTTTATGGGGTACCCATTAAAATAATATCCAACCATGATGATGGGGTTGGTGCTTCCCTTTTTCACCAGGGAAAAGGTTCCCCATACTCTTTAGATTGGTAGATTCAGTACCCCTCCCCCCCACCCACCCACCCCAATACTATAGCGGTGTAGGTCCTCTATCTACGGAGTGGTACCCTCCCATCTTTTACAAAACATTGACAATATCCTACCAAACCCAAGATTCATTAAATCTCAAAGACATTTCATGGCTTCTCCTAGGTCATAACAGTTTTCACATTCTTATGATCAATTAATATGACATGTTTAGAAACCATGTGTCTTGAGAATTTTTCTTCCCAAATCTAGATGTTTCATTTAGAAAATTTGGTATAATTTTTTTATCTCTCATAATTTTTATCACTACTCTTAGATGACGTACATGGTCCTACTCATTCTTAGAGTAAACCAAGATTTCACCCAAAAATACCACCACAAAAGAATCTAGGTACTCATGTAAAATCATGTTCATCAATTCCATGAACACTACAGGATCATTGGTTATATCAAAAGTTATAAAAAGGTAATCATAGTTTCCATACCTATGCCTAAAGGGAATCTTAGAGATATTATCCCCCTTGATCCAAATCTAGTGATTAATAGACTCAGGATCAATCCTTGATAACCACTTCACCCATTTAAACTGGACAAAGAATCATCAATTTAGGGAAAAAGATATTTTTTCTTGACCATGAACTAATTGAGATTTTTATAATCAACACAGAGGAAAAGGGTTCTATCAGCCTTCTTGGAAAAAAGAACTGATATTTCCAATGGTTACACGCTAGGGATAATGAGGCCTTTTGATAATAGATTGCCAATTGAGATTTAAACTCCTTTGGTTTTATTGGTTCTATATGGTAATAGGGGATAAAATGGTATTGTTACTTAGTACCAAGTCAATAGAAAGATCCACCTCCATCATTAGTGGAAGACCAGAAATGACCAAGGGAAACACATCTAGAAACTCAGTAGTAACCGGATGAATATCACTACTCAAATATTCCTTCTCTATGTCTAAATCAAACATAAATACCATCCTTCCAAACTTAGAAATATATGGTCTAGATATACTCATACTTAGGTCCCATTCTACTTGGAAAACACATCACACACCATTGGGGTCAATGAAGGAGACTTATCAAGATAAAATTTGATTCATGCATTATAAGAAATCATCAAATCCATCCAATAGAGACCAAAGTTTTTCTAGATTTTGAAATTAGGGTATAAATTTGAATTTTGTTTTCAAGTGATCGTAAGGGGTAAAATGGTAATTTCCCCTTGAATATGATCTTGGATAATTTTTATGGCTACTCTATTGGTCCCAGAATAGTGTGTTTACCCTAGTACATGAGTTTGGTGGAATTTTGAGCAATTCAAGATTTTAAAGAATATTTAATATTTAATTAATTAAATATTAAATTATTTTTTTCAGATTTGGGTGGTGATATCTTTTGAATAGGGCATCGGATTGAGATTTTTACTCCATTATTGAGTCTGAATTTGGGGTTTTTTAATAGGTTAAGTATAAAATCACTTCGGGTTCCAGAACTTGAGATGGTTTTTAAATGAATAATTAATTAATTAAAATTTATTAAAACACCCCCCCCCCCCCATTCAGGGTTCCTAAACATGGTAGGAGGGGTGGGGTTTCTCCCTCACATGATGTCTGGCTAGAGAGTAGGAGGAGGAGGAGATGTTATCGGGCTCCATTCATGGCATAGATCCGGATCGGATCAAGGTGTTGTGGCTTCTGGGAGTAGATTTGGAACCAAATATTTGGATTTTATGCCACGATGTAGGCTGATTTTTTATTTTTATTCATCAATCCCCATAGATAAACAATTTTCAAGTTTTATAGCCTTTATATGGTTGTTAAGAACCCCATGGGGGTCTATCTTTGATTATTTGTGGGAAAACAGGGGTTTCGAGAGGGTTGTAGGGATATATGGTTTAGAAAACATGACTACACAACATGTGGTTTTAAGAACACACATCATGTGTTCTTCTTATTTAGGGAAGAAGAGGAGAAGATGACTACACGGTGTGTAGTCTATAGGACACACCATATAGTGTCACTCAGCGTGTGGCTGAGAACATCACTAGATGTCCTGCATAGGGGGACATGGGAATTTGGGGTACATGAACAGAACTTGTTTGGGTGACACACCATGTGTGAGTACATGACCAGATAAGGAAACATGGTCATGCCATGTGAGTTACACGGGTGGGTAACTCGTGTAACTTACACTCCATGTACCTGACTTACACATCATGTACTTGGGTTTTACATGCCAAGTTATACTAGAGTACATTTCCATGTGGGGATATGGTATTACATGTTTTTTTCTCTAGTATACACTCCATGTACTACCCCATTATTACCTTTTTGATGGTTTTGGATGTTTTGATACCCCAAAGTTGGAATTGGATATAAGAGGAGTCCATTTTGAGTGTTTTTCATTTGCGTAGATCATGATGGTGGGATCCTTTTGACATATGAAGGTCATATGGATATTTTTTTGGAACAATTTAGTTTTTCATGAGTATATACTCAAGGTTTAGATTCATAACCCTCTAGTTGATTGGATTGTGAGCTACGAGGTCGGGTGAGGGTTGTAAGATCGGTGTTGGCCTAGCATGAGTGTGCCATGGAATTTTTCTTGAGGTTCCTTTTATATAACTCAGAAGGTTGGATTGAGTAGTATCTCTTGTGGGATCTTGTTTTTCCCCTACATATCGAGACTATTTTCTAAGGTTAGAGCATTTGAGGTTTAGACCTTATGTTGAGGATCTAAGTGGTTGGATCTTTTGGGCTCGGTTGACATCGTAAGATGGTGGTTATGGTCGGGTGCCATTATGGTATTGATTTGAGTATAAGGGACTCTTTAGGATGTCTATAGTGGGATGTATTTGGGTTAAGTGATATTTGGATGTCGTGGTTGGCTGTTGAGAATGCCCGTGTGGCGTGGGTTTACTTTTGGATGCCTTGTTGGCATGTTATTGATTGAGGATTGGTTGGAGGCCACTAATGGCTGCTTGAGGATGTTTCTTGTGAGATGAATTTCCCCAAGAGTTTGTTTTTTACTAGGTATTTGGAGGGGATTTTTCCACTTGAGTCCTAGTTTTGAGGATCCAAGGAGGGATGCCTCTGTTTATATTTGGTTCTAGAGGGAAAATTGTGGGCCCAATTGATAGGAAGACCCTGAACAGGTGTGTGTGCTTAATGAGTCGGGTTATGGGTGTTACCTTGTGACCAAGGTGATGAAGGAGATTATGGGGATGATATATTCATGGATGATATGGAATTTTATCCATACCTTGACATGTTTTCGTTTTTTGAGGTCGGGGCTTGGATTACGTCCATGGGGTGATTTTGATATGGTTGGGTTTCCAGGTTTTGGAACCCAGTTTATTATAAAGGGATGAAATAGATGAGGGGGTTGGACATACTATCCATAAGTATGGTTCTATATATCCTAATTGGAATGTTTGGAAATGATTATCTATGTTTGGAGAGTATACTATATAGATTAAGTTTCAGACCAAGGATCTAGACACAAGATAGTATACTTTTTTGGTTATCTATCATACTAATGCTCTAAGAATTTATGGTATACTGGTTTGATAAATTTTCAATAAATTCTCTAAATACAAGGTTTGATTGTTGGACTAAGGTTCCGGGCATGTTACTTTATACTATATTGAGTATAATGGATGTGACGTCACATGTATGTGGTTTGGTGTTGGACTAATGTTCGAGGAACAAAAGGTATATTACTGATATGGTGTAAGACTAAATATTTGGAAACTAATAGTATAATTCACAATTAGAGTCCTAGAATGCTGCTATGGTTGATGAGGTCATTCCATGTGGAATAGGATGTTGGACTTATGCTCCTTCTCCTTATGATGGGTTAGATTGATTCCCCAAGCACCACCAATGTTATGTATATATGGTTTAGGTGTTATACTGAGTCTCCATACATGATTAATTTCATATATGGGTTAGTAACTGAACTAATTATCCATGTAGGTTTGACATGATATATGGTATAGGTGTTGGACTGATACTTGAGGAATTTTTATTAGGATACTTGAGATAGATGTCAGATTGATGGTCTAGACTTGGTAGTACTTGTGTGTGGTAACTAGGACAGATGTGTCAAGGTGTCAAGTATAAGATAATGTTTGGGTTATGTGGACATGGTATATGATGACTTAGATTATTATATCAGATGATAGGATTAACATAGGATGGGTCCTCAAAATGGTCATGTTTGGTTGTGGCTTCCATGGATATGGTGCTCATTAGTTATTTGGGATGCACATTCATGGTGATGTGCTCAGAGACACTCTATATTGGGCTAAAGCAGGTATGGTTGATTGAGGTCTTAGACCTAAGGATCAATTTTTGTTTATTGGTATTTATATTTTTTGTTGTGTTTTGGCTAGGCTGAGCATATTCCATGAGCATGCACTTATGGCAGTAGTTTATAGGTTCACCGTTGGGGGTGGACTACTGAGATTTATTTCTCACCCCTTGTACATGCACCTCAGTGTGCATTCAGTCCTTATGTATGCTTTCAAGTTGATCATGGATTCATAATGGATCGTGTCAGGGTCCAAGAATTCATGGTTGAGCGGGATGCTCATGTAGAGTCAACTAGTTAGGCTGGAGGATCTTGAAAAGGTACTGGAGACAGGGTATGTGATATGGCCCAGAGTTGGTAGTAGGGTTGGCTATATTTATTTTCTAGTTGTTTATTTCTGTATATATGATTAGACCAATAAGCGGTTTATGTTGTATGTATGGAATGGCTATTTGGTTCTTTACTATATTTCATTTTATTACAGCATGTATCAATTTCAATTTATTTATTCTTTCTCTTTATCTGAGGTGTATGATTTTTGGTTATTTACTTTAAGTTAGGAACTCTAATATGGGGGTATATTCTCCTCATATTTCCACCTTATACCCCCACTACTAGTTGAAAACCTATGGCATATAAGGAATCATGCTTGAGGTCTTGTGAATAACTGACTTAGGGCACCGTTTTAATGTCATCTGGGATGGGACATTACAAAATGGTATTAAAGGAGTCTCTTTCTTTTTATTTCACTATTTAGGGTTTGGTAGATTGGAGATATAGGAATGTTTTGAAGCCTATAATGGATATTAGTTAGTGCATCACGAACACCGGTTTTATTAGGAAGTATAGGCTACCAGGGATTGGGATTGATGTTTTGGATTTATGATGTTATGAATGTATATGATTTTATCTTTGAGAGATGCACATTTTGTTTGAATTTGATGGTTTAAGATGGATTTCAGGCTCTTGTCCGATTGATAAGAGGCATGTGACTTGGTTTTGACTCTTGATCTATAGAGGAAAGAGGCTTCTCATGTATATTCTAGGCATGTAGGATCCACATTTTATAGGCCTTCTAGTATGTGATTTTACATATTTCCTTATGATAGAAGGTTGTAGATCTATGGTGAGATGTTCAATGGTGAGGATGGCGGTTTGGTCCTTGTATACTGTAACGACCCGAAATTTTGAGTAAATTTTGTTCCCTGTTTTTTTTGGGTTATTTTATTTTTCATTTAATAAAATGAGTATAATTAAAATGAGACCATTGGGTTTCAACTGTTATATGACCATTGGTCAATATGATCATTGGAAACTAAATGTTACAATTATTTTCTATAAATACAAGTGATCTTGATTAATTAATATAGAAGGAAGATTTGATGGCCTCATCCAGTAGTCTCAGGCTGATCAAAGCTCATCAGACGGAACTCAGGAAGGAGGTAGCACCTTTGGGCTTTGCTCTGGACCAAACGCAAGCCGAACTTCATCGTGTGAAGCTGGAACGGAATCTCCTTCACGAGAAGTTCAAGCTGATAGAAATCACTACTCAGGAAATGTTGGTCATGACACCCTAAGATTCTATCACCATAGCACACCTTACTCTTAGGTACTATGCTGGTGTTATAAGGGTCTATGTAACGAGGTTGTAACTTCCTTGCGTAATCCTTTGATTTAAATAAAAATTGTGATTTCTTCTTATGGTAAAGTTTGTGAATCTCAAGTGTCCGGATAAATATAGGATGTATATTATTGATGAATTTTGGAAAAAGGATATTTTAAAATATTTATTTAAACCTTAAATAATTAAAAATGTGTAATGATTTTCAAAAAATGGTCTTCTACAGTTGTGTTCAGTATGAAATTTAGAGTCTAATAAGATCAACTTAATTTTTGATGAATAGTAAATTATGAATAGTGATTTTATGCTTAGGATTAGTAATGTGACCAAATGGATTATTAATCTCACTTAAAGAAAGTATTAATATAATTTATGCACCTTGATTAGGTAAGGTGATTCAATAAAATAGGTAAATAACTGTTTCAGAAATTATTAGTCAAGTATTAGTTTTTTCAAGTGAATAGTGTTTTTTAATTAAAAATTAAATTAAAATTATTTAGAAAATTATTTTTATAAAATTTAGTTCATTTTTGAATTCATAGCATCGATATTAGGTTATGGTGATTTTTGGGGATTTTTCTGGAAAAAAATGATTTTTCGGTGAATAGTGAAAATACAGTTTTTAGTTTTAAGTGTTTAATGACATCATTAAGGATGTAATAATTATGTAATCATTATTTTTGACTTATTAATAGTAATATAAGATATGAGGTGTCCCAAGTGACCAATACCATGGGCAAATACCATGGGCAAGCCCATGGTTTTTCCAATACCACCGATGAGGTGTCCCTTGGCCATTAATGCTTTGTCCCCTCACTTCTCCTATAAATACCAAGAATTTACCTCACTAATATCATTTCCAAATCCTCTCCAACGAAGTTCTGGTCTCTTTACCTCCAAAGGAGTCCTCCCAAGGTTCCCCCAAGCCCTCAAGGTCTGACCTTCGAGTTTTAAGAGTTACGTTTTAAGGTAAGGGATCCTACCTCTTTCTTTTCAAGTACTTTCTTTTATGTCATTTATTTTATGCTCCATGTTCTTATGTTGGAGGATGTCCTTTTATATTCACCTTAAAATAATTTTTATGTTCATATTATTAGAGACCCTATTTGATCTTATCAATTCATTTTAATAATTTTTAAGTGGCACCGTTAGGCTGCCGAATTTTTATAAGGGATTCTTTCACCCTTCTCATTTTCAAAGTTCTATTTTCATGTCAAGTCTTTCAAGTTACTTTTTCTTATTTGGGGTATGATATCTATATCCATAATACTTTAATTTTATGTTCATATTATGAGATACCCTATTTTATCTCATCAATTCATTTTTTAGAAGTTTTAAGTGACGTCGTTAGGCTGCCGAATTTTTATAAGAGAAGTCTTATTTTTGTCTTCCTTTCAAGTTTTTCATTTCATATGGTATGTCTTTCAAATTTCATTACCATGTTATTATATCCTTTATATTATGTCTCTATACTGTTTTTTGGATCATTTATGAGTGGTTAACCCATGTCCCCTCTCTTTTCAATGTTTTCTAAAACCCTGTAACATAGTTGTTATGCTGCAGAATTTTCGTCTCAAAATGTATCTCTATTTTTCTCAAATTCTTTTATTTTATTAATTGAATACTCAAATATCTTTATTCTAAAGAGGTATTCACATATATATCAAAATTTTCTATTTTAATTCTGGGATTCACATACATGAAACCCGCTTTCCTTTTCCGTGGGTTTAAAATGACATAAATATCATGTCTTAAAAGCAGTTTTTAAAAGGTTATGATTATGAAATGAAACCCATTTCTTTTATGATATATGGGTTATTTATGAAATTTTTTATGATGATATATGTTTATAACATGATAATAAATAAAAATTTAAGGGTGCGCCCTGATAGCGCTCCAATGCATTGGGTAATGATGTAATCTCTAGGGATTACAATTTTAACGATACCTTGGTGAATAACGTTGGTAATTTTTTTTAAATGAAACCTTGGGGATGGACCTTGGTGATATGTTCATGATTTTCTAAGTTAAATGTTGTAGCCACATCATCAAGTTATGAATCATTTTCTTTTCATTATGATATGCCTCATGATATTTTTCTCAAGCCTTAAAGTTATTTATCATGACTTTATTGATGTATCTCAAGTTCACATGTAAAATATTTCCCTTGTTTCCCTTACTAAGCCTTATACTCACTCTTTCCTTTGATGTATGTTCCCAGGTTATGAGATGCAGTAATGAACTTAGTATTAACAAATGAAGAATCCTTTCAAGTGTTTAAGAAGATTTATTTAATGTTGTCATGTATTAAGTTCCTGGTTTCCAAGACACTAAACCTTAAAGATCCTCGGTTTTGTATAATGTAATGAAAGTTTATGTGATAAAAAGGGCGGTAAGTAATAGTTTTTATGTGATAAAATGGTGGGATGTTATATATATGGTTGGTGTGGTGACCCTAGTGTTTCAGTGTAGTATAAGTGTATGGTTTTTGACCCCTTGTAGATGGTTTTGTTCAAGGAGGGTTTCATGTATGGTTCCTCTAGGAAGTGGAATGATGTGTAGATACTCAAAGAGTAAGGGAACCCTAGTTGTGGGTAGTTTTTTGGTATATGATGCCTTTATGATGTGTGACCCTAGAGATAAGTGTTTTACTTGTTGATGTTATGTGATGATGATACGAGTGCATGTTTATGCCATGTGAGTTGTGGCCTTTTGTGAGTTGGATTGAATTGAGGTGGTTGGACCTAGTGGCTTGACATGAGACTTCATTGGTATGGATAGGTGGGGCTACTTAGTGGACTTTTGATATGACTACAGATTAGGGATTTAGTGTTTTTTAACTTTTTATGGTGACCTTTGAGATGGTTCTACCAAGTTATGTGTGTTGTTGAGTGTTTGAGGCATAGATGGATGCTTTGGACTTTTGACAATGGTGTATGAAGTGTGAAGATGGGTCTGAGGTTTAGCCTCATTGTATGCCTTTTGTTTTTTATATGGTGCACTTATGTGTTGTTGTTTTTATCTTGTGGTTGGTTTTGAGAGGGTTAGGTTCATTTAGGTTCCTAGCCTAAGAAATATTTGTGCAGGTGGGTTGGTCATAGTGGCTTTGAGTTAGAATATGAGTGAAGTAAGTGATCAAGTTTTATGGTTAGGTCTTGTGAGTCAACTTTCATAAGATGTGACTCGATGGAGTTAGATAAGGTTTTGTGGTTGTGTTACATAAGAGTGTGTAATGGTTTTTTGATAAAGGGATCTTGGGGATGCGATCACTAGTGATGCACTATACCATTTGTCTTGTGTATTTTATGTTAATGGAGTGTACATCTAAGGTTCTTTAGTTGGGAATATATTCATGAGTGGGATGAGAATCATTGTGGGTTTGATGAGTGGCTTATGGGCATGCTGACCCAAGTTCCCTGGGATAGAACTATGATGTTCTAGAATGGATGAGGTTGTGGTGGTATTCATCGATGACAAATTAGTATACTCATATTTTTATACATTCATTCCCAATATCTTAACATCATCCAGATTATTCTAAGAGAGAACTAGTGTTAGGCCATGCTATATAGAGACATTTCCTTAGGTTGATAAGGGGCCTTTGGGGAGGTTTCTCTCATGGATCGATATGGGTGAAGTTGTGTGGTGGGGAGTGTACCATCAGTTATCTATGAGTGATGTTCCTATTACAGGTATGATATCAATGAATACCAAGGGTTTCATTATCATATTCCAAGAGTGAGTGATAGTAGATGTTTCATTTTTCCACTCTTGTGGGAGCGATATGGCCATGTCTAGTTCCAAGGTTTGGTTGTGATTGAGTCATGGTCCATGGAAAACATGGTTGTTTGGGAACTGATAGTAAGGATACTTCTACAGTATGAGGTTTCAAAACAATCTGGTGAAGTGACCCTTGAGTGGGTAGCATCGAGGTCGTAGTGAGGGACACATTGATAATGTTGGTGGACCACTAAGGATGAGTTATAAAAGGTGACTCTGATGATGGGACGCATCATGGATTAGAATTAGTAGTTGTGGGTTTAGTTCTATGGTGGGGATCACCATGAGTTTGATGAAAAGTCTTAAATGATGATGTGATGTGTCAGGATGAGAGGGCATGGGTGGGAATTATCCTAGTGGTTTTTTAATGGTGTTAAGTGGTGGATTGGCCTTTAATGGCTTGAACACCCTATCTTGGGGTTGTGTAGTGGAAATAAATTATTGTCCTTAAGTAAAATGCATCAAGGTGAGTATGTTTTAATGGAAAAGGTGGGTTGGGATGTTTGGTTGGAAGACCAATATGGATTCTCTAGTAAGATGGGGTTTACGGTGGGGAGGTTGTAAAGACCTGAGTTTTTTTGGATTTTGAAATTTGATAAGAAATTTTGAATTTTTGTTTTCAGGTTCTTATGAGGGGTAAAATGTTCATTTTCTCTAGAAGATGGTCTCTAGTAATTTTTCTAACCACTCTATTGGTCCCTCAATAGGGAATTTATCATAGGACAAGAGTTTTGTGGAATTCCGAGTAGTTCAAGTTTTGGAAGAATGTTTAATATTTAATTAATTAAATATAAAATTATTTTTATGGGTTCGGGTGGAGATATATTTTGAACATAGCACCAGATTGATATTCTGACTCCAAAATTGAGTATAGAATAGGGAGTTTTATTAGTTGAAGTATAAACTTTCTTTGGGTTATGGGACTCAGGAAAGCCATTAAATGTGTAATTAACGGTATGGCCCAAAGGCCTTCATTTTTTTATTTTGATAATCCACCTTTCAAGGGGTGAGGTGGAACCCTTACACAGCCTAAAGGCATAAAGACAATTACATGACCTGTAGGTCATAGAAGGAATTACCCAGACAAGACAACTTAGAACTTCTCCTCCCTAGCATATGTCATGATATCAGCACTCCACCTTCATAGGACTGGTCAGCTAGTTGTCCTATGCAAAGCTACACAGGCCCGATACCAATGGCAAAGCCATACCCTCTCATTCTTCCAATTATAGTTATCTCTACTCTAGTGAATGTGCCTACCCTGAATCCTCCTCTGAAGCCTTTTCCCTTGTAGTCTAACTAGTACATCAACATTTCATGTGGCCCGAAGGCCTTAGGGTGGCCCAAATGCCTTAGGGTGGCCCGAAGGCCTTGAGAATCAATTAGGTTGAAGGCCTTGGGTGGCCCGAAAGCCTTGCAAGACCCGAGGAACAAACCGGTGGCCTAAAGGCTCAGATGGATGAATAGTTATTTCTGGTACAATACTGAACAATACCTGCTACAGTACTGCTACAGTAACCCAGAAATATGCCTCCACTCGGATTTGATCTCGGGTCTCTTAGATGCACCTACCGAGTGGAGGGTTATCCCTCGTACTACTCCTATAATAAGAAGAGGAGGAGGAGGAGATGTCATTAGACTCCATCCATGGAATAAATTGGGACTAGATCGAGGTGTTGTGGATTCCACAAGCGGATTTGGAACCAAATATTTGACGTTTATGCCATGAGGTGGGATGTTTTTTTATTTTTATTCCATGATCCCCATAGATTAATTGTTTTCAGGTTTAATAGCCTTTTTATTATTACTTAGGACCCCATTGGAGTTGATCTATGCTTATTTGTGGGAAAATAGGGGTTTTTAAGGGTTTTAAGGGTTTCTAGTTCAGAAAACCTGATTACATGGTGTGTGGTTTTAAGAACGCATGCCTTGTGTTCTTCCTATTTGGGGAAGAAGAATAGAATATGACTACATAGTGTGTAGTTTGAAGGAAATGATGTGTAGTTTATAGGAAATTCCATGTAGTTTCACTCGGCATGTGGTTGAGAACATGGCCAGATGACCCACATAGGGGGGGCATAGCTGTATGGGGTACACAGCCAGACCCTATGTGGGTGACACACTATTTGTGAGTACACAAACAAATAGGGACACATGGCCAGGCCATGTGAGGTACACGGGTAGGTACCTCATGTAAGGTACACATTATGTACCTAATTTACACTCTGTGTACTTGGATTTTATGTGCCTAGTTTGGCTAGAGTACACACCCATGTGGGGTGATGGTAGTTCATGTTGTACGCTCTGGTATATATGTTGTGTACTGCCCCTTTGTTACCCTTTTAAGGGTTTTGGATGTTTTGACACCCCAGATTCAGAATTGGATGTAAGTGGAGTTGATTTTGAGTGTTTTTTTACATATATCGTGATGGTGGGATCCTTTAGACATAATGAGGTAATATAGATGATTTTTTTGACCAATTTAGTTCATTTATAGGATATACTCGAGGTTTGGATTTAGAATCCTCTAGAAGATTGGGTTCTGATCTATGAGGCCAAGTGAGGGTTGTAATATTGGTGTTGTCCTAGCCTGATCATGCCATAGTGGTTTGCTTGAGGTTCTTTGGATGGATACTAAAATGTGGTATTGAGTAATATATCTGGGGATATCTTGTTTTTTCCTTGAATAATGGAACTAGTTGCTCAAGGTCAGATCATTTGAGGTTTAGGCCATATGTTGAGGATTTGAGTGGTTGGAGATTTTGGACTTTGCTGAAATTGTATGATGGAGGTTATGGATGGGTGTTATTCTGGTGTTGAGTTAAGTTTGAGGGACTCTCAAGGATGACAATAGTGGTATAATTTATAGTTAAGTTATATTTGGATGTCATGGTTGGTTATTGAGAATGCCTCTCCAGCATGGGTATGCTTTTGGATGCCTTGTTGGAATGTTGTTGATCAAGGATTGGCTAGAGGCCACTAAGGGCTACTTGAGGATGTTTTCTATGATAAGAATTAGTCTAAGAGTTTTTTCGTTACTAGGGATTGGTATGGGATTACTTTTCCTAAGTGATAATTCTAAGGATTAAAGGAGGGATGTTGTTGTTTATGTGTGGTTCCATAGGGCTGAGTATGGGACCGATTGATAGTATGACCCTGACCAGATGTGTGTGCTGAAGTATTTTGGTTATGGGTGTTTCCTTGGGACTAAGGTGATGCATGAGAATATGGGGATGAGATATTGATGGCTGACATGGACTTTTATCCAGCCCTTGACATGTTATTTTGGTGAGTTCAGGACTTGGATTACACCCTTGGGGTGGTTTTGATATGGTTGGGTTACCATGTTTTGGAACATGTTTTATTGGTAAGGGTTGCAATGGATGAGAGAGTTAGATATATGATCCATAATTATGGTTTCATATGTCCTAATTTAGATTATTGTACATTAGGCTATGGGTTTGGAGATTATACTATACAAATTAGGTGTCAAACTAAGGCTATAGATGTAAGATAGTATACATTTTTTGTTATGTTCCAGAATGATACTCCGAGAATTGATGTTATACTTGCTATATGGATGATGCACCAATGCTCTGCATCTATGGTTTGAGTGTTGGGATGAGGTTCTTGGAATGTTACTTTATATTGTTGATTATAGTATATGTGACATCGCATGTATGTGGTTTGCTATTATATTGATGTTATAGGTACATGAGGTATACTATGGATATGGTTTCAAAATGAGGCTTTGGAAACTAATAGTATACTTCACTATTTGAGTCTCAGATTGTTTTTCTTCGTGATAATGGAATGCCATGTAGAATAGGATGTTTTAATGAAGCTCTTTCTCCTTGGGATGGGACTTAATGATGCTCTAGGAACCACTGATGTTATGTATATATTGTTTAGGTGCATTACTAAGGAATTGGGCATGATTAATTTGATATATGGGTTAGGTAATGGATTGATGATCCAAGTAGGTTTCACATGATATATGGTATAGGTTATGAACTAATGCTCTAGTCTTTTTTATTATGATACATGATATAGATGTCAAACTAATGGTGTGGTTTTGGTAGTACTTTTGTGTGGTAACTGAGATAGATGTTTTGAGGTGTCAAGTATGAGATAATGTTTAGGTCATGAGGAAATGGTATGGGATGACTTAGATTAGTATCCAGGGTGATAGGACTATCATAGAATAGATCCTCGAAATGGTCAGGTTTGGTTGTGGCTATCATGGATATGGATCCTGTATGTTATATGGGATGCATGGTCCTGGTGATGTGTGCGGAGACACTCTAGATTTAGCTGAAGTGGGTATGGTTGATCAAGGTCTTGGACCTAATGATTAAAGAATTTTTATTTGTATTTATCTTTTTGGTTATGTTTCATATAGTTTGATCATATTTCATGAGCATGCACTTATAGTGGTAGATTATAGGTTCACCATTGGGGGTGGCCTACTGAGATTTATTTATCACCCCTTGTATGTTCACCTCAGTGTGCATGTAGCCCTTATGTCTACTTTCAAGTTGAGCATAGATGCACGATGGATTATTTCAGGGCCTAGGATTTTATATTTGAGTGGGATGCTCATGTGGAGTCGACTAGTCAGGCTAGAGTAGCTTGACAGGGTACTATAGACTAGGTATGTGATATGGCCCAGAGTTAGTAGTTTATCCTACTGTATTTATTTTTCAATTTTTTATTTCTATATATATTATCAGCCTAGTGGGTGGTCGATGTTGTATATATGGTATGGATATCTAGGCCTTGACTATATTTTATTTTATTACAACTTGTATTTGTTTCAGTTTATTTATTCTTCTGATTTATCTAATGTGTATGATGTTTGGTTATTTAATTCTATTTGTTCACTCTTAAATGGAGGTATAGTCTCATCATAGTTCCACCTTAGTCCCTCACTGCTAGTCAGAATCCTCTGGCATATGAGGAGATGTTCTTGAGTTCTTGTGGTGAATTGGTTCAAGGAACTAGTTTAGTGGAATCCAAGCCAGTACATTACACAAACCTAGAATTAAATCCATAGGTTTCATATCTAGAACCAACAAGTCCTGAGAAAACTTGACCTTCAATAAAGAAAAAGTACAAGAAGGGAATCAGAGACCCTTCTCTCTCTTTATCTTTAGAGGAATAGAAATATCCTTCACATAAGAAATAATTTCTATAGAAAGGTTCAATAGATTAACAATGCAAGTCTATATGAAAAAATGAGATGCACCAGTATTAAAAAGAAGAGTCACTAAAGATGAATCTATAGTGATGGAACCTCTCACTATCGTTAGACTCATATCAGCTTCCTCTGGAGACTCATCCACTGTGTAAAGAATGTTTTCTCTTGATTCATGTGGATAGAACCTCTTTTTTATTGAAGCATGTGGATTTACCATAGTATTTTTTGGTTCTTATGATCCTATGGCACTACACAGGGTATAAAAGATATGGAAAAACTTATACAGGTGGCCTAAGAATCCACCTGAACCACAAATCTTTGGTGCCTCTATATAAACCCACATAAAATGCCTAATATTTCTACATTAAATGAAAGTAAATGGGACTTTTCCAGATTCTGTATAAGTTTTGGATGATTTCTTTGATTGAGATCTTCTATTTGACTCATCTAACTTCCTCATACCTTTAAAGGTAGAGCTAAAACTACCACTAGGAGTATGAGGAACCCTCTTCAAACCTAACTTCCCAAACAAGTTGAGATCCACCATCAAATCCCCAGAACATCAGAAAATGAGGTAAGCTTAAATAATAAAACCTGTGATTGGATATTTTATTGGAGACCCATCTCAATTATACAGTTTTTTAGGTTCTCATTCGATACTACCTTAGGTGAGAAGTGAACAAGCTTGGAAAAGAAGTTGGCATACTGAGTCATAGTTCAACTTCCTTTCTTGAGTTAAAGAAAATATACTCATTTATCCAACATAATAAATTTTTTATAGAACTATTCCATGAAGAGTGTCCTAAATTCTTTTCATTATAATCCCACATTCTTCCCCATCTTAACTATTGAGTCCCACTATCTCTTGTTAGACCCTTTAAGTTTGAAGGTGGAATACTTCACCTTAATAGAGTCAGGTGTCTCAAAGAACTCAAATTTATTCAGCCAATACTCCACCTCCAAAGGATATTTTTCTACCCTGTAAAGATAGTGGATTCATAAGAATAAAGTCTTAATCATGATCTCAGTTATCATCCCCCTAGGGCACAACCTCTGTAGTTTGAACAGGTACATGTGTAGCTACTTAGCTCTAATCTTAGATTACATGCACAACGACCTCAACAGGGTTTTGATCAACTGAAGGGTTTAATTTTTGTGGTCCATCAGCAAATCCCTCCTGATGTATATTCAATTGTCTTCATAGTGGAATGGTACTACACAAAAATCAGTATATAGTAAGGAAAAAATCACACTAGAGACATGATATCGTGAACTATATCAAGAAAAATTCAGTAGGGATATATAAAACTCAAATCAAGACTCAAAAAAATATAGAATCATCTCATAAAATTTCCTCAAATACATATTTTCCCTATAAACCATGGTAAATTAAGTCTTTTCACGATGATAGTTAGCCAGTAACTTTCTTGTAACCTAACCCTTAATCCCTAAAAACCCAAAATCTTGTCTACCAAGACATCCCATACTATATACCAACATCGAAGAAGAGACTCAACCAATATTGGTATCAATATATCATGAACCAACATGAATAACCCACCTAAATGGTACTCAAATCAAATATAACATATCCCAAAGGGAATTTCCAATATTTGTGGGCTGCTGACTAGGGCCACAACATCAAAAAAATGAAGAGGGGATAATTTTTCTAAAACAATAAATAACCATATAATAAAAATTGGAAAAAAACAAGAACATCCAAGATTCCAAGAAAATAAACAAGAGTAAAACTCCACATTGTAGACATAGAATCAAATTTAAAATCTATATTCAATGAAAAAAACATCCCAAGAACTCCTCACAACTAGTAAAACACATACTCTACCTATCATAGTCATCTCCCAAGGTCCCGCTATTCAAACACACACACCCCCTCTAAGTGGTTCTTTCCCTTTTACTAAACCTCAAATAAAAAAATATATAAATTCATGAAGGAAATTGTAGGGTTTGAGAAAGCATATCCTAATAGAATATCACAAAAATATATGTAATCAATTCCATACCAAATAAACCTATTTATTCTTAAATTTCAAATAAAATATGGCATGGAAATATTCTCACAGTTTAAATCAAAACATACTTAAAGAAACATTAAAATTGATAATAATAAAATAGGATTTAATGAATATTTTCATAAAATATAAGGTCATGATAAAATAGTTCAATAAATACAAGTATGTGTCAACAAAATCAATAGTAAATCACTATGATCATATTCAATGAGGTTCATTATCTTATGGTTATAGGATGTTCACACTAATTGATCAATCAATAAAGGATAAAATTGTGCACATGTCTCTAAGTCTCATGACATTGGGATAGAATCAATCAACACCCCACTGTAAAATGATACCAAGTTTGTTTTAGTTAGAGTTATAATTTTGAGCCCATTTCTAGGGGTTTATAATCCTAGCATGCTTGTACTAATCACCCACTAACTACTTAGGCTCACAAGTTCTTAAAATAAATAAATAAATCATGGGAAAATCATTCTTTTTAATTTGTTTTATCATTCATATTTCAAAGGCCCAATTTCAAGTTTCAACATTAATTTTTAATTTCAAAACCAAATCATAGGTTTTTATCAAATTCATTTCTTTAAAAATAATCTTTCATTTAAATATGTTTTCCTTTAGAATCAATATAAAATAATTTCATCTAATCGATTTCAATCCATCTTTCTAAAAATCTACCCAATATTTCAACCCTTTGAAAAATGGTTTTACTTTATAATTCATTTCCTTTTAAATTTCAAACATCAAATCTTCTCAAATCAGGTTTTATAAATCTATTGAAAATACACTTCAAATAAATTAATAAATTAAGGTTTCAAGTGTAGGAAAAATACTTATGTAACCACCTACTATAATAAAAATATCAAAAAATGAGTGAGGGATTCACAAGAAGATACAAAACAAAGGATCATGCCCCAGGATCAAAGAAAAAAAGAACTATTATATCAATCACCTAGAATATGAATTCCTTAAAATCCATTCTAGAGGATCACTAAAATCTAATAGAAAAAGGTTTATGTATTTTTAAAAATATTGTAGTTTTTTTAGTCATTAGAATAAAAATATTGAATTAAAACACGTTTTAATTTTCCATTTTCAAATGATTCTTTAATGTGGATGGTTTAAAATTAATTAAAAAACGTTACATCCCATAAAAGGAAAAAAATAATTCAATTCTTATGATTTACATCTTTTTAAACCGATAAAATGAAATCACAGGTAATTATGGAATAATAATAAGAATTAAAATAAAGTTTTAAAATTTTTATTTTCAAAAGAATGGTGTTGTGTAAGGGTAACACAGTTTACCCTTACATAGCTCATATCTCCCATATAAGGGTCATAGGTTTTACCCATACATAGATATCACACCTAGACTTACCTTATGCCACTTTAGTATACCCTTACATATCCTTTAAAAGTAAGTTTTTAACCTTTCACAACTCTAGGATACCCTTACATAGCATTTATAAGTAAGGGTTTACACTTATATAAGTCTTATTCTACCCTTATGCAGCCTTTAGAAGTAAGGGTTTACCCTTACACAACTCATAGGCTACCCTTACTTATCCTTTATAAGTAAGGATTTACCCTAACATAATTCTTAGTCTACACTTAATATAACTACCTCAACCCCAGTAAGCCAGATCCAGTGTTTATTTTATTACATTGGCATAAGATACAAGGGATCACATCACTAAGGATTGATCAGTTTACTAGTCTTGAAGAACCAAATACATAAATGATTCTCATATTACACTATAAATATAAAATTCATAGCATAAGAAACATTTTCATGTCCTTGATATTATTCAAAATATCTTTCTTCATATACTAGGTAAAGGAAAACTTATAAAGGGTGAGCTTATATTATTAGTAAGGGTTACATATAGTGGAATCTATCATGAGTAAATAATCCATAATCAATATGGAAGGAAAAATAACTAAAAAAACTTTAAATTTAATCAATAACTTGAGAATTAAATGCACCCATATATAATATTAATTAAATAATCTCATAGATAATAATAATCGAATTATAAATGAAGCAAATTATTAATGTTGGACATCATGATCTTAGATTTCATGATATATTTACCATCAAGTCTTTGTGCCAAGATATTTTAATTGATGGGTAGGTATACACTAAAAACTCATTTAATAAGTTTGGCCAACTGGGTGGTCTCGTGATACCTATCGATGCATTAAGGGGTTATATATAATTAAGCCCCACCCATCACTACATATCCATTGTATTACTCATATATTTAAGGATAAATTTAATTCATAAACAATATATTTTATTTACAAGTTTCAATATTGAGTAAAGAATATTAAATATTAGTGTTTACCAACTCAATCAAATAAATTTCAAATTAAAACACTGTATATAGAAATGGTATACGGTTTAATAAATAATCATATCCATGATATAGATAATATATATATTTAATATAAATGTATTTACCAACCAAAAATGATCACAAGAAAGTAAATGTTTCAAGACAAAGTCAATGACTGCAAAATTAATAAGAGATAAAATACAACAATCAATTCATCATAAATATAGGTTTTGTAATAAAATAATGTCCTTTGGAGAATAAAATAAAATTTAATCAAAAAACTAAACTAATATTTCATTAAATATTTTTATTTACACAACCATTTAAAACTTATAGAAGAAGATAAATATCATAAAATTTTTATTTTGTAGGGAAATTCTATTAATGTCTTATATGTTAAAAACATTCCTTTTTTCTTTTGTAAAAAAATAAAAAATGGACCTCTCATAAAACATTATAAATATTAATTTAAAACCCTATAAAAATTCAATGATAACATAAAATTTCCTTAATAAATAATTTTAGTAATTAAAAAAGTATATTTGTAAAATAATTTTGAAAAAAATTATGGACATAGAATAAAAATGTACCCGATCAAAAGAGAAATAAGACCAGTTTTCTTTTAAATGTTTCATTGATTTAATCAAGTTCCAAAGAGAGGAAAAGTTATAAGAAAACATTGAAACTCCTTAAATATCTATAGGATAAGAAAATATATTTATTTATAAAGGATGGATCATAATATTCATTCAATTAAAATAAGATCAATCCCAAAAAATGAAAATGTAAAATAAATTATTACCTCTTTGGTAACTTTTAAATTTTAACCCCTTGAAAGAGTAAACTTGAATTGAAACATTAATCATCAAGAATAAATAGATATTAATTTTAAATACATCAAAGTTATGGTATATACACTAAATAAAAATAATTAGGTTCATGATAAAAAATATGTCTTAATGGAGTGAAAATTGAGATGAAATCACTTACCTCAATTTGAATTTCCACGTAAGTGATTTTAACCTCATGTAAAAAAAATATTTATTATAATTAAATACCATAACCCTAAACATATCTATTGTAACAACCTGAAATTTTATAAATAAAATCCCCATTTTGATTAAATTAAATGCCCTATTATGTATTATGGTTATTGAAAACACGTGCACTTATTTGGTTTTAATATATCCTATCAGATTAAAAAGACCATTAATCATCATAACCACTGATAATATAGTTGTTTAATAGTGATCATATTATTATTATAAATATAGGGTTTTGATAAATCTAATTGACATAGACAAAGGAATTCATGGCATTGACCAGTACGATCGTACCCCATGAAGCCCATTTATCAGTGCTTCCGAGGGAGATATCATCACTAGGATTTTCCATTTACCAAGTCCAATACAATATCCAACAAATAAAGCATGAGTGAAACTATTTATGGGAGAAGTTCAATATCATTGTGATCATGACCCAAACCATGTATGCTGAACCGCCTCATGAAAACCTCACCATCACGCACCTTACCCTTAAGGAATTTGTTTGTGTAATAAAGGGATATGTATCAACACCATAGTAATAGGAATATGTATATTATATTTTAAATATAATAATGGTTATATTTACTTCTTATTATTGTTAATTTATAAATTATTGTGATTTTGATATGATAAAATACAAATTGTATTTTTCGGTAATATAAAATTTCAAATAAGACATTCCTTTTGATGAATTAATGAATTTTTAATTAAATAATATTTTAGTAAAATATTAATATTAATTAATATTTATTATGTATAGTTGATAATATAATTTTATGAAGCCAGAAAAATTATAAGGGTTCAAAAACTCTTATTGTCGAAAAAACTAGTATTTCACAATAAATATATATTCCATTTCTAAAAGTAAAAATTAAATTATTTATAAAATTTATTTTCATAAAATAAATAATATTTTTGGAATCATCATGTCAGAAATTATCCAAAAGTAAATTTTTCATAATTTTCTAAAACTGACAAATTTTCAGGTAAGAATTAAATATGGTGCGTAATATAAAATCATAATGACCCAAAAGTGATGTGATAAATGATATAAAGGTTATCCATGAAAAAATATATGTTTTTACTTAAAAATAAATTTTTTAGGTTATTTTATTAATTTTATAAATCCTTTATGAATCCTTAAAAACTTTTATTATATTTTAATATTTTATGGTTTTAAGATCATTTCTTTAAGAACTTGACTCACTTACACACCACCAAGGGTAATATTTTAATGATTTCAGACCTTGGGATTATAAAATAAATAAAAACAAATTTTATTTTTTAGAAACCATGTGAAGGTTTTTGGTTTTTATTAATTTATTATATAGATACCAAAACCTAAGTTTGAGAAATAATAATGAACTCTCCTCCCTTTTCCTATATAAACCCACCTAATATCCCCTTCCTCTTCACTAAAAAACCTTGGATCACATCCTTGCTCTGCACTACCCTCTTTATACTCCTCCCAAAGTTCCCCTAATCTCTTAATAATATCCTCACAATCTTTTGGAATCACACTATCAAGGTAAGGAATCCTTTCATTCTCCTTTTTATTCAGGAATCTTCTTCATTTTATGCATTTTATTTCTAATTTCTAATGTTGGGATATTTTTTTATACATCCCTCTTACTGTCAATTTGATTTCAAAATGATAAGATACCATTTCTATCTCATTAAAAAAATTGTGAATCTTTAAGTATTGTCATTATTATTCTAGAATTTCATTGTAATTTTTCCATGCCAAACCTTTATATTGTGAATAACCTCACTATTTCCACTCAAGGGTATTCACCTAGACATACCTATACTTATTTGATTTGGGAATTCCATTTATGTATTATATACTCCTTGAATGTGGAATTAAATGTGATAAAATATGATCCTATGTTGAATGATCATGTGGCACACATATGTATGTACATGATATGAAAATGATGGGTGTATCCAGAATTATATAACGCTTCAATGTAATGGGTAATGTTTTAGTCTCATGAGATTACATTTAAGGGATTAGGGAGTGAACCTATTCCTTTATGGTACTTCTTCCACCATGTTATGATTTCTTGTTGGTTAGCATTGCCTATTTTTATGATGTCATGTTTAAAGTTGTTTCCAATTTCCCATGTTGCCTTTATGTTATCCTGTTATATCATGCCTTTTTGTTCATGTTTATAATTAGCACCTCTTTTATATACCATTGAAATGCCTATTTTCTAACATGTAATACTTTCTTCATGTTATGTTTTTGTTATTACCATACTAGGCTTTATAGATCACCCCTTTCTTATGTATGTACCAAGGTTATCCCATATAGTTTTAAGAATGATGAAAATTATAAACATGTCAAGGATGATTTCAATAATGTCAATGTACCACCTATTTTAAGTTGTTATTTAATGCACCAAATTACCCAAAGACACTGTACTTATCAATATTATAGGTTGTATTAATTTTATTCCTGTGTAATAAATCATGATTTAATGTATAATAACAATAAGGTTTGACATAGTTTGTATCAGGGGAAAAGGAGGTTATCTGATCCTTGGTAACTATTATGTGTGAGCTTTGGAGGAAGCATGGATCTCCACCCAAGGTCTTCATGAGGAAAGGATTTACACTAGGGAGGGTGGTGTGTACCGCCTTGGAGGTGTATCCACCTATATAGTTCCCTAATAGGTATTAAGTATAGTCTATTGGAAATAATTCCATACTACTATAGTTGGTATCATAGGAAAGTTTAGATATTTTTAGGATTAGGATTATAAACACCTACTGAAAACCTTAGGGATAAGACTAAACATAATAAAACATCCCTAAATTTTAGTAAAGTATAGATTAAGTGGTTTCCAAGAAAATAAATCTCTTTTTGAATATTACAATTATATGTGGCTCTGATGCATATGTACATAGGGGTAACACCCTAAAACATTGTTTTGAGTTATACTTGATCAGGGACTGGTGCATGACAACAGGCCTTGTTGCACACCTATTTTGACACTCCTAGGGGATATGCTTTGGTAAATTCACAAGATCATTATGAACCATTATTAGGGGAATAAAATTTTCCATAAGAATATATGTTTGGAAATTGATCATGGATAACTTAAATTATAGACTATAAATTCATAAGTTAAATAAATAAATGTCTTTTATAATTTATCCCTTTAATGTTATTAGTTTCCCATTTATGTGTTTAATAGTTTTAAAATTATTATCCATATGTCTATTTTGAATGAAGTAAATGGTTAGAACTAGAATAAAAAACATAAAGGTGGGGTTATGATCAATAGTTCTATGTATTCTTTCACATCACACAAGTTTAGTAGAAAAATTAAAACATCACCACAAAACATGGAAGTAGAGTTGTTGGTGAAAATGAGAAATGGTAAGTTATCGCATCCTAAGTATATAACTCCTACCCTATCAAAATATGTGGTATTTACTTTCTATAAAACCATGTAATACTTCCTTCAGTGGAATTTAATGCAATAATGGGTATGGATTGGATTTCCTTAATTATATCCAATATAAATTAAAGTGAGAAGGAAATCACTATTCATATCATGAATCATCTTCTAGATTTGTATAAGTGAAACGAGGAGGATGAATCTTATTTATAACCAATATTAAAAGCATGGATTTTATTTCCCTATGAGCAATAATATCTAGATAAAATGATTGAGTCTAAGGAAAATATCATCCTTAAAGACATTCCCATTATGAGGAAATGTGTTGAAGTATTTCTTGAATAATTTCTTAATCTTCCTCCTAACTGAGAGGTTGTATTTTCAATCAAGCTTATACCTAGGGATTTTACAATATCAAATAATCCATATAGAATGGTTATTGTGGAACTTGAGTAGCTGAAGAAATAGCTACTGGATAATCAGGATAAAGGTTTTATACACCCAAGTGCTTCATTGTAGGGTGCACCAATCCTCTTCCTCAAGAATAAGTATGGGTCAATGAACCTTTGAATTGATTATAGTGAGATCAAAAAGATAATGATAAAGAACAAGTATCCTCTTCCATTAATTGATGACTTTTTTGATCAGCTATATAGATCCCAATACTTCTCCAATGTGGATATTCAGTTGGGGCATTATCATGTAAGGGTTAAGAAGGGGGACATCCCTAAGACATATTTTTGTACATGGTATGAGAACTATGAGTTTATAGTAATTCCAATCAGACTCACTAATTCTCTAGAAATATTAATGGAATTGATTAATAGAGTATTTCGATATTTCCTTGAAAAATTTTTGGTGGTCTTTATATATTATATACTAATATACTTCAAAGTAAAGGAGGAGCATTAGAAGAATCTGATAATTGTACTAAAGACCTTACAAAATGAGAGGCTTTATGAAAATTATAGAAAATGTGATTTCTGGTTGAATGAATTCACATTGATAGGGTATATTATCACAAGAAATGGGATATCTATAGACCCTTCAAATATATAATCAATTGAAGGATGGAAAATACAAACCATTATGATGGAAATCCATAGTTTCCTTGGACTGGATGGGTATTATTGACAATTTTTGAAAAAAAAATTCATGATTATCAAACCCTTTAACCAGAGTAACTTGGAAGGGAGTCAAGTTTTTTTTGGAATAATGAATGTGAAAAGAGATTCAAGGAGTTCAAAAAGAGTCTTATCACTGCACTTATACTTAATATACCCACAAGTGGTGAACTTCTCATGGTTTATAGTGATGATTTAAATAAGGTCTTGGGATTTTTACTAATGCAGAATGACAAAGTGATATCCTAAACCTCAAAGAAATTGAAATTTCATTAATAGAACCACTAAATTCATGATATGGAGTTGGATTTAGTAATATTCACATTGAAAATCTTGTAGCATTGTCTCTTTAGGGAGAAGTGTGAAATAAATACAGATCATAAAAGCCTCAAGTATATATTCACATATAAAGGGATGAATGTGTGAAAGAAAATATGGTTAGAGTGGATTAAGGACTATGAATAATAAATCAACTACAATAATGGGAAAGAAAATAAAGTGGTAGAAACTCTAAGTAGAAAGGATTTTTTTAATTTTATTGGTGATGAGAATTGAGAAGGATTTGATATTATTATACTTAAAAAGAATAGACATGGTAATCATAAAGGAAGGAACATAATCAATCCTTTCACAAATTATTTCTCAAAAATCCTTTCTGGAGAAGATAATGGATGATCAAAGAGATGATGTGGAGATTCAGAAGAAGGTGGAAGCTATAGGAAAAGGAAGATCTTTATAGTTCAAAATTATTAATGAAGGATTTTTAATATTCGGGTCATGAATATGTGTACCATCAAATCCTAAGTTAAAGATGGATTTGTTGGATGATTCACATAGCTCGACCTTCTCCATTCATCCAAGGATCATGATGATGTATCTATATTTCCAAGAGAATTATTAGTGGGAAAATATGAACAAGGAGATCACAGAATATACATGAAGGTGGCTTGTATGTCAGTAAGTAAAGGTTGAAAGAAAAAAATCCAAGGGGATGGTGAAATAATTACCCATTACTAAATGGAAATATGAAGAAATAACCATAGAATTTTTCACTGGTCTTCTGAAGATATAAAGAGAAAATAAAGCTATATGGGTTGTGGTGGATCATCTTACAAATACTGCTCACTTCATTGCAATTCAAGAGGACTTCTCACCCGATCAAATTGAAAGGATATATATTAGAGAAGTAGTGAGGCTTCATGGAACACCACTATCGATTATATCTGATCAAGACCTAATATTTACCTATAAGTTTTAGAAGAGCCTCCAAAATTCTCTAAATACAGAGTTTAACTTCATCATGGATTATCTCCCTCGAACTGATGCTCAATCTGAGTGGACTATCTAAAGACTCAAGGACATATTGACAGCATTATCAATGGACTTCAAAGGAGGATGGGGTCAATATCTTCCTTTGGTCAATTTATTATACAACAATTGTTTCCACTCAAGCATCCAAATTGAACCCAATGAATCCCTTTATGGGAGGAGGTGAAGAGCACTTGTATATTGGGATGAAGTTGGTGAATGAAAACTGCTAGGTCCTAGAATGGTCATGTAAATAGTGGAAAAGGTCAAGACCATTCAATATCATATTAGTGATACTTAGAGTCAATAAAATATTTATGCTGAAAATCATTGATGTGACTGGGAGCTTGAGGTTAGAGATAAGGTATTCCTCCACATATATCCATGGATGAAATTCATGAGATTTTGTAAGAAGGGAAATCTTATTCTAAGATACATTGGTCCCTTGGATATCCTTGATCACATTGGATCAATGACCTATTGACTACCAATCCCACATAACCTATCTCAAGTACATGATATGTTCCATATATCCCTATTGAGAAAGTACATACCATACCCCTTACATGTGTTTAATCTATAGGTGGTGTCATTGGATAATGATTTTTCATATGAAGAGAATCTAGTAAAGATCTTAGATTGTAGATATAATGTTTTATCAAATAAGATAATTCCCATAGTCAAATTGCTATGGAGAAACCACAAGTTTGAAGAAGTAGCATGGGAACCGAAGGAGGTGATTAAACAAACGTACTATCATTTTTTTAGTGTGTGAAATGAAAATTTCAAGGGAAAATTTTTTGAAGGAAAGGGAATACTGTAATGATCCGAACTTTTATAAATAAAATTCCATTTCTGATTTTATTAAATGATTGATTATATATTATGGTTATAGAAAACACATGCAATTATTTGATTTTATTTTATCTTATTATATTTAAAATAATTTTAAGCATCATAACCATTGATAATATAGTCATTAAATAGTGATCATATAATTAGTATAAATATAGGTTTTTGATAAATCCAATTAACATAGAAAAAGGAATTGATGGCCTCAATGAGTAGGAACATACCCTATAAATTCCATTTATTGTATCTTATAATGGAGATAGAATCATTGGGTTTTTTCCTTGACCAATACCAAGCATGTATCCAACAACTAAAGCATGAGTGAAACTATTTACGAGAGAAGTTCAAGCTCATCGAGATCACATCCCAAACCATGTTTTTCGAACCACCTCATGAAAACCTCACCATCATGCACATTACACATAGGGCGCTTTAGGTTGTAATAATGAGATATTTATCAATAAAATAATAATATTTATATTTATATTTTATTTTCAAGAGAATAATTATTACATTTACTTCTTATTTTTGTAACTTTATAAATTATTTTGATTTTGATACAATAAAAAATAAATTGTATTTTTGAGTAATATGAAACTTCAATTAGGAAATTACTTTTGATGAATTAATCAATTTTCGAAATAAATTATATTTTAATAAAATACTATTTTTAAATAATATTTATTAAGTATATTTTATAATATAATTTTTTTAAGTCAAAAATATTTTTTATAAGGGTTCAAAAATTATTATTGTCGAAAAAACCATCATTTCACAATAAATGTTAATTCTTGTATTAAAAGTGAATATTAACATATATAGGAAATTATTTTTATAAAATAAATATTATTTTTGTAATCACCATGTCAAAATTATCCAATAATTAATTTTTCATAATTTTCTGAGATAGATGAATTTTTGGGGAAAAAATTAATATGGTATAAATATACAATGTGTAATATGAAATCATAATGACCAAAATGTGATGAAATAAATGTTATAAAGGGTAAAAATGACCAAATATATTTTTTACCTTTAAATTAATGTGTTTTTTATGTTTTTTATTAATTTTATAAATCCTTTATGAATCCTCCAAAACCTATATTATATTTTAAGGTTTTAAAATCATTTCTTTAAGAACATGACTCACTTCCACATCACCAAGGGTGGTATTTTAATGAATTATTCCCTTAGAGTTATAAAATAAATGAAACCAATCCGCTTTTTTAGAATCCTTGGGAAAAACCATGGGAATTTTTGTGGTTTCGATTACATTATTATATAGAGTTTAAACATAAGTTTGAGAAGTAATAAAGAAATACCCTCTCTTTTCCTATATAAACCCACCCAATATCCTCTTTCTATTCACTATAAAACCTTGGATCACATACTTAATCTTACCTAACATATATATAGTCATATTAATGTTCCCTTAATACCTTAATAAGCTCTTCACAAGCTTTTGGAATCACCCTCTCAAGGTAAGGGATCCTTTCTTTCTCCTCTTTATTCATGCATCTACTTCATTTTATGCCTTTTATTTCCAATTCAAAATGTTGGGATATGTTTTTACACATACCTATTACTTTAAATTTGATTCAAAAATTATGATAGACTCATTTCTCTCTCATTAAACCATTTTATGAATCATTAATTACTGTCATTATGCTTCCAAATTTTCACTATGATTTTTCCATGCCAAACCTTTGTATTGTGAATACCATCATTATTTCCCCTTAAGGGTATTAAACTAGACATAAATATATGTATTTGATTTGGAACTTCCATGTATGTATTCCAAACTCCTTGATCATGTAATTAAATGATATTAAATATGATCCTATATTGAATGATTTATGTGGCACACTTATGCATGTATATGATATGAAAGCGATAGGTGCACCCAGAATTATATAACACTCCAATGCATTGAGTAATTTTTTATTATCATGAGACATCATGTATGGGGTTATTAATTGAACATAATACATTATGTGACTTTTTCCACTATGTTATGATGTCTTTTCGGTTATCCTTGTCATATGTTTATGATATCATGTTAAAAGTTGTTTCCACTTTTCCATGTTGCCTTTATGTTATTTTATTATATCAAACCTGTTTGTTCATGTTTATTATTATCACCCATTTTATGTCACATTTAAATTAATATTTTCTAACATGTAATTATTTATTCATGATATTTTTTATTTATTCCCTTACTGGGATTTATAGCTCACCCCTTTCTTATGTATGTCCCCAGGTTATCTCATGTAGTTTTAAGAACGATGGAAATTTATGAGCACCTGGAGAAAATTAAACAATGTAGTTTATTTTATTGCCTATTTATCCACACATGTAGATGATTTTACTCTATATCCATCAGAGATTTATTTTCCTCTCTAGGAGGTGGATCTTGTTAGAGGTGATTCTCTCGGGCTTCACCACTATTGACTACCTTAAAGGACTATGGTATGCTCTCTTTCCCATATCCTTTTGTATTTTTTACCTATTATTTGTACTCTTATGTTTTTATAAATAAATAAAATGATTTTGGTGGTGTAAAATTATGATCAAGTTAAGGAATTTTTCAATAATTTTGATATACCATCTATTTTAAGTTGTTATGTATTGTACCTAATTACCCAAATACACTAGAATTATCGATCTTTTGGGTTATATTAAGTGTATCCCTATGTAATAAATCATGATTTAATGTGTAACAATGAAAAGATTTTTCATATCTATAATATCATATATGATCCATTTATAAAATCTTATCACCCATTTGTTAACTATCTTTTATTATTATCATTGTTTTAGGTGTTAACTACTTCATTTTTTATGAGAATTTTTGTTTGGTAGTTCCAGTTATTATACTTTTATTATGGTTCCATCATCACCATAATGTTAATAATGATATAAATGTCATATATATTCATTATATATATATATATTTATATTCATCCATAAAAGGTAGATATAGAAAAATGAATTACATCATTCATGGAGATGTTAGGTCGTATGTACGCATGAATGGTGTTTTCAATTTTTGATGGATGGAATGAAATAATGGTAAATAATAATTCACCTTTATAGAATAATTATTATATCATATATATTTATTAAATATATCCTTATTACCATCCATGTAAATCTGAAATTAAAAATGAATCACATCGCTTCGTGGAGTTGGTAGTCCACATGTACACACGAGTGACGTTGTCATTTTATGAAAGATTGGAAGGTAATAATGAAGTTATGATATTATAATTATAGAAGCATAATTATTTCATAAATTCCATATATATTCATTAGTTCTATCTTTATAACCATCCAAATAAATTGGTGATGAAAAATGAATTACATCTCTACGTGGAGAGGGTAAGTCGTACATACACACGAGTAATATTTTAACTTTTTATAGGATGGAAAAGAGATAGAAAATGGATGTCTCATAATCATAATAAAATATCAGTATATTGATGATACTAGAGTTATTATTTTATTATGGGTATAACATATTTAAATGGAGTATAATAAGAAAAAAATTTGAAAGAGTCGGTAAATACGATTACCTCTTCTTCAATAGAGTTCCTTTATATTCCTTCTTAAGGACCCTTGTAATGGTTTTTTAAGAATATAATCACCTATAACTTTTTTATAGATAATTTTAGAAGATAATTGGGAATATTTTGGTCAAGATAGGTTTCTCAAGAGGGTGTAAAGAAAAGATAGAAGGGTTTTCCTTTAATAATTGAGTTGAGTGACACACTTGTAACTTTTCAAAGTTTAAAAAAATTATTAAATCACTTTCTTGGAAAAATGGTTCCAAAATGATTCATATTCAAAGTTGATAAGGTTATGGTTAAAATAAAACCAACCAATGTGGTTTAAGAAACTGTTTAGATAATTTTAACCCTTATATTTTAGTTTAATCCATTTTTCATGACATCATCTCTACAAAGATACCTCCATGAGGGGAGAGAGATGGTGACTACCCCAGTCCCACCTTTAGTAGGTCCCAAGTTAGAGACTAGCACCAAGGGTGTGATAAACATGCATATGGGAGGCATTACCCATTAAGAGAAACATTTCGAAGATATAGATTAGAAAGATACACCAAATAATACAAGCTCAGATATATACATATATAAGGAAATCCCAAGTGAAAATATGAAATGTCATATAGTACTATAACAACTGAAGGGAAACTAAAAGTACTAAAAAGGTAAAATGTTAGCAACCATGAAGCCCAAAAATATCATGAAAAACCAAAAACTAGTAATATCCTTCCCGGTCTCCAGACTACTTTTCCTAACCTAAAAAAAAGTTTATATATATAAAGGGTGAGCATAACAGTATACTCAGTAGGATCCTCTCTGGAGCCTCTCATGCAAAAGATAAAGAAAGAATGTTAAATCACAATGAACAATTGTGAAACTAACTCATCACCTAAATAGGTATACTAAGTTCTTAGCCTCACCATGGATAACTCTCACCAAGTATCTCATACAAGAGATAAAATGATATAATAATGAAACGTAAAGGGTACCCCTCTCCGACTTCCCCACTGGTTTTCTGCTCTTCCCCAACATTAAATGTCCTAATCCATCTCTCTTGAAAAGTAAGTCGGTCCAAGGACACCTGGGCAAGGCATCACACCATGCACCTATTACATCACATCTCCCCATCCACATGTACATATATGTAGTAACCAAGTAATTTTATAGATCCACCACAACTTGTATGACATATATCAAACATATAGTATTATACCTTAAGCCATTACATCCCATACACCAAGAAAGTACCTCAAGCCATCACAGCTGATACCTATCATACCAAAAATAATCCTTTGGATACAATATCTAGTAATAAATGTGTGTGAAATAACCACAATCTATTACATCCCTCTACACACATATATGGGAAAACTATCCACCGTATATAGCAGTACAATTAACTGCCGAGAGAATAGAGTGAGGCCAAAGGGGTTATTTGGCCATCCATCCTCCCACTGAGATATTAGGTAAAACACCCTCCTAGAGTCCACTGGGTGTCAGTCACCCTAACAAACATGGTTAGGTTAGCATATGAAATCATATAATATAAATGATATAATATAGCTCACAACCACACTATAGTCATTACCTAGTCTTAGACTCAACTATAGCTAACATTGCTTGGACTCCTCGTTACCATTGTTAAGACTAGATGTCCTATAAGAAATCAAGCATTTAAATAGCTACATTAATTTTTATTTTTTCTTTTAATCATTTCTTGATGTTAATTAATTCATTAACCATTAATTAACCATTAAAATTATTCCACATTACATTACATTAATCATCAAAGTAAATTCCATTTCCTCTAGTAATAATCCAAACTGAGTCCATAGTTTAATAATATTAGCAACTTTTAACATTTACATTCCATCAACACCAACCCCATGGGTTAATAATTATTTATTATAATCATTCTATAAACCACGTGCTCTAGGGAAACTATCCTAAGCTACCACCAAGAGGAAACATGGAACCAAGCACCTCTAGTTTCCCCAAGAAGTGGGTAAAGGAATGCAGATAAAGTAAACAACCTGGTCATAGACCATTAAATAGATTAACAAGACAGCATACCAAATCTCAGCATCACATCAATGAGTAAGCACATATTCAACCTTTTCTATTGTCTCTATTGTCATCCCTAGCACCCACATGAATATCCTGATGCACCTCACAATCACAGGCATCAACTACTACCATATCATCTGGGCCTCCCCACCCATATCACATTAGCCATCCCAGGATCACATCACATCTGGGACTCCCTTCCATATATCTCAACGCATAGTGAATCTCACATTTGGATAATTTCAAAAAGAGTGGTAGGGAACAAACAATCATAGCCAACAGGGCAATCTGGGCCCTAAAATAAGGCATTTAGCTTTCACATATAAATGAGTTGTCACTACTCCAACACAAGGAACTCAGCCTTCTCAAGAAAACATGCAACTTAGGCCCAAAAAAATTATCTTTATCACACAACTAGTTATTATTCCATCTTGAATTAATAGATTCATTATTCATAGGTTTCAACTATGAAAAACCTAATACATCAAGCTATACCAAGCTATCAAAACACTAAACATGGTCTCTGGCATTTAAACCAATTTCATCAAACTATGAGAAGAACCATTCTCCTTTAACATGACTTTTATTTATTATAAACAAGAATAAACATGATTCATATTATTTATCAATTCAATTAATCATATGGAAGATCATTTTTTATTTGTCATGCACATTGCATCAATTTTATCATCAAATTACAAAAACACCATATTAAAAACATGTCACTTCTTTAATTTCTTAGGATAATTAATTTTCAATTAATTTTATATTTACATTATTTATCAATTTCAACATTATACTCCAAAAATAAGAACATGCTAACAAATAATAAAAGATATATCACACTATCTAGAAAAATAAGGAGGAAAATTGTTATCATGGTATAAAGCAACAACATCATCAACATGAGATCACAACCAATTTCTTTAATCTGGTTAAATATTATTATGTTAATTTCATTTCCATCCAAATGGATAAATAATGATCAATTTATAATTTCATGTAAATAAAAGAGAAGAAATGAATCATCTACCTCAAAAGCATCAATGTTCTTCGTATGATAACAGACCAACAATATGGATCTCTGATCACCTCTCATGTAAGAAGATGCATCCCTCCAATGATTTCGCAGAACATGTGCGCCAAAAAACAACAAATAAAACCCATTTAGAAACATATTAGATCAAGATACATAGTATGGAGAGAATAAATGGGATGAAATGAGACTGTTCAAGGGGAACCTACTATAAAACAAATAAATAATTCACCTTGGACCACCACAGATCAAAGAAGGAAGGAAAGAATCAATCCTCATTAAAGTAATCCAAAAAACCCTAAAAGGAGGTCTGTTAGTCACCTAGAAATCAAGAAGGAGCACCGTTGGCCATAGGATTTGGAGAAAACCCAAGTGCTGCAACCTTTTATAAGTGTGTTGTACAGGGTATTTACATGGTGTGTAAAGCATACATATCATGTAAATGTTGAGTTTTCGTTTTCTTCAAAAAAATGCATCACCTTGATGAATTTAACCTCGAATTAATGCACATTGTGACAAGCCTCACACAATTCGTGAAACTCACTTACATGGCATGTAAATATTACATGGTGTGTAGTCTCCCTATCCCCAACTTTTAGCATCTGAACCCATCCAGAATCACTTTAGGCCTCCTCCAAGAACCAAAATCTTTAGAAACATGTAAAGGTTTTGTCCACTTGGATATGGTTCCTTGCATTAGATACCTCTAAAACAATTATCATCCTCAAGAATCCAAAATAAAACCCAGGGAGGAAATGAAAGTAGTGTCACCCAAATAGCCACTCTATGTGATAACTCTCAAGGATATTTCCATCATAGAAGATAAACCACCTCACTCATAGGAAACAAGAATGAAAACACACAATAGAAATAACCAAATCTTAAAAACTCTCTTAAGGTATATACCTCTCAAATGAGAGTAAAGACACAATAAGAAACAAGGAGAAACCATCTCATAAAAAAATGTCAACATCCACAAGGGAACAATGTTACAAGAGAATATCTAAACATCAAAAGGATAAGGGTAATGAGTGTACATATACAACTCATGTTCCCAGGTAACCTCCTCCATGCCACCATGCCACCACAAGAAACAAACCAAGGGAATAGCATGCCCGCACAACACCTTCTACTAGAGGTCCGGGATCTCCAAAGGCCGCTCCTCAAAGGATGCATCATCATCAACATTAATCTCACCCCAATCGATGTCATGGTAGTCATTATGAAGATAAAAATGGCGGTTTAACACATAAAAAAACATCATGTATCTAGATTATCTATGGGGGAAGTGTTATCCAGTACGGCATAGCTTCAACACGAGCCAACGCCTCAAATAAACCAACAAACTAAGGAGAAAACTTACTCCCATGACCAAACCATTGTTGGACATAATGAAGAGTCGCATTTAAGAACACATAATCTCCAATGTTAAACTCCAAAGGTATCCTATAGTCATCATAGGATTTATGATGATCTTGTGATGCCTTCACCCTCTCATTAATTGTCTAGACCATATCTATCATATTCTATACTAGTTTCAGGCCAAGAATTACTGCCTCTCTGACCCCAGTCTAGAAAAATGGATAATGGAAAGGTCGATTATAAAAAGATTAAAATGGAACCATACCAATTGTTTATTGAAACTGTTATTGTGAGAAATCTTGACAAAGTTAAGGTGCCTCATCCATGAACCTCCAAAATCTAGGACATAAGAGTGCAGCATGTCTTCAAGATTTTGGATGGTCTGCTCTGTTTGACCATCTATCTATGTATGAAAAGTAGTGTTAAGGCACAAATAAGAGTCAAAATCATATTGGAGACCTCTACACACCATGGAGGTAAAATAAGGATCTCGATCAGATATGATTTTCCTTGGGACTCCATGGTGTCACATAATCTTTTCTAGATACTGCCTCGATAAAAATTATATAAAGCTTAACTCCCTAATTGCTATAAAGTGGGATGATTTTTTCAAATGATCCACTATCACCCATATAGCATCATAGCCTCCCTGATCTCAAGGTAAACTGGTAATGAAGTCCATAAATATGTCCTCCCACTTCCACTAGGAAACATCTAATGGCTGGAGAAATCCACCAGGGACACAGTGCTCAACCTTCACCTTTTTGAAGACCAAACATTGAGAAACAAACTTTGAAATTTCACGCTTCAACCCAGGCCACCAAAACTAACCTCTCAAAGGTTTGTACATATTAGTCATGTTGGGATGTGCTGCTAAAGGTGAACTATGGAACTCCTAAATAATCATATCACGCATTACTAAAGGAGAAAAAAATATTCCCTGAAACAACACTCAGCTTTATCCATCCTCAAACCAACCATCAGGGGCATCACTAAAAACAAAAAAAAATATCTTCAAACTTCTACCTTAGAATCCCCCAACTAGGACTCCTCCACCCGCTATACAAAATACATATGCACTTTCATCTAGAAAATACAATCTCTTCCTCCAACCTCTACCATATCAAGATTCATCACTAGGAGTTCTCCCATCACTCTTTAGGAATCTCCAAATTCACGCACAGCATCACTATGTGACTTCCTTATCTATTCATCAGCTACAAAATTTAACTTTCATGGAATATAATAAATTTTAAAGTCATAATCTTGAAAGAATTATATCTAACAACATTTAAAAAAGTTCAAGTCGTGTTGTAAGAATACATAACTTAGTCTCTTAGGGTTGATAAAAACAAAAACAAAATGTTCACTAATGAGTTAATGTCACCAAAACTTCAAAGTAAACACAACTACCATAAAATCAAGATCATGGGTGGCATAGTTACGCTCATGGAGACGCAACTACTAAGACACATAAGAAAAAAACGATCTTTGTTTCATTATAAAACAACCCAATACAAGATGTGAAGCATCATAGAAAACATCAAACTAAACTCCTTCCTCAAGAAAAAAAAGTACTAGAGCACTAACTATCTTCTCCTTAAGGTACTCAAAATTTACCTGAAATCATCCTTCTAGGTCAAGGATGTCATAGGAGTTTTAACCCAAGAAAAATTTTCTATGAACCTCCTGCAATAACCTACAAGACTAAGGAAACTCCTCACTCTACCACTGTTTTAGGATATTCCCAAGACAAAACCACCTCTATATTCAAAGTATCCATAGTTACTCTTGGATAGGATACCATGTTCACCAAGAAAAAGACTTCATGATCCCAAAACTCACACTTAAATAACTTCCCAAATAGATTCTCATGATTAAGAACTCCCAAAACGAAATACAGATGCTTTGTATGCTCCTCCTCAAATGTAGAGTACACAAGGATTTCATCAATGAATCCACCACAAACTTATCTAGGAATTATCTGAACATTGTGTTCATTAACCCCATGAACACACTTAGATCATTTGTAACACTGAATGGAATCATAATGAACTCATAATTACCATGATGAAAATGGAAATAAATCTTATGAATATCCTCATCCTTCACCCACATCTGATGATATCCTGACCACAGATTTATTTTTGAGAACCAGCTTTCCCCCTTCAGCTAATCAAATAAATCATCAATCCATGGAAGAGGATAGTATTTCTTCACTATCACTTGGTTCAAGTGATGATAATCGATAAAAAGCTGCAAAATTTCATCATCTTTCTTCATAAGAAAAACTAGGGCACCCTAGGTGACACACTCATCCAAAAAAAACCTCACTACAATAGATCATCGAGTTGTACTCATGGATCTTACAACTTAGAAGGCACCATCCTATACAGAGAAATTGATATAGGAGGCACACCTAGCTATAGCTCAGTCCTGAACTTGATCTCTCCTCGAGAGGGTAATGTTATAACCTCCTCTGGAAATACATCAGGGTACTCTTCTACAACCCTAGAAAATACTAACTATTGAACCTATGATGAGATATAATCCATATGAGGGTTCTCTCACCAATAAAAACTGATGGATTTCCATAAGGATCATAGAACACAACCTACCTCCTAAAGAAATCCATGATATAATTCAATGAATACAACCAATATATGTCAAGGATGGTGTCATATGGTTGTAGTTGTAAGAATGGAAAACCTCGATCCACAGCACTAGATCATAGTCTCTACATACTTCATATAAGTCAGATTGACCTCCAACTGGCATAGTCAACACCAATGGAATTGGAAGCCTCTCTACCTAAAGTCCCAAAACATGGATGAGGGTAGGTGATATAAAGGATTGTGTCACTACTGACTCAAACAAAGCCTAAACCCATATAGAAAAAAATCAAAGGATACCTCGAACGACCCCTGGCTCACTCAGTGCTAGAAAAGTTAAAGAATGAAGATGACTACAACCTATTACATGGACTCTCTGACCCAACTGATGACCACCTCCACATCTACGCTCTATTATTTGAGGATGAGGAGCATATTGGGGTTGTACTCGGCCTGCCACATCTCCTCTCTATTGATCCCAGACTGGAACACCATGTTGCTACTACCTCAGCTAAAACTGACTCAACGAATAACCTAATGTGGAACACCTGACACACACTGACTACTCAGAAAGTTCAGGCACTTTTTCCAATAATGACCTTAACCTCAACAAGAAAAACATGCATATGATCCCTTAGTATAGTTTTGAGATTCTCTTCCCCAAAGAAACAACATGATGAGGGTTGGGACCTACCCCCAATTGAATGAAATCTCTTCTATCCTAACAATTGGTAACCTTGGACCATATATCTTCTCTATGAGTAATCCTAATGACTCCCCTCTCATGATAACCCGATTTTATCCAACTTCCTCTGAATAATCTATTTTCTCACCAGCCCCTCAAGATATATCTTCAGCATAAATAGGGTGACTTGGCACTGAATCACAAGACATAAATCCTCCTTGAAATGGCTCACTCTGGCCTCCTAATTTGGAAACAATTCTGAAACATATTTGGATAAAAGTTATAAAATGGATCTTAAACTCTCGCATGTTGTATCTCCCCTATCGAATGGTAAGCAACTCCTAGTGAATGGATACCTTTTTGGTTTAAGAAAAAAAAATCTCTAAACTGGTCTTGGAAATTATCCCATGAGACTATTGAATACTCGTGATCCCCAAGGAATAAAAACCAACATTTTCTCTCCACTCCATGCATCATCATCACATCCAATAAAACCCAATTCTTCTTCCGATCATGGATCGAACTGAAAGTTATCTCAACCTCCTCCAACAAGTCTTCTATGACTGAATTTGAAATGGATCACTCATAATTCTACAAAATATGGCACTGAAACTCCCAAAGTGTCCTCATCTTATTGTATTCATCATTGACCTCCACTCTGTAGAAATCTATTGGCATATCCTACTAAACATATTCGGTGAAAACTTGACTAGGACATTGACCTGGATCCATGCCCGCAAAAAAAAATTGTTAGAGATCCTAAACCTGGAATACAAAATACTTAAAATTCACTAATAAATTAATTTATTATCTTGTCAAGATTTTAACCTATCCCAAGTTCTACCAATCTTAAACACAAATGAAAAGAATAATGATGCATGATCCTTTCCTAGGTTTTTACCTGGAAACTAGTTCACTTCATTTAGTAAGCTTAGTAAACTTAAAGGTGGATGCATCAGATCACAGGGGGTCCTAAATACCCATGTCTCATACAGTATCTCATGTTTATATTGATTAATAAACTTATCTTATATTGTTTCCCTACCAACCCATGCAATATCACGTGTTCTTAACTCCAAACTTCATCATATCCCTTAATTTGAACCTTTGATGACACTCTGTCATGACCCCCTCCCCACAAAGATACTGTAATGAGGAGAGAGATATGGTGACTACCCAAGTCCCGCCTCCAGTAGGCCTCAGGTTAGTGACTAGCACTAAGGGTATAATAAACATGCATATGGGAGGCATTACTCTCTAAGAGAAAAATTTGGAAGAGATAGATAAGAAAGATACACCAAACAACATCTCCTTATATATATATATATAAATAAATACCAAGTGAAAACATGCAATGTCATACAGCACTATAACAACTGAAGGGAAACTCCAAGTACCACAAAGTTAAAGATATAAGTGGCCATGAATCCCAAAGAGATCCTAAAAAACCACAATCTAGTAATATCTTACCTAGTCTCCAACCTACTTCTACTAACCTAAAAAATAGTTTATATATATTTAGGGTGAGAATAATAGTATACTCAACAGGATCCTCCCTGAATTATCTCATGTAAAAGATAAAGAAATAATGTTAATTCACAGTGAACAACAGTGAAACTAACTCATCACCTAAATAGGTATACTAAGTTCTCAGCCTCATTTTATTGTCTCATATTTTTCATGTATTATTTTTAAATATTATATGGATTAATTTCGAGACCAGGTGCTAATACTGCATGTGATTTCAAGGCCCAGTGTTCTCAGAACAAATGTTTGAAATATATTAAATATATTAAATAGCATGCATGCATGGTTTTCCTAAAAAGTGGAATATATAATAAATAGGTGATAGGATCATAAATATGAGGGATCCATTAAGTTCATAATAGAGGTTTTACCCTAGTTTTGACCTAACATTGGTTTGTGTGGGTCATTTGTGAAAAAGTTTCCACGGGTGCAGGAGTGAATAAAATAATTGGAAAAATATATTTTATTCCAATTATTTTGATGTAGTGATCAGAAATCATTAAAAATATCCTTAGGTTGGAAATCTAGGGTAAGATACATAACCCTGGAACCTCTATGGAGTTTTTGGAGAAAAACTCTGGAGAACTCTCTTTAATGAAGGACAGTGGAGTTATGAATCAAGGATAAATGTAACCTCAGATTCGATGGATCTCTCCAAAAAATATGACACAATGACCATTCATCATCAAGGATCAAACCGAATCGAGTTAGGGTGTATGTTTTGATTTTTTTCCCCTTGTTCTTTATTTCTACGATGAACACAGACCAATCAATGAACATATTTTTCCATAGATCGATTGTTATGTGGGATGGGTTGTTTTGTGGGGTTTATCAGGAGAATAATCTTGTAATTTTTGGATTCGATTATAGTTCTAATGGTGAAAAACCAAGATCAAAATGAACATCGATTGAGGTTTGTTCCTCTTGATTTGGTTTGTGCTTTTCTAACCCGATTCACCATTTTTTGTGGTGTTCTTCATTTTTTCCCACAGTCCGATGTTTCTTTGAATGATTGATCATTTCACACCCTATTCTTGATGCAACAATCCAAAATCATAGATTTGGTATCAGTACGACTTGACAAAGGTGCGATGGTGGTTGCGACAATGGATCAAATGATGGTTGGTGATGATTTCACATTCTTTGGCACGTAACAAATAATGGAGACGATATCATTTTTCAAGTAGATTGAAGGCCCAAATCTTACCAATTCAGTGATGGAATGACCAAATGACCTCGTATCTTGAGTTTTTAGGTGAGGTAAGGCCAAAAAAGGTGGCCAGATCGACGGAGGAGCAGACGGATGGCAAAGCAGGGATTCTAGAAAATCCCATGATACATAGTGTGCAACCCAAGGTTACAGAGTGTGTGGGGCCCCCTGAGCAGTGGATAGGGTTTTGGGTAGGGGATGAGTACCACATAGAATATGGATTGGACCAAATGGCATATGAACACTCCCAAACCCTCAGCATGTATCTAATAAATTACATGTACACGAGGTGGACTACACGACCAATATATACGATGTGTAATCCTGTACATGACACGAGCTGACATCGTGTACTAGCACACATCTAGAGAACATGACTGGGACCTGGGGTACAGGGACTTGGAATTTAACCTTTCTACACATTTTTTACTCTTCTACATGACATGGGTTGATGACATATTCCATTTTACCTGGGTAGTACTCAGTTTCAAGATACATGGTGTGTGCCCCTACTACACACCATGTACCCCTTCCATCATGGATTGAGATTCTTATCATCCATATCTTGTAAAATTTTCATTAGGGTTCATTCACCTTATTTTTTCTCTAAGGTTTGGTATGAATCGTTTCCTCCTCTTAGGAATATGATACCTTCAGTAGGAATTCTTGGATAGAGTAATTGGAATCTCCCTGAGAGGCACGAGGTGTGATCCTCTATTCATCTTCATTCCCTAGGTAGAGTTCTTGGTATCAATGTGACCAACATTATACGGGCTCTGATACTCTACTTATAAGGGTTAATATAGATTGAGTTGTTGGTATCACCCCATGGGCCTGGATGTAATCCTCATAAGTGTATTATACTATCATTATACTATTAGCGTATTTTTCTTATGGCGAGACTTGATGAGAAGTACCACTTCGATGAATGTCATCAGTGCTATTGGAATCAGGAGTGTGTTCTACCTGATGAGTTCTTTGTGGAATCTTTGAGTTGTAATTCCTAAGCATGGTATACTATGGTTGTGGATTACCTCTAAACTATGTTTCTTTCTTGAATATATCTAGATATTCTTGTAATATGTGTTTTAGGAATATACCTATATAGAGATGACTGCATTTACTTTGTTGTATTGATTTTTGGTTTTGGGGTGTCCTACTGAGTATTGTTATACACATCCTTGCACAGTATTTTCCCACACGTGTCGTGTCTTGTGCAGATTATCGACCTTTTGATAGATTCCTAGGTGGACCAGAACCAGGCAGTGGTTAGTGAGACCGAACAAACCAAGGTGTGTTCCTGTGGCATTCAAACAGTAGTCCTAATACCTTTTATTTTAGGTTGGACTTGCGTTATAGACTCTTTGTGTTTGGATTTTATTTGTCCTTGTTTACTTTAATTTACTTCCTATCGTAATTTGGTTATGGTATTTAGATGTATTCATTCATAGTTAATTAGTGGTTTTTACATTTCGGTATTTATATGGGCTTGGAGATGTGTGTGTTAGTACAGGTACTTAGGCTACGACCTCCCAAATTAGTGATATGTCTTCTCAATGATAGTCATCATCCCCTGGCCTATTGAAGGTGGGCTTGGGGAGTCACAACATGGGTCCCACTAGGAATGGTCATGAAAGATTGGTATCAAAGTAGTTAATTCTACTCTAGTACTGGGAGTTTGTGAGATTGGTTTTGGGAAATTGTGTTAAGTATTTCGAGTTTGAATTCCAGGCTAGGGACTCTAGTGTTGGTGTGGAGACTAACGTATCTATACATTGGGACTCTTATCACCTACTTTTTGACTCAATACATGAGAACACTGGTTTCAGGTAAAATAATGATACATGAATCATATAGAAATAGGTTGTGGTTTCCATTTCCTTCTTAAGTCATCTCTCTAGGTATAATTATTGATCACGATACATCTTGTTTACTTTTAGGATACTCTTATGATGTATTCCAGCTAGGGTTCAGTAGGTAGATCATGAGGATAACCCCCTTAGTGATAAGTCTTAGATACAGAGGCCAATTCCCCATATGTTACCTCCAGGTGGTTCACCAACTATACCATCACCTATAAAGCAGCACATGGTACCCACAATAATAGCATATGAGGTGCATAGGCTAAGAACACTTCATGAGTTTCAGTAGCAGAGATCCCTCGGGTTCCAAGGAAATATTTTCCCAATGGCGGTAGAGGATTGGCTTGAGGCGGTGACCTGATTTTTCTATTTTTTTAGGACACCAACAGACTAGATAGTGGTCCTAGTGGAGAGCCATATTCACAGCTCAATAGGACGATGGTGGGGTTTGACTACCCAGACTCACAATGATGTGACTCTTTCATGGAAATAGTTTGAGAACCTATTCAGAGATGAGTTATCACCATCTATGCTAAGGGATGTGCATATTCAGTAGCTTCTACATCTCTAGTTGGGCAGCGCAACAATAGCTGAGTATTAATCAAGGTTTACCAAACTTTCTAGGTACCAGATGGATATGGTTTGAGATCAATTCTTCAGGTATCAGACCTTTGAGAGAGGACTTTGTAGATACATCCAATCCAGTTTTATCCCTTTTTGTATTCTTACTTATGTCAGGGTGCTTGAACAGGATTTGGTGGTCGAAAGCTTCTAGGATAAGCATATATTTCTAATGACTATCTATAGTGGTAAAGAAGGAGCGGATACCTCAGAAACAGGGAGTTGATGTTAGTCTTAAGTACCTGGATAGGGGATACATTTCAAGAGCAGTTCCCAAGATAGAGGATATGTATTTCAGGGAATGTAGGGTGGGTCCATTTATCCAAGAGAGAGGTGGTTATACTCATGTGATAGCAGGGGACATCTTGATAGATATTGTTCGACCCACCATATAGCTGATAAAGAGACTATGGACATACCACTGAGGTAGAGATAGTGGTAGTAGTAGGAAGATCCATAGGGTGGAGGATGTGGAAGAGGAGCTGGGAGAGCAGCAAGAGGTGGTCGAAGTTTTGACTTGTTACCACCACCACCCCATGGTGGTCCATGCCAAACTCGGGGAGTTAGAGGACAGGGATGGAGAAAGCTACAGGTGTAGGAGTTTTATAACCCAGGGGCTCCAAGAATGATTCTAGGTATGATCTGTGTCTTTTATACTTTATCCATAGTACTGATAGACATTGGTTCTATCTATTCCTTTCTTGCCACATACCTTGTATGAGACTTAGAGATTCTGGTTGAACTATTGACTCGACCCTTACATCTAGAAACTCCTAATGGAGAAGACTTAGATATCACACACTTGTTCCAAAAGTGTGACCTAACTCTTGGAGGTGATAGTTTCTATTGGAATCCCTTGGTAGCAGTGTCGAGGCCTTACGATGTCATTCTTGGTATGGATTGATTATTTTAGGTGAAGGGTGTAGTGTGACCGCAGTGATGGAATGGGGGTATCCTTTGTTGGTGAAAAGGAAACCAAGGTAGCACATGATGGACTCATGCATAGAAGGGTAAATCCGATTACTCATCATTTGTCTAGCCTAACCCTCAATGCAGTGGATGTTATGATTTCCCAGTTTCCTACAGTGGTGGAAGAGTACGAGGACGTCTTCCCTGAAGCTATTCCAGGTTTACCTCCCCCCCAAGAAATATACTTCTATATTGATCTAAACCCTAGGATGGAATCAATTTCTACTCTAACATATCAGATGTCTCCTACAGAGCTTCACAAGATAAGGGTGCAGTTAAAGGACTTACAGAGAAAGGGATTTGTGGCACCCAGTGTTTCACCCTAGGCATCCCTAGTTTTGTTTTGCAAAAAGGAATATGTGAGCTTTAGGTTGTGTGTGGACTAATGGCACTTGAACCAAGTGACTGTGAAGAAAATTTATCCACTACCAAGGATCAATGACTTATTTTATCAGTTGAGAGGGGTATGATGGTTCTCAAAGGTTGATATTAGGTCAAGATATTACTATTTGCGAGTATGGGATGAGGATATACTAAATACAACATTCATTTGTCACTATAGTCACTATGAGTACATATTGATTCCCTTTGGAATGATGAATTCCCCATCAGTGTTCATGGGACTCATAAACCAAATATTTCAGCCTTACATAGACCAGTTCATGGTGGTCTTTATCGATGATATCCTTGTGTACTCAGAGATCTACGAGGAGCACGCGCGACACTTAAGGATAGTTCTGGATGTAATTAGAGAGCACTAGATTTACAAAAATCTCTCAATGTTCCAATTCTGTATTTAGGTGGTCCAATTTCTAGGACACGTTATCTCAACAGATTGAGTAGCAGTGGACCCGGCCAAGGTCGAGGCAGTGTTAACATGGGAGCCACCTAAGATTGTGACGGAAGTATGAAGCTTCCTTGGGTTGGGAGGATATTACTAGAGATTCATACCTAATTTCTATATGATATCATCACCCATGATAGCTTTGACTCAGAAGGGGTATCCTTTCATTTGGACAAAGAACTTCCAGTAGGATTTTCAGTAGTTGATGTAGATTTTGACGAACTCTCTGATCTTGAGATTTCCAGAGGAGGGTTTAAAATACGTAGTGTTCTGTGATGCATTAGGGACTAGTCTTGGTTTTGTTTTGATGTATAGGAGAGTGGTTATTTCCTATGGTTTAATCTAGTTGAGACCACATGAGAAAAACTACGCAACCCATGATCTTGATTTAGCAGTGGTAGTATTCTCTTTGAAGATGTGGCGACACTACCAGATGGGAGAGTGGTTTATCATCTACTCTGATCATAAGAGAATCAAGTATATATTCTTTCAAAAGGATCTTAACTTGAGATAGAGGCGATGGATAGAGTTCCTTCAGGATTATGACATCAAAATTTTTTATACTCTTGGGAAGGGGAACGAGGTAGTAGATTCTCTCAGTAGGAGATCTTGTTCGTATTTGTTGAGCAAGGCATCGAAGAAGTTGGCCTCGTTGTAGTTATCCTTAGTGTATGGAGATGGATAATCTTACCTATATTTGATTTTTATCACCCCTCCACTATTATAATGAGTCAAGGAGGCACAACTTGGGGATACTGACTGTGAGACCCTATGTGTTTAGATGTCCATAGGGAATACTCCTAATGGATATTCAAAAGTTGGGGAGCATGTCATTATTTTTAGAGGATGCACAGTGGTACCAGTGACATTGCAGAATGAGGTTCTGAGAGAGTTTAACACATCTCCTTTGGTGATACATCCAAGTGTTTCAAAGATGTACCAAGACCTATGAAGTTAGTTTTGGTGGACAGGGATGAAGAAAGGAGTTGAAGAGTTTGTTTCTTTATGCATTGTCAGCAAATGAAGGTTGAGCACCAAGTTCCAGCAGGTTTGGATCAAATCATTGAGGTGATAGAGTGGAAGTGGGGTGGAATATCTATATAATTCATAATGGTCTTACCATGTACATTAAGGGGATATAATTCCATTTAGGTGATCATAGAATATCTCACAAAGTTTTCCCACTTCTTGGTTATACCAGAGCATAGTTCAGTAGGGATCTTGAGATGCCTCTACATTCAGAAGATAGTCCAACTCCATGAAGTTCCATCGACAATTGTTTATGATCATGATGCTTGCTTTACATCTTGGTTTTGTAAAGGATTACAGTAGGTGTTTGGGACCCATTTATGCTTGAGCACAATGTTTCACCCACAAACTAATGGTTAGATTGAGCGGACCATTTAGTTTCTAGAGGACATGCTGCAAGATTTCATGTTAGACTTTCTTGTAGTTGGGAGGATCACCTACCATTGATGTAGTTTTCATATGACAACGGCTACCATTCCACCATTAGTATGGCACCATTTTAGGATTTGTATGGGTCACCCTATAGGTTACCACTTTGTTGGACTGACCCAGGAGAGTCATCAATCATGGGCTCAGAGTTGGTTCAATCTACAACAGAGAAGGTACAGATCAACCAGGAGAATATGAAGACTTCAAAGAGCCATCATAAGTCTTATGATAATATGCGACAAAGGCCTTTGGAGTTTGAGGAAGAATACCATGTGTTTCTATGGGTTTCACCTTAGTGTGGATTTTGAAGATTTGGTCAGGGTGAAAAGCTATCTATGAGGTTCATCGAACCTTTCTAAATACTATGTAGGGTTGGAGAGGTAAAGTATCTCTTAGCTCAACCATCGCAGTTAGATCAGGTACACAACGTCTTCCACATGTCACAGTTTAGGAGGTACATGCATGACCCATCACACTTTATTGAATGGGGTGAGCAGGACATCAAGGATAGAGTGAATTTTTATGAGTACCTAGTAGAGATTGAGGATCAGCATGAGAGGATACTTATTGGGCAATCTATTCCTTTGGTGTGTGTCTGGTGGCAGCACGGTAATCTCTAAGAGAGAATATGGGAGTAGGAGGCTCAGATTCACACTCATTACCCACATCTTTTTTAGTAGCCTTTGTTTCGGATTTCTGAGGATGTAAATCCCCAAGGTGGGGAGAATTTAATGTCTCTTATTTTCCATGTATTGCTTTTAAATATCATATGGATTAATTTTTGAGACCAAGTTTTGACACGGCATGAGATTTTTAATCCTGGTGTGCCCAAAACAAATGTTTTAAATATATTAAATATATTAAATAGAACACACAAGAGGTTTTTCAGAAAAATTATAATAGATTCTAAAAGGGTTCTTGGATCATAAATTTGAGGGTACCGTTGATTTTAGAATGGAGGTTTTACCCTAGCTATGACCTAACATTGGTTGGCATGGGTCGTTTTTTAAATAGTTGGTGTGGGTGCAAAAGTGAATAAAATAATTGGAATAAAAATATTTTATTCCAATTGTTTTAACACAATGGCCAAAAATATTTAGAAATATCCTTAGATTGGAAATCCAGGGTTAGATGCATAACCCTGGAACCTCTGGAGATTTGTTGGAGAAAACCTCTGGATAACTCTCTCAAATGAATGATGACAAAGTTGTGAATCAAGGATTGACACAACCTTGGATTTGATGGATCTCACTAACAAACGTGACATGACGGTCGTTCTTTGTCAGTGATCAAACCGAATTGAGGTATGGTGTGTGTTTTGATTTTTTTCTCATTCTTGATTTATATGATGAACACGAACCAATCAACAAAAAGATTGGCCCACAGATTGATCATTATATAGAATGGGTTATTTTGTGTGGTTTATTAGTAGATTAATCTTGTAATTATTGGATTAAATTATCATTATAATGATGAAAAACCAATATTGACACGAGCATCAACCAAGGTTTTTCCTATTGATTTAGTTAGTGATTTTATCCCCTGATTCACCATTCTTCATGGTGTTCTTCATTTTTCCCCACTGGTGTTATTTTAGCCAAAGTGTTACATTTGGAAACCCATATTGAAATATCAAAACTTATTACTAGTATAGTGCAAGTATGGGTTCAATCCACAGGGAGAGAGAGTTTTTGAATTCTATTTATCTAGTTTTCAATTAATTTGGTGAATTTTAACTGAATTTTAGAGTTGATATTTAATGTTTCACTGACAGAGTAATTAATCCTTCAATTTCTTTGATGAATTTCTTTAAAGATATAGAAAAATGTAAAATTGATTCTGATGATAAATGGGAATAATGCATCAGGGATGAGGGTTTTTAAGGTTATTGATAAATCAATTTTCTTATTATGTTGTGTTGTTCATAATAACTCACATCTCCGGTCTTCGAATATAACAAAACCCCCTTGGTTTGGTGAGTTGTGTTTAAATCAATAGAGACCAATTCCTTGGTCTGGAATTTTATTCCTATTAATTTTATTAATTGTATACCCTTTGAGATGATAATTACACCCAATGATCATGGGTGTAATTTATCGTAATTCCTCTGAAGATCCTTGGAAATCCCATTATTGGTCTGATATAGGGTTTCCAGTGATATTTAGCAGGATATTTCGAGGGATTATGAGGGAAACATAAATAACACAAATATAATAAGGTAGTTGATTAATAATGAACCATAATCATCTACATCCCCAACACATGGTGGATTTAGCTACACATAGAGTAGCTAATGACTAACAGACTCTTAATACCTGAAATAAACATTGCAACAACTCTGGATGGAAGATCGTCAGGAATTTAGAGCGGCAGCACCTCCTCTCTTCTCTTACCTCTTTATCTTTCTCTCTCTTCTTCTCTCTCCTTTCTTCTCTTGTTGTGTATCTCTAGTTCTACCCTCGTTCTGTATCCATAAATTTGAAGGACCTTCCCTCTTATTTATAGTATTTCAAAATACACAGTGTGTACCATAAAGTACACAGTGTGTAGTCAGGTCAACTTGACTTGGCTCTTCTTTCTCTAACGGTAGGTGATTTTTCATGCTGCCCTTGACTTTGAAGGCACCGATGGTCATTTGGTGGGGTTACACGGCATGTAGCACCTCCCCACAAGGAATTTAGTGTCAACTTCATCCATAAAATGCTTTTTTAATGGGGAACACAGCGTGTGTATCTTGGCCGGCAACATGGGAATGTACTTGGTCTGGTCGATCCGTGCTGGGACAATGGTACATGGCATGTATATACAAAGTACATGTTGTGTGTTTGTGAACTTTTTTTCTGATCTTTCTTGATTTGTGAATTTGGTAGTAAAACACCTGAAAATCATAATGATCACCGAATTAAATCATTTTATCTCCAAAACAACATATATCTGGTGAAAATTTGTTTTCATACTCGGTAGAATGTATGAAAATGTATATACAAATTAGGAATATCAAACTCCCCCATACTTATCCATTTTCTTACCCTCAAGAAAAATCTCAACATAAAATCAATAGAATCCATCCTCTAAAAAGGGAATCATTCAACTAATTATACTTATAAATATTATATCCATAGTAAAGGATTTTAAAAGGCACAAAACATATTTCAATTCCAAAGATATTTTAATCATGTCTCTTATATAATCCAATTAAATATTCTCATTCCCTTTAATCCATGTTATTTAAATTTTCATAAATAAACATGCCACTTGATGGTTTACCTCACCAAAAAGTTACCAAAATCATAACTCAAGATTATTTTATCATATTTGTGTTCAATATCAAGTATATGCACTCTATCCATAGGCTTTCAAGTGTTCTCATTCTCCACTTCAAAATTCAAATCACAAAAATCATGATGTCTTTGAATTGGGTTCAAATTATTTTGAGGCTAAGGGTTGGTAGGTAATGATTTGAAAAATAATCTCAGAGGATTGAAAAATTAGGATGAAGTCTTAAACAATAATACATGATATTCAGAAATAGTGCTCAATGAAAATACATCAAGATCTCTCAAAGGGTATCATCACCATTATATTACCTTACCAACATGGGTCCATACACCATCAATAATGTGTGATGAATGAATATGGTCCCTCTTTTAAATTTTTCAATACTTCTCTTTTTTTAATAGGGACCACTAGGAAGACAATGAATAGTGGTTTTGGAACCCTTTTTCCCAAGTGAACAAGATTCATTCTCCCCCGCACTTAAATGCATGGTTGCTCATCAAAATATACCATGAATGGCCAAAAATCCCTCTCTAAATCTCAAATGAAAAATCATGCAAAATTATGAAAGAATTAGGGTAGGAATGGAAAATTAGATTTTTAATGTAGCTTCCTAACAAGGCAGTTCATAGTTTCTATGGGTTTTATGAATATTATATGTAGGGTATATCTTAAGGTCAAAGGGGATGAAAAACAATCAAATGCATCAATCATTTTAATGTGATTCAAAAATCTTCATGTTTTGAAGAGAAAGACTATAAAGTTCTGGTATTTATGCATATCCTAAGAATCTCTCAAGAAAGAGTGTATAAGAAAGAATATGTAAAAATGGATTAGGATACCTCTCTATAATGAGGAAAAATAAAATGTTAATCAGGTCATGACATGAGTACAAATGATCAGTCTAATAAATTTAAATGTCCAATACTTTAAATCCAAAATCAAACTATATCAGTGATTATTTAAAAATACTTTGAAATTTAAACTAAGCATGTAACTTTTAAAATCCCCTTTTATGTCTCTACTATTTATAATTATAATTAATCAAAAAAAATCCAAATTTTAAAATATTTTAACTATTAATGATGTCTCCTAGATCAGTTCAAGGGTAAAGATGAGTGTAGTCATAGACTCTCTCCCACACTTAATACTGCACAGGGTCCTCCAAGTGCAACACCAAGGTAGAGGAGAGGATGTGAGGATGCATGGGATGTCATAAAGAGGGGAAGAATTGAAATAAGTAAATCCAAAGTAAAAAATGAAAAATAAATTCTAAAATAATACTCCCCTCGTGTTGAGTCAACAAAGATGAAAAATAGTTGAAATAAAAGTGCCAAGCAATGCTCCATGGAACCTGTGACTGGTGAGGAAAAATAAAAATAAATTTTCAATGATATACATCATCATAGAAAATGCATAGAAAAAAAAGAGATATATATAAAGAAAACAAATTTTCCAAAAACCAATCATGGGGTGGCCTCAGAAAAGGTTTCATCAGCAATAGGAGGATCATCCATAGTGGAAACTGGAGGCACCTGCTCTGTGCTCTGAGTGGAAGGTGCAGCGGGAACATCTGTCATGGAAGGAGGAGGAACAGTATCCAGAGACACAAGATCAATGGCCTTCATGGGAGGCTCTATCAACGCATCTTATAGGTCAGCAGTAGTATGAGCATTTGGGCCAGTAGTGGATAGGAGAATCGAATTAGTGGTCAGTTCCATCATCATGTCCTAGGTGGAAGAAGGTGGAGTAGAAAAGGGAGGAGAAGGTTCTGGGGAAAGTTGAAGGCTATAATTCTGAATAAGAAGCCCCAACATCTACTCATTCTGTGTCTGGGACTGTAGGATGGTAGGCAGCGAATGCTCAAGGATTTCCAGACGGTGTTCCATTGCATCCATACAGAGTTTTATGGGGAGATCAGCTGAGGGTGTGGGTGGAGGTGGGGATTTAGAGGTCACAAAAGAAGTGGTAATGGTGGAAGAAGAGGGGAGGGAGGAATAAGTGGGGTGAGGTGGTGAAAGAGAATCCGTTGGTGGATGGGGTGGGACCTGTGCAACAGCACAATTGAGAGCAGTTGGGTCATCTCTCACCCTCACAGGAGCGGGGGAATCCTGCATGATCACATAGTCGTCTCCCCTACGCTCGACCATTCTCATGCGGATAAGCATGAGGAAGTAGAGACATTGAGGAGAGACTAAGGGGTTGTGAGGGAGAGAGGGCTCAAAAACACCTTGGTGGTGTGCCAAACGGGTGGAATAAAAGCCGCCATTTAGGTTGTCCTGACGTCCATGGATCATGGAATGAAAATAGGTGGACACAAGATTGGGTAGGTCAGGGTAATCATGTCGAAAGACACAGGTGAGAAGCTCCATGTCTCACCCAGACACAACACCCATATCCTCATGAAGTGTAAAAGAATGTAATTGAAGTAGTGATGGAGGAAATGAAGGGGAGGGGAAATGATGAGCATGCTCTTCTAGGATGTGGGGGTGTACCTATGGTTCGGATCAGTAAGATTTCGCCACATGGTGATGAGTTCAGAGCACTCAAGATAGGTAAGGGTGGAGACAAGATGTGGGGTGGTAGTATAGGGGTATAAGTCACACCCTCTGGAAAAATTATCCATGTTCAAGGGGAAATGGCATCCACCCAGCCGAAATCGAACTTGGGTGGTTGTATCGATGGGTGTTTGGTGGTAGGTGGGGCCATCGAACTCAAAGGTCGAGATAAACTCCAAAAATAAATCTTTATAGGTTGGAGTGATGAAATGGAGTATCTTAAGTAGATGTGTATGGATAAGGAGTGCCTTGATCTCCTCCCAGATACCAAGACACTATGGAAAGCTGATGTCGAGAAATCAGCTTCTCAACTGGATTGTCCGCCATGAAAAGCGTCATAATCGGTCAGTGGTAGGGAGGCCCTTGGAAAAGATCAGGCAAGGATGCAGCTAAGGTTGGGCAGCATTCGGAATGGGTTAAGGTGGGGTTTCAGCTACTGGCATGGTTGGGCTAGTAGTGGTCACTAGAGGTGGAGCAGCTAAAGTCGGAGCTGGTGTGGGTGGGTCCGCTGAAGTAGTGCTTGGCTCTGAAGGTACGAAGCTAGAAGAGGGAGTTGTGGCACCTGATCTCTTAGCTATGGTGGATGGTGTGGTAGCATTCATAGGAGGATCAGTGGTGGTAGGAGTGGGTGTCACAAAATATACCCAACCGTAGGATGTTATTGATGGAGGTTCCGGTGGAAGAGGAGGTATCGTCACCAACGCTACTGGCTGGAAAACTGGGAAATCGAATGCTGGTCTCTCAGAATACCGAAGATGAATCTGATGGAGAGGGTGTCTCTAAACCTCAGTAGAGGAAGTGGTCCACTTCCCACTCACATGATCATCACCTTCCATATCTAAAAGAAAGATAATAAAAGAATAAAAATAAAATGAAGAAGAAGAAAGAAAGAAAATGTGGTAAATCAGAAAAAAGAAAAGTACAGGGTGTGTAGATCCAGTGTACACATCGTGTAGTGTGAGTTGGTGTAGAACCCATGTACTCTAGATAGACACACATAGAGGGCATGTGTTTGGAAAAAATACATTACACAGCATGTCATATATCGTACATGTCGTGTGGGAGAAATTGGGGTGCGACCCGTGTGAGTGCCCATACATGGGTTTTGCGTGAATGGGTCGAATAATAAATTACATGTTGTGTGTGGGAATGGAATGGCGTGTACAAGAACATGGCATAAAAATAGTGTATTACCTCCACACTAACGAATCCTAATGAAAAGGGTACATGGTGTGTACCGAACATACATGTCGTGTATAAATACATGGGATTAGAGCTATGTGGGTCAGTACAAAAGTAGCTCTTAAAGGCTATATATAGGCACCGTAAATAGCGTGTACCAAATAGACATGCCATGTGTATTTAAAATTTTAAAAATTTGCATGTTCAGCCGTCTACAAGACATACTTGACTTGTGTTCTTCATTCACCCCATGTACTTTAGGTTGCATATGAATGGTTGGTTGATCGCAAGTCTACCCTAAACGTATGTGAATATTTGAAATAAAGGGTGGTGAATGGTGTAGCTTGAGTTTGGATAAAAATGAGGAAGAAATCAAGACCAAAAAAACAAAAAAAAATGGGGGATTGGGAGGAGGTAGGCGGATAGCGGCGTGCAGGAGAAGAAAAATGGGAGGGGGTGCTCGACATAGGGTTAGGTCAGGTAGGGTTCCCGACCTTTATACCTGAACCACACTGCATGTGGGAGGTCCCACACATCGTGTATGTGTTTTTTTACAATAACACAAATACAATAACACTTATAAAAATAAAATATATATTAACTAAATTAAACATGTAGTGTATCAAGGATGAAATTCCATGTTACCTAAAATTTTAAAAAGAGAACTACAACCTTTAGTCTGGTGCTTGGGGCGCGATTCGAACCGATGACCGGTCGTTCTGAACACAAGCCCTCAACCACTGGAGTGAAGGTTGTAGTGTTGCATGGTTTTATGAACTTTTTATAATTAAAGTATAGGTTCAATTCTATACAAGATAAAGAAAACGCACTACATGTGGTTATAATTTGAATGATTGGGTTGAAGTAGGGAGATTAGCTGAGTTTGAACCTGGGTATTTTGAACCCAGGGTCGAGACTCTACCAATTATCCCACTTCACCCACATATAATTTCTTATTTTAATAATTTTTTAAATGAGTTATAAAAACATGGCACACATGACGTATATTTAAATTCATGCCGTATGGTTTTATTAATATGAAAAATGATGGAATTGGCCCGGTTGTTAGGATTCAAACCCAGGTCTTTTGGATCTGTGGTTTACAAACCTGGCCAGTTGGTCCATCCCCATCATGGGTTTTCTTGTATTTTGAAAAACTTGTATTTTATTTTGAAAATACCTCACACACTTTTTAATTAAACTCAAGTTCAAAAAGGATTAACCCTATACCGAAGGTAGGTATGGAGTGATTCAAACTGGAGATGGACTAGATACATTCTGGTGACCTTACCATCAACATAGGCATCATCCCTATTTATTAATTTAATTCATATATACTTATACTACTAGTTCTATTACACGCCATGTGAAAAGGTGATACATGGTGTGTAGTCTCTGGGTTTCCTCCCAGGAAGAGCCTTTTTTTAGGTCTTTGGATCAACCTTACCTGAGCCTCTTGCTATCTGAATTGCATGATGGAGATCATACCCACCATGTCCTTCATGTAAATATAGGGTTTCAGGAACTTCCCATTCACCTTAAATGGTTGACCATCTGCTCCAGTAACTTCCACCGCACTATGGTGGAAGACCTTGATCATTCGGAAAGGTCTCGACCACCGGGAATTCAATTTTCCTGAAAACAATGTCAAACGGGATTTAAACAATAATACCTCATTGATAGGATAGAATGAATTCTAAGAGATCATGTGGTCATAGATTGCCTTTATCTTTTCTTTATATAGCTTGGTATTCTCATATGCCTCCTACATAATTTCATCGAGCTCCGTCAGTTGAAACTTTCAATTCTATTTTGTGGCCTTTAGATTTTAATTCAAGGCCTTCATAGCCCAATAGGATTTATGCTCAAGTTTCACTAGTAAATTAAATGGATTTACATAGATTAAATGGAATGGGGACATATCGAGATGTGTCTTGAAGGTGTTCTGGTATTCTCATAAGGAAACATCAAGCTTCTTGGACCAGTCCTTCCTTGAGGATCCCACAGTTTTCTCCAGGATTTTCTTCATTTCTCGATTGGATACCTCCACTTGGCCATTGGATTGGGGATGATAAGGTGTCCCCATGTTATAACTCACTCCATAATTCATGAGAAAATTCATCATCAACGCATTGTCAAAATGCATCCCTCTATCACTTATCAGAACCCGTGGAATACCAAACCTACTGAAAAATATTCTTCTTCAAGAAGGCAATGATGACCTTTGTTTTGTTGTGTGTCATGGAAATGGATTCCAACCATTTTGATACATAATCCACACAAACCAAAATGTATGAGTTTCCATATGATGGGGGAAAGGGGCCCATGAAATCAATACCCCATGCATCTAAGATCTTGACCTCAATAATGGGATGTTGAGGCATTTCATATCGACAGCGTGCTACAAAATATTGGTCATCCTTATGCATGATGGGCTAGAAAAATCTATATTACATAATTTTTGTTATCGTTCAGTATGGAATGTGATCCCCCACCCCCATATAGATAATAATGAAAAAATTACATAATTCCTATAATTTCCTATTTTGGGATGCAGTTTTGAATCAACCTATCTCCACATGAATAGAAGAGAAATGGGTCTTACTAGAAATATCTTTTTTCTTCGGACAGAAATAGTTTCTTTTGTTGGAATGTAAGATCAGGATAAATGAATCTTGTAACCAAGTAATTGGTGATGTTGACATACCATGGGCAATGTGTAATTCCAACTAAGAAAAGATACTCATCTGGGAAGTCCTCCTTGATTTATCTATCATCCTCTCTTTCCAAATGAGGCAGTTTCAATTGAGAGAGATGATCATTGATGACATTCTCACTTCCTTTCTTGTCATAGAATTCCAAGTCAAACTCTTGGAGGAGCACCCAATGGATGAGATGTGGTTTCACATCATTCTTGTTCAGAAAATATTTGAGTGCTACATGGTCAGTATAGACAACAACTTTTGATAGCACTAAATAAGATAGAAACTAGTCGAATGCAAAAAAACACCTCCATCATATCCTTCTTAGTGGTGGTGTAGTTAATTTGTGCTTCATCTAGGGCTCTTCTGGAATAGTATATAGGTCTGAATATAGAATTAAGACATTGTCCAAGAACTTCTCCCACCATATAATCACTTGCGTCACACATAATTTCAAATTTTTCCTCCCAGTTTGGGGCAATCATGATAGGATATTTAACTAATCATTTCTTCAAGAGCTGAAAGGTTGTGGTGCACGTTTCGTCAAATTTGAAGATAGAATCTTTTGAAATGAGGTTGGTTAGTGGTTGAGATATATTTGAAAATTCTCTAATGAATCTTCTGTAAAAACCTGCATGCCCAAGAAAACTTTGGACTTCTCAGATAGGATTTGGAATGGGGAGTTGTGAGATGACTTCAATATTTACATGGTCAACTTAAATTCCTTTCATGGAAATCTGGTGGCCTAAGATGACACCATTATACACCATAAAGTGACATTTCTCCTAGTTCAAAACCAGATTGATGTGTTCACACCATTCCAAAACCAATTCTAGATTTCTCAAGCAGGTGTTGAATGATTTTCCATAGACTGAAAATCGTCTATAAATACTTTCAGAATTTTCTCTTCCATGTCATGGAATGTCGCCAACATGAACTGTTGGAAGGTGGCTGGATCATTGCACATTCCAAAAGGCATCCGTAGATAGGAAAAAGTTTCATATGGTCATGTGAAAGTGATCTTATCTTGGTCATCAAGGGTAATAGAAATTTGGTTATAGCCATAATAACCATCTAAAAAGCAATAAAACTCATGCCCTGACAATCGCTCCAACATCTGATCCATGAAAGGAAGTGGGAATTGATCTTTCCATGTGGCATAATAAAGATTTTGGTAGTCCAAACACACTCTCCATCCCATGACCATTCTTTTAGGGATGATTTCATTTTTATCATTGGTAATCATGGTGATACCCCCTTTTTGGGAACCACTTTCAAAGGACTCACCCATGGGCTATCAAAGATTGGGTAGATGATTCCTGCATCTAATAGGTTGATCGCTTATTTATTGGTGACCTCCTTCATTGAAGGGTTTATTCACCATTGCAGTTGATGAGAGGGTTTGGATCCTTATTCAAGTAGCACCTTATGGGTGAAAATGGTCGAACTGATCCCTTTAAGATCAGCAATTTTCCACCCAATAGCCTATTTTCTTCGCTTTAGAACTTATAGAAGTTTATGTTCTTGCTCTTATGAGAGATATGCATTGAGTATAACTAGAAGTGTGTGTTTATCACCCAAGTACCCATATTTTAAAGAATATGGGATAGGTTTCAGTTCAAGTTGTGGGTGTTGGAGCCAACATATGTAAAGGACACGAAGAAGAAACCCTCCCCAAAGGGGCTACCTCGTGAAGCCTGTTCGCAGAGCCCCTTAGCACCATGCCATTCAAGGATCCCCACAAAATTGTGGCCAACGCGAAGCTGAAGCACCCTCTATGGTTGTTTCGGAGTAAAGAGATAGGAGGCTTTGCAGTTACGATGCAATTGACAGGGAGCTTCGCACTATGGAGGGAGTCGAATCAACCTCCGCGAACCCGTCGAACTAGACGGAAGCCTTTGTGAGCACTGTGGAAAGAATCTATAAGAGATTTTAATCGAGGAGGGGATGATGGTTGACTATGTAGTTATGATGAACTTGACAAAATCCACAGCTGATCGCAGAGCGCCACATGGCTTTACACTGAGCTTTCCCTACTTTGCACCACCCCTCGCCTATAAATATCGAGCTCCCCTCTCGCCCAAAGGATGGATACTCTGACCTTTCTCCTTCCCTACTCTAAAATCATGAAGCACCTTCTAATATTCAAAAACTTGATCAAAATGGTCTCTCCTAGGTACTTGAGCATTGTGAAGTACCCTTCGCTTAGCTCAAATACAACCCCTCTTCAAGCAGGGATGCCCTTCGCGGAGCCCACTATCCACTACGAAGGAAGGAGATCCTCAAGGGGACTTAGGTCTTTGAAAATCACTCATGCTTCATGAAGTACCCTCCATGAACATGTGAACCATATAATAAGGCAAGGTTGTTGTGCTTCATGAAGCACATTACTCTGTAGTGCTATGTTTTGCAAGGTACCCTTGCTTTGCGAAGTCCTACTCCGTGAAATCCTTTCCACTTCGCGAAGCACCCTCCACATGAACTTATGCCCTATGCCTAAGCTAGGATACCCCACTTCATAAAGCATACCCCTTAGTAAATCCCCCCCCCCACTACATGGAGTACCAAAGATTCACAAGGTCCTTTCTTATGAACACATTTTCTTTGGAAGCCCTTCTCCCGTACGACCCTCCAGGTTTGTATGAAGTGATTTCAAGGTCCCTTGGGTGGTGCTTCAAATTTATTTTCTTAGACTTATTCTTCTTCACATAGGAATGATAATAGATATTTCTTCTTCACATAGCCACCCTAACATGGTCCCCTTAGTGGATCACTCCACAACAGCCCCTGACCACAGAATTGTTGGTGTCTTCCCTTCATCAAGGGTTAAATCTTACCGGTTATATAAGTCCTAGGGGTGCAGAGTAAACCCACATCGTCTGAGATGAAGGATGTTAAACTGTTAAGCACCATAGTCCTCATCAAATGATATTAAATTTTGGCCTCGTCCCATGCAACACATGCGGGGCACCCCGTCTCAGACATTCTCCATGCTCGCTCGTCTCCACGGGAGTGAGATCTTCCTCACATGGAATGAGATCCTCTTTGCTGGAGTGGTGCCTATCTGCGGGGAAGGGAAAAAATCCTGATGTAAGACTCTATCCTTTCATGTAATAGGTATCACCCCTACTCTTCCTCTCTTCTTCCATGGTAAAGACCAGAGGAGAGATGGTCATAGGGACCTTCATCATCCCATCCCTCTTCCTCTGGGTTTTGTTGTCATCGGGCCTCCATCCTAGAGTAAGTCCCAATCTCCATCTCCCTCAGCTGCTTACCACACGTAATCCCCTATTTTCTATTTGGTCTACTAACCACATGTAAGCCCCATTACACTTCCCGTGGACACACCTTTCGCAACGTGATTTTCAGGTCTTTGTTGCCACTTGTTTCTCACACCGAGCATGACTCACGTGGGATTAGAGTAAGAACTGACCATGGTATCCTTCATGGTCTACCTTATCATGTAAGCCCCAGACATTCATGAACTATGTGGACATTGATCCTTATCTCCTAGGAAGGGTATGTAGGAAGCCTCTCTAAGGTTCAAGCCCAGCACCTACTTGTCCCGACCCCCTTCACGTCGGTTCACCTTCATCCTGCATGACGTTAAAATGTATCCACCATCCCAAACTATGTGTATTTTGATCCTTGTCTCCTAGGAAGGGTATGTAGGGAGCCTCCCTGAGGTTCAATCCTAACACCCATCGGTCCTGACCACTTCATGTTAGTCCACCCTCATCCCGCATGATGTTAAATTGTATGACTCTTTTCCTTCTGCAAGATGTTAAATTGTACCCATTTGAACTACGTGGGTTTTGATCCTTGTCTCCCAGACAAGGTATGTTGGAAGCCTCCCTGAGGTCCAATCCTAATCAACAGTAATTCATTGATTTTCCCAATCGATGGTAAGTGGTTTTGTTTCCTAATCAATGGTAATCTGTTTTGTTTCCCAATTGACAGCAATCCATTGTGTTTTTGAATCAACAATAATCCATTGTGTTCCCCAATCGACGATAAGTTATTGTGTTCCCCAATCGATGGTAATCCATTATGTTCCCTATCCAGTGGTAATCCATTGTAGTCCACAATCGATGGTAAGACAATTTAGTCCCCTTCACTGGGACCCACATCTCCGGTCCACCCCCGGGTGTCAGACCAACCTGGGATACTAATCAATTGTAAGCCCCAGTATATCATCGGGTCGTTGTCTTCTACGCACACCCCAATTCCATGCCCCCATCCTGAACTACATAGACTTTGATTCCCTGCCACAAGGGTATGTAGGAAGCCTCTCTGAGGTTTAATCCCATTACCCATGTCTCGTCTTGGTCTCTCTTTTTCAAGCCTATGTGTTTCTGGAAGGTAATTCCCCAACTCGGAGGTTCCACTTCCTCCATGTCCCATCCATGCGTCCATTCTCACGAGTCACCTCCTTAGGTGCCCCATCGCCCCACCGAACTACATGGACTTTGATTCCCTACCACGGGGATACATAGAAAGTCTCTTCAAGGCTCAAGCCCAACATCATTGTCGCCCTCGCATTGGATCCATCTCACTACCCATACACTCTCAACAATCCATATCCACATTGATTCTTACTCAGACTGCCAAATCCTTGTGAGATCATGTCACCCACTTTATTGCATCTCCTAGCGGTAATCGGGCAACTAACCATGCATTAGCCCCCACATCAGCAATCCCTCCTAGGGTTGCGCACATCTAATCTACTCCCATCAGTGTTCTGAACAGTATAATCCATCTCCTCTAGATGTTAAACTCATGGAATACCCTATGTTAAACACGGGAAACTAAGGAAAACCTTAGAGACATGCATATGGCATAAAATTCTCTGCATTTGACGTGGTATTCCTCAAGCTTCCACGCCCTTGAGAATCCCTATCATAAGGGGAAGAAACCCAAACACATTATTGTTCTAGCATCCAGACATGCCAGTGATGTCCAATGTGACTACTCCCCCTACCAAAGGTTTCTGTCCTAACTAGACCCCTTGGAATGTCCTGATAAAAGCAATGTAATTAAACGGCATCCATGAAGACATGGAACTGAGAAGAGTTTCACGAACAACATCTTAAGTCTATGAGGGAGACTCGGACTAGGAAACGAGTTCTGAGGAGGAATCCACAGAAGGAGGTACTGATATCCCATCATTTTGTTTCAATCAAGAATCAAATGTCCCTGAATAAGCGATGGATGCCACCCGCCTTTGGAAAGTGGGAATGCGGGGAAACAGTTGCGCGTCCTCCACAGACGGATGTGCGGCCAAGGAAAAGTGTCAGAAACAGAAATGGTGAACCCACCGTGAATTTATTCTCCTCAATATGAAGATTAGTAGCATTTGATACATCAGTGGATTGGTGTGTCACTGAATCCATGTATCTGGTGTCAGGTACCACCAAGTAAATAGTGGGACTGGCATGAAACTCAACAGAAATTGGGGTAGTTGAACGTTGGACATCCCGGTCTACGATGTTGTCAGCGTGGATCCTTTTTACCAACCATGGAAGATGTAATGGTACTGGGGTACAGTACATTTCTTTCCTTCTTTCAGCACTAATGGTTAAATCTCCCTGCTTTGTAGGACCCAAGATGCCATTATAGGAAGCCAATCACCACCCACCCACTGACACATGGGCTGGGGAAATGTCAATGCGGTAATCTCTTGTGGCCTCATCTCCCCCATGGAAGCTTAAAGAACAGACGATTGTCGCCTATAGACCATTCAAGGTTCCGGTGCTCTGTTAATGTGTATATTAGCACTCAAGTTGAATCTTTGGTGATGATACTTTTTAATAGTCGATTGTTTTTAGTTGATTGTATTCTGATTGGAGGGTTTGTTTACAGAGCTTATGAAATGATTGATTGATTAATATTTATTTCAAAAATTGATAAATATTGGGGTGATTTCATTATTAGATATTTGAGCTTGTGATATCCTTGATCTTTTCTTTATATCGCATTTAAATTAACACCCACTTCACAAGATAACGTTGATTGGAATTTCTAAGTGTTAAGGTTTTAATCCAAGCCTTAACTTATCTTAGGGTTCTAATCTAAATCCGATCTTGTTTATGATAGTGTATTTATGGTTCCAATAATCCATGGAAACCAAATGTTAAACAAATCATGTCATTAATCCACAACATTCTAAGTTTAACATGCACAATGTTAATTTAAAGACTATCCATCGAACAAATGATCTCAATCACTTAACATCCCCAAATTATAACTCACCCCAATGGTAGATTTACTCAACCATTGTTTTGGTTAATAATCTGGTTGTAATGTTTATGATGATGAATTATAAATAGAAGAAAAATAAAGGGATAATAAAAGAGTTGTGCGTCGAACACACACACAAACAGTGAAGGGAATGAAATACTGACTTTAGATTGAATGAGAAAGCACAATAAGGGAAGGGGATTCAACTGTATTTAAACTATTTTAAGACCAATAAAATTATTTAACAGAATTTGGATAAGAATAATAGATGAAGAATAAGAAACTTTCATTAAAATAGAATTGCAAAAATAAAGACTTACAAGATTACAACAAAGAATAACACAAAAGTAAATGAAAACAAAGAGAGGAGGAAGGGTCTCTTAAGTGAAAACTTGAGTATTGAAGGTCCTAACAAGCCTTTTTAAAGGCTTTGGTTATGAAAATTGATGCTCCTATCTTCTTAAATGTCAACCCCTTTTGAAAGGAGAGGATGGGATGTATTTATAGCCCAAAGTGGTGGATTTTTTGCATTCCAAAACTACCCCTCCACTTGTCTCGATGATTTAGACATTCAGACAGCTCGATATCAAGATATCTCCTTCTTTAAATTTGTATATAATAATGTTGTATTACTACTCTCAAACTTTGAAGGAATTTTTACTTATTAATCCAAAGTTATGGTGGTTTTCATAAACAATGTTAAACTGTCCATTTCTATCCATTCTTTTTCGATGTCCAAAATGTGAATGGATTTTTGAATAGGAATATGCCTTAAAATATGAATCAAGAATCAAGAGGTATTTTTAAGTGGTTTTTATGTGGCTATGGGATGTTAGGAATTTAATGTCCAGGAGAGAGAAGAAGAGGGGTAAAACATCAGCATGGGTAAAACAATGCACAATTTTTTTTGAAATGAAACATGGAAGGAAATGGAAACACATATTTACAAGGGAATGATTGTATGAAGAAAGACACAAGAGATAAAGAAAATTTTAAGTGGATGAGAAGATAAAATATTTACAAACCACAAAACTTCTCCCAATGACAAAAGTGTTCATTTTTTTCATTTTTTGAAAGTTGAAATTGAAATAGATCTCACACTCATCTCCCAACTCATGACTAATCTCCTCACAACACTAATTGTAATAGTTATAATAAGATCAAAGGTTGAGGAAGAGTGGTTTTTGACCCACCCAAGACACAACCCATTATTATTTTGAATTTTTTTTTTATTTTTTTTAACACTTTTCAATATCATTTGTACAAGATAAACATATATAAATTCCCTAACCCCACTGAAGGACAACCTCTCCCTCGCACTTAAATTGATGCTTTCCCTCAAGCATATGATAACATGGTAAAAATCAACAAAAGGGTACCCAAAATGAAATCAATTCCCCCCACACTTAAATTTAAAAAAAATATGCAATGAAAATCCATGTTGATATTGGGTGGGATAAGTTATTGGGCTTGTAATGTGGCTAATAAAGAAAAGGTTTTCATAGTCTCTAAGGGGCTTTTGAAAGGAGGATTAATGTGTGGTTAATGGGAGGATATTTAATTATTACAATTCTCATGGGGTTTAGAAAATGCCTCTATCATATTAATGCACATGAAAGTAGGAAATTCACCTCTAAGGTCTACAAACTCAAGACTCACAAATGGGGGTAAAAACACATTTTTAAAATATGTCCATAGGTAGCGTTGGCATGAAAGAAAATTTTGTTCCTCATGGGTGGGGAAAATCATTTTCCAAATCAAAAATTGAGCATTAAAAATTTGTTGGTTTTGAAACAAGATTCTTTATCCAAAGACATGATGAAAATACAAAATTTGTGAGATAAAAACATGTATTTTGACTCCCAAAAATGGTTTGAAAAAATTTGAAAATTGGAAGGTGAGTAAGTAAAACTCTTGATTTTTCATATATTTTTAAATGATTTTTTTTTGTTTTTTTTAGTGTTTTTTTAAATAAACACCCACACAAAAGATAAAGAGAAAAATAAAGGGTTTGATGAAGGAAGTGGTAAAAAATAAAATAGATATGGAGAAGAAGAAAGAGGGAGAGAGAGGAAGAGATTGAGAGAGAGTTAAAGAGAAAGAGGTGCCCCTAGTTTGAAATTGGTGGGTCGTTGTTTCTATCCAGTTGGTGGGTCAGTGGAAGTTAATGTGACACATATGGGATGTTACCTAAAAAAGAAAAATCATTATTCATATAATGAAAAACTAAAAATAAATTAAAATTTCATAAAAGTAAAAGAAAACATGGGTTGCCTCCCAAGAAGCACTGCATTTATTTTTCTATAGCTGGACAATTTTATTGGACTACCCATAGTCTAACGGTGGTCACCGTATTTTCTCAACTCTAGTGTGATTCCAAAAAAAACTTCTCCTTTGGGATGCCTGATTGTTTATTGGATAATTTCTTCCCATCCTTGTTGATGTGTTTGCAATTCAATGGGTGTGGAAATAGAATATTTGTATCCTCTCTTTGTTCTTAAACTTGACGAATGATGTTATCCACAAAGTGCTGGTTTTATATGCTTGGAAATTCATGAAGATGTCTCAATTTCGATGGTTCATTTATGTAAGGTTCAGATAACAAGAAACCAGAGTATGACATCCCAATTGTTTTTTAATAATTTATTTCATCACTTATCTATGTAGAGTAATGAGGATCAGTGGAGTCATAAGACTGAATAAATTTTTCAATATACTTTGTATTAATGTTTTTCGCCAAGGAATGGTCAATTTCAACATCACCAGTGATCACTTTATTAATTATGGAACAAATCTCACAACCTTCACTCCCATCGGGACAATATAAACACATTGGTTCAGGGTTCACCTCACATATAGAAGAATTTTCAGAATCATGGATAGGAAATGATGAATGTTGGATAATCTGATTTGAATAAAAAATGAACATGCTTGTTCATTTTCCCCATTACCATCCATGTTGGAGCAATGGATGTTAGAGGTGATATGGGATTCCAAAGAGTTTTCAATATCCTTTAGATAAATGGAGTTTTCATTTGTAATGTTAACCTTGACTTCTCCATTCATGAATTGGTTAATGAGGATTAAATATTTACAAACTCCTCTATCAATAGAACAGGAAGAACATGATGTATTGGGATTCAACACACTCTCATAGAGACTTTAGGAAGCATAGATAGAGAATACATATTGACTCTCTGATGGGTATCGCATGGCCTGGAAAATGTTGAACTTGAACAGTTGGTCACCAAATTCCATGGATAAGATTCCTGAATGGACATCAATCTTGGTTCTCACTATCATTAGGAATGGTATTCCTAGAATTAAGGGAGATCGAGAAGAGTTTGTCTCACCTTCCATGTCAAGGACATAGAAACCAACAGGAAAGATAAGATCATTCACACGAACAAGGAAATCCTTGATTATACCCTCAGGACTGGTTGTGCTTTGATTGGCTAATTGAATGACAATACTCGTTGGGTGCAAGGGACCAAGACCAAGGTTGGAGAAGATGGATTTGGGCATGACATTAATCGAGGCTCCTAGGTCTATGAGTGCATCGTTGAATTTGGAACTTCTAATTTGGCATGGACCGTAAAGGTCCTTGTATCTTTTCACTTTATGGGAATAGACTGTTGGGTGGAAACATTTTCAAAGGTCCTAAGTTGCCTCTTGTGGGTGCACAATTCCATAAGAAACTTGGCGTACTTAAGGATTTTTTTTATGGCATCTAAGAGGGGAATGTTGACTTCAACGAGTCTAAATATGTCAAGCATTTCAGGATCAGGTTCAAAGGACTTCTTTGGATTAGAAACAGCTTGAGGAAAATTAATTGGGTTCCTAAGTGGAATGGAAGGATGCGAGGGAATGGATTCATATTCCTTTTCAAGTTTCTTTTTCTTTTCATTTTCTAGGTCAGCATTTAAAGGGGGGTGGGAGGAGTCGTCATGAGGCATAGCAATTTTCTTTCTCGATCTAAGTGAAATTTCACTTACATTACCCTTGGGGTTGGGCAATGGTTGAGCTAGGATTTGGGAAGAATTTTATTGTTGTTACTAGCTTAGGTGGGAAGTAAGTTAACCAATTTGGGTTTCAATGTTTTTAAGGATAGAATGAGTGAAGGAGGTAAGATCTTCCACTGCACTTTCCCATGGTTTCTTGGAAGAAGAGGCCTATCCTGGATTGGTATTGCCTTGATTTTGGTTCTTGGGAAAGAGATTGTGTTGGTTTGGGAATTGGGAAGGCTCACTAGGATAGTGGAATCTAGGAGGAGGATTGTTCCTTTGAGGTTGAGGAATAAAAGGATAAGGTTGTTGGAAGTTACAAACACCTTGACCATATTGGAATTGGTTTGGGTTTTGATTATGGTATTGAGGGGTGTGAGGAATTAGATTCCCATATCTCAAGTTAGGGTTATATGTAGAAGAAAAGGGCTCAGAATGAGGTTGGTTGAAGTTTCTAACAAACTACCCTGATTGTTGAGGGTTGGGGTTCTACTGAGCATATGCTGCATTGAGATCCATTGGTCTGTATGAATCAGATACATCCACTTGAAGTTATGGACATGTGTCAGTTGGATGAGATGGGGAGCTGCAGATTCCACGGTTTTTGATAGGTCTAGGGAATATAGATTTTGGAGAAGATGAGGTTGGGGCTTTAGTAGCCACAGCTAGTTATCACACAATACCTTTAAGTTCACTCATCCACTATGTTATCTTGTTCGGATCTACGGATTGATTCTCTTGGTCTTTTTTAATTTGATCATGTGCTCGAGTATAGAATTTTTGTGTGTTTGCATCCATGTTACTTATGAGATCTCTTGCAGTTGTAGGAGTTTTATCAACAAGAGCATTGTCACTTACAGCATCAATGAGGGTTCTCTTTATAGCCAATAATTCCTCATAGAAGTATTGGATAAAGAGTTGGTCAGGGATTTGTTGATGCGAATAGGTTTCCACAATCTTTTTGAACCTCTCCCAATACTCATGGAGTGATTCATTTGGGAATTGATGAATATCACTTATTTCCGTTAGGATAGAAGTAGTGCGAGAAGAAGAAAATAATTTCTATAAGAAGAGTTGCTTCATGTCATTCCATGTGGTAATGGAACTAGGAGAGAGGTAGTAAATCCAGGACTTAGCAGTGTCAGTTAGGAAGAAAGGGAATTCCTGGAGTTTGATTTATTCCTCAAAAACCCCTTGAGGCTTCATGGTATAGCACACCAATTGGAACTCTTTAAGGTGGATATGTGGATCCTCACCGGCCAGCCCGTGGAAATGAGGAAGAAGATGAATCAAACCCAATTTTAGTTTGAAGTCAGCCTCTATTTTTGGATATTTAATTCCAAGATTTTGGTAATTCATATCAGGGGCAGTAAGTTCTTTAAGTGTTTGTTCCCTAGGATTGGTCATATCTAATTCAGTTGGTTGGACAAGGACATGTTCTTGAATGAGTTGATTATATCTTATGGTCCTTATAAGTTGGAAAAGTGTTCACTCAATTTCAGGGTCAAACAAATCTGATAGATTGTTTGGGAGGCTATGGGGAATTCAGAGAGATTTTGGAAGAAAGAGGAAGGCGTGTTTTTCTTTGTGTTTTTTTTCAAATTTTTTTAAAATTTTGTGTTTTTTTTTTGTTTTTTTACAATTACTAAAAACTAATGACTAATTAATTATACCATCCACATAAATGACACCATTTTAAATTGAATTCGATTTTCACTTATCGACCGGTCAAGGTCTTGGTGCTCTGCTAATGTGTATAGCAACACTCAGGTCAAATCCTCAGCGATGATACTTTTTAATAGTCGATTGTTTTAGTTGATTGTATTCTGATTGGGGGGGTTTGTAGAGATTATGAAATGATTTATTGATTAATATTGATTTAAAAAATTGATAAAGATTGGGGTGAGTTCATTATTAGAGAGTTAAGCTTATGATATCCCTGATCTTTTCTTTATATTTCATTTAAATTAACACCCATTTCACAAGATAACGTTGATTGGAATTCCTATGTGTTAAGGATTTAATATAAGCCTTAACTTATCTTAGGGTTCTAATATCAATTAGATATTGTTGATGGTAGTTTATTTATGGTTCCAATAATCCATGTAAACCACACGTTAAACAAATCATGTCATTAATCTACAACATTCTAAGTTTAACATACACAATGTTAATTTAAAGAATATACATCGAGCAAATGCTCTCAATCACTTAACATACCCAAATTATAACTCACCCCAATGGTAGATTTACTCATCCATTGTTTTGGTTAATAATCTGTTTGTAATGTTTATGATGATGAATTATAAATAGAAGAAAAATAAAGGGATAAGAAAAGATTTGTGCATTAAACACACACACACAAACAGTGAAGGGAATTAAATGCTGACTTTAGATTGAATGAGAAAGCACAATAAGGGAAGGTGATTCAACTATATTTAAACTATTTTAAGACCAATAAAATTATTTAATATAATGTGGATGAGAATAATAGATGAAGAATAAGAAACTTTCATTAAAATAGAATTACAAAAACAAAGACTTACAAGATTACAACAAAGAAGAAAACAAAAGTAAATGAAAACAAAGAGAGGAGGAAGGGTCTCTTAAGTGAAAAATTGAGTATGGAAGGTCCTAACAAGACTTTTTAAAGGATTTGGTTGTGAAAATTGATTCTCATCTCTTCTTAAATGTCAACCCCTTTTGAAAGGAGAGGAGGGATGTATTTATAGCCCAAGGTGGTGGACTATTTTCATTCCAAAACTACCCCTCCACTTTTCTCAACGAGTTGGACATTAAGACATCTGAATCTAGAGATATCTCCTGATTAAAATTTTTAGATAATAATGTTGGGCGAATAATCTAAAAATTTGGAGGCATTTGGACTTATGAATCCAAAGTTATGGTGGTTTTTATAAACAATGTTAAACTGTCTATTTCTATCCATTATTTTTTTATGGACAAAATGTGAATGGATTTTTGAATAGTAATATGTCTTAAAACACAAATTATTTCTTCAAAAAAGTCGACCTAATATATCTCCTCTTTCACACTACAAAATATCATCTTGATTTTGTGACTAGATCATGAGATGTGTTATGAATACTGTGTTGATTTTAATTCTCGTCCATAATGGTGGGCTGAGATTAAATGAATCAGTTGGGCCCCTTTTATTTGGATTTGGGCCTTGAAATTTTTATCCAAGACTCCTTAAATTGTCCCAAAAACGTTTTAGGAGAATAATAGAATTTAGAAATCTGGATTGAGACCAGTAATTCAATCTTCATATCTGGTCTAGTTTCATCACAAATTCTTTGGGTCTTCTTGTGTGATCCATATGACCCTTCAAATGATAGAATTGGACCATGATCCCTTATAATGAAATGTTTTATATTGAAATAGTAATACTTAAAAACAAGGACCATTAAATTTTTATTAGTATGGTGATAGTTATTATTAAAACATTAAATAGACTTGAATCTGGAATAATTCAAGTAGTGCTCTAAAATTATATTTAATATTTAAACATTAATATTTCACACAAATTATGCACATTTCATATAAAATCAGTAAAGGTAATATATAATAATTCATAAAAATATTAATAACATCAGTATCCTCCATGTCCACGGTTACTGGGTGGCCACTCCCCATCAGAATTCATTCAGAGAAGGGTAATTAACAACCTCTTTCGACGATACGAGGAGGAGGGGATTACCCCAACCTGAGATATGGCACGTCAATACTTAGATTTTTTTGCAACTCATCACCACCGCCACCCCCAAGGGCCATGAAGGGATCCATTTCTCCCCACTATGATGTATAATCGTTTCAGGAGCCTCTCCCTGGGACGTTTTGATGATTCCCTCCCCTACGCCAATGAGGTGAGGGATGTCTGGGCCAACCCAGCTGGAATACCATTCTAGGGGCTACCAAGGAGGGCTCCCACCAGGCCGTGTCAATGCCACCACCCAACCCCATGGGATGAGGAGAAGGTGATCCATACACCTTCTCCATCGGCCCCAGTCTGGTTGACCCGACACCAGCATCGAGCGCAGGCTGAGGAGGACGCCCGCTGAGGGGTGTCAACATCAATGGATACCATGGCTCGTGACACTGTTGATGCATAACATCAGTCCCCTATTTATGTCCCGTAGGGGCACTCATATGCCTAGCCTAGATCGAGGCCCCAACCACCCCACGGGCAGGCTGGGTCGACTCTTTTGGTCGCTGACACAGGTGGTGTCCATCGCGGGCCGACCCATGGAATTGGCATCCAGTACGGAGTTCCTCCCAATACCATCACCAATGAGAGTGTGGGCCCTCCATGCACCCAAGATCGGCGTGGAGGTCCTCCCTATGTTGCCTTCAATCTGAGTAAAGGTCCTCCCCTCTGCAGTGACACTCAGTAGGGAAGACTCTTCCGCACCCATGACCTCATGTATGGTATCGTTCCTCCTGTCATAGGTCATTGATGGGAAGATGCTACTTGTCCGGTCAACCGTCATTGAGAGGGTCTTCCCCATGTCCTTATAGAAACCAACGAAGGTCCTACTCTTCCCAGCAGTCAGAGAAGCATAGGTTTTCCTCGCTTCATGGGAACCCAACACGGAGGTCCTACCCATGTTCAGATTGACCAATACGAGGACCCTCTTCGCACCGACATTTCCAAGGTAAATAAGCATAAAGGCCCTACCCATGCTTCTACCAGCTCCAATGGAGGTCCTACCCACTCCATCACTTATCATGGAGATTCCCTCTATGCGCCAGCCAGTGTACACTGAGGTCCTCCCCATCTTCCCTTTTACATTTTTTTAGGTGCTCCTTGCACCCCGGCTCACCCAGGCAGAATTCCTATCTGCACCAATATCAATTAATTCAAAGGTCCAACTCAAGACAAAATCTACCATGTCCCTAAGAACCATTCTGGGGCATGATAGAGGGTAGAAAACACCATAAAAAGAGAACTGAGAAGATTCAGGCTGCAATTAATCTAGTCTGCTTCTCAGATTCTGAGGCGGAATGCAATTTGGCAATAGAACTCTCACCTCGATCCTTTGTGTCAAGGGCTGGGGCAGGAACATGACGTATCGGACTCATCCTTCCTGAATGTGAGGTCCACCTGATTCTCACCTCCCTCCACAGATACATCCAGAAGGAGGAATATTTGGCCCCTTCCTAGGGCCTTGTCGTGCAATCCTCCCAATTGTCAACAGGGTCATTCTCTGCTTCAACTAGAGGTCACAGAAAATTATTCTGGGGAATGATAAAGGATGGACAACAGCATGGCCCATCATTAGTGACTATATCCCCTGCACTAGAAAATGTGCTCACCAGCCTGTCTTAATGAGATGTAGTGGATTATTTCTCTCATTCGTCGTAGGACATCTCGAGATGCAGCGGCTTGTTGGCTCATTCGTTGTATTCTCCACCAACCAGTCTACCATCTTAGTGGTCTTCTTTAGTGTTGTTACTAGTCCCCTAGCCTCCCCTAGTTTATGAGTGGGGAAAACTAGGGTCTGATCCCGAGTCTAATCTGATGAGATTTTGGGACATCCCTGCAGCAGATCATTTCCCAGAGATGTTTTGTCCAATTGTGTCCATAAACTTCAGTGTGCTGGAATCGCTTACCCAGGAGGAAGTCGCGTGATTTCGCCAAACCCTATGAGAAATGCACTTCCATCTCCATTAATAGTGATTGGATTACCCCAAAAGTCAATCATACTTTGAGGACATTGGCCAGCAATTTTGTATGGTTGACTTGGTCGTGCTCCTTGTGGCCCAGCACCCTAAGTCGCCTGGTCACCACCAGACCCTCCAGCAAAAATGCGTTCAGAGCCCTAAAGTACTCCACATAATTATCAAGGAGTCTTCCCCTGCATTCAGGTCCATGTTTGGGGGTAGTATGTTGCCTTCCATTTCAATTCTATCGGGATCCAGCCCGACTTGCCAAGCGATATTGAAGATATACCTCTAGGTAGAGTCTCGATTAACATGGACGATCTATCGAAGGGGGAGAATGAGCTAGATCTCCTTGATGAGAAATTACCCCTAGGGGAGTTCCATAATTATTAGATCTGTTGGTAAGGGTTACTTTCCAAAAAAGAAATCTATTGGGTCTTCATGTGCCCATCGAGGCATCAGTCCTCAACCGGAATCCCAATAAGGGTAGAGAGTACCTTGGAGCTTTCAAACCCTCTAACCCAGCTGGCTCAGTGAAAAATATGGAGTATGATCGTGAAAAATCTACATTATGTCAGCAGCTCATGGAGCACAAAAATATGGTCGATGATCTCCTTGCTGAACGTGCCTCAAAGCGGCGACCGGACTACGGTGATCCTCAACTGGGGCAACAGGGGCAGGTACAACAGTCTCCCAGTGAATTGCCTCCAGGTGACCTTGACCATCCTTCCCTCGTATATAGTATATTGGATGGGACTTATGGTAATAGGGTGCGGTATGTGTCACCAAATCCACCTAAGAGACGTGATAATCCTCGAGACCCATCTCAGGTTCCCCCAGCCGCTCCCCAGGTCATCCCACCAGCTGCTCCACTTGTCGTTGGGCCTGTTTATCATGTTGAAGAACCTACCAATGCATTGGTGATCAGGGATCCTAATAAAGATAGGAATCCCTACCTAGATGACTCAATGGTGGCACTCATTACTCACCTCGAGGCATTGAAAACTTGACAGGTGGCAATACCACCTGATGGAAATCCATATCCGATGTGGGTCGACGATATGCCAGCACCCCGGGGTTTCGAAAACCCCACCTTTTTCCCTTTTAATGGGATGAGCGGCCCACTATAGCATCTATACCACTTCATTTCAAGGTGTGGACCCAGGTTGGGAACTCTAACACAGCAAGAAGCCGCCAAACTCTGGTGTTTCATACAGACATTGGAAGGGCCTGCATTTGTCTGGTATAGCCAGCTACCCATCGGGTTAGTCACAGACTGAGAAGATCTCTATAGACAGATCCTTTAACAGTTCATCTCTACCACCCAGAAGACGAGTATTGAAGACATCTTCAAGTGTAAGAAGAGGCCTAATGAGCACGTCACGGACTTTGTCGCCTGGTGGAAAGGCCTCACCAACTTCTTGGATATGCCGCTAACTCGGGAACATCTACTGGAAATGTGTGTAGGGAATGTCAAGACCGAACTGGTCCCCTCTCTCATTACTCATAATTACCCCAGGGGATTCCGAGACTTCTCTTATAAGGCCCATCATCTAGAGGAATCCTTACAGTAGGTTAAGTAGGCACATCCGTTGCCTCTTGAAATTCCCATGAGAAGAGCCTCTAAGGCTGATCCCACTACGGTGGATCAAATAGAGGACCCAAGGAAACTTAAGTTTTTACCATTGGATCCACCTCCATAACCATGCAGGGGCCCTCCACCTCAGGGGTAGCCTCTGGCCCAATAGCACCCACCTCAGAATCGGTAGGCACCCCCACATAACGTACCACCACCACCTAGGAGAGATAACTAGGTTCCACCTCCTCGACAAGCTCCTCTAGACCCTCGTCAGGGCCAGGCTCCAAGATCCCCCTTTCTGGATAGAAAAAACTAAAACTAGTCATTCAATGAGACTTAGGTTCCCAGTTATTTCTGAAGTTCCTTGGAGCCTGGAATTATACGGTTTCCCGAATACAGGATTCCAAAAGAGGTGAATTTAACTGATCGCCCCAATTACTACCTCTATCACCGGATCCTGAGTAACACCCTCAAAAAGTTCTATGTGTTTAAATACTGGATTTAAGACCAGTTTGATAACAACATATTCAGGTTAGGCCCAACTCTGGCACAAGTGGCATGTGTATTCATGAAGCCAGACAGTGGTAGTGACAGCAAAGGTGAGTGGCATCAGGTTCCTAACTATGGGTCCTAGAATTGTGATGACTGGATGGCTCGTAAGGAATTTTCTCATGCCCATGGTATTATTCGTGCATGTCTAAATCGACCTGATCCTTTATAAGATGTTGCGTCACCTGTAGCCAGTACTTCTGCATCAATGGCTCAGCCTCCCTCTTCTCAGAAGAGCAGGCATCAGCAACGCAAGGGAAAAAAAGTCCCTCACCAATGTCATCTCCATCCCATACTCTTGGTGACCTCATGAACCTAGAGAGGGTGATTCCTCCCAAAATACATCTAGTAGTGTAGGATTATTTAGGTTATAATCAAGGGTATGCTTTGATTAACACCGTGGAGTTGGTAAACCCCTACATGATTTCTGATGGTTAGGAGCGCCAGACGGATCCTCCCAATGTCCCCAATCATCGCCAGCATCGATGGGCCCATGGCTATATGGGTTTTTGGAGTGCCTTGGTCAATACTTCCAGCTAGGCTGTGTATTCCACCAAAACCAGACAGTAGGTCTATCACAGAGCTCAGCATGCGTAGCCTTCTCATCTGATGTCATCAGGTCCACCTTCACTGTCATTTGTGTTACTTGATCAGGCAGAACCACCCTAATTGTGTCGTGATCATCCATGCTCTATTATGAACCAGACTCAGTCATCTGGACCAAATCTGGTATTCACTCTATGATCTTCGACTAGCAAGCAGTGGGACATTCCCAGCACCAACCAGCTATCAATTCAGTCAAAAGGTCCTGTCATACCCCCCGCCACAGAACAACCTCCTATAAGTATAATTTCATGCTTGGTATGGAAGTATGATGTCCTTAATCATCTTTCCATCATTCCTATGAGGATCTCTATCCTTGATTCCCTTCACCTGTCAGCGAATATACATGAATCCCTTGCCGACTCTTTAAGAAGCCCCCTCTAGTTCGATACGGAGGTAGAAACCGCAGAAGCCTTCCATGCTGAGGTAGTCGAGCATGCTGAATGTCAGAACATTATGTATTTCTCTATAGAACATGAAGGATCTCCCATATAGAAGAAAATCCTCCCACTGTACATCACCAACTACTTCAATATCATGGAGGTTCGTCACTGTCTTTTCGACACAGGCTTTGGGATCAATTTGATCCTGACCCAAACACTCTAAAAAATGGGGTTGTATGAGGATGATCTAAGTTCCTCTGACCTAAAAAATAAAGGTTATGATAGAATGGAATAGACACCAGTCAACAAGATCCTCCTAAAGACACAGTTCGGTGGTCTGGTGGCCAGCAGTGAGTTCATGGTTGTCTCTCAGGACACCGCCTACAACGCGTTGATGGGTAGGTCATGGCTTCACCTGCATGTGGTGGTTCCTTCATCGTATCACCAATGCCTTAAGTACTCCCTTAATTTTCTTGAGGGAATAATCCAAGGTGATGCATCACACTTTTCCTCTTGTGAAGCCTGTTATCCGGATGCTGACTATTTCAAGAGAAAGGACAAGAAGATCTAGGATAACGAGATTGAACATGCTACAGCTGCGACCGACCCATGGATGGACCTGGATGATGCCTACATTTTTCTGATCCATCGATTGGAGGCTACGAACTTAGATATAGGGCAATGATTTTTTGTTTCTGGAATGATGTGGAAGCACATTACCAAGTCTAAGCGATGCTGGAAGATCACCTCGTATTCCTACACAAATCAGGCTCGGGTGATCCCAGAGCCCCCTACCCCCATAAGGTATCGGGATGTCCGCCCCATGGAAATGAAAATACATCATACTTGCTTGTTTTGTTGGTCTGGGATAAACTGACTCAAGATAACATGCCACTATTGCTTCGATTTCATCAAGTGTGGCCCCTTGGGCTGAAAACCAGATGGGATCAGGTCAATAGCCTTCATTACTATGGTTTTGGAAATACGGGAGTCCCCCGATGCAATGTCTATTGCTGCTCAGGCTGTCATTAGCTTCCCATAAGGATCTGTTGACTTAGAAGAATATCCTCCTATCGAGGATCCCTCCTCCATAATTGAATAAGAGTATTTGGAGGATGCACCTCCTGCATTCAAATAGGGTGTCTCCACCACGGTCGATGAATTGGTACATGTGAACCTTGGTAGTGAGACGGATCCGAAACCCACATTGATCAGTGCCGTCATTCCTATCAAAGAACAACAGCAGTGCGTAGACTTCCTGAAACAACATCTTGATTTATTTTTCTAGAGTTATAATGAGATTCTAGGACTAGATCCTCAGGTTTTCGTACACTGCATATATCTTCCAAAAAAACATCACGGGTTCAAACAACCTCCCAAAAAGATGCACCCTTCTCATGGGGCCATGGTTGAGGCCGAGGTTGATAAGATCATCAGAGCCAATTTTTTCAAGGAGGTCCATTACCCCATATGGTTATCCAACGTTATGCCCATTAGGAAGAAGAATGAACATATTAGAGTTTGTATCGACTTTTGGGATCTCAACCGTCATTGTCTGAAGGATGATTTTCCCCTTCCCATGAAGGAGTTTTTTATTGATGCCACTACTGGTTTTCAGGCCCTCTCCTTCATGGATGGGTATTCCAGGTATTACTAGATCTGAATGGCCCCTAAGGATGAATATTCTACAGCCTTTAGGGCACCACAAGGTACTTTCTGCTACTAGGCAATTCCCTTCTATCTAAAGAATGTAGGTGCCACCTATCAGTGTGCCATGCACCGCATATTTAAGTCAATCCTCAGGACATTGGTGGAATGCTATGTGGATGACCTGGTGGTCAAATCTCACTAGTTTTAGGACCATCTCAAAGATCTTGAGAAAGTGTTTGGATTCCTCTCTTTTCACAACCTGAAGATGAACCCATTAAAGTGTGCCTTCTGGGTCACCTAAGGAAAGTTTATCAGCTTTGTTGTTAGATATAGAGGCATCAAGATCAATCTTGAGAAGATTAAGGACATCGGTCAGATGTCTCCTCCGAGTAACATTTGGGAGCTATGAGGATTTCAAGGCCACTTGGCCTACATACACCGATTCATCATAAATTTGGTCAGAAAGTGTAAGCCCTTTTCTCAACTAATGAAGATGGGAACTATCTATTAGTAGGATGAGGAATGTCAGACTTCTTTTGATGAAATCAAGTAGTATCTTCTATATCCTTCGGTCTTGATGCTGCCTATTTTTGGAAAGTTGTTGGTCCTTTATGTGACTACACTGGAACAATCTCTTGGAACCCTTATGACTCATAAGAACAATGAGGGAACGAAGAACAATCTATACTATCTCATCTGTATGATCCTCGATACGGAGACCATATACTCTCCTATCGAGAAAAAATGCCTTGCACTGGTATTTTCAGTGCATAAATTGAGACATTACTTGCAGCACCATGAGATATAGTTAGTTTCCTGAGTAGATCTGCTGAAGTACATCCTAAACTACCCCATGTTGATAGGTTGTCTAGCTTAGTGGGCAGTGATCCTCCAGTAGTTAGACATTAGGTTTTTCCCCCATAAGGATATTAAGGGTCAGGAATTTACAGACTTCCTTTCTGCCCATCTAGCCCCCAAATACTAGTATATGAATCTTTATTTTCTTGATGAGGCAATCCTCTTAGTAGACTAAGTCGTTTCGTGTTGGGAAATTCACTTTGAAGGTGCTTCCCAAATCCCTACGGGCAGAAGACTCAATGACCCCAAACTCAACAGAGTGGGCCTAGGTATCATCTTCATCACTCCAGCAAAATTTTTTCTGTTATATTCATTCCTACTATTAGAAGGTTGTACCAACAATGAGATGGAGTACCAGGCTCTCATCGCTATCCTCAAGCTAGACCTTGAGATTGATTTTACCCACTTTCATGTGAAAGGGGACTTCAAACTAGTCATCAAACAGATCAACCGTAACTATGTCATCAGAAATCCAAAGCTCGTACCATTTTGGGAACATACCTACCAGCTGATGGCCTAGTTCTAGTCTCGGCCAAAAGTTACCCATGTCCCTCGATCCCAGAATGGTCAAGCCGATGCCTTGGCCATCCTAGCTGCATATCTGGCAGAGACTGATCAAGATAATTTAATTATTCACATGGCACACTGGAGGGTTATCACCCCCATCACTCCAGAAAATTATGATAGCCCACAGGTAAGCCACCTTACCGCTGGTGCCTCCATGTCATGACCCCCAGGTCCCACTGATGTAGTGATGGAAGTGACTCATGACTGGAGGACCCCCTTTATCGAGTACCTCCAACACGGTAATCTCCTGGCAGATCGAGCCGAGCACGAGCAAATCCAATGTCGTACATTACAATTTACCCTCCAGAGTGGTCCTGGTCTTGATAAGATTCTCTATAAGCATGGGTTTTATGGGGTTCTCCTCCATTTCCTTTAAGGAGGTGAGATCTATCAGGTCATGTAGAAGTTTCATGCCGGTTCCTATGGGGCTCATCAGACTGGGCCGAAACTATCTCACCAGATCCGAAGGTTGGGGTATTTTTGTCCCTCCATGATCCGTAATTGTATTGAGTTTTCCAAGAGTTTCCATGCATGACAAATCCATGATAACTTTGTGCATCGGCTGCCAAAGCCTCTTCACACTACTAAGTACTCTTGGCTCTTTGTGGTTTGGGGACTCGATGTCGTGGGACTATATCCACCGATGACAGCTTTCCAGGGTAGGTTCATCCTGACTGATATGGATTTCTTTTCCAAGTGGGAAGAAGAATTTTTTCTCAAGGAGGTCAAGGCCTATTCTATTATTGAATTTGCAAGCTCCAGCATCATCTACCGATTTGGAGTCCCTCACACCATCCTCACCAATAACGGCACAAACTTCTAAGTAGCTGAGTTGAAGAAATTGTACGCCAAGTACAACATTCGTTCTATCCATACCTCCCTCTATCACAAGTAAGAAAATGGGAAAATATAGGAATTAAACAAAACCCTCTCTAACATCCTATAGAAAATGGTTGACCATAACAAGAAGAGTTGGTTGGACAAGCTCCCCAACGCACTTTGGGCTTATCAGACGACGACTCGCAATTCCACCTAGGAGACCCCATACTCCCTGGTGTACTGAACGGAGGTCATCCTACCCATCGAGATTCAATTTCCTTCATTATGCATAGCTGTCTATGATCAGCAAGCACCAGATAAGGTAGCTGAAATTTTTCTGGATGAATTGGAAGCGCTCAACAAGGACAAGCTTTGTGCCCTGCACAATCTAGAAAGGCATCAGAACAAGATAGTTAGAGCTTTCAACAAGAAATTTCGCATCCTCTATTTCTTTTAAGGTGACTTATTATTGTCTCTGATAACACCAATGATACCCAGTAGGAAACCACCCAAGTTGGATCCCAAATGGGAGGAACCTTACATCATTCACAAGATTTACCCTAATGGCACGTACTCCCTGGTTACCATGGATGATGAGCGTATAACTCCTCTCACCAATGAAAAATTACTCAAGAAGTACTTTTCCTGAGTATAGGGTCCTACATGACCTTAAACTATTACGTCTTTCATGAAATTAAACGACTTTGTCATCCCACGTGATGATAAACTGCAAAACAGTCCAAGATCTATGACCATAAACTAAGATCTATATGGTCCCACATGACCTTAAATTGTTCCATCTTCAACACATGATGCTAAAATGTGTGATTCGTCCAAGATGAAAGATGTAAAACTACTCAACACTCATCCTACATGATGTTAAACTGCAAGAAGTAGATGTACCATTATGGTCTGAGCTCTACGACCTTAACTAAGATCTCCCTGTATCTATTGTCCCGCAAGATGTTAAATTGAACCTTCAAGAACTAGGTATGTCTTGATTCCCATCCTCATGGGATATGTAGGAACACTCAGATGCCTTGTCTTAGAGTTCATCCCCCAAATTATTCTCTTTAACTATTCCCCCTGGGTGTAGTTCTCTTGGAAGATCTCGTATGGTGTAGTGTAGTCTTCTTTGTCCCCCATTCATGTCAGGGTTACCATGATCGCATCATGTGACCCTCCTCATTATTTTATCCTCCCACATCCTCGCCGCATGACGTTAAACTTCATGGAACCTTCAAGAATTACATATTGCTTGATTACCATCTTTATGGGTACGTAGGAACGCTCAGACGCCTTGTCTTAGAGTCCGGCCCCCAAATTCTTCTCTTTAACTATTCCCCCTGGGTGTAGTTCTCTTGTAGGATCTCACATGGTGTAGTGTAAGCTTCTTTGGACCCCATTCATATCGGGGTTACAATGATCGCATCATGTGCCCCTTCTCATTCTTCTATCCTCTCATGTCCTCACTGCATGACGTTAAACTGCATGGCACCTTCAAGGACTACATATGGCTTGATTCCCATCCTTATTGGATATGTAGGAACGCCAGTACATTTTGTCTGTAGGCCCATCCCCAAACTCTAGGAACTCCATTTGGGTTGAAACACATGGTTTAGTACAAGATTTGTCCTTTATTCACATCGAGTTTATCATGATCTCACCATGTATCCCTCTCTTTGGAGATCTCCACCTCTTTCTTCATCCCGCAAGATGTTAAACTGCACGGGCATATTCGTGTTGCACGCGTCCCCTTTATTTGGGTATTCATCATATTTCACATCCAAAAGGACCCCCGAATGTCATGGATTCTCGGCCTAAAGTCTCTACTACCATTTTGGGACAACATCCTCAAGGATCTCAAATGAAAAATTGATACAAGTCCCTTATTGTGAATATGGTCAGCGATCGACGCTCATTGTTGTTCCCATTTCAGGTCACACGATATGGATATTGTGTTTCAAACACAGTCAAAATCCATCCTCTATCATTAGAACCACCCCCATATTCCCCAAATATTGTGTGTAGTGGTTCATTCTGTCCCTTTATCCCTTCAAACATCATTTGGCCTTGAGCAAGAGTGTTGGTCCATCGGGGTCGACTCTGCTTGATCTCCTTCACTAATTGTCATACCCTTATATATTGGGGAGATCCTGGTCCTATTCCTTGTTTCCCACACTGAGCATTGCTCACATGGGATTAGGATCTTTGGTAAGGAAATACCCACATAAAGGGTCACATATCTATGGTTTAAGTCCTATGACCTTACACTAATATCGCCATCATCCTCACCGCAATACGTTAAACTGCAAACTGGCTGGGAATTCCTGTCTCAGGTCCCTCGACCTTTTTGGTCCCTTGGCCTAATTTTTTACCTAGGATTGTGCGGTGTGGTGTAGACTCTTTGTCCTCATTCATGTCAGGATATTTTTCCATGCCACATACATCCCCTTGAGACACCCTTCCATCCATTGTCCTTGTTACAAGACGTTAAACTGCACAGGTCCCACCATGCTTCATGTGTCCTGTCACTTGGGTTTTCGTCATCATTCACATCCAAAAGGACCCCTTAATGGTATGAATGTTAGGCCCTAAGGATCTCCCACCATTTCATGCCAACATCCTTGAAGATATCAAGCGAAAAATTGATACAAGTCCCATTTTTCAAATATGGTCAATAGTCGACACTCAATTGTTTTCCACCATCCCTAGTCACACAATACAGATATTGTGTTGTGAACATGGTTAGTAGTTATCCTCGATATATTTTTTTTATTCTGTGTTCACCCACATAATAGGTATGGTGATTCATCCTTTCTACTTATCTGTCCCATGCACATGACATTAAACTAGGCATCTATAGTCTGAACCCTACGACCTTAAACTAAGATCACCATCAACCTCACAACAAGACATTAAACTATGAACTGATTGGGACTTCCCATCCTAGATCCCTTGACCTTTTCGGCACCCTGGCCCAAGTTTTAATTTAGAATTGTATAGTGTGGTGTGGACTCCTTACGTCCTCATTCACGTCGAGTTAATTTCCATGTTGTACACATTCCTCATCGAGATATCTTTCCCCTATCTGCATCCTTGTCGCATGACGTAAAACTGCACAGCATCTCTCATAATTATGTGTGTCTTGATTCTCATCCTTATGGTATATGTAGGACCACCTGAACATTTAGATTTTGGGTCCAGTCCCATTTATTAGAAACCTCCATATCTTCCTGGACCCCTAGACTAAGTTCTTCTAGGAGAGGGGTATATGGTTTGGTATGGGATTATGTACTCATTCACATCAGGTTTGTAACAACCATGCCACATACCTATTTCTCTTGAGATTTATTCATCCCCTTCTTCCACACTCATCTTTTTGAGTAGGGTACTCTTAAGTTGGTCCCCTCGACCCTCTTTGGTAGTTCACCAATGTGCCCAGGAACACTCTGTTTTAGGACCTAGAGTGTTGGATTCTACATAGAAATTTTATCACCCATTCTCATGCTTCATGTTCCCCTTCATTTTGGAATTCATCATCTTTCACTTTTGAAAGGACCCTCGAATGGCATGGATGTTAGGACCTAGCACCCTCCTACCATCTTGGGCTAAATTCCTTGAGAATTTTGAACAAAAAATTGATACAGGTCCCATGTTGTGAATATGGTCAGCGGTCGACACTCATTGTTGTTCCCATTTCAGGTCACACGATATGGATGTTGTGTTTCGAATATGGTCAATAGTTATCCTCCATCGTCACACCAACACCATAAATCCCTAAATGTTGGTTGCATGATTCACATCATTTTCCACTCCATCATGTCCAAGTGGAATTTCAACACTCTTGGTAATATCCCTCAGTGCGCATTTTCACATTAGGAGGACAAAGCCATGGTGAGGCATCATTCGAGGCTCCACACCGATTTCCACTTTGCATGTATTCCATGTGTTTCAAAGACCTTCTCTGCCCTTATTTCTCACATCGATCATAAGTCATGTGGGCTTAGGGATTTGGTCGAGGTTTTCACCCATTTAGAAGAGTCTTTCTTCTATGTGGTTCGATCTCTAAGAACTTAAACTAAGATCTTTCTACGTCTTTTCCGCAAGGTGTAAGAACCACATACCCCTAGAGCTACATATATCTTGATTACCATCATCATGGGATACTTAGGAAATCTCACACATCTCATCTTTGGGTCTTGCTCAGGTTCTCTAATTACCTCTTTTATTCGGCCTTTTGGCCCTGGATTTCATAGGATTTCATGGTGTGGCATGTATGGGCTTATATCCTCACTCATGTCGGGTTTAAAATAGTTGAACCACATACTCCCCTTCTAGGATCTAGTCTCTCCTACCTCTCATCCTGTATGATGTTAAACTTCACCCTCATAACTATGTATATCTTGATTCACATCCTCATGGGATACATAGGAATTCCTGGGCATCTCATCTTCGGTTCTAGCTCAATTTATACTAATTACCTCTCCTGTTGGGCCTTTTGTCCCTAACTTTCATAGGATTTCATGGTGTGGAATGTATGGTCTTATGTCCTCACTCACATCAGGTTTACAATAGCCACACCACATACTCCCTTTTTAGGAGCTAGTCTCTCCTACATCTCATCCGGTATGATGTTAAACTACACCCTCAGAACTACATATTTCTTGATTCCCGTCCTCATGGGATACGTAGGAACACCTAGACATTTTTTCCACGGGCCTATCCCCATATTTTTTGACCTTTTTTGGCCCCTTGGCCCAAGGTTTCTTCCCTGTAATTGTGCGTGTTGTGATGTGGACCTTGTCCTCACTCACGTCGGGTATGCCTTATAACGCCATGTGCATTCCCTTCAAAACATCATTTCTTCTATATGTGTCCAAGACATGTGAATTTAAACTATGTTTACTAGTCTCATATGACTTTAAACTATTACGTCTTTACCTCAAGATGTTAAAATTCAAGGGCTGGTCCTATCATAGGACCCTAAACTATGACATTATCATCTTGGACGAACGACAAAAAATGGTACTGCATTGTGATGTCCTCACTCGAGGGGACATCATGTTTGGTAGTGGTTATCCACCATACCATTTTTCAATACCTACACATGGCTTGATTTTTGTAGAGGTTCTTGGATTTTCTGTCCTAGGTTTAACACTTCACAAAAAAACACACATCCATCCTAAAGAACAAACAAGATCTATCAAATGATACTTCTTTTGGTGTGTGGGTTAGACCCACACGATAGTGTTGTCCCTGGAATTTTTACCCTACCATGACACTTCTAGAACTACATATAGATTGATCCCCATCATAATGGGGTACATATAAATGCCCATGCACTTTGCCTTGGGCCCATCCCAACTTTCATTTTCGGTCCCTCGACCTAAAACCTCCCCAGGGAGCACATGGTGTGATATGGAATCCTACCTTCCTCATTCATGTCAGGTTTTTCAATCACCACACCACATGTCTTCCTCCCTCCATTGTATCTATAGTCCAAACTCTAAGACCTTTAAACTAAGATATGGTTACCCTTATCACAGGATACCAAACTGCACGATATCCTCTAGAACTACGTGTGGATTGATTCCCCTCTTCATGGGATACATATGAATGCCCAGACATTCTGTCTATAGGTCTAGCCCCATGAATCTTAAATCCTACCCCTTTTTTGGCCCCTATGCCCAAAATCCTTTGGAAGCATGTGCTGTGGAAATTATCTCTTGGATTCTCATTTGCTTCAGGTTTTGCAAAAACCACACCACATTTCTTCCTTGCCTCTTTCTAGCCTGGTCTGAGTTCTATAACCCTAAACTAAGATCTCCCTATAGGAACTATGCATCGGGTACCCTATGATCATTTCATTAAATCAGGTCCCCTATTAATGGTCTACTCTATAACCTTAAGCTAGGAGCATGCAACCCCAAGACCCTTTTCCTTGGAAAGGGATTCAATCTCCTCTATCTGAGACATCTTATTGACATACTCAATTGCATCGTGACAAAGATCCCAAAGTGTGGAATTTTTATATGGACATTCTTTCATTTCATGTTTAGGCTTCATGAGCCCTTTATTTGGATCCCCATCCTCTTCCATGTCTGAAGGTACCCCCTTTATGGCCTGGTCTCATGCCACATTGGCTCACCTACCATCTTGGGCCAACGCCCCTAAAAACCTTAGACAACATTTGCGAGAGGTCTTGTGTTTCGAACATGGTCAGTGGTCAACCCTCATTTGTCTTTCCCCATGCCAGGATAACGTGAAACTGATGATGTGTTGTAAAAATGGTCAATAGTTATCCTTTTTCATCATTCCATCTTCATTGTGATCCAGATATCAGGCATCATGATTCATATCTTTCCACTCCCTTATGTTCAAGTGGAATTACAACACACTCGGTTTTATCCCCCTGTGTATGTAGGTGTGTTAAGAAGGCATGTCGGTAATGGTGGAACATCAGTCACCTAGTAGCCCATCGCTCCTAATGTGTGCCTCCCTGCATCAAGGAAATCTCGTCACTACTCCTTGTTTCCCACATACAACACGACTCGCATGGGCTTAGTAGTTTTGGTGGGGCGTGTATTGGTGCAGCTATGCCACACAGGCCTTTCGTCCCGCATGAAGTTAAACTGTGATTCCAAAACTACATGCGGATTGATTCTCATCATAATGGGGTTTGTAGGAACTTCCAGGAACTTTACCTCAGGCCAAACCTAACTTTCACTTTCAGTCCCTTGACCTAAAAAACTTCCTTTGGGGATACGTGGTGTGGTGCAAACTCCTTATGTCCTCATTCACGTTGGGTTTATAGCTAACACATCACATACTCCCCTTTTGGGATCTCCCCCTTCACTCCCCATCCTACTGTATGATGTTAAACTACATTAGTCCATATGTCCTCGATGCATGACACTAAACTGTGGTTCTACCCTGAACAAGTTCAGGATGCCTCATATTAATTATGGGATGCGTCAGCTTCCTCGCCAGAGAGGATTCCCCCTACCAGCATTGGTCTCTGACCACACAGTGCTTTAAGATCTACGTTTGGATTGATTATCATCCATATGGGATACATAGCAACGTCCAGGCCTTTCACCTTAGACCTAGCCCTATGTTCATTAACCCTTATAGCCCCTCAACCTCGATCTTGGTCTAGGAAGTATGACCTTAAAACTATGTGCATTGTCCTCACCATGTGACATTTAAAATACGTTTTTATCATCTTTATTGGTATGACGTAAAACTACAAGTCACTATAGGTCCTTATTAGAAAGGTCCTATTCAGAAGTAAGTTTAATCCATGATCAAACCAATAATCTCACCTAATGTGTTTCCACCATAGTGGTGTAATTTCAAGAGTGTTGGACTCTATTCGAACAACCCATCACTCCAACCTACATGTTTTTCATGTCCTTTATTTAGAATATCATCCTATTTCACATATAAAGGAACCCCCTAACAGTACGAATGCTCAAAATATGGCTTTCCTACTATCCTGGGCTAATGTTTTGGAAGACTAAAAGATCGCATTTTGAGTCAGGCCCCATGTTTCGAACATGGTTAGCGGTCGACCCTCATTTTTCATCCCCATTTCAAGCTAACTCAATAGGGATATTGTGTGTCGAACGTGGTCAGAATTTATCCTAATTGTCACGCCACCCCCATAGTGTTCCAAATTTTGGGTATTGTGATTCACACTTTCCATTCCCCTATGTTCGGATTGATTCTAACGCCCCTAGAATTACTCCGCTCGTGCACCAGAGCACATTTGGAAAATGGAAATTCAAATATTTTAAGAACCTTATCCTCTATTCAGGCCTCCCTCATTCTTCCTAGAATTATAGGTTGGTTTTTTAAACCTTGGATTCCCAAATCTTAGTCGGCACCCTCATGTTTGGATGAAATAATGAAGCAGTCATCCCTTGTTTCTCACATCGGGCATGACCCACGTGAGCTTAGGGATTGATCACTGAATATTTCATGAATGTGATAGAAATGCAGTAAAACAAAACAAATAATGGAACTCATGTATTCATCCATAATAAACGATTAAATCATGAAAGTATGTTTAAAAGTTTACACACGTTACAGCACCCAAGGATCGACCCCTCCCATGGATGGGTTGACCTCTTCAATAGAGCGTTCCAGCTTCGCCACTCTCTGGCTTGTGGAATCCAGGATCTGTTGTCACATGTTTATCTCCCACTCTTCCTCAAAAACGATGGGGAGTAGTTCATCAACAATTATTCGGGCCTGCTCCTTGTCAATTCAGATTATTTCCATATCTTCAGAGGCTCACTTTACCCGTTCTTCAACCTCTACTATATGGGCATTTAGGTGCGACACAAACTCCAATTGTGCATTGAGGAAAGCAGAGTGCTCGTTCGCTCAAGCCCGCAACTGTTGAACCTCACCTTCAGAATCCTAGATCCTCTTGATGTTCACTGATTTCCTCTATTTCCAGTCCACACCAAGACCACGATCATGCTCCCGAATCTTCTCCTCCATGAAATCTCGAATGAGCATATGAGGATGTTGGGCATCCACTCCCCCAACGCACAGCTCGTGAAACCGGGAATGAATCCTCCCCATAGGATCTATCCATTGAACTTGAGGGGTCTCATAGATGAAGCGCTTGATTAGATTCTATGACCGATGACAGATGATCTTTCTATCTTCTTCATCAGAAGTTGTCTCATCCCAGTCCGCAGGGTCGGCGGGTTCATAGGTAGGGAACGCCTCCAAGAACTCATCAGTAGGATCTTCATCCAGCGTCTGGTTAGATAGGTTAGGACCCATGTCATCCAGTTGATCCTCATTATCAGACTCCACCTCAATGATTTCGGGATCGGTCCTACTGACGGCCCCACCTGTGATCAGGAGAGCTACAGTTTGGTTAGTTCAGGCATCCGCTTCCACAACCACCAGCGTTCCCCTAGGAAAGGTAGTGCTAGGAGATCCAACTAACCTCTCCAAGGAATCCCACACAATTTGAAGGACTATTCATATAAGAGACACAAGTACATCAGTTAACTTGATCGATGTATGATAGTTGCTGATTTTGTGAAGAATACTTACAGAGATCAAACATTTGGTCTTTATTCTGATTTTTTGTCATCAAAACCCCAAGGTATGGCCCTCCATATATTTTTGGGAAGTTTGAAGGATCTAGGAGGACCACCCTGGGTGTCGCGGCCCTACCAGGCACGATGATCGTTGTAGTAGTGGGTGCGGATCCCAAAGTCCCCACAGTTGCATCTACTGCCGAGCGGGAGAGAGTTTTGTGTATAAGGCCCTCCTACACAGGTCAGATGTTATTTGAGTAGTCCTAAACAACTTGAGTGAAGACTACAGGGAAGTGGTTTAGGGTTTACCTAAAGGGCCTCTTCAAACTCTTCCAACTTCGGGTCTGAGTTTCCGACCTCACCCTCCTCCAGGGGGATCCCTCCACTGGCCTCCTCCCCCTAGGAGGACTCATCTGACTCTTCCGGTAGAGGGAAGCTCTCTCTCAATTCAGCGGTTGAAAACTGAAAAGGGGTTTTCCAATCGAGTAGAACATTTAATCGATCTTTCATTGGGCGTGGAGCACCCTGGGAGTGCAAAAAATTCCTCTATCTCAGCAAGGTACTAGTCCCCCTCCTCCTGGGATACTACAAAGCCAGCCCTGACAGGACCAATCCCTAGAAAATCCATCCTGAGATGATTTAGATGTTGCCATATCTCAAACGGGTTGAGGAATTGTATGTTGATATCCCAGATGTCCCAAGACTCTGGGAAGAAAGCATTCTCGGCATGTCTTTGTGTTTCAACCGCTTCCCCGGAGCCTGGGTGGGTATCCTATGGAATCCCCTAGGCGGCCTCCCCTCTAGATAACTTTACTCCTCTGGGACCGTCGGGTCTGTTGCTGTCGCCTGCCTTTCGTTTGGTGTGGTTCTCACTGCCACTGCAGCCCTGCCACCATGGGATGTCCTCACCACCTTCTGTCCCTAACCTCGAGGTTGGGGAGGCACTCCATCACTGACACGAACGGTCTTCTGCTTTAGCATTTCCCCTGGGTAGGATGCCTCCCAGCTCTTGGTGTATTTCTTCACTAGCCCATAGATAGATGTGGGCAGAGGCAACTCGTTCTGCATTTTTTTGTCCTCTCATGTGAACATGAGCCACATTTTCCTCATCACACACAGGTGATCCTCGTGGAACACTCCCAAGTAGACATGTGGGTTCAGCCTCTGCATGCACCGAAACTACCTTGCGAAGCGTTGCGGGGTGTACGGATCGCAGAGAGGCTCTTAGTCAACATGTTCCACGAGGACTTCACCCCAAAAGGCCAAGAGGTAAGATCGATGCTCCTTTATTCCCTAGCCTTCTTTGGTGAACATGCCTATCAGTAGTGGGAATGGGTGGAAGTTGAACTTGTCCACCTTCCAGATCTGGTTCAGCACCAACTGTAGGCTCAGCTTGGTCAGGAAACTCCCCGTCGCATTCATAATGGTTGGTTGGAAGTCCGAATCTGGAGGGGAAATAGGGTTTGGATATTCATACACACCCCTAATATGCGTCGTTATCAACCCATATAGAATATGGAATAGACCACATATCCTCTGTGGCTTATTCCCTTTGTTGATGTGCCACAACACCTTATACAGCTTGGAAAGCATCAGGATTCACAGGTTGATCCCCTCCCCATTCACTAATGTGGACACCATGATGAATGTGCTCAGTTTCACACCTATGTTTTTGTCCCTCACTGGAAGAATCCAGCCACAGATAAGCACCGAAATGAACACAACCAACCTAACCATCAGTTACTTCTCAGTACTGACATTGAATCCCCATGTCTTCCATTAGCTGTCCTCCAAGAGTCGCCAATATGAGTGATCCTTGTCACGCTGAACCCCCTTCGGGAAGGTTCAAGGCCTCATGGGAAACTGTCTATCGCTTAAAGTGGAAATCCCTCACCAACTTCTTGTCATCCCACAGCACCAGGTCCATCAATGCCTTTTCCAACAACAACATTTGCTCTGGGTCTTCCCATGTATTTGTGGTGGGGAGGAACTCTTAGTACATTTCCCCCAGTACCGAGACCCTCGAGATCTGGTGAAAATCCTAAAGGCTAATACAAATCTCCCCATAGTGAAGATAGAAGGTATTGGTCCTCGATGACCACCTACTCAGTAACTCCGAAATTAGCTGCTTCAGTTAGTAGATGTAAAATTGGGAAGCCCAAGACACCTCATACAGTCCCACTCACCTCAAATCCACCCCAAACTCCTCGCATGAGGTGCCTAACCAGTAGGCCCATGCCTATTCATCTATAAAGTTTCTGCCCTAGCGCAAATCCCACTCATCAGTCCACCCCTTCTTCGGGTTCCCTAGGACCGCCTTCAGAATGGTGTGGTACAGTGGAGGGGATGTCTCCGGCTACAATGCCTTCCTGTCAATGTTATTCACATGTTTGTATAGATAATCAGCATTGACAAGTGTGAAATCCTCCCAATTATGTCCATCATCCTTCCTGAACCACTGGCGCTGGCACGGCGTACTCCTTAACCAGTAGGCTGGCTTATCTCTACTCGCTTTAGGAATTAAAACGTCATCCCTCATACCAAAGCCATATAGAGGAAGCCTTTTGCAGAGTGGATAGTTTTTCTGACTCTTTAATGCTAGATCCACTAGTGACTCATGATCCTAATGGATTCACAAATTTTCCTTGATACCCAGGTTATTCTTCATTTCTTCTCTTCAGGCAGCATCCGTAAGGATCCCCCTGGAAGCTTCCTGACGAGCCATTCAGTCTTCAATTTTTTTGAAATCTTGTCCTGGATCACAGATTTTGATCATGAAGCTCAATATTAGAGATGTTTTGCAGAGCCTTTCCATAGACCTAGAAGACACAAGTCGCAGAGTGTACCCTCGCATAGTCGAAGGACTCGCTATGCACCGCGGAGAAAAAAGGCCCGATTTGCAAAAAGAAATCGCAGAGTGCATAGAGCTTTGCAAATAAAGAGCACAATAAGAAAAAATGCAAATATGAGAAAGGAAAAAAGAGAGGTCAGCCTCTACTATTTATAGGTGACTACCCCCCTTTACTTTACGCCGCACCTGGCCACAATGAGCTTCATGGTGCTCCCAACCCGCGCATCGCCGCTCTGCATCTCAACCCTACTTCGTAATCATGCTATGTGGTTCACCTAAATTTTTTGGCAATTTACCCTCAGAATTCGACCCTCATTTTCTCCTTGGATCTCATTCTGATGGGGGGGCATTTTTTGGTTCCAAAATATGGAAGCGAAGAAGAAACCCTTCCCAAAGGTACTACCTCACAAAGCCTATTCTCAGAGCCCCTTAACACCACACCATTCAAGGATCCCCTCAGCACTGTGACCGACACGAAGCCAAATCACCCTCTATGGTCACCACGAAGTAAAGAGGCGGGAGGATCTGTGGTTACGACGCAATTTATTGGGAGATTTTTGTCGCAGAGGGAGTCTAATTGACCTCTGTGAACCTTTCGAACTCGATGGAAGCCTCTATGAGCGCTGTGCAGAGCATCTAGAATAGATATGTGCCGAGGAGGGGATGATAGTAAACTCTGCGATTATGAAGAACTTTACGCAATCCACAGACGATCGTGGAGCGCCATGTGACTTCACACTGAGCTTTCCCTGCTTCGCGCCGCCCCTCTCCTATAAATATCGGTCTCTCCTCAAGCCCAAAGGATGGATACTCTGACCTTTCACCTTCCCATATCTCAAATCACATAGCACCTTCTGCTCTGTGAAACCTTAAGAAAAATGGGCTCTTCCAAGTACTTGATCATTGCGAAGTACCCATCCCTTGGCTCAAATACAACCCCTCTTTAAGTAGGGATTCCCTTTGTAGAGCCCATGGTCCACCGCAAAGGAAGGAGATCCTTAAGGGGACTCAGGTCTTCTAAAAGCACTCATGATTCGCGAAGTACCCTCTATGAACATGTGAACCATATTCCAAGTCAAGGTCACTATGCTTTGCGAAGCACATTACTTCGTAGTGCTATGCTTTCCAAGGTACCCTTGCTTTGCAAAGTCCTACTATGCGAAGCCCTTTCCACTTCACAAAGAACCCTCCACATGCACCTATTCCCTATGACTAGGCTAGGCTACCCCACTTCGCGAAGTTTACCCCTTCGCAAAGCCCCTCCACTATATAGAGCACCAGAGCTTCACAAGGTCCTTTCCTATGAACCCATTTTCTTTGGAAACCCTTCTCCCATAGGACCCTCTAGGTTTGTATGAAGTGATTTCAAGGTCCCTTGGTCAATGCTTCATGTTTCATTTCTTATCCATATGTTTCTTTGCATAGGCACTCTAATGGCTATTGCTTCTTGGCATAACCACGCTAATGTGGGCCCCTCAGTTGATCACTCCACAACACCCCCTCACCACGGCATTTTCGGTGCCTTCCCTTCACTAAGGGTTAAATCATACTAGTTATGTAAGTCCTAGGGGTTTAAAGTGAACCTACCTCATCCAAGCTGTAGAACGTTAAACTGCCAAGCGCCATCATCCTCAGAACATGACGTTAAACTGTGGCCTTGCCCCGTGAAACGCACGCGGGGTGCCATGTCTCAGATATTATCCATGCCCACTCATATACATGGGAGTGATATCTTCCTCACATGGAATGAAGTCCGCTTTACTAGAGCGGTGTCTATCCATGAGGAAGTGAAACCATCCTAGTGTAATCCCATAGCCTTTCTTGCAGGAGGTACCACCCCTGCTCTCCTCTCTTCTTCCGTGCCAAAGACCAAAGGAGATATGGGCATAGGGACCTTTTTCATCCCATACCTCTCCCTTTGGGATTTATTTCCATTGTTCCTCCATCCTAGAGAAAGTCCCAATATCCATCTCCCTAGGCCACTAACCATGCATAAGCCCTTGTTTCCTATTTGGTCCACTAACCACATGTAAGCCCCATTCCACTTCCCATGGATGCACCTTTCGCAACATGATCATCAGGTCTTTACTGCCTCTTGTTTCTTACACTGATCATGAATCACGTGGGCTTATAGTAAGCATTGACCATGGCATCCTTCATGGGCCGCCTTAGCGTGTAAGCCCCAAATATTCCCAAACTACATGGACTTTGATCCTTGTCTCCTGGGCAGGGTATGTAGGAAGCCTCCCTGAGGTTCAAGACGAACACCTACTTGTCCCGACCACCTTCACATTGGTTCAACTTTTTCCTACATGACGTTAAACTATATCCACCATCCCACACTATGTGTACTTTGATCCTCGTCTCCTAGGTAGGTTACATAGGGAGCCTCCATGAGGTTCAAGCCCAATACCCATCAGTCTCAACCACTTCACGTTGATCCACCCTCATCCCTCATGACATTAAACTGTATTCCCTTTTTCGTCCCATAAGATGTTAAATTGTACTCATTCAAACTACGTTGGTTTTGATCCTTGTCTCCCAGAAAAGGTATGTAGGAATCCTTCCTGAGGTCCAATCCCAATCGAAGGTAAGCTGTTGTGTTTCCTAATCGATGGTAATCCATTGTGTTTCCCAATAAATGGTAATCCATTGTGTTTCACAATTGAAAGTAAGTCATTGTGTTTCCCAATTGACGGTAAGATGTTGTGTTTCCCAATTGACAGTAAGTTGTTGTGTTTCCCAATCAACGGTAAGTTGTTGTGTTCCCCAATCAATGGTAAGCCATCATGTTCCCCAATTGACGATAAGTCGTTGTGTTCCCCATCCAGTGGTAAGTCGTTGTAGTCCACAATCGATAGTAATTGGTTGTAGTCCCCTTTGCTAGGACCCATATATTTGGTCTGCCCCCGGGCGTCAGACTAACTTGGGCTGCTAATCAAGTGTAAGCCTCAGTATATCGTCGGGTTGTTGTCCTCTACACACACCCCGATTCCATTCCCCCATCCTGAACTACATGGACTTTGATTCCCTACCATAAGGGTATGTAGGAAGCCTCCCTGAGATTTAATCCCATTACCTATGTCTCATCTTGGTCTCTCTCCTTTGAGCCTATGTATTTTGGAAATTTCATTCCCCAACCCAGAGGTTCCACTTCCTCCGGGTCCCATCCATGCGCCCATTCTCACAGGTCTCCTCCTCAGATGCCCCATCACCCCACTGAACTATGTGAACTTTTATTCCCATCCATGGGGATACATATAAAGTCACTTTGAGGCTCAATCCCAACATCACTATCACCCTCACGTCATCTCCATATCACTCCCCATCCACTCTCAAAAATCCATATCCATCTTGATTCTTACCCGGGCTACCACATCCTGGTGAGATCATGTCACCCACTTTCTCGCTGCTCCTAGCGGTAATCAAGTAACTAACCATGATTTAGCCCCTTCATCAGCGATCCCTCTTCGGGTTACACCCATCTGATCCACTCCTGTCAATGTTTTTATCAGTCTGATCCATCTCTGCTAGATGTTAAACTCACGGCATACCCTATGTTAAACATGAGAAGTAGAGGAAAACCTTAGAGACATTCCTATGGAATAAAATTCCCCGTATTCGACGTGGGATGCCTCGGGCATATGTGCCCTTGAGAAGACCTATCATAAGGGGAAGAAACCCAAATGCATCATTGTTTTAGTGTCCAGACATGCCAGCGATATCCAACATGACTACTCCCCTGACCAAAGGTTGCTACCCTGACTGGACCCCTTGGAATGTCTTGACAGAAGCTACGTAATTAACCGGTGTCCATGAAGACATGGTATTGGGAAGAGTTTCATGAACAGCGTCTCAAGTATATGAGGGATACCCGGACTAGGAAACAAGTTTCGAGGAGGAATCCACTGAAGAAGGAACCAACATCCTATCATCCTATTTCGATCAAGGAGAAAACGTCACTTAATAAGAGACGGATGTCGCCCGCCTTTGAAAAGTGGGAATGTGGGGGAAAAGTTGTGCATCCTCCACCAACGGATGCACACCCCAGAGAAAGCGTCGGAAACAGTGGGGTTTTAAGAACTAAAGGAACAATCAGTTCTACCTTGTCTTTCTCTAGAATATCCAGAACAAGTGTATGCTTCCAATAATGATTTCCCTATCCTACAATGAATTACATATCCTCTGGTTTATAATCAGGCTGGATTTGTTTGATTACTAGTTTATTAGTGATAGAACAGCATCCCATGTCATCTTTCATGTAGCCAAAGTGATTTTTCACTATATTCAATGCATAACAGTCTTCATTTTCTATAATTGACACTTTCTTAACAGCTTTGAAGATGTTGCAGGATACCTTTTCATCTCCTACTCTGAAGATCAATTCTTCTTGGTGAAAATTGATCAAAACTTTCCTAGTATCCAAGAAGGGTCTTCCCAGAATAAGAGGTGCCTCTTGGTCTTCCTTCATGTTAAGTATGATAAAATCAGTAGGAAGAATCATCCTTCCCACTTTAACTAGAACATACTCAAGTATCCCTCTCAGATATTTAATGGAGTGATCTACTAGTTGTAGTGCCACTCGATTTGGTTTTAGATCGTTCATCCCCAACTTCTTAAAGACTTCAAAGGGCATAACATTGACACAAGACCCCCAATTCACAAATGGACTTCCCAAACTCATAAGATTCGATTGTGCAAGGGATTGTAAAACTTCATGGATCTTAGAGCTTTGGAGGAAGAGAGTTTTGAACCACCACTGATTATTCCTTAGCGAAAGGAATGGTTCCCAAATCCTCCACATTCCACTTATTTGAGAGGATTTTCTTTATGAAATTTGTATATATTGTAATTTGAGTCAATACTTATGCAAAAGGAATATTAATGTGAAGTTTCCGGAATACCTCCATGAATTTTTCAAACTTCTGATCCATCTTCCTCTACTTCATTCATGTAGGAAATGGTAAGGTGGGTTCATAAGGTTTGACCACCTCTTTTCCTTTACCATTTTCAGCATCCTTCTATTTTGATATGATTTGTGTTGAGGGGGACTCCTTGATCTCGACTTCATTATCCGATGAGGGTGTAGATGGAGCTAGATTTTTGGCCTCACCTTAATTTGAAATTATTTTATGGGGTAGCTCCTTCCCACTTCGTAAAGTGATAGAATTGGCATCTTCCCATGGGTTCTTCTCAATGTTACCCAGTAGTGTACCATATTTCCTTGAAGAGATCTTATTATAAAGCTTCCCAATTTGATTCTCAATTATTCGAATAGATGCCTCTTGATTCTGAAATCTTGTTTCAGCAGTTGTTATGAATTTTGACATCATTTCTTATAACTTTGATGATTGTTCCTGCTAAGGATGTTGTGTATCCAGTTGAGGTTATGGTTGTTGAGGTTGTTGCACTGGACAAGGGTTTTGATACCCTTATTGTTGTCTGGGATGTGGATTTTGATACTGCTATTGACCAAAACCGTTTTTCATTTGGGGGTGGGGTTGATAGTTTTTCTGTTGTTTCCCCTAGCCTGTGTTCATGTTATCTTGACAAGCCGGGTTTTGGTATTGAGGGTAAATGTTTGGACCTATGTTATGAGAAACATAACATACCTCATTTGTTAAGGGATTGACACTTGTCCTTGGGCATTCACCCATGGTGTTATTGTCACCATATTCACTGCATGCTGGGTGATTTACTGCTTGAACTTGAGATGCATTTTTCAGATTCAACACATTAATCTTCTTAGACACAGCATCGAGTTGGGTAGTAAGCATCATATTGGCATCAATTTTATGCATGACCCTATTTTGAGTAACCCACTAAGAGTTCCATTGGAATCCATTTGATGACATATCTTCTAGTAGATCAAAAGGTTCCTTCAGGGATTTCCACATAATCATTCCTCCCTACAGCTGTATCCACCACTGATTTGGTGTTTTTCGTAAGACTTCCATAAAATGTTTTGAATTGAATCCACAATGGAAGGCCATGATTAGGGAACTTCCTCAAAAAAAATTGAAATGCTCCCAAGATTAATACAATGAGTCCGAATTATGATGCTAAAAATTGTGAATTTCATTCTGCAATGTCACCATCTTGGAAGGTGGGAAATATTTTGACAAAAATGCTTGGGCCAATGCCTCCCAAGTGAGGATGGAGTGTTAAGGAAATCCTTTAATCCAGCCCTTCTCTTTATCCCTTAATAAGAATGGGGATAATAGAAGGCGAATGGCATCCTTGAACACCCCATGGTAACATAATGTGTCAAAAATATCCAAAAAATTAGAGAGATGAGCATTGGGGTCTTCACTTAGTAAACCTCCAAACTGAACCATATTTTAGATGATCTTCATGATGGTTGGCTTACTCTAAAAATGTTTTACTTTCACCGGTGGTCTAAAAATATCTATATCTACTCTATGGATAGAAGGAAGACCGTACTCCATAAGGGTATGGTGTGGGGGAAGTTGTTCTTGAGGAGGTGGGGGCATAAATTGCTGCTTGTGAGAAAAATAAGGCCCCTAATTTGGATTCGTGTATGGAAAGAGATTTGGTGGATGGTGCTATCAGGGTTGTTTCGAGCCATAACCTAGAAAAAATTGATTCAATTGTCTTTTCTGGTTATGTGGCATGAACTCCATGATATTTTATGGTGGAATTTGGTTCATCTCATCCTCAGTAGTGAGATATTGATTCTATTTTTCATCAAGTATGATCTATTGTCCAAATCCTTAGAAAAAAGTTGGTTCTCCCTCTTATATGTTTTTCATGGGGGTGTTTTGTTTGCACTCTCCCAAAAGTGTCTAACGTTTCCTCAAGATCATTCGTTCGATCTCCGAATCAATCAAAAATACTTCTAATGATTCAACACTCTTGGAATGAGTGATTCAGAAACTCATGTACCTGTGATTCTACACGACACCAAATACACACCAAGCATAAAAGAGGAAGACAAAAAACAAAAAAAACAAAAATGATATTAAGAACATAATTTTAAGAATTTTTTATTTTTATTTTCACTTTAATTGATACAAACTTGATTTTACAAATCACTGTTAACAAGACCTCCCTAGAAATAGTTCCATAATTTGGTGTTGTTTTATCCAAATTGTTATGTTTGGCAGCCCAAATTGAAGTACCCAAACTTATTACTAGTATAGTGAAAGTATGGGGTTGATCCACAGAGAGAAAGAGTAATTGTATTCTATTTCTCTAGTTTGAGATTAATTATATTAAGTTTAACTAGATTTTAGAGTTGATATTTTATGTTTCACTGATAGAGTAGTTAATCCTTCAATTTCTTTGATGAATTTCTTTAAAGACAAAGAAAAATGTAAAATTGATTTTGATGATAAATGGGAAGAATGGGTCGGGGATGAGGATTTTTAAGGTCATCGATAAATCAATTTTCCTATCATGTTGTATTGTTAATAATAACTCACATCTCTAGGTTTTGAATATAATGGAACCCCCTTGGTCTAGTGAGTTTTGTTTAAATCAATAGAGACCAATTCCTTGGTTTGGAATTTTATTCCTATTACTTTTATTAATTGTATACCCTTTTGAGAAGATAAGTACACCCAATGATCATGGGTGTACTTTGTCTTAATTCCTATAAAGATCCCTATAAATTCAATTCTTGGTATGATATGGGGTTTCCAGTGATATTTAGCAAGAGATTTTGAGGGATTATGAGAGAAACATAAATAACACAAATTTAATAAGGTAGTTGATTAATAATGAACCATAATCATCCACAGCCCCAACACATAGGCGATTTAGCTACACATGGAGTAGATAATGACTAAAAGACTCTTAATACCTAAAATAAACATCGCAGCAGCTTTGGATTGAAGATTGTCGGGAAGGTAGAATGGAATCACCACCTCTCTTCTCTTCCCTCTTTCACTTTCTCTCTCTTCTTCTTCTCTCTTTTCTTTTCTTGTTGTGTATCTCTAGATCTCCCCTCGTTTTGTTTCCCTAAATTTGGAGGGACTTCCCTATTATTTATATTATTTCAAAATACATGGTGTATACCATAAAGTACATGGCATGTAGTCAGGTTAACTTGACATGGATCTTCTTTCTCCGCTATTAGGTGATCTGTCATGCCGCCCTTGACTTTGAAGGTGTCGGAGGTTGGTTGGTGGGGTACACGGTGTGTAAAACTACCCCACATGGCGTGTAGTGTCAACCTCAGCCACCAACCACTTCTAGAAGGGGGAACACAGTGTGTAAATGAATTGTACACAGCGTATGTATCATGGCCGGAAACATGGGCATGTACTTGTTCTGGTCGATCTGTGTCGAGACAATGGTACACGGTGTGTATATAAAAAGTACATGCCATGTATTTGTGAACTTTTGTTCTGATCTTTCTCAATTTGTGAATTTGGCTGTAAAATACCTGAAAATCATCATGATCACCGAATTAAATCATTTTATCTCCAAAACAACATATATGCGGTTAAAACATGTTTTGATACTCAATAGAATGTATGAAAATGTATACAAAAATCAAGCATATCACCAGCAGTTTGACATTTCTTTGAATGATCAATTGTTGCACACCCGATTCTTGGAAAAATAATCCAAAATCGTAGATCCAACATCGGTACGACTCGATGGAGGTGTGACAGTGGTTTCAGAAATGGATCAAATGATGGTTGGAGCCAATTTCACATTCTTTGGAATGTAATGAAGAACACATATGATCTCGTTTTCGAGCATATTGAAGGCTCAAATCTTGCCGATTCGGTGATGACATGACCAAATGACCTCAGATCATGAGTTTTCGAGTGAGGTGAGGCCAAAAAAGGTGTATGGAGTGACAGAGGAGTTGAAAGATGGTGAACTGAAGATTCTGGAAAATCCTGCAATACATAGTGTGTAACCCAAGGTTGCATAGCATGTGGGGCCCCCTGAGTGGAGGTTAGGGTTTTGGATAGGAGATGAGTACCACATGGAATGTGGCTTGGCCAACACAGCATGTGACCACTCCTCAAACACTTTGTGTGTATCTCAGAAAGTACACAGACACAAGGTAGAATACACGGCCAACATACACGGTGTATACTCCCCCACACAACACGGTCTAACATCGTGTACTGGCACATGGTCGGAGTACACAGGTGGGACCCAGGATATAAGGACATATCATGTAACCCCTCTACACATCATGTAATCTTCTACATGACATGGGTTTATGACACATTCCATTTTACATGGTTAGTACTTGGGGTCCATGGAAACAACATATTACCCTACTACACACTATGTACCCCTTCTTACATGTCTTGAGCTTTTTGTCCTTTGTATCTTTGACAAGTTTTATTAGGGTTTGTTTCCATTATCTTTTCCTTGAGGGTTGGTATGAATCGTTTCTTAGTCCTAGGACTACGATCCCTTCAACAGGAATTATTGGATATAGTTATTGGAATTCTCTTAAGAGGCCTAGAGTGGGATCCTCTATTCATCTTTTTGCCCTAGGTATATTTCTTGGTATCAATGTGACCAACACTACGTGGGTGTTGATCCTCTACTTAGAAGGGTTAATACAGATTGAGTCACTGGTATCACCCCATGTCCCTGGTTGTGATCCTCATCTGTGTATCGTATTCTCTTCAGATTATCGGTGTATCTTTCTCATGGAGAGACCCAACAAGAAGTACCTCTCGGATGGACGTCATCGGTGCTATAAGACTCAGGAGTGTGTTCTCTCAGATGAGTTCTTTTTGGAATCTTCGAGTTGGAATTCCTGGGGCTGGTATACTATGGTTGTGTCTTACCACTAGATTGTGTGTCTTTTTTGAGTATATCTAGATATTATTATTATATGTATTGTAGACATATACCTATATATAACTAACTATACTTCCTTTGTTTTATTGCTTTTTGGTTTTGGTGTGTTCTATAGAGTATTGTTATACTCACCCCTATACGGGATTTTCCTGCACATGTTGTGCCTTGTGCAGATGATTGACCTTTTGACGGAGTCCTAGGTGGACCAGGACCAGGTGAGGCTTAGTGAGACCGGATAGAATGAGGTGTGTTCCTATAGCTTTCAGACAGTAGTCCTAGTACCTTTTCTTTAAGGTTAGAATTATGTTATACTCTTTATGGCAGTCTTGTATTTGGCCATGTTTACTTTACTTTACTTCCTGTCATACTCTGGTTACAGGATTTAGATGTATGTATGCATAGTTTCTTAGTGGTTTTTACATTTCAGCATTTGTATGGGATTGGAGATGTGTGTGTGTGTGTGTGTAGGTACTTAGGCTAAGGCCTCCCATGTCAGTGATATGCCTTCTCGATGCTAGTCATTAGCCTCTGGCCAATTGGAGGTGGGCTTGGGGAGTCACAGAATGGGCCCCATTGGGATGGGTCATGACACTCACCATGGATAACTATCACCAAGTATCACATACAATAGAATATATAATATAATAATGAAATATCAAGGTTACCCCACTCCCACTTCCCCACTGGTTTTTTGCTCTACCCCAACGTTGCACATCATGAGCCATCTCTCTCCAAAAGTAAGTCAGCCCAAAGACACCTAGGAAAGGCATCACACCATGCAAATCTTGATCACATTATCCCATCCATGTATCCATATATATAATAACCAAGTAGTTTTCAAGAGACACTGCATCTCGTATTATGTATATAAAAAATCGGGTATTATAACTCAAGCCATTACAACCCATATACTAAGTAAGTACCTCAATCCATCACAGCCAATACTCGTTATACCTATAATAATCCTTTGGATACTATATCTGATAATACTTGTGTGTAAAATAACCCAAATCCACTAAAACCCTCTACAAACATAAATGGGAAAAACTTTTTGTGCATACCAATATAATTATCTACTAAGATACGAGAGCAGGGCCATAGGGGGTAGTCAGTCATCCATCCTCCCACAGGGATGTTAGGGAAAACACCCTCCTAGAATCCACTAGATTTCAGTCTCCCTAACCGACATGGGTGGGGTAGTGTATGAAATCACATGATATACATGATATAATATAGTTCACAACCACACTATAGTCATAACCTAATCTTAGACTCAATTATAGCTAACGCCGCTCAGACTCCTAGTTTCCACTTCTAAGACTAGATGTCTAATAAAAAATCAATCATTTAAAGAGCTAAATTAATTACTTATTTTATTTTAATAATTTTCATCCATTAATTAATTCATTAACCATTAATTAACTATTAACATTATTCCACATTACATTACATTAATCATCATAGTAAAGTCCATGCCCTCTGGGCATAATACAAACTGAGTCCACAATTTAACAAGATTAACATCTTTTATCATTTTCATTCCATCAATACCAATACTATGGGTTAATAATTATTTATTAATTATTAGAATAAGTCCATAAACCAAGTAATCTAGGAAAACCATCATAAGATACCACTAAGAGGAAACATGCAACAAAACGCCTCCAGCTGCCTCAAGTAGTGGGGAAAGGGATGTAGATAAAATAAGCAACTCAATTATCGACCATTAAAAAAATTTACAAGTGATCTTCCTAGATCTCAGTGTCACATCAATGGGTAAGCATATCTTCAACCCATTCCATCATCTCTAGTTTCATCCTCAACACCCACATGAATATCCTAATTCACTTCATCATCACAGACGTAACCACATAATTTGGTCCTCCCTATCCACATCACATCAGTTATCCTAGGTTTAGCCATACCAAGATCACATCACATATGTGCCTCCCCACCCCATATCTCATCACATAGTGAATATTGAATCTATATCACATCACAAAGAGGAGTATGAAATAAAAAATCATAGACAATAGGGAAATCTAGGACCTAAAACAAGGCATCCAGACTTCACACATAAATGATCTCTCACAGCTCTAACACAAGGCACTCAACCTTCTCAAGAAAATAGGAAACTCAGGCCCCAAAAATTATCTTTATCACACAACCAGTTTATATTAAATATTAAATTTATTATTTATAATTAATAGGTTCCAACTATTAGAATCCTAAGGAATCAATCTATAACAATCTATCAAAATACTAAACATTCTCTCTAGAATTTAAACCATTTTCATCATATTTTGATAAGTAACATTCTCATTTAACATTCCTTTTATTTATTATCAACATGCATAAACATGTTTCACATTATTTATCAATTTAATTAATCATATAGACAATCATCTTCAGTTTAAAATGTGCATTGCATCAATTTGATCATAAAAATTACAACAAACACTGGATTACAAACATGCCTCATCTTTAATTTCTTAAGCCAATTAATTATCAACTAATTATAGATTTATGTTCTTTATCAATTTTAACATGATAAAAAATCATATCATCTATATCACACTATCTAGAAAAATCATGAGGCAAATCGATATCATGGTATAAAGCAACAACATCATAAATATGTGATTGCAGCCAGTTTATTTAATCTAGTTCAATATTATTAAGTTAATTCAATTTCCATCCAAAGGGTTAAAGCATGAAAAATTTGTGATTTCATGTAAATAAAATAGAATCAATAAATCCCCTACCTCAAAAGCTTCAACGTTATTTGCATGAGAATAGACCAATATTATGGATCTTCAATCACCTCTCCCGCAAGAATTTAAATCCCTACAAGGATTCCATGACACAACCACACCAAAAAAACCAAGAAAACCAATTTGAAACATAGTAGATTAAGAGCCATAGCATGGTGAGAAGAAATGAGAGGAAACAAGAGCGATCAGGGAGAACCCACTAGAAAATGATGAAAGAACACACCTTGGACAATCATAGATTGAAGATGGAAGGAAAGGATAGATACCTATTAAAGGAATCACAAAACACCTTAAAGGAGGTCTTTTGGTTACCTAGAAATAAAGAGGGAGCACCGCTGGCCATAGGGTTTAGAGAAAACCTGAGCTCTATAGCCTTTTATAAGTGCAGTGCACAAGGTATTTACATGATGTGTAAATCTTACATGTCGTGTAAATGTAGAGTTTTTGACTTCTATCGAAAAATGTGTTTCCTTAAGGAATTTAACATTGAATCATTACATGTCATGACAAGCCTCACAAAATCCATGAAACTCACTTACATGGATTGTTTCCAGCTTTTATCGGTCAAACCCCTCCAGATCCACTCCAGACCTCCTCCAAGAACCATGAGCTTAGAAAACGTGCAAAGGGTCGGTCTACATGGATCTATACCCTTACACTCTTTCTTAAATAATTTTAACCTTAACAGCAATAATGAATTTTTCAATCTTAAAGGGTTGTAATTTTACATATAAGGTAAAAAAAATAAATGGCCAAGTGACGACATTTTCAACTATTTCAGATCTTACTTATACACTTGTAATATTTTTATAATTTTTAAATAATTTAATAAATTATTATTTTCTAGAGAATATCATTAATGTCATTTTTGACACTATTCATTTAATTTGACTTTAAAGACATTAAGAGAAAAAATTAATTCAAATATAATCATGTTAACCATAAATAACACATTATTATTAATTATAAAATTCTTGTGGTTCCATAATTCATCCCAAAAAAATAAATTTTAATGTTTTAAAAATTATTTACTTTGATTTTTCCACCGCTTTCACAAGCATCGGGTCAACATTGTATAACCGTTTAATGTAATTATATAAGCACTAAAAATTAGAAGTTAATTAATCTGATAAAAAAATAATTAATCTCAAAATAACCTTTAATATTCATTAAAAACTTTTTTTTATCCCTATGTCAACATACAAGACAAATTTAAAGGAAAAAAAGAGTGACATTTTGTTTTTTTACTTACACTAATATAAATGTCATTATCAAAGGAAAATAGAACCAAAATGACATATATTCAAAGTTAGGATGGATATGGTTGAATTCCTCTCATCCAATGAAATAAAGTCAAGTTTTGGATAAATTTTTAATGTCTTGTGACGTTATTTTTAACCTTAAATGCCTGGTTTACCTTAACTAAGGTGGTGAATTTTACCACGGATACTATTCATAATACCAAAAAATAAAAGATATATATTTAATAAATTTGAAACTTATAATTCCAAATATGTAATATATTTTATCAAATTAAATTCCTAAAATGTTTAGAAATTACTTTAAAAATAAACCCGTAAAATGGGATGAAAAATTGTTTTCAAGAAAGTTGTGTTTTTAAGCCTAAAAATTGACTTATATCAAAATCATATAAAATGACAATCCTAATGTAAATAAAATGGATCTTATATCAATTTAATATAAAATAAAAAATATAATTAGTCTTTTAAATTACTTTATTTAAATAAAATAAAACATAGTTTTACAAAAATTGTAATTTCTCACTATTCACTAAAAAATCAATTTTTTTAGAAAAATCCCAAAATTCTACCATTAGTTAATTTTGATATAAATATTTCAAAAATTATGTAACTAAAAATAATATATTTAAATGTTTTTTTCATTTTTCATTTAAACCCGGTGTTTCATGTGAAATAATCTATCAAAGAAATTAAATTTATTTAAAGAGAAATATATCATAAAATCTCAAGGTGTTGCACTTATGCAGCCATTAGAAGTAAGGGTTTAACCTTATGAAACTCTTATTCTACCCTTACCTAGACTTTAGAAGTAAGGTTTTACCCTTACAAAACTCATGGTTACCCTTACATAGGTCCAAAGATTCCTTTAAGTAAGAAGGCTTTACCCTTACATGAGTAGAGGGTTCTTCCAACTTACCATTATGCAAGTTGGGCCTACCCTTATGCAGTCGAGCCTACCCTTATAAATCACACTAACTACCCTTACACAGCACATAGTATTTTTTTCTCTACCCTTGTGCAGTGGGTGACTTTTACGCAACCCTTATAAATTCAAGTTTACCCTTACACAACACCCCTTGCATATGGGTAAAAGTGCCTTACCCTTACACAGATCCCATGATCCACGTAAGGGTAAAAATGAACATAAAAAATATTACATTTCCATTTAAAATAATTCATTAAAGTAAACCAAAAAGGGATCTACAAAGTATAAAAAGACCCCAACACATCTAAAAGTGAAATAAAACATCAAGAACCAAAGAATGTACTTGAAAGCAAATATTGGGATGTTACACATTAGACTTTAGGTGAACCATCCTATTGCCACTGACGAAGAGGCCTAGAGGGTCACAGACTTATTGTTTCCTTTTCTATTTGAATTTAATTATTAAAATAAATTTTATTCTCCAAAATGAGGAATAATATTTATTCAAGATTCATTGATAAAAAACATTTAGTCATTATTTTATGTATGATTTGAATATTAAATAAATATTTATTCACAAGGCTGTGAATGTTATATTTATTTATATATCAAATGAGTAATATTTATTATTTGAGGTTCAGTAAATGTCAGGAATGTAGACGGGCCGAGTAAGGTGTCCGGTAATGAAAATGATGTACTAAATATCATTTATTTATTTATTTATACTTAAATTATTCGTGAGACATGCATGCTTCAAATAAATAATATTATTTTTATTTTTATTGAATGTGGAGTTATCTAAGGATTAAAAAATTAGATAAGGGGGTATGTGAAATTACTAATCCTATAACCCTATCTCTATATATACCTAGTTATATCATTTTTGTGTGTATATAGAAATCGTTTTGTTTCGCATAATGATTTTATATCTAGAGAATTCTCTCCACGAATGACTTCTATTGGGTTTATCTAAAAATAAATAAAATATCTCCCCCTTTCTCCTCCTCCTTAAGAATAATAAGAACAATAATCAATCCTCCAATCCTGAAGGATTGGGTTGTGATCAAAGGCAAGTGACACATGATGATTGGTACCACCAAACTAGCACCTGGAGTATCATCAGCGATGCTTTGAGATCAAGGAGCACATGTGGATCACCGCTAGAGGGATTCTACTTTGGATCCTCTCGATGAAACTATTGTTCAATCCGAATGGATATTTGATCGATCAATAAGTACATCAAAGAAAGAACTCAAGATCAAGTTATTTTTATTATTATTAAATTAATTATAAATTTAACATGAAATATCTTCTCTCTTATTTTGGGATTCCTATGTTATGATTCTTTGGATATAATCACAAGACAGATCATTATATTCCATGTTCTTATGGTCTATTTGTTGGATTAAATGAAAAAACATTATTGGGAATGAGCTCAATTAGCTTCCATTTTTCTTGGTGCCTTCATAGCGAATTGTATGAAAATTTTTTATTCCAACCGTACCAAATATTAGCCACTTTTAATGAGTGGTGAACCTTGTAAATCCTTGTGTACATTGTGTGATTGATATTATTATTACATGCTCTTTCATGGATGGTATGAAAAAATTTAAGATCAATAATTCTAGTAAATAAAAAATGTTATTCATGGTTTAATTGAAAAAAATGTGATAGAAAATGATACATTGATTCACCCCCTAGTGTATATGGATTCACCCATGGATAACTTCAAAAATTGATCTATATTTCGACCTTCCAATTCTATGATTTTAGCATTGAATTTTTTCAGGAAGAATTATAATCAACTTCTTAATAACTATAGTGTCCTAAAGCTTTTCACTACTCATGATTATGTCTACTCAAGTAAAGAACTCATCAATATATTCATCTTTTTTCATTTATACATATTCAAATTGACTTCAAAATAGTTGAAATGTTGCTTCTTTAGACATCTTATATCATTTATAAATGTTATGGAGATTTCTCTATATTTATTTTCTTAATTTACATCATATTATTTTGGTTAGTTATTTCTCTAGTAATGAAAAAATAGTTCATTCCCCATTCTTCCATGAAACTCAATATTCTTCTAGCCTATTTGACATAATATTGTAACCTATCCTAGAAAAGTAAAACTAGAATAAAAAAATCCAATAAATCAACATTATGAGATAAAAGATAAGGAATCATAAGCTTATTTCATATGTATAAATTCTTGTCATCCAATGTGGGGATTCTATTACTGTTAACAGAATTGTGATACTATTTCTCAACAACCACATGAGTATGATAATAAACAGATCCATGAAAGTGAGACAAAGATTTGATATAAATTGCAGATTCCTTTATGATCATGAAACATTGATAGGGGATTGAATCAGTATTTTTAAAAAAATTAAGATAAAATCAAATTTCCCACATCATCAATAAGAAAAAATAGATCTTTCTCTCACTCAATCTTGAATGAAGAATGAAATCAAGTACAAGTATACACAAATAGTTCTTACAAGGTTCACCACTTGATGTTAATGACTAATCCTTGCTGCATTGTGAGTGATACACCACTTCACACATATTCCGTCTTTATCAAGATAATACTAATGGAGAAATGGGTAGCTTTGAACCCTTTACAAAGTGTTTCTTTATCACTATTGTGTCTCCCACAAAAATTATTACAAAAATGTCGAGAGTCGCAATGACAGATGGTCATAAAAAGAGTAAAAGGAAAAAACAAAAGAACGAGAAGAATATCTTGGAACAATGAGATTTATGTGGTTTGGGAATAATATATACATCCACAAAGAGTCAAAATTTCATTATGATTTAGGAGCATAATTTATAGGGAGATTTTAGAGTTTCAAGCACATAGAAACCCTATCCCAAAATGGTTTAATAAAGGAGATGAAGAACTATTCCACCAACTGTCAGAAAGTCCTTTGTACTATAGTGAAAGATGCATGGAAGTCTACATCACTACAGTTTCTCAGCCACCCAAGTCCATGTTTCTATAGTGGAGGATGGCTGGAATTATATAGAGATACAATATTGTTGTCTCTAAAGTCCGGCTTGCTACAGTAATTGTGCCAAAGTCCACACTTGTAATGTCTCATATTTTTCATGTATTATTTTTGGATATTATATGGATTGTTTTTTAGGTGAGGAACTAAGATGGCATGTGATTCTGAGTCCTAGTGTTCTCAAAATAAATGTTTGAAATATATTAAATATATTAAATAACATGTGCATGAGGTTTTCCTAAAAAAAGTCAAATAACTTCTAAATAAGTGTTCAGATCAAAAATATGAGGGCATCGTTGAGTTCATAATGTGGTTTTTACCCTAGGAACAACTTAACATTAGTCGACATGGGTCATTTGTGGAAAAGTTTTCAAGGGTGCAGAAATGGATAAAATTATTAAATAAAATTATTTTACTTCATTTATGTTGATGTAGCGATTAATAATATTTAAATTGATTGTTATGTCAAAATTCTAGGGTTATCCACATAACCCTAAAGGCATCATAGGACCCTTAGAGAGACTGTTGTAGAATCCTCTCAAGTGAACAATGATAAAATCGTGGATCGATGATCGACACACATCAGATTTGAAGGATCTCACCAACGAACACAACACAACTTCGTTATTTGATAGCAATCAATACAAATCAAGGTAGGGCATGTGTTTTGATTTTATTCTTCCTCGTTCTTAATTTCTATGATGAAAGTGAATCATTCAATGAATATATTGATCTTCAGTTCGATCGTTATGTGGGAAGGATTTATTTTGTGAGGTTTTAATGGGAGATTTATCTTTGTGATTTGGTTATTTTGATTTTCATTCTAACAGTGATAGATCAAGATCGACACAAACATCGATTGATGTTTGTTCCTCCAATCTGTTCTTGTGCTTTTCTCCCCCATTCATCATTCATCATGGGCATTCTTCATTTGGGTCGTGGCTTGACAAATCTTGATTGATCGATCATTGTGCACCAATTACATGGCACAACAATCCGATATCATAGATCTGGGATCGACATGGAACGACAGAGGTGTGAAGATAGAGACAGAGTGATTCGGACAATGAAGGATACCTGATTCCGTGTTCTTCTACGTTCTTCAGCACACAATAAAGAATGATTATTTGATCCTTTTTTTAGAAGATCTGATGGCGGAACTTATCATTTATTGATGGAAAGGCTTGGATGAGGTATTCCCTTGAATTTACCAGTGAGTCATGGACAGATTGGAGGATTATGTGATAAAGGATATGACTAGAATGAGGATCTGAAATTCTGTAAAATCATGTGATACATAGTGCGTAATCTGGATCTATACATTATGTGGGGCCCCTTGAGTGATAGCTAGGGTTTCTGGAGGAATTTAAATATCACACATCATGTGGCTCAGCCAACACAGCATGTGGTCCCTCCCCAGATACTCGGCATATACCTCAGAGGGTACATAGACATGGGGTGGAGTACACAGGATGTCTACATGGCATTTACTCCCCCACAAGGACACACGTTGGACCAAGTACACGGGCTAAGCCTTGTACTGGTACATAGGAAAATGTACATGGGATGAATTCGTGTACTGGAACATGGGTAGACTACACATGTAGCCAACATTCCATGTAGTACTACACGGACGTGGATTGATGACATGGGTTGTTTACACAGGCAGGAAATGGGGTCAAGGGACACGATATGTAACCCCTACTACACATCGTGTACTCTTTTATACATGGCTTGGATCTCTTTTCCTTTGTGTATTGGACAAGTTTAGTTAGGTTTTATTCCCCTTATATTTTCCCTGAGGGTTAGTATGGTATTGTTTCCTACTCCTAGGACTACGGTCCCTTCAGTAGGACTTCCTGGATAGAGTCATTGGAATCCCTCCGAGAGGCCTAGAGTGAGATCCTCTATTCATCTTTGTTCCCTAGGTGGAGTTCTTGGTATCGACGTGACCAGCACTATGCAGGCAGCAATCCTCTACTTATTGGGTTAATCCATATTGAGTTGTTGGTATCACCTCATGGACTTGGCAGTGATCCTCATCTATGTATTGTAATTTTCTTCGGACTGTGTTCTTTCTCATGATGATACCCAATGAGAAGTACTCCTTAGATAGACATCATCATTGCTATCAAAATTAGGAGTGTGTTCTCCTAGATGAGTTCTTTGTGGAATCTTAGATCTAGAATCTTAGGGTCGGTATACTATGGTTGTGACTTACCTGTAGACTATGTGTCCTTATTAAGAGTATCTGGATATTCTTATTATATGTACTGTAGATATATACTTGTGTAAAGATGATTGTATTTCCTTTGTTGTATGATTTTTGGTTTGGGGGTGTCTTACTAAGTATTGTTATACTCACCTCTTCACAGGATTTGTCTACACGTGTCGTGTCTTGTGTAGATGGTCGAAATTTTGACAGAGTCCTAGGCGGACCAGGACTAGACGATGCTTAGTGAGATCGCACAGACCAAGGTGTGTTCCTGCAGCTTTCTTATTGTAGTTCCAGTACTTACCTTCATGTTGGACTTGTGTTACATACTCTTTGTGGTGGGCCTGTATTTGGACCTTTTTACTTTATTTTACTTCTTTTTGTACTCTAGTTATGGGATTTATATGTATGGATGCATTTTTATTCAGTTGTTTTACATTTCAGCATTGTATAGGATTGGAGATGTGTGTGTGTACTAATACTTAGGCTAAGGCCTCCAATGTCAGTGATATGTCTTCTCATCACTAGTCACTAGCCCCTGGCCTATTGGAGGTAGGCTTGGGGATTCGTGACATGGGCCCCACTGGTACGGGTCATGATAGAGTGGTATTAGAGAGACTGGTTCTACATTAGGACTGGGAGTCTATGAGATTGGTTTGGGGAAACAGTGTTAAGTGTTTCGAGTTTATCTTTCAGACCAGGGACTCTAGACTTGGTGCGGTGGACAACGTATCCATAAATCAGGGCTCTGATCACCTTCTTTTTGACTCAGTAAATGAGACCATTGATTGCAGGGAAAATAATGGTACATGCATCATATAGAAATGGGTTGTGGTTTCCATGTCCTTCTTGATTTGGCTCTCTATATATACTCATTGATTGTGGTACATCTTATTTGTTTCGGGATGCCTTTAAGATGTATGCCAACTAGGATTCATCATGATCATGAGGATGATCCCCTCAATGATGAGGCATCGATACCGGGACCAGTTCCTAAGATATTACCTCTAACTGGTGCACCAGCCATACCACCACCTATAGAGAAGCACGTGGTACCCGTAGTACTAGTGGATGAGGTATGAATGTTGAGTATGCTTCATAGGTTTTAGTGACAGAGACGCCTCAGGTTCTGAGTTGAGACTAACCCACAGGCGGTTGAGGACTAGCTTGAGGTGGTGACCTAAGTTTTCTGTATAGTCAGGACACCATCGGATCAAATGGTGGTCCCGATAGTGATCCTTCTTCATGCCTTAGTAGGGTGATGGTGGGGTTTAGTGACCCAATATTACTATGAGGTGACTCTTTCATGGAAAGAGTTCGAGCACCTTTTTAGAGAAGATTTCTCGCCCACTATGCTGGGGGTTATACATATCCAGGAGCTTCTACAGCTCCAGTAGGGAAGCACGATAGTAGCTGAGTATTCATCAAGGATTATCAACCTCTCCATGTACTCTATGGATATGATTTGAGATCAGTTATGTAGGGATTGGACCTTCGAGTGAGTTCTTCATAAAGACATATGATCTAGTGTTATCCCTCTATGCATTTATACCTATGATGGGGTTCTATAGTGAGCTTTGGTGGTTGAGCTTTTCTTAGATGAGAAGATACAACCTGTGGTTGTCTACAGTGGGCAAGCAGGAGCAGATACCTTAGAATTAGGGAGATGACGTCGGTCTCAGGGACTTGGATGTGTGAGAAGTTTTAGGAGGAGGTCCCATGATATAGGATATATAGTTTAGGGCTCACGGTATGGGTCCATTTAGCCCAGAGAGAGGCGGTTCTACTCATGTGAAAGTAGGGGAAATCTCACTTGAGATTTTTTAACCCGTCGTACGGCTAATAGAGAGACCTTGTACGATCCACTGAGGCAGAGACAGCGGAAATAGAAGTCATGTTTATAGGGTGGTTAATTCTTTTGGGGATCTGGGAAATTGGGAGGTGGTGGTTGATGTTTTGACTTGTTACCACCACCACCACCACGTGGTCCATGCCAGACTCAAGGAGCAGGAGGATAGGGGCAGAGACAGCTGTAAGCAGTCGAAGCTTATGACCCAAAGGATCTAGGAATAATCTGAGGTATGATCTATGTCTTTTCTACTTTAACCGTTGTACTGATAAACATGGGTTATATTCATTCCTTTCTTTACACACTCCTTGTATGAGACCTAAAGATTTCAGTTGAACTGTTGACTCGGCCCTTACGTTTGGAGACTCCTACTAGAGAAGACTCAGTTATCACACACTTGTGTTGACAGTGTGACCTAACCCTAGGAGGTGACTGTATTGTTTGGAATCTATTGGTGGAAGAATCGAGGCCTTACGATGCCATTCTTGGTATGGATTGATTATCCACAATTCATGCCCATATTGACTATTTAAGCTGAAGGGTGCGGTGTGTCTGCAGTGATGGAACTAGGTTCTCCATTGTTAGTGAAAAGGAAACCCATGCAGCACAAGATGGACTCATGAATAGGATGGTTCAGTCAATTAATCATCAGTTGGCTAGCCTAACCCTTGGTGTAGTAGATATTGTGAGTTCCCAATTTCCTACAATGGTGGCAAAGTATGAGGATGTCTTCCCTAAGGATGTTCTGGGTTTACCTCCCCACCATGATATAGACTTCTGCATTGATTTACACCCTAGAACGACACTGATATATGTGTCAGAATATCGAATGGATCCCAAAGATCTTTTCAATTTGAGTGTGTGTTTGGAGGACTTGCATAGGAAGGGTTTTGTAAGACCTAGTGTTTTACCCTAGGCAGCCCCATTTTTGTTTTCCAAAAAGGAAGATGGGAGCTTGATGTTGTGTGTGGACTATCGATGCTTGAACCAGGTGACTGTGAAGAATAAATATCCACTACTGAGGATTAATGACCTCTTTGATCAATTGATAGGGGTACGATGGTTCTCAAAGGTTGAACTCAGGTCATTCTATCACCATTTGCAACTACATAAAGATGTTATACTGAATAAAACATTTAGATGTCTCTACGGTCACTATGAGTACTTGGTGATGCCCATTGCCGTGAAGAACACCCCAGCAGTGTTCATGGGACTCATAAATCAGATCTTTCATCCTTACTTAGACTGGTTCATGGTAGTCTTCATCAATGGAATTCTTGTGTACTCATCATCCAAGGAGGACCATACGAGACACTTGAGGATAGTTTTGGACATACTCTGAGAGAACCAGCTTTATGGAAATCTATTGAAGTGTTAGTTCTGGATTTAGGCAGTCCACTTTATGGGACATGTTATCTTGGTGGATGGAGTAGCGGTGGACCCGGCCAAGGTCAAGGTAGTGTTATCTTTGGATCCACCTAAGATCTTAACAGAAGTGGGAAGCTTACTTGGGTTGGAGGACTATTATCATAGATTCATGCTTGATTTCTTTAGGATATCAACACCCATGATAACTTTGACTCGGAAGGGTAATCCTTTCATGTGGATGGAGAGGTGCCAGCAAGATTTTCAATAGTTGAGGAAGAGTTTGATGAGAACTCCCATATTGAGATTACTGGAGGAAGGTGTTGAGTATGTAGTGTTCTGTGATGCATCAGGAACCGAACATGGTTTTGTTCTAATGCAGAGGCAAGCGGTGATTGCCTATGTCCCATGCCGGTTGAGACCACATGAGCATAACTACACGACCCATGATCTTGAGCTAGTAGTCTTTTCTTTGAATATGTGGCGACACTACCTAATGGGTAAGAATTTTATCATGTACTCTGATCACAAGAGTCTCAAGTATATATTCTCTTAGAATGATCTCAACATGAGACAGAGGCAATGGATAGAGTTCCTCCATGATTATGACTTCAAAATTTTCTATACTCTTAGGAAGGGGAATGTGGTAGAAGATGATCTCGGTAGGAGATCTTGTTCATAGTTTCTAAACAAGGAATCTAAGTAGTTGGCTTCATTGCAATTATCCTTTTTGGATAGAGATGGAGAATCTTACCTCCAGTCAATTTTTGTTACCCCTCCGCTCTTGTAGTAAGCTAGGGAGGCATAGCTTGGGGATATGACTGTGAGACCCTACATACTCAGATATCCACTATACAAGCTCCTGATGGATTTTATAAAGGTATAGAGCACATCATTCTTTTTAGAGGACGCACGATGGTACCGATGATGTTGAGGGAGGAGGTTCTGAGATAGTTTCATATGTCTCCTTTGGCGGTACATCCAAGTGTGGAAAAGATGTACTAGGACCTCTAATGTCAGTTTTGGTGGCCATGGATAAAGAAAGAAGTTTCAGAGTTTGTCTCTTGGTACCTTACATGTCAGCAAGTGAAGGTTGAGCATCAAGTTCCAGTGGGTTTAGCTCAACCCCTTGAGGTTCCAGAGTGGAAGTGGGATGAGATATTTATGGACTTCGTGACCATCTTACCACATACATCTAGGGGACACAATTCTATATGGGTGATCATAGACCAACTCACCAAGTCGTCCCACTTACTAGCTATACAAGAGCATAGTTCAGTAGGGAGTTTGGGATGCCTTTATGTTCAGGAGATAGTCCAACTCCATGGAGTTCTATCGACGATTGTTTCTGATCATGATGTTCACTTCATATCTCAGTTGTGTAAGGGATTGCAGGAGGTATTTAGGACCCATTTACATTTAAACATAGCATTCCACCCCCAAAATAATGGCCAGACTAAGCAGATCATTTAGGTTCTGAAGGACATACTATGAGAGTGCATATTGGAATTTGGTCATAGTTGGGAGGATCACTTACCACTGGTGGAGTTTGCATACCAGAATAGATATCATTCCACCATTGGTATGGAACCATTTGAGGCTTTGTATGGGTGAACTTGTAGGTCATCACTTTTATAGACTGACACGGGAGAGTCAACACTCACAGGCCCAGAGTTAGTGCGAGATACAATAGAGAAGGTGCAGTTCAACCAAGAGCGGATGAAGACTGCAAAGAGCCATCATAAGTCTTATACTGATAGGTGATAAATTCCTTTGCAGTTCGAGGAAGGAGACCATGTGTTCTTATGGATTTCACCTCGACATGGATTGAAGAGATTTTTTTGGGGTGGCAAGCTATCATTGAGGTTCATCGGCCCTTTCTAGATACTATGTAGATTTGGAAATTCGGTTTACCACTTAGCTCTACCTTTGTAGCTGGATTGGGTACACGATGTCTTCCACATGTCATAGCTGAGGAGTTACATGCATGACCCATCACACATTATCGACTGGGGTGAGCTAAACATTAAGGATGGTGCGACCTTTGTTGAGTAGCCAATAGAAATCGAGGGTTAGTAGGATAGGATCCTTAGTAGTTAATCAATTCCTTTAGTGCATGTTTGGTGGAAACATAGAAATCTCCAAGAGATCACATGGGAGGGGAGGATTAGATTTATGCTCAGTACCCAAATCTTTTTTAGTAGCCTTTGTTTTGGTTTTTCAGGGATGTAAATCCCTAAGGTGGGGAGAATGTAATGTCTCGGGTTTTCCGTGTATTATTTTGGGATATTATATGGATTATTTTCGATACCATTCACTAAGAAGATGTGTGATTCTGAGGCCTAGTGTACCCACAATAAATGTTTGAAATATATTAAATATAGTAAATAAAACATGCATGTGGTTTTCCTGAAAAGGTCTAATAACTTCTAAAAGAGTACTCTGATCATAAATATGAGGGAACTGTTGAGTTTATAATGTGGGTTTTACCCTAGGCATGACTTATAATTAGTTAGCATGGGTCGTTTATGGAAAAGTCATCACAGGAACAGAAATGGATAAAATAATTAAATAAAATTATTTTATTTCATTTGCATTGATGCAGTGATTAACAATCTTTAAATAGATTGTTATGTTAGAATTATAGGGTTAGCTACAAAACCTTGGAGATGTAGAAGGACCCTTGGAGAGACCATTATAGAATCCTCTCAGGAAAATGATGATGATATCATGGATCTACGATCGTTATGCATCAGATTTGAAGGATCTTGCTAACTAACATGACACAAATTCATTCTTCAACAGTGATTGATCCAAATCGAGGCAGGGCATGTGTTTTGATTTGATTCTTCCCCATTCTTGATTTCTACGATTAATGTGAATCAATCAATGAATAGATTGATATGTGGTTCGATTATTATGATGGATAGGTTTATTTTGTGAGGTTTTTATGGGAAATTTATCTTTGTGATTTGATTATTTTGATTTTCATTCTAATAGTGATGGATTGAGATCAAAACTAACATCAATTGAGGTTTGTTCCTCCAATCTGTTCTTATGCTTTTCTCCCCCCATTCATCGTTCATTGCAAGAATTGTTTATTTAGATCGCGACTCGACAAATCCTAATCGATCGATCATTGCGCACTCGTTCCTTGATGCAATGATCCGATATAGGATATCTGGAATCAGCATGGAACGATGGAGGTGTGAAGATGGATATGGAGAGATTCGGATGATAGAGGATACCTGATTTCACATTCTTCAGTGTTCTTTGGCACACATCAAATAATGAATATTTGATCCATTTTTTCGGGCATATCTGATAGAGATACTTGTCATTTTTTTATGGAAAGGCTTGGATGAGGTCTTCCCTTGAATTTCCCGATGAGGAGTGGCCGGATCGGAGGCCGAAGCAATGAAGGGGGCGACCAGAGCGCAGATTTGGGATTCTGGAAAATTTCACAATACACAGCATGTAATCCAAATCTACACGTCATGCGGGGCCTCATAAGAGGTGTCTAGGGTTTATGGAGGAAGTTAAATATCACACGATGTGTGACTCGGCCTACACAGCATGTAGTCCCTCTCTAGATTCTCAGTGTGTACCTTAGAGGGTACACAAACACGAGGTGGAGTACACAGGATGTCTACATGATGTGTACTCCCCCACATGGACAAGGATTGGACCAAGTACACGGGTTAAGTCATGTACTAGTACACAAGAAAATGTACATGGGTTGAAGTCATGTACTGACACATGGGTATACTACATAGTTATCCTACATATCATACAGTACTACACGGACACAGCTTGATGACATAGGTCATTTACATAGAAGGAGCTGGGGTCAAGGGACATGACATGTGACCCCAACTACACATTGTGTACTCTTTTATACATGGCTTGGATCTCTTTTCCTCTATTTCTTAGACAAGTTTTTTTAGGTTTTGTTCCCTTTATCCTTTATCTTAGGGTTAGTATGGTATCATTTTCTACTCCTAGGACTATGATCCCTTCAGTAGGACTTCCTGGATAATGTCATTAAATCCCTCCAAGAGTTCCAGAGTGAGATCCTATATTCATCTTTGTTTCCCTAGGTGGAGTTCTTTGTATCAACATGACCAAAACTACGCGGGCACCAATCCTCTACTTAGCAGGTTAATCCAGATTGAGTTGTTGATATCACCCCATGGCCTTGGAAATGATCCTCATCTATATATCATAATTATATTTAGACTATCAGTGTGTTCTTTCTCATGAAGACACCCAATGAGTAGTACTCCTTGGACGGATGTCATCAGTGCTATTAGAATCAGGAGTGTGTTCTCCCTAATGAGTTCTTTGTGGAATATTTGAGTTGGAATCCTAGTTCCGATATACTATGGTTTTGAATTACCTATAGATCGTGTGTCCTTGTTGAGTATATCTGGATATTCTTGTTGTTTGTGTTGTAGAAATATATATGTGTAGAGATGATTGTATTTCCTTTTTTGTATACTTTGTGGTTTTGGGGTGTCCTACTAAGAATTGTTATACTCACCCCTACATGGGATTTACCCGCATGTGTCATATATTGTGTAGATGATCAAACTTTTGACAAATTCCTAGATGGACCAGGACCAGACGGTGCTTAGTGAGACCAAACAGACCGAGGTGTGTTCCTACGGCTTTCTGACAACAGTTTCAGTACTTACCTTTAGGTTGGACTTGTGTTAAAGACTCTTTGTGGTCGGTTTTTATTTGGCCTTATTTACTTTATTTTACTTCCTGGCGTACTTTGGTTATGAAATGTAGATGTATGCATGCATTTTTGTTCTGTTGTTTTACATTTCATCATTTTATAGGCTTGGATAATTGTGTGTGTACATGTACTTAAGCTAAATCCTCTCATGTTATTGGTATTCCTTCTCAGTGCTATTTTCCAGATATAACAATCTATACCTTCCCGGTCTGTTACTTTACCAGTTTTGGTTGTTGGAGGTGTTCAAAGGAGGCTCAGAGGGAGTCTGGAGAAGTTCAGTTGATAAAGGTTGGAAGTATAGAGATTACACATCGTGTAAGTGGATTACATAATGTGAAAGTATCTTTCACGGATTGTCCAGGGTTGGCTCACAACATGTAATTATTTGGGGTTAAATAAATAATAAAATGAAGAGGTGATGAATTTTTCAGTGGAAACCAAACCCTAAGTATTATATGATGTGAAATGAGATTACACATAGTGTAATATCCCGATCTAGTATAGTTTTAAAATTATTTTTGGGTCGAACTTTCATTCATTCAGTCTTGGATTCCTATTACTCTCATTTTGGATGAACCCTAGGCACCCTAAGGTGTTCTTTGAGCCCTCTTCATCCCTATTTTATATGTCAATCCCAGTGGTTGATCCTTGGCAATTCGTGGTTGATCGGTGGTGATTTTTCTTCTCCTTCTCACCCGTTTTCTTCCATTATTCTCCTGGGGACCTACCGAGGTGGTATTTATTTGGTTTGGGGTATGCGGTGGATTTTATTTGATGATCTTGGGATGTGGTGTTGGTTGATATGTGGTTCCTCATGGTGTGGTTGTGGTCTGTGGGTGTTATTCTTCGCCCTGTGGTGGGTAGCGAATCGTCAAAACTTCCATGAGGTAGGATTTCTTTCACTTCTCCTTATTGTGCATCATGTGGGAGGGATTCACTTTTGTTATATATGGGTCATGGTTGTTTGAGCTTAATCAAAGATAAATAATTGACTAATTGAATTGAAATGGGCAATGGGGTTTGTTTTTCATGCTTTTACAACTTTAATATTATGATTGTGATATTTCGAATTATATGGGCTTGATGCCCTGCTGAAAATTGTGGTTGTTGGTGGCTTTATTCTGCGCTGGATATGTGTGTTGTAATTGTTGTTTTGGTTGTGATTTTTTGGTATCACCCTAAAATGGAAATTGGCTAACCATGTATATTTGTCTAATAAAATGGTTGCCTACGGATTTTTGGCTTGTGTGATAATGCCCGTAAAATAATGTGGAATATGATAAAATCCCCTTTTTAAATCTATAAAAGTGATCTTGATGTATTGTGATGTGTGTTCGTGCTTGTGGGACGGTGATGTGTGGTTGAGGATTGTGGGGATAATGGTTATTTGGCCGTTTTGTTGGGGCGGCAAGGATGTGGTTGTTTGGTCATTCTTATGGGATGGAAATGATGTGGATGTTTGTTCATGCTTGTGGGATTGAAATGTGTGTTCGTTGGGCTATGCTTGTGGGGCGATGTGTGGTTGGTGTGGTTGTGTGTTGAGATGTTTGTGTAATGTGGTGGTGTTGTGCTAGATGCCCAAGTAGTGATGGAATAATTGGACGTTTAATAATGTATGAAATGGCTTGGGTTGGTTTGATTGATGGGGTGAGATTTGTAAATAAATGATAAATTATGGGTTTTGTGTTTAAAGGTTTTTGATGATAAATAATGAAATGAATGGGTGTTAAATGGATAGGAAATGTGGAGTCACTTAACAGGCTCTTCGGCTTCTAAAATGACTGTTGCAGGTTCTAATAAATGCATTTAGAGGTAGTAGCAAAGGTGACGGTGTTGTGAGTTGGTTGTTTGTTTGAGAACCCATAGGTTGGGATTGAGTGTTTGATATTATATATATATACTTTTATTTACCTTGTGATTTCTATACGCACCCCACCCATGTTGAGCACCATGTGTCGAACACTCGCATCATCATACGGGTGGTGTATTTCCCAAACATCCTAGTGGGGGATGGATGGTTGGCCACCCGATCTTCTCTACTCTCTCTTCCAGGAGATGATGGTCCAAGCTTCTTTGGGTGAGTTTTGATGTGGTGTCCCAGGTGTTTTCGGGATGAGTTGTGATGTGGTGTCCCAGGTGTCTTCAGGATGAGTTGTGATGTGCTTTCCCAGGTGTCTTCGGGATGAGATGTGATTTGGTATGTGGCTCAGGTATGTGCGGGCGGAATGTGATGCGGTATATGGCCCAGGTATGTGCAGGAGGGATGTGATGTGGTATGTGGACCAGGTGTGTGTGGGCGGTATTTTATGTGGTATATAGCCCAAGTGTGTATGGGCAAGATGTGTTGTGATGCCCAAGTGTGTGTGGGCGGGTTGTGATGTGGTATATTTAGAAGAGGTGGGAGCGCCAAGATGTTTGTCGTTAGGGTGTGAGAGTGGATAATCAATGGGAAAGTGGTGTGGGTACCCTATCATCAATGTGCTTTACTTATGTCATATTACTTGGCTTGACTTATTTGGTGAGTGTGCCTTGGTGAGGTTGGGATGGTTAGTATACTTGTATAGGTGTTGTTTGGTTCTATTGTTTTCTCACAGGTGCATTAGTATGATCCTTTCACTTGTGCATGAGAGACTTTGGTTTTCCTACTGAGTATACTTGTATGCTCACCCTACGTATATAAAATTATTTTCAGGTTTCCAGGAGGATTGTGTGGACTATGTTGGACGTTAATAGCTCGTACCTTGGGACAGTTGTTGTGTCACTGCTTTAGATTTACTTTTGGGTATTTTACTTTAGAGACTTTATTCTATTTGTATCAGTTCTATTTACACGTGCATTATGGAAAGGTTTTTGGTTTTCCTATATATATATATATATATTTATATATCTGAAAGTTGTTTTGGTGGATGATTCATCTTATTTCCCGATCTTGTTTCCTTATAAAGGGTAATGCCTCCCATATTGTGAGATTTGTACACCCTTGGTGCTATTCGCCAACCCAGAACCTACTGGAGGTGGGAATTGGGGGTCATTATCTCCCTGTCTTCATTGCCAGCCTAGGAGGGGTATCTTTGGAGGGATGGGGTCTTGATAGAGTGGTATCAGAGCTGATAGTTGAGAGATGGGATGGATTTTGGAGTTTGGCACAGTGAGTATTGCATGGGTTGGTAGATAAATAGTGTCATATGATCTTGGTGTGTGACATAGGCTAGGTAAGACTGGCTAGGACACGAGATTTTAGTACCCCCCATGATCTGATGCAAGGAATCTGAGCCTACCGAATGACCAAGTGAGGTTACACCACTTACAGGGTAGAGACTTAGGAAAGGTACATGCATCATAATGACTTTTGTTCTTATTAGCATTGGGTTGTTTGGGGAAATTAAAAATGGATTAAAGTTAATTAAAATATATCATAATAAAATTCCACACCATCAGGCTTAGGAAATCCTTGTTTGTCTTTCAGTTATGGCCCGTGTTCATTGTGCGCATGTGGCTCAGGAAGTTGAGGTTCAGCAGACTGATCTGGTTGATCACCATAGGGTTGTTCTGGTTGAGGAGGATGATCAGTGGTAGAGTGTGTTGTTTACTTTTCAACAGTAGGATTTGGGTAAGTATGAGGGTAATGTTTTAGATGTGGAAAAAAGAGTTGGCGTGAGTAGCTTGAGATTGCTTTCAGTTTGATATGATCCCCGATGGAGTACCGGGTCCCTTTGGCAGTTAATCGGATGTGAGGAGTTTTGTGTCAATGGTAGATGTTGTATTTGGGGGAGTGGAAGGAGGCAGATGTTTTGTGGGTAGACTTCCAGAAGGATTTCTGAGAAGAGTTCCTTTTGTTAACCATGAAGGGAGTGAAGAGGCAGGAGCTTCTTTCTCTTCAGTAGGAGAGCATGTCAGTGCGGGGGCTGGGATTCAAGTTCAAGGATCTTTTTTTTTCATATTTTTTTTCAGATGAGGAGTCTCATGTGATACATCTTGAGGAGATACTTCATCCTTCCATCTAGTATGCAGTTACTCCTTTTACATTGCCAATGTATCTAGAGTTTCAGAAGAAGGCGGAGGTGATCGAACGGATTCACTCACGAGGAGGTACACCGTGAGGGGGGAGCCGGTAGGATTCTTTGATGGGTAGAGTTGTTAGTGGCGGATTTCAGGTGCTAGGATCGTTGAGGTTTCGACCAGCATGTAATCAACCTCAGCAACTTCCTTTTCTACCTTTTGGTACTAGTGGTTTTCATGATTTTCCTATGGTCTTGGGGTAGATGTGTTTCTTATGCAGGGTTTTCGGCCATCTTCAGAACCAGTGCCCAATGGCTATTCGATCTCAGTTTATTAGAGGTGGATAGGTTCAGTGCCAACCTCAGCAGCAGTTTCCAATGAGGTCGTTTCAACAGCAGAGGCAGTAGACTTATGATCTTCCAAGGGGAGATAGAGTAGGTAGAGGTCGACCTCTGGATGTTCCTCATGTTCATGGAACACAACTCAAGTGTGGTTGTGGAGGTGGTCATCAGTAGAGAGCTAGAGGGGTTGGGTGTGGTCAGTTGCACGCAGTGGAGGCAACTGTTTCAGAGGGGTCAGAGAATGTTAGAGGTACGATCAATTTGTTTATTACCCTTGTTTGATTCAGGAGTTTCACACTCCTTTGCTACACCCGCTCTATCCCATGCTCTGGGACTAGACTTTGAGAGGCTTCTCATGCCCCTAGTGTTGAATATGCTAGTTAGAGTCCAGACCAGCTTGTTTGATGTGTGTCAGGGGTGTAGATTGATGATAGAACCGCATCAATCCTGTAGGGATCTTTTCTTACTATAGATGTAGTCATACGATGTCATCCTCAGTATCGACTGGTTGTATTCCGTACATGTTATTATCGACTGCTTTCGAAGAAGAGTCACGTGTTCGGATTTGGATGGCCAACGTATGGTTTTCATTGGCGATCGGGGTTATCAGGTGGGAAGTTGGCATGTGGATCCCCTTATTTCCTTGTTGGATGAATTGTCGGTGGAATAAGTGGACACTGGGAAGGTAGAGGTTTCCAGGGTTGTTGGTGAGTTCCTGGATGTTTTTCCTGAGGAGGTTGTGATGCTACCTCCCCCCCCCCCGATGTGATGTTGAGTTCGGGATAGACTTGCAGCTCGGTGCTTCTTCAATTTCGATAGCTCCTTATTAGATGGAACCTTCTGGGTTTTAGGGGTTGGGGATTCAGATAGACGATCCGATGCATAAGGGTTTTATGTGGCCCAGTGTGTCACCGTGGGGTGCTCTAATGTTGTTTATAAAGAAGGCGGATGGTGGTATGAGGTTGTGTATAGACTACCATAGGTTAAATCAGGTGACGATTAAGAATTGTTACCCTCTTCTAAGGATAGATGATCTTTTCAACCAGATGAGAGAGTTGAGTTTGTTTTCTAAGATTAATTTGTAGTCTGGATATCACCAGTTAAGGTTGAAGGAGGATGATATCCCAAAGACTGTCTTCAGATGTAGGTATGGGCACTTTGAGTTTGTATTCATGTCATTTGGTGTTACGAACACACCAATTGTGTTCATGGGGCTTATGAACTCCTTGTTTCGTGGGTTCTTGGATTGGTTCGTCTTCATATTCATTTATGATATCTTAATCTACTCAAAGTCATAGGAGGAGCATGTTGAGCATCTCAGAACTATATTTCTTGTTCTTCAACACCACCAGCTCTATGGAAAGTTGTCCAAGTGTAAGTTCTGGACACGGGAGGTTCATTTTCTCAGACATGTGGTGTCTCAACAGGGTGTGGCAGTAGACCTGTTTAAGGTTGAATTAGTTGTTTCTTGGGCATCACCTAAGAATATGGTAGAGGTTCGTAACTTTCTTGGTCTTGTAGGCTATTATCGGAGGTTTGTACTCAAATTCTCTCGAGTTGTAGCCTCATTGACAGCTTTAACCAGGAAGGACCAAGCTTTTGTGTGGAGTGATCAGTGTCAGGAGGCATTTGATTACCTGAAGGGGAAGTTGGTTAGCCCTCCAGTTCTTCAGTTGTCGAAGGAGGGTGTGATGTTTGAGGTGTTTTATGATGTTTCCCATCCGAAATTGGGATGTGTCTTGATGCAGCATAAGGAAGTGATCTCTTATGGATCTTGGTAGTTATGCCCTCACAAACGTAACTATTCCACCCACGATCTGGAGCTAGCGGCAATTGTGTTTGCATTGAATATTTGGTAGCATTATCTCATTGGAGAGCACTTTGTGGACTTCACAGATCACAAGAGCTTGAGGTATATCTTTTTCCAGTGTGACCTAAACTTGCGACAATGGATGTGGGTGTGGTTTCTTCAGGATTATGATTTTGAGATCTCTTACACCTCATGAAAGGTGAATGTTTTGGTCGACACTTTGAGCAGGAAGTCGTGGAGGGGTGATGTTCAGAAGTCTGGGGATGCTTGGAGAGAAATGGAATAGTTGAAAGTCTTGCACTTAGATGCAAAGGTAGATGGTGGTAGAGGTTGTTTGTTTCAAATGATGATGAAATATTCTCTGATGTAGTAGGTGGATGAGTCTCAATGGGGAGACTCAGAAGCATAGGTGTTTCACAATTGTGTTGGCCATGGTAATGCTCCGAAGGGATGGTTGGAGGATGGTCAGAACTGAATGTTGTTTCATGGGAGGTTGTTTATTCCGGTAGCAATGTGTGGTGGAGTCCTTCGTGAGTTTCATAGCCCTCCTTAGGCGGTACACTCGAGAATTTCCAAGATGTATTGTGGCTTGAGGATGCAGTTTTGGTGGCCCGGGATGAAGCGAGCAGTGGTGAAGTTGAGACATCATGCTATAAGCATCCATTTCCTCATGTTGCTTCAAGAGATCATTGGTCATGGATGATAGCATGAGGCATTAAAAATTTGTAGAACCATTCAGATGTTTCTTGTACATAGAGAGTTTCTTATCACTCACTTCATTTTAAAGTGTAATTGGTAAAGACTCTTCCAGCACTTAAAGTTTCCTCTCATGGTGAAGGATAACCTAAAGGTGCTTTTTCCACTCCTGAAAATTAGTGCCGGTGAGAAGGTTTTCCTTCTTGAGTATGGATCACAATGATATGTTTAATGTCATTTTTTATATTGTTTCTACAAATAAGATGAATAGAGTTTTAGTACTTTATATTGATAAATATAGACAAATTAATTAATTAATATTTATTAGTCTCCCACTATTTTGTCGAACCTCAATAACCCTCACCATTGGCTTCAAAATATCCTATTGTTTGGACATTATAATGACAGGGATCCATATTTCCCTTCACATTACCCCAAATAGGGTTGGTCAAGCAACTTGAAAGGTTTTAGGTAGGCATTCCAAATGCCAACTACATTAACTCATAGCTCCTTGATCTTTTGAGTGGACTCCTCAATCCTGAAATCCTTAATTTTGGATTTCCTCAACCTTTGCCTCTTAGTTTCACTAAGTTCTGCTAGGGCAGTCAACCCTTGATTTTAACTATGTTAAGCCAACCCAAAACCTCAAATTAGAATTCCCCAATAATTGAAAGCACCCAACTAGGGTTGGTCAAGCACTTTGAACTATGGTTTGATTCTAAATGAAGTAATGGAAGGCTATGCCAACTTAATATTTAATTAAGGGATTTTTATCCTTTATGCATAAATGGACACTTATTATCTCTTCACATACTTGTTAATATTAAGTGAGATATACTTAAATGATTAACCATGTATAGATAATATTTACGCATAAACAATTTTATTTTAGTTCCATCTTGTATGCTTGTTAGTTTATTAATTATGTGATCACGTCAAACCTCCATAATGAATAACCATAAAACTGAAAGAAATAAATAAAGGGTATGATCATGAGATTTATTATTGGTTAGTTTATCTAGCAGTTGATAAACTAACCTTGGCCTTGGAGAGAAACACCTTGAACCATTTAAGGTTCGTGTTTACAGCTTTCCACCTATCCACCTTTGTATCTCCTTGGATTGGTTTCACCACAGATCCTAACTTGAACTGCCTCAACTAGCTTGGGAGCTTCATCCATAACATATGCTTTTAACTCACACGTAGGTGAGGGGTAAAAGGGGGTTTACATAAAATAAATCATGGGCACACAGGCCCTACATATTAATGAGGATAAGGCACGCATGTCAAAAATGTTAATTTAATAAATAAATTAAAAGGGAACCAATCACATACAAAGGTATGGTCTAGCTCATGATCATTCATATACATGCAACGAATTACGCATTTAATAAAACTAGCATTCAATTCTTTAATCGTTCTTATTAAGATAAATTATGCTCGAATTGATTAATCGTTATCTTTAATGAATCAATCCCTTTTATCTTAATTCTTTTTTGAATTTCCGTGAGATTCTCATCCATAACCTTGTACATAACTTCTACCTTAGAGGCAACCCAGTGAATACCCATCCAAAACTACCCAACATGTATTTATACTTGTATACACTTTATTATTTGTGACATGTAGCATGCATACATAATTATAATTGTAATACAACTCATACATGATGTGCAGATCTTTGAACATTACACAGATGTTAATTAAACACACACACGCATGTATATATATCAAACACCTATCACATGTTGTGTCCTAGCTTTACACCCACACGAAGGTACATGTCTCAAAGGTTACATAATATAACAATAAATTTTTAAATATGCATAATCTAGAAACTGTACACTGTGTGTAGATCTAACTACACGATGTTACCCTCCTCACCATCCATCTGAAGTACAAGCCTAGAGAAATGGTGTGTGAGGTGTACCTCAAAAATCTTTGGAGTACACCGCGTGTCCAGTGGGCCACACACTGTGTAGACTCCGCGTTACACAGTCACCAGCCGGGAAAGCCGGGTATGGGATACACAACTTGACTCTAACCTGAAGGGACTACACATCGTGTCTAGCGGGCCACACAGCGTGTAGTCCAGTTGACCGTGTGTCAGTCTGTCCTAGTCAACACGTGGTGTAAGAATTAACCACACCGTGTGTCATTAATGCACACAACTTGAGTAATTTTCGAATTACTCCAGGTGCGTTGAACACAACTACATGGTGTGAAATCCGGATTACACGACGTGTGTGGAAGATTACATGACATGTAATTCTGAATACATGGCGTGTGCTGTCGTGTTACCTGAACAGGATCATCGACACCTCCTGATGAGATCCTCGATGTAATTTTAATCCAAAAAATATCCATTTTTATTAGATCTACGAGAAACAAAAGAGGAAGAATCGTTCTCGAAATTCAGATTACAAGAACGATTAAACATGAATTGACAAACTAAATTATTAAAGTATAAATCATCAATAAATTATTTAAATAATTATAAACGAAAATAGAACCTTGCTCTGATACCACTTGTAGGTTTCAGGCACAGTGGAAGCACAGGATGGGTGTGTACCCAAATTTTCAAATTTTCATGATCGATGATTAATCCAGGATCAATATGATGATAAACGTCAGTATCCATGGAATTGAACCGAAGATAAAAGACAAAGGAGAGAACCCAGAACTGAGAAGAGAGGATCGACATATTTTGTTTATAATTAATTTAATTAAATTAAAGAATTACCTCCATGGTGACTCTTTCTTCGTTGATGGATTCGACCAAGGGTCTGAGGTGCAGCTTCATTGTGATGTAGAATCCAAGGATATGATTCCTCTAGCGGTGATCCACACATGCTCCATGTATCTCTAGATGTCGTCGAAGGAGTCTCTGGGGGCTAGCGCAGAAGATCCTTGCGCTTGCAATGTCCGCCTTGGATCGCCTTGAAAATCGCTTCCAAAGCGTTCTCCTAGATCCGATGGAGGAGGATCTTTCTCATTCTTGAGAGAGTTCTTGGAGAGGGAAGAGTTCTCTAGGCTCGAGAGCTTTTTCTCCAAGGATGTTGTGCACACAACCATTGGTTAGCCGGTCGAATGAACCCTTGGATAATTAGAGAATAATATCATAACAAGGAATTTAATTCACCATGTAATAATAAATAATTAGCACATGTGTCGTTACTTATTTTATTATTCCATTGAAACCCTATGTCAAATAATAATAGCAATGCTATTATTTCCAAAACATGTGCTTAACTTGCACGTTATATTTAAATATTATTTAATCAAATAATATTTAATATTATTTCTCACCGGACCCATAACTTGGTCCACCAATCCTCCTCAACATTTATCGGGCCTTGAATAATGACTATTTATTTATTAAATAAATATAACTACATTATTCACTGATAAATAAATATTTTGTCCCCAATATATTCTCTCAAATAACTAGTGATGAAATAAATGCGACCAGGCATACTTGAATAATTATTAAACCGCAATTGAGAATAATATTTATTCAAATTGTTAAATAATAAATTATTTAACTGAGATACTGGCTACACTTAGTGTGTAACCCTCTATGTGTCTTTCTCATTGGCATTAGACGGGATTTCCTAAAGTCTAAGATTACTATCTAGCAATGGGTCAAGGCACCCAAGAGAAAGAAGTTGATGTCACAACAACTTATCACCTCATACAAATGCTTACTGTGTAATATAATCTCTTTGTCATGATATCTTCAATCAACCGTGTTGCATGCAAGTGTCATCAACCCATGTGCTTGATTTCTCATTCTTTGACTTCTCGGAATTGAACCTGCCTAAAGAACATCATGGCCAGAGATTTTGTTAGGCTATATCATTTACATCAAAGGGTCTGAGATATCTACTTCCGTAGAAGAGAAAAATACTTTCTCACATTATTCATTAATGCAGTATTACTCGCGACGCACCCAACATAACTCACATCACCGTGAACATCTGTCGTCACGGTTTTCATCAATGCATTTAAGTGTGCGATTCATAATACCCATTAATAATAATCTTAAAGTATAAGGACCAATACACACATCCACAGATAGGAACATCCGATGACACTTATGAATGTGGATTTCCTACTGGCGGGTCTTGTTCTCATAATATCCTTCTGGATATTACCAAAGGCGCACACCATGAAAAGGTGTCTCAAAGTTTCATGAGTCCTCACCCCTGATAGCCTGTATCATTTGTGTCCCTTCAAATGATTTCATCTGACCATAGAACATATATTCAAGAATAATGTCATGGCACATTAAGGTTCTCATCGTAGCAGGGATTCGCATGACCTTTTAGTGCGACAGCTGTTCTTAGGACATTATCACATAATATATTACGCAGAAGAATAATCATGATGTGATAAGGAGTTTATTAATATTCATCCAATGAATACAGATTTATCATAAAGTACAAAGAAGTTGGTTTTTAGGGCACCAACTCCAACATGATTCTCTAACTTACCAATTCATCCATAGAATTCATCTTTTTCTTCATGGAAAACAATTAACCTTCCATAGGCATTTTGTGTTTCACCGTGATGTGGTTATTTATGCCATGGCATGGTTTCTTACTTCACTACGGAAACTTCTCCAATGATCATCAAACACCTCAAGACTCCTCCTGGACTCCTTCAAAGTCTATTTCATGACAAAAATATCAATGTTTGTCATCAAACGCCATTAAAACATTCAATTATGTGTCGATAAAAAATATAATATGAAATAGAGATCATGATCAATCTATGTCCAAACCAACTCTCCTTAGAAAGGTTATGATACCACATTGCATGATAGAGTGGTGTTTTTGAGAGATCTCCTCTCTTCATGTGGTTATGGAGCACCCCGATAACCTTTATCAAATGATCTCTTCAAATTCATTATGTACTCATGTTTCATTTATGAGACGAGGTGATGGGTTGTTAGTCTTTTTACTTAAGTATGTATTTAGTTAATTATTTTTATGTATTATTTCATTTTTGTGTTATATTGTTTAGAAGGAAAATCCCCCCACCCCAACGATTATACGTTTTCCTTAAAACACATGTTATCATCCTTTGATGATCGAGTAACACGGGCATTGTGGTGGCCTTTCTTGGGAAATATGATTTACTCCCAAAGTGGGTTGTTATATTGGTTTTTATAGATGAGCTTTGTTGTTAATGTTTTGGATTTGCATGCATGATGCTTTTGAGGATTGGTTCTTTTTGTGAGCTTACACCATGCTAGTAACCCTTGAGAATTATTTTAATATATTTGGATGCATCTTATATTGGGGTTGGGTTTTTTCTCACACGTCAGGGACACTTTCACAATGCATGCATAAATATCATAGTTACTCAGGAGAGTTGATGGCATTGGAAAAATTAAAATATTCATCCCTAGCATGTGCACATTGTGGGGTATCCTTGTGTGCACATGTAGTTTGATGATGTGCATGTTCAAGCACAGACTCATATGACGGAGATTGGTGATCCTTATATGGTTTAATGGGTTCATGAAGGTTAAGTATTGACATTGGCTTTTTTACATTTGGGGCATAGGCTTGTGTCATTTTGATCATGTGTATTCATTAACCAAGATGACGGTTGATATTGCTTATAAATGTTTGTCATGTAAGATTTTGCATTTCACATAAAATATTTCCATAGTGGATCCACATTTTCAATGCACCCACATCCACATGAAACCAGTCTTCTTGAATCCTCAAAGTTGACACAATTGATTAACTACCTTCAACTAGAACAACTATACTCCCTGCAAGCATGATGAAAATACACAGTGCATATGACTTCTACTTAGCTTGTGTCTCTCATGTTTTCACACATGTATGCTTGAGTCTAACTCGCATGTATGACCTCAATAGTCTCACATAACATGCTCCTTAGCCAATGACCACAACTTCAGCCTTATTTAAGCATGCAACTTATACGGTCATAGACAACATCACTATAGCATATCTCATAGGCAGACGTACGACAATGTCATTACCTCACCAAGGCACGAGTCCAACAATCATAGAGAAAACATATGACTATAAATCATACGTATAACCAATTTTTTGTATAGCCCCTCACACTCGATTAGGGTGGTAAAAATGGGAAAGGATTTGAGGCGTGTTCACGGGGTCAAGTCCCTGGACCAGCAGTTTATCTGCATTTTCTTTATTGCATTGTGTCTCACTTTCACGGTTGTACCCAATTTTTTTATAACCAATTTTTTGTCATTTTCCTGTTAACAGGTCTTCAACAAATTACTACAATAAACTTCTTCAATCACTCGGATCACTTCAAATTAATCTCAAAAAATGAACAGTTGGAATGGTGTAACTTGATCCGTTTGGATGATGTTGAATCAAATACTAACTATTCATACTGCGCACCAGGCCACAACTCTCAAAGATCGAGCTTTGCTATGAGATCGTTGGGCCAAAGGTCTCCGATCCAAATTTCAAGGAATTGTAGCAACTCTGACCATTGTTGCAAAGATGTTCATGCAACATCAACAAAACACTGTAGCAGTACAAATTTTAGCATGAATGCTATAACAGCTCAAACTTTGGAGACACTGATTACTGTAGCACCATGGATTTGGATGGTCACAACACTTTAGTTGTGCGAACTTCCAACCACCTTTCATGCAACACATCAGACTTTCCATGGGGTTGATAAAAGTGTTATGAGCTAGAGTTTTTGTGTTTAAAACTTTAAAATCTTCCTAAAAATTATGTTCCAAAATCATAGTGAAATTCAACCTTTGTGAACATATAAACTATATTTCTGAACCACATAAATCTCTGTATCCATATTCTTCTTTTGATTCCGTCTTTTCTTGGTTTGAAAACCTGTCGTTTCTACAACTGAAACACCAAACAAACTCTTCAACCACTTAATCGAGACACAAACAGATCTCCATGCATCTCAAGCCATCACCAAAATAATATAAAATATTGTCAATATGGCCGGAGAGGGAGCAGGATTTCGTCAACGTACAATCAAATCATAAGCAAACGCAAAACCCCAGGAATCGCCTTGGGTCATAAAAACAGATATACTAAAAAAATGCTCCCACTCATCACACCCAGTTAAGGATACTACATCACCACTACATCCATTTCTCTCAATCAAATTATACCGTAAGCTTCTACGCCACCACCAACTGATCACCCAAAGGCCTAGGAAAATTTACAACACCCACAAGCCTGCAAAAACACATAAATTTCTAAATTCAAATGCCAAAAGACACGTTTTCAATAAACAATATTCAAAACACTTGTACATAAGCACTTATCATAGGTCATCACCGCTGTAAGTAATTTTAAATAGGTGCTGTCAAACACGGTTTAAATTAACATCATGCTTTGGCTACGGACCTGCCCCGGATCTCTCTGTAAAGATGCTTCATCCTTCATCATCTTCAGAACTGGATGCATTATCCGAAGTCCGTCCTTGGACGGATGGGGAGGGAAAGGCACCTGCAAACTTGAAGAATGAATAAATGCCTACGAACATCAATTATTTAACACTAACATCAGATACAGACAAGCAGTAAGTTAACATTCGTGTATATTAATAAAATTATCAGAACCCAAATGTTTCTAACAGCGTCCAGTCATCATTACAGGGGTTTTATGGCTTCTTCCCAGGCCAGATTGCTCAACAGGATCTGCTATCACTGGCATACTAGTGGGAGGTTCATAGCATAACCTAACAACAATCACTCCTTCAGTCATTATCATCCTCATATCTCCTTCACACTGCCAAATAAGAAATCACAATTAAAACTAAGACTTCCACCCACAGAAATATTTGTTCATGATCTCTGAAACTGTCCCATTCAATGGTAAACAGATCTCCTTTGTTCTGCATGTGGCTTGAAATTTTTAAGCTGGGTCTTCAGCCTTTCTTTGAGAAGACCAACCAAACTACAGGGCTAACCCTGGACAACCACAAGCGGCACCCTAGCCACTTGTGTGGCAAAGTTGGGGTTCGTCCACTAGCTCGACCAATTGACCCATTTATCATTGCGTGAATGAAGTTCCAATCATGCTGGAAAAATACAAGGGAGCTAACAAATAGATTACGTGGCAAATATGGTAAAGCTGAAAACCCATTTAGAATAAAATCATGGAGCCTGCTCATGTTAAAAGAAAGTTTGGATGGTCGAATTATAGACCCAGACAGGCCAATAAAGTTTGACAAATGCACCCAAAAAACACAAGAAGTTATTAGCACGAACACCAATTACATTGGGGATTTAAGATAAATGCGCATTGAGGGTCCAGATAGAAACACAATATATTTCACAAAATTAGGTAGTACTGTCACAGAATGAACACCAAATATCGCAGTTAAATAAAACACTGATCTGGTTTAATTGGAACATTGGGTCGACATCCTGCGATAGCAGTACCTGATCTGGAGTCAGGTTTTGTGAAATATAGTGTTTTAATATTTGATATTTTTGTATATTCTGATAGATGCCAGCTCCAAGAATGAACACCAAATATCGCAGTTAAATAAAACACTGATCTGGTTTAATTGGAACACTGGGTCGACATCCTGCGATAGCAGTACCTGATCTGGAGTCAGGTTTTCTGAAATATAGTGATTTAATATTTGATATTTTTGTATATTCTGATGGATGCCAGCTCCAAGACCTGCTAAATTATAACTTAGTGATCCCCCTCCCTCAAGCAATGAGAATAATGCGATCAAAATAGTTCCAACTCCTTCATAAGATAAATTTTGTTTTAAAGCATCGCTATGCCAGATGAAACGCATGGAAGCTGACCAAAGGTTGCCAAATTTGATCAATAACTTCCAATGGTAAAACTTCGATGTTTTTTAGGCCAATTGTGGTTATTTTACACTTGATATTTGTCTCCATAAGATGCTTAACAAGTTTGTTTTAGGTTCTTTTTTCAAAAAACATGAGCATAAAATTTGTGATTCATCTTCTCTTATTTATCAAACATAAAAGAATGAGCCCCACACGATGTCTAACAAGTTTGTTTCAGTTGTTTTTTTCAAATTGCATAAGCATAAAAGCAGCGATCCGTCATTCTGTTATTTATCAGACACAAAAGCATGAGCAAAACTTTACACGCACGAAATTTCAATTCAAAACACTACGCTTATAAAATTCCCTAAAATTTCTCAGATATCGCAGCAAAAATATTAAATTTTATAAAGAGGAAAGGAAAAGGGAAAGGAAAACATACTGTCAATGAAATACCCGGATGAAGGCCAGCCCCTAACAGTGGTGAGGGACAAGGACTCCTCTTTATTCAAGGAGTTCTCTATTTTGGAGAGAATATCAGCGATGGCTTGAGAGTGAGACTTCCGTGGAGAGGGCACCCAGTAGGAGGATCCTGGCACGAAAGGAAGCCAATCGGGAGCGGATCGCCTCACGACGATTAACTGGATAGCGTCGTCAAGCTGGCGAAGAGCCAAGGTTGGTTCCACAGCGTCGGCGTCGGCGTCGTGTTGGGCATCGGCAGCAGGCTGGTCGGAGCGGAAGCGGAGGTTATGGAGAAGCGAGGACGGTGACGACGGCGGAGGAGAATTGCTGGATACGAATGAGCGGCGGCAGACGGAGAGACGACTAAGCGGTTGCGACAACGACATAAACCTAGCCATCATCGAGGAACCGGATGACCTGAGGAGAAGAGGAAAGGGGCACGGTATCGTGGGAGCGAGGGGAAGGTGAGGGGAGGATTGGGTTCTAAGAAGCTGTATGAAGAACCTTCTCCCGACCCGATCGTCGATATGGTGGGATAAAATTGATATTTTCAATCAAGCCACTAAGTTTGACTTTATTTCCAATTGAATAATTATTTATTTTAAAAATACTCTTTAACAAATTTCTATGGCCTTTGAGCTTGTTTATTTTAGGAATAGATATTTTTGCAAATTATGTCTCCATTTCATGTGGTGAACTTACGATCCAGTCCACTGCAACCAGTCAAAAATCCAGATGGAAGTTTCACTGTTCTGGTGAAGAGTGAAAGTTTCACCCGAAATTTTGTCTGGTTACAGAGCCTTGTTTATTTTAGAAAGAGATATTTTCGCAAATTATGTCTGCATTTCAGGTGGTGAACTAGACTATCCAGTCCACTGCAACCAGTCAAAAATCTGGATGGAACTATTCTGGTGAAGAGTGAAAGTTCCACCCAAAATTTTGTGTGGTTCCAGTGGACTAGATCGTCTAGTTCACCAGCTGAACTGGAGACGATTCTGGTCCGAACTTGTTTCTTTGTGCAGGAGTGTGTTGTTTCGTATATTTATACCCCCAAATAAATACATAGATATAAAGTTACAAATAAACTCATTTTCTATACTTAAGAGTTGCAGAAACAAAATTGGAATGGTCAATCATGCTTCCTTGTAAATTGGTTCAAAAAATAAAATTGTTAGTAAGTATCACTGAATGATATTACAATTGAAAAGGACAAAAGTACAAATTACAAAGAAAATCTATCAACATCTGGACCCAATCCTAAAGCCTTATCAAGATCCCGTAGAGACGCACTCATATGGTTGTGCCCTTAGGGACTCCCTAAATAATATTACTAATGATAGATGTCAAAATTCTCAACGATGGTCATTCTCATGGATTTTGTTTCCTCAATTTTTTATTTTCTTTATCATAGAAGATCAATTCTAACATTTGGATTTAACATGAAGATTATAATCAATATACGTAGTTGATCATATATTTATGTAACCTCTCTCTCTCTATTTGTGTGTGTGTGTCTTCTATCTCTTATGTTTTCTTACTTGCATCATATGTTGCGTTGTTTTTGTTTATCATCTTCTTGTTTATTCTATTGATATCACGCTTTCAATTTTAAAATATTTTACAATTTCAATCGGTGTTATGATCCCAAAATTCAACATGATATCAACAAAAGTTCAACTCATATAAGAATGGTAATCGAAAATGGATGTTGTGAATTGTTTGAACAAAATTAATTCCAAAGTTGAATATAGTTATTATTGGAGTTAATGTCTTAAAACCAACTACTTTGTACTTTGGATTACATATATATTCAATAAAGTGAATATTAATATAAATATATTATCTCATATTGTTTGTTCTTCTGCATAACATTGATGTGATAATATCCTACAGTGTCTGTTGCATTGATAAGGTCACAAAAATTGTCCGCTATGATGCGAATATTAAAATGTTATGATGATGTTCTTAAATATAGTTATGTGGCTGGATAACCTACCATGATAGGGCATATAGTATATAGACCGTTAGGCGTGAGTACTCCTAGGCGGATGAAGCTATTTCTCATGAAGTTCGCACTTAATAACCTCCGAGATGAGAGATTATGAAAATAGAGCCACCAATAGGAATTCCACATGTTTGGGTGTCATCGGATATTCAAATCAGCGAATGTGTGCAATGGTCATTATATTTCAAGATTATTATTAATATGTGTTACAACTCACACACTTAGCTATGTTTCACAAATCAATTATGATAACAGTTCATGGTGAAGTTGGATGTGTTGGATGCGTCACGAGTGATGTGTTATTAATGAATAAGTCAGATGAAATATTTTTCAATTCTATATTTATGAAAGCTTATATCTCACCTCTTTGATTGGAATAGAACCGTCACATTAAATTTCATGACTATGGCGCAACAATGTGTTTATTTCAGATAGTCAAATAAAGACTTATCGAACACATAGGTTGATGACACAGATGTGCAATCCGCTTGATGAAATATTGAAATGAATAGATTATATTACATAGTGAGCGTTTGTATGTGGTTGTCATCGTTTCAACATTAAATTCTTTCTCTTGGGTGTATTGACCAATTATTAGACAATAATCTTGGACTTTGAGTAAACTTGCCTAATGCTAATGAGAAAGAATTCTAGAGGATTACACATTAAGTGTTACCGTTGATCTCGATTAAATTCTATTTGAATTTAACTAATGAAATAAATATTATTCTCAAGAAAGAAAATAATCATATTCAAGTTTTATTGGTCGCATAAGTTAAATAAATATTTATTCACCAGATTGTGAATAATATATATTTTTTAATAAATATTTATTCACTGGTTTGTTGATTAAAATATTTATTTAAGAATAAAATGTTCATATGGATATTCAATAAATACCGAGGAGGAAGAACGGATCAAGACCGCGTCTGTTGATAAATTTTAATTTTCTAACGGGTAAAATTATATTTATCATTGCGCAAGATAGTGCACGCCATAAAAATAATAATATTATTTTATTATTATATGGCATGAGATTTTTTAAAGATTATTATATTATTTAAGATCCAGTACACAATTAAATAATATTTTAACCTAAACTCTAACTCTATAAATATATGATTATATCTATTATGTAAGGTTAATCAAAAAATTGAGAATCGACGATCGTTGTGCACAACGGACTTCCCACTCTCGAATTTTCCTCCTCTCCTCCTATCAAGAATGAGAAGAACTCCTTTAAGCCCAAAGGAACTTGAGCAACAAAGATGAATAATGAAAGATGGTTAATTCGCCGCGCTAGAACCCGAAAATCAATTGGTGTTGTTCGGAGATCAAAGAAGCATGTGTGGATCACCATTAGAGGGATTCTACACATGGATCCTTACAACACAATAGAGGTAATCTAGAAAAGTGTTTTCGGAATGATCAACATCTACATCGAAGAAAGAACCTAAGACGAGGTAATCATTTCTTCGGATCTAAATAAATTAATTATAAATTTAACGTGAAAAGATCATCTATTAGAGTTTCAAACAACTCCATGTTAAAATAAATTTTAATATATCACCCACCAAAGGCACTTCCACTACGCCCAAAACCTTTGAGTGGTATTAAAGCGGTCATGTTTTAAATTTATAATTACTTATTTGATTGTTGTTCTTTATTCGCAATCGTGGTTGAATCTTTCATTTCATAGTATTCGTTTTTTAATCTGATTTAAATTAATATGCTTCGACATATTAATCATATTCGTTCAAGTGTTTCATTTTTTAAAGGTCCACGAATAGATGAAGAATGAAAAGAGATGCCATCGGGAAGTGCCAAAAAAAATTCCAGTAAGATCGAGTTGCACGGTGTGTAACCGGAGTACATGTCGTGTACCCAAGTACATTGTATCTGGACGTGTCACAGGATACATGACATGCCAAACAACAACTACATGTGGTGCATTTATTGCACACCATGTATAAATCAGGCTAGTCTGGCACATGGGTTATCATATTACATGGCGTGTAGCTAATGTACATGTCTTGCAGTCTGCACGGGTTAACATCAAAATTGGCACAATCCGTGTAGTCATTATACACGATCAACCCACATGAGACTGACAACTGGGAGCATTAATGATATACACGATGTTTATGCGGTGTACAAAACACGTAGTTCATTATTTCTCGCGTACGAAACACACACCGAGCCATTCGACATGTTTTGTGGACACATGGCATAAACAATACACATCGTGTAGGTGGTCTTTTCATGTCATGTAGTCGCAATTGACGAGCATGCCAAGTTCCTTGACGGGTTGTGTGGATGCACGAAAAGTGTGATACATGATGTATAACTGGCTTGTACATGTTGTGTAGTCCTGCTGAGGTACACGCCAAAGCCCTATGCATGTATCCTAGGTACATGGTAATCGAGGTACATGGTGTGTAACTCACAAGTTCATGCCGTGTAGTCTCATAATAAATGAAAAAATTAAATTGAATTAAATTATTAAATTGAAGCATTAAAATCTTATTTTATTGATTAACATACATGGTGTGTTTGACAATTTAATAAAGGTTTTAAAGAATCATTAAATGCTCAATTAATTTATTGTAATAATCTATCATTATTAGTCTCGTCGTTTATTTGGAATGAATGTTTTTATAATGGGTATCTACACATGAATTTGGATGGTCATTAAGATTAAAGATAATTAATTAATGAATTAATTAATACAAGCGTGTTTATCTTAATATTAAAGAATGAATAGAAATTAATGTTAACTGATTTACTTTTTCTTATACGTTGCATGTATGACCGTTCATGTGATTGACCAAAACCTGTGTATGTGTTCGATGTTTTAATTTAATTTATTGCATGAGTTTGCTATTATTTAACATTAAATTAAATTGGATGACCTGCGTATCATCCCTCCCTCCATTATTATATAGGACTTATGTGTATGTGGTTATTTATGTAATTCACATTAACCAGTCCTTTGGTTCCCCTCACCTACATGTGAGTTATAAATACTTTTAATTAATAGAGTATCCCAAGACATGTGGAGTTGGTTCAAGGTAGAACCATTATGATGTCAATCCAGGTGATACACAGGTGTACATGTGGAATGTTGTAACTCATGCCAAGACCGACACATGGTGCAACAAACCCAACCCCAGTAGTCCAGAGTCAGTGGTTATTTTATTACAATGACATATATACATGAGATAACATCACCAAGGATAAATCAGTTTAGTAGTCTTGAAGAACAAAATATATACATGTTTCCCTTATTACATTGGTAGTTAAACACAGAACATATCAAAGGAAAATAAACTGCTTCCTTGACACTTATTCAAAGATTTTATCTTTATAATCTGGGGAAGGAAAACAAATAAAAGGGCGAGCTCAAATTCCCAATAAGGGTTACATAAAACAAAAACATGAATCAATAATAAGTGAAACATAATCAATGAGGCATAATAAATATGGAAAGGTAAATATCTAGAAACACATGCCTTTTAATCAATAAACCAATAATGAAAAAGCATCCATATATTTTTTTCATAGTGAAAATCTCATGGATAGTAATAACTGAATACTGAATGAAGGAAATGATTAATTATTATACATCATGTATTTGGAACATTAACCACTATTGTCAAAACCTTTCACAAGACGATTTAATTCTGTGGGTAGAAACTCGTTTTATTCTGCTTGGAAACAAATGCAAAGGGGTTTTCGCTAACTATTTTGTCTCACGAGACCTATTGATGCATCGAGGGCCAATATAATGCCAGACCCCACCCACCACTTCAATTATAAAGAATTCTTCATACATAGATTTAATTTATGATTCATACACCTTATCAAAATATCTGTATTGAGTAGAGGATATAAATTTATCAATATTTCCCTAGTTAATCAAATAACATTCAAAGTAAACACCGTATGTAAAAATGGTATATGATTTAGGAAATACTCATATCCATGATATAGATATTTAAGAGAAATATAATTTCCAATGAAAAATGATCTCAAAGGGGTAGTAGATGCACCACATCAAAAATTATTAGGTGCACAATACAAAGTAAGTCTCAATGAAGTGAAAATTGAGACAAAGTCCCTTACAAGGATTATATCATTAATCAAATGAATAGATTATGTGTGTTCATTATAAATCCATATAAAACAACTATAAATACAACATAATATAATCAAAATTCATTTTAAACATAACCTTATCATGACATAATCAATGAAATAGAAGTTTAACCCAATGAATGAAAACTGAGTTAAGAAATACCTTACCACTTGTAATCAGTCGAACCATATGACCCATAAAATTAATGATCATAAAATGAAACATTTAATACCATGAAGATAAATAGATTCATGATATGATATATCAAAGGGCAGTATGTACACCACAAAAAAGAAATAAGGGTTGAATAAAGAATATATCTCACAGAAGTAAAAGTGAGATGAGAAAAACCCTTACCTTATGTCTGAAAGCATTCTACACCTGTACTTAATGTCTTGGATAATAAAATTAGATTTATTAATTACTTAATTAAGAAACTCTTAAACATATATTTTTATTTATTATAATTTTATTAAGTTCATTTATGGTTATTCCAATGAGTTATAATGTTCAATTTCATTGTCTTGGGAGTGTTCGTTTCATGATTTTATGGTCGGTTCCCTTGTGTATAAATATGAGAGTTCTTGTCAAATGAAAGAAAAAACACAGAAGTGGAATAAAATGATATTAATATACTTAATGATTTTAAATGATCCCATATACCATTTTTTTTATAGCATGAGGATGGTTCATTTGATAAAAAGTTAATGATAATCATTTAGTTTATTTTGGCAGTTTTTCAATCACCACAAACTAGTTTTGTTTTATTATTTAATAATATATATATATTAATTAAAAAACATAAAAAAATTATAATTTACATATTATATTCTCATTTATCTATAATAATTTTTTTATTATCATCCTTGAAGGTGGTAAAAAAAATTCAAAGCTTGTCAATCGAGAAGGCGGTGAATCAACACATCACAAACAATGTTTTCATTTTTAAAATAAAAGGAGAAGAGAAGAGATTTGATGATAGATATTCCATTAGAGTAATAAAATTATAGTATATATATGATATTGGAGTTAACATTCCACTTTTTATAGGGGTGGTGAGGAGAGTATAAGAAAGGAAAATAAATTAAAAGAGAACGGGGGATTTTACCTTTTGAATATCGTCTCCTTGGGAACCTCCTTAAGACACTTGGATTTGGTATTTTGGTAAGAACATAAGGTATTGGACATGGGGAAGAGGCTTGTGAAGGTAATTTTTCAGAATTTAGATAATATTCAAGGATTATAAGGTGTGAGGAGAAGGAGTGATGAGGTGTGATATTTATAGGGGAGGAGAGGAGTGATTTTTGATTATTTAATCCATTAGTTTATTATTTAGGATCAAGACCATCAATAGTGTTTATTCTTGTGACTAAGTAAAATAATTAGTGCATGCGAGTTCTAACTAATGGGTTATTACATCACCAATGACTCAAAAATTAATGTATTTAACTCATAATGTTAAAGACCGTAAATTACCACATTTCACTATTCATAAAAAAATCAATTATTTTAGAAAAATTCCAAAAATTCGCCCCAACAATTTTTTGATGTGTATATTTAAAAAATGGACTAAATTTTATGAAAATAATTTTCTAAATATGAGAAATTTAATTTCTAATTAAAATCACCATTTATTAAAAAAATACCGATTTTAATATTATAACCGATTTTACGACACTTTGAAAAATTAATTACAATCTCATAAAATTATCATATAATTATAATACAACAAAATATTAATTTATGATTATATTTTATGAAAATAAATTTTATTTTATATCATTATATTAATTATAAAATTATAAATAAACATTCACATTTCATAAAAAATACAAACTCTTAATTTATCATTTTTAAAACATTTATTTAATTATTCTATAATTATATCATATTTTTATTTATGAGATACCTAAATTTTATTTATAATTTCATGGGTGAGGTTATTATTATAATTTCCATATTACTATTCCTAATGTTTACATTACTATTCCAACAGTCATGTTAATATTTAATAGTATATCACAGTTTGTTTAAGGTTGGTGTTACGTGCAACGTAAGCTATCAAATAAATTGAATTTATTTAAGAATATACATACCATAAAATCTTGGGGTGTTATATTCTTCCCTCCTTCCAAAATTTTGTCCTCAAATTTTTTCGTGAATATTTCTTTCTAACCAGATGAGGGTGGTTCTTCTTCATAACATCCTCAGGTTCCCGCATTGCTTTTTTCCATTTTATAGTTTCTCCAAAGAACTTTTACCAATTGAGTCATCTGATTTATCAATACTTTCTCTCTAGTGTCATGAATCTCGATAGGCTCTTCATAGCAAGACAAATCAGGTTCCGGTTCAATTTCTTTATAGGCTAGTACATGCATTGGGTCTGACATGTACTTATTTAACAATGATATATGGAACACATCATGAACTTTGGAGAGAATCGGTGGTATTGCTAATCAGTAAGGTACAACTCCAATTCATTCCAGAATTTCATATGGTCTGATGTACCTGAGGCTCATTTTCCATTTCTTACCAAAATTTATGACCCCTTCCTTGGAGATACTTTCATAAAGGTATGATATCCCACTTGAAATTCCAAATCCTTTCTCCAGTTGTTAGCATAACTATTTTTCATACTTTGAGCTCCCTTAATATAATCTGGAATAATCTTTAAATTTTTCATTGTCTCTTAAATAAGTTCTAGGTCTATAAGTTTTCTCTCACCAACTTCATCCCAACAAGTTGGAGTATGAAATCTCTTTCCATATAATGCTTCATATAGCACCATTTGAATATTAGAATGGAAACTATTATTGTAGACAAACTCTACCAAAGGTAAATACTAATACCACATACCTTGAAACTCAAGTGATCATGATCTCAAAATGTATTATAATGTTTGAATAATCCTTTCAAACTGTCCATCGGTTTGAGGGTGATAAACAATACTCAAATGAAGCTCAGTATCCAAAGCCTTTTGAAGACTCTTACAAAATATTGATGTAACATGGATCTCAATCAGACACAATCAATAGAGTTGCACCATGAAGTTATAAAACTTCATTGATATAGAATATTTCTAGGAACTCAAGAGTTAAATCTTCTCTTATAGCAAGAAAATGTTCTGATTTTATAAGACGATCAACAATAACTCATATCATATCATTATTTCTGTGGTCTTTGGTAATATAGTGACTAAGTACATAGTAATGTAATCCCACTTACACATAGAAATAGGTATAGGTTGCATGAATCCTCTAGGATGTTGTCTCCCGGCCTTCACTTGTTAACAAACTAGACATATTGACACATAGTCAACAATTTCCTTCTTTATATTATCCCACCAAAAATGTTTCTTTAGATCTCTATACATCTTGGTACTACCATGGTGTATATAGAAATTTGAGCTATGAGAATAATCTAATAGTTCCCTTTTTAGTTTAGGTATTTATGAAACGCATAACCTCTTTTCAAATTTCAAAATTCCATCTTCATACACAAAGTCTTCCAATCTTCAATCCTTAACGACTTTAATTTTTTTTGAAAATTATCATTATCATATTGAAAGATTTTTATATTTTATAATAAATATGGTGTCATAATCATTTGAAAAAGAAGTGATGTTTCCCTTTCCTTAATAATTCCCATATTCATATTTACTAAATCCATGAACATAAGGACTTTCTCAATACTCACTTGGGTAAGAAGTCCATGATCTTTCCTTCTTAATTCATATGCTACCTTATTTTATTTTCTTGGGTTGTAGTGTATTAAAAAATCATAATCATTGAGTAACTCGATCCATCGTCTTTTCCTCATGCCGAGTTCTTTCTTTGTAAAGATGTATTAAAAACTCTTGTGATCCCTATATATTTCACATATTTCACCATAGAGATAGTGTCTCCATATCTTCAGAGAAAAGATTGTGGCTGCTAACTCAATATCATGAGTTGGATAATTTTGTTCATGAATATTCAACTGTCTTTATGTATATGCAATAACTTTATCATTTTACATAAGGACACAACCAAGTCCTTTCTTCGATGCATCACTATATATCACAAATCCATCATTTCCTAATAGTAGAGTAAAAAAAAGATCATTGAATAATATTAACTTTAATTCTTCAAAACATTATGCACATTATTTTTTCCATACAAAATTAACCCCTTTACATGCGAGATTGGTTAACAGGTTAGCCAATCAAGTAAAATTCTGAACGAAACGCCGATAGTATCCTATTAAACCAATGAAACTATGTACCTTGGTTATGTTCATTAGTGTAGTCCATTCTTGGATTGCCTTTATCTTTACAAGATCAATTGAGATTCTATCCTTAGAGATAATATGACTAAGAAAATAAATTTACTGAAGCTGAAATTCACACTTTCTAAATATACCATATAACTCTTTTCTTCTAAGAGTCTCAAGAATGATCCGCAAGTGATTCTCATGCTCTTAATAACTGTTATAAGACACTAAAATATCATTAATGAATACTATAAAAAATCATAAAGATATTTATTAAATAATTTTTTCATTAGATCCATGAAAACTGAGGGTGAATTAGTCAATCCAAATGGAATTACTGTAAACTCATAATGTCCATACCTCATCTAAAAAACTATCTTCGAAATATCTTCCTTCTTTACTCATAATTGATGACACCCAAAATGAAGCTCAATCTTTAAAAAATATTGAGATCTGTGAAGTTGATCAAATAAATCATCAATGCGAGGCATAAGATGCTTGTTCTTTATCATAATAGCATTGATTTCTCTATAGTCAATTCATAGCTTCATGGATCTATCTTTCTTCTTAACAAATATAACAGAGGCTCCCCATGTAGAAACACTAGTGAGAATAAATCCCTTATTACTCAACTCCTCTAGTTGTTTCTTCAACTCCACTAATTCCACATTGGAAATTCTATAAAGAGTCTTTGATATTGGTCTTGCATCAAGGATTAAATCAATGGTAAACTCAACTTAACACTTTGAGTGGGGGTCTAGGTTGTATTCCTATACAATTAGTACATCCTCAATTTGAAGATTAATTTACTCACCCCTAGATATTGTTTTCTCTCACTCCATAAGAATTTCATTCAGTAGAGCTACTTGGGGTGGATCTAGATAAGAATCAAATGATGAAGTTTCTTATCTAAAGATAAGGAATTCTATATATTCCTCAAAAATCATAATTTTCCTCTTATTGCAATAAATTTTCACATCGTATTTTGAAATCTAGTCCATACCGAAGATTATATTAAATTTAATCATCGGTATGATGATAAGGTCAACAAATAAAGCATGTTTATTTGTCATAATGGGGACTAACCAACACATTTTTTTTGCAATATGACTTCCCTTAGGAGTTTTGATTGAAAACTCCCTTATTAAATCAAAATGGGAATATCTAATTTTCTTATCAAACTGGTTAGATATAAAAGAGTGCAATGATCTAGAATCAAATAAAGCATTAGATAAATTCGAAGATAGGATTAATTTACATTCCACCACACCATTGGGTACTTGTACTTCAACTGTTGTGATTGTATAATATTGGACATCTCCCCTTGGCCTCTTCTGTGGTAGATTACCTTGACGATTGTGACATTGATTTGAATAATTACCTATTTATTTATAGCTGAAGCATTGAAAATCATTGATTTGTTTCTTCCCCTTGCATTCAATAGCTCGATGATCCTTTTCTCCACATTTATAATAAACTCCTATGCCTTTAAAGAATTTATCAGGATGATTCTTTCCACAATTTTCACATAATGGGAATTTATTTGTTCCCCTATTATTATTTTATGTTTTAACTTTTTCATGGTTATTAAAAGAATTCTTCTTCTCTTGATTTACCTTAAACATATAGGATCTATACAATTCCTTCTCTATTTTGATGACACTTAATACTATTTAATCATATGATGAAAATGTTTGATAATCCAATGCCCTTCAGAGACTTGGATTACACCTTCAACAAAATGATCAATCTTGTTTTCAGAATCATGTATGTAATTTGTAGAATAACTGACTATTATTTTGAAGGTAGCCTCATACTCCGAAATAATATCTTCTTACTTTTTCTTTAATCTAAGGAATTTTATCTCCTTTTCTGTTTGTTGCTCATGAGGGAAATATTTTTCAAATAATGTTTCTTTAAAAGTTTTCCATTCCATGCATTATATTTCATCTTCCTCCCTAGTATTCTGGATCAATGAACACCATTGATCACCATCTCACTTGAGAAAATATATTTTCAGTACCACCTTTTAATTTTTATTACATTCAAATGCTAGAAATATATTTTCAAGGGACTTGATCCATTCTTTAGATACCACTGGATTAGTAGTCCCACTAAAAGATGGGGGATTATTATGCATGAAACAATCCAATATAGGTGTTGTATGGTTATTCATCATAACTTTAGTAAGCTATTATAATATGTTCATGATCTACTCAACTCCAACACCAACTGTGTTGACTTTCTCAGTGGGGAAATCCCTACATTTTTCAAGAGTATTGATTCCCTTTCTTCCATTAGGCACCATCACTAAAAAATGGAACACACCGAGTTAGATAATAATCATCATGAGTATTGAGCCAACAATTTACTACAAGTATTGATTATAATTATCATGGTTATTTAACATCTAGTTCCCAAGATTTCTACTAAACCTTCTCTAATACCAATTGTAACAACCTTGACCCCAGTACCCCAAAGTTGATGGTTATTTTATTATAATGATATAGATACAAGAGATTAAATCACCAATTTATCAGTTTAGTAGTATTTAAGAACTATATACATACAAGTTTCCCTTATTACATTAGTAATTAAACATAGAACATGACAAAGGAAAATAAACTGCTTCCTTTAAACTTATTCAAATATTTCATCTTCATAACCCAAGGAAGGAAAAAAAATAAAAAGGTGAGATCAAATGATCAGTAAGGGTTACATATAGAAGAAACATTAATAAATAATAAGTGAAACATAATCAATAAGTCATAATCAATATGGAAAGGTAAATAGTTTAAAAACACGTGCCATTTAATCAATAAACTGAGAATGAAAAAGAATCCATAGATTTTTTCATAGTGAAAATATCATGGATAATAATAACTGAATACTGAATGAAGAAAATAAATAATTATTGGATGTCAATTATCTAGAACATAAACCACTACTATCAAGACCTTTCACAAGATGGTTTAAGTATATGGGTAGAAACCCGTCCAATTTTTCTTGGAAACAAACATAAAGTTTTTGTCGCCAACTATTTTGTTTCATGAGACCTATCAATGAATCAAGGGGCTATATAATGTAGGTACCCACCTATCAACATAATTCTAAATCATTATTTATACAAAGATTTAATTTTTGAACAATATTCCTTATCAAAATATTCGTATTGAGTAGAGGATATAGATTTATCAATATTTCCCCAGTTAATCAAATAACATTCAAAGTAAACACCGTATGTAAAAATGGTATATGGTTTAGGAAATACTCATATCCATGATATGGATATTTAAGAGAAATATAATTTCAAATAAAAATTATCTCACATGGGTATTTGATACACCACATAAAAAATGATTAGGTGCACAATACAAATTAAGTCTCTATGAAGTGAAAACTGAGAGGAAGCCCCTCATAAGGATCATATCATTAATCAAATGAATAGATTATGTGTGTTCAATTTAAATCCACATAAATCAAGTGGAAATAAAATATAATATAATAAAAATTCATTTTCACATAACCTTAGCATGAAATAATCAATTAAATATATGTTTAATCCAATGAATGACAATTAAGTTAAGAAATCCCTTACCACTTGTAATCAGTCAAACTTTATTCCCCATAAAATTAATGATCATAAAATGAAACATTAAATACCATGAAGATATATATATATATTTACTGATATGATATATTAAAGGTAATTATTTACACCACAAACAAAAAATAAGGGTTGAATAAGGAATATATCTCACATAAGTAAAAGTGAGACGAGAAAAACCCTTACCTTATATCCGAAAGCGTTATGCACTTTTACTTAATGTCACAGATAATAAAATTAGAATCATAATTTTCTTAATTAAGAACCTATTAAACATATATTTAATTTATTATAATTTTATTAAGTTCATTTATGGCCATTCCTATGAGTTATAATTTTTAATTTCATTGTTCTAAGAGCATTCATGTCATGGTTTTATGGTCGGTTCCCTTGTGTATAAATATGGGAGTTCATGTCAAATGGAAGAAAAAAATTCATAAGTGGAATAAAATGATATTAATATACTTCCATTATTTTAAATGGTCCCATATATAATTTTTTTTCTGGTATGAGGATGATTTATTTGATAAAATGTTAATGATAAACGTTCAGTTTATTTTTGGCGGTTTTTTATCATCATAAACTAGTTTTGTTTTATTATTTAATATTATATATATTAATTATAGAACATAAAAAATTATAATTTACATATTATAATATGATTTATCTATAATAATTATGGTATCCCGCCTTTTTTACATAAAATTTTAATTTACATGGTATAAAGAGAGGATCTTTTAAAGTTTGGTTTCTTGGAAAAAAGGTACATAATATATGAAAACTTAAAACATTATTCTATTACACTTGAAAGGATTTATAATAGGTTCATCCTAAGTATATTTACTATATCTAATAATTTGGAGACATACACCAAAGGAAAGGGTGATCACAAGTCTCAATAATATAAAGTAAGGGAAACAATTTACATGTGATCTTGAGAAATATCAATAAGAACTTGGGGAATATTATAAAGGAATGAGAAAGAGGCATATCATAATAATAAGAACATGAATCATAATTTGTAAATGTGGATACAAAATTTAATTTATACATTCATAATCATATAATTAAGATTTTTTTCTGAGGTTTCATAAAAAATTACCAAGGTTTTTCCCCGAGGTATTGTAAAACATGTCATCTCTAGAGATTAAATTCTTTACCCAATGCATTAGATCGCTATCAGGGGGCACCCTTCATATGTATTAATTTTAATGTGAGCCAAATATAACATAATAAATAATTTTTACATCTTGGTGAATACCCCTATAAAATAAATAATTTTGGGTATTCACAAAAAGAAAAGAAAATATAATTTTTTGAGGAGAAGAGATAAATTTTGAGAAGTAAAATCAGTAGCATAATGGGTATAAAACATGGTTTTAGAAAAGGATAAAAATAAAGGGGTAATGAGTCTCCCATTAATAAAATAATATTAATATAGTAAATGGATAAAATTAATTTGACATAAGAAATTATTTTGGAAATTTTAAAGGAATACTACAAAAGAGGAAACTTGAATGGAAAAGAGAAGTGCATATTTCCATTACCTTGAAGAGTAAATCATAAAACTAGAATATTGGGATATTAGGGGATTTAGTACACCTTGGGAGGAATAATTTTGAGATAAAAATATCATATATTCATTTAGGATGAATTGTTAGTTAAATAAAATGAATAAATGGGTGAGTATTTATAGCAAAAGTGGGGGATTTGTTTATTAATTTCTAAATAAAGGCTTTGGACACCTAGGTGGTGGAAAATAAAAAACCATGGGATTGACCATGGTATTTTTCCATGGTATTGGAAACTTGGGACACATTTAATGTTTTTTTAATCCACAATATTCAACCATCATTTTCTATTACTTATTTTGGCAAGGAAAGTAAATTTTCCACAAAATAACATTTTTAAAGTTAAAGTTTCAATTTTATTATTTGGGAAAGTAAATTATAGATTTGAAAATTGATTAAAATATATTAAAATACTTGATATTAATATAATAAAATTATTTGAGTCATGTATTGTGTTTAATTAGTTATTAAATTATTATGACATAATTATGATGTCATTAATCATACTGAAAAACTCAAACTATATTTTTACTATTCATAAAATTTAAAGTATTTTAGAAAATTATCATAAATTCTAACCAAACTAATTTTGATATTATGATTTCAAAAATGATATTTATTTTATGATAATAATTCTATAAAATATGATAATTTTAACTTTTAAATATAAATTTTTTATTTATTAAAAATAACAGTGGATTGAAAATGCATAAAATATTTTTTGACACTTGAAAAAAATTATTGTATCATTTATTTTTAAATAAGAGTGTTTTAATAATATTATTTATTTTAAATAAACATTATTCATAATACCGTAGTTTATTATAATAATTATATCTTCTCTAAAAAGTAAAATTTTTGTCTGAAAATCAATTTATCAAATTCCATCTCAATTTTATCCGGAAAAACTATTCTTAAAAGGGAAATTATGGAATAAAATTTTTATTTATACAAAGGGATTACACTTTAAGTAACTAGGGAATCGACACATAACCCCTTATAACACCCACATACAACCTAAGTATGAGGTGTGCGATGGTGATGGATTCAGGGGGTAGCTCAGATAATATCACCCGAGTGGTAATGTTCACTAACTCGAACTTCTCTTGTAGACAATTTCATTCAAGCTTCACATGTTAAAGCTCTTATTGGGATTGGTCAATTGTAAATACTAGTGATGCTACCTCCCTCCCAATATCCAAAAATTGGGCTTTGTACAACATGACTCTACTGGTTGAGGCCATCGACTCTTCCTTTTTCATCAATTATCAATTATCATTTATACTTATAAACACTAATTATAACATCAGAATTAGTACCAAGAGTATAGTTTCCAATATTCATATTAACCAATGGTCATAATTGACCAATGGTCATATAACAGTTGAAACATTATGGTCACATTTCAATTTATACTCACTTAATTATTAATGAGATATAGTTTTTTTGTGTATAATATAATATAATACACAATTTTAGGAAACAATTATGATTCAAAAAGTTTGGGTCATTACATTCTTACCCCCTTAAAAAATTTCATCCCTGAAATCTATAATCTTTCTCTCAGTTGAGAAAATATGTGGGTACTTATATCTCATTGTATCCTCTGGTTCCCACATTGCTTCTTTATATATATGGTTCCTCCATAACACTTTGATGAGGTGGGTAGTCTTGTTGCATAGAACCTTGTCTCTAAGGTCCAAGATCTTCATCAGCTGCTCATCATAAGAGAGGTCATGTTCCAGTTATACCACCCTAGGATTTAGTACATGTGAAGGGTAAGGTATGTACTTCCTAAATAGAGATACATGGAATACATCATGAACTTGATATATATTTGGAGGAAGTTCAAGTTGATAGACCACTTCCACTAAAAAAATAGCAGATTAACGACGGTTTTTTAGAGGGGGTTCTACACAACCCCTTATAATCATCAAATTTAGAGGGGTTTTATAACCCCCTATAAAATTTTTAGCATTATTTTTTTAATATTTGGTTGGATTTTATAGGTGGTTATGTCAAAATCACCACTAAGGTGCTATATATATATATATATTTATTCATTTGGATATTAGATGCTATATATATAATGATTTTTTTAAAATGAAAATAGTGGTGGTGCACAAACCCCTCTAATTTATGACATTAGAGGGGGTTTTCAGCCCCATCTAATTCAATAAATTAGAGGGAGTTCATAAACCACCGCTAATCCATTTGATTAGAGGGGTTTTTAAACCCCCTCTAAATTTTTATTTATTTTTTAAAATAAATCTCGTATAAATTTAAATTTTATAATATATATGTGTGTGTGCGTGCATGTCTGTAGACACACACACACACACGCACACACACACACACACACACACACACACACATATATATATATTACATAAACACATTGTAAGAACCCGGTTTTTCACTTAGGTATGGATCCTTTAAATTTTGGTTTAATTATTTATTTTGGAACTAATTTGGATGCCTAATGAGTTAGTGAAGGTCCCAAGGGTGTACAGGGATTGTTCAAATCCTAAAACCCAACTTTTTTGGGAAACAAGTCTGGTGTATGGTTTATAGTAAACCGTGCGAGAAGGCCATGTGGTTAGATCAAACCGTGTGGGTGGCATGTTTTTTGGACAGAGCCTTACTACACGGTTGGTGCATGGTTTACCTAACCATGCAACCTAAATGTGAAAGTTCCCCTTTTTCCTAGATACCCATGCATGGTTTGCACACGGTTTGTCAAACCGTGTGGACAAACTGCGTACATGCTATTTTCTGGGTAAAATGACCATTTTTCCCTTAATGATCTAATTAAGCATTCTCCTTCCTCTTAATCCGAATTCCTGTGGGATTAAACCATTTTTCTCTCTTTTTAATATCTTTGAAGGCCTAAGGCAGGGATTGAAATATCTCCTTCATTCGGGATCTAATTGAGCTTCCGTTCTTCACGTTGGATGTGCAACGATAAGTACTCAAGTCCCTTTTATCTGTTCTTCTCCTCTATTTCTCTTGACCTAAGATGGGTGGTGTATAAATCATCCCTCAAATTCATTGATTTTGGAATTGTCGTGTGGGACCTACCAATTTCATTAGTTTCCATTTATAAAATTTATATTCCATTCTTATAATCATTAGAACCATATGGTTATGCTATTTCAAAATATGTGACTAGTTTTTAGTAGTTACGCCCAAAATTCTGTCCATCCCATGTAGGATGTTTTTCCATAATTATCATTTTAGTGTTTTGACGTGTTTGAGCCGTCTTTCGGATGTGCCTTGGATTGACCTTTCTAATTTTAATCTTTCTATATCAAATGGATTGATTTATATTTTGAATTACATAATGGAAAGTACCATGTATTCTCACCACTTGATCCATTAACAGTAAGTGCTTAATTTGATAATTAAATGTGAAATGGAAATTGGAAAGTATACTAAGTATATGAATTAACCCTATTAAATATAATTGAATAATAGGTTTCATGTTCATACCACCCCTTACCATGTTGATGGAAGGTAGTAGAGTGAACCTTAATTATTGAATATGCCTTGAATGGATTTAATAAGGGTTTCATGCTACTTGGCCTTGTCACACTAATGAAAGGAAAGGCTTGAACCAAATGGACTCATTGATTAATTATGACTTTATTAAATGGTTTCACGCTCAATTAGTCTTATCACACTAATGAAAGCTAATGGATTAAAACTTATGAATTATATATGACTTTATTATCAAAAATAGGAGTGGTCTGACTCAAGCTCACCTTGGATTCCCGAGGGAATGCCTTGAGCACTCAAGGACCACATTATGCATTAAAGGATATAAATTTATTAGGTTGATACCCACCTAGAACTCGATTATTGTCTAAATTTGGATTCCCGGTATGATGCCGTAGGATCCATCATGTAATACTACAGGATGCCTTAAATACACTCCTTGGATCCAACATTGACAAGTAGGTTCCATGGTTAAATCCCATCAGGCCCAATCATTTTTTGGCCATGTTTTACCTTAAATGAACTCCTTGGACTCGGTAGGCATCTCATTGTAAACTTCCATGGACTATGATACTTGGATTACACTCTTAACCTTAGACAAGCTATAGTTATTACTAAGTCTGCGACCCTTGAGGTCTATATTTCCTTGGTTATTACCTTGTAACTTCATTATTAAACATCATTATAGGTAGCCTTATTACATCTTGTAACCTTTAATATTATTAACATGTGAATTATTTAGTAACTGGTAAAAATAAAATAATGATTTGGTTATAGGTTTAGACACAAACCAAGGGATAAAGCAGGTACTTGGGTATTTAGTTACATTGTACTGCATTAATTTATATATATGCATGCTTGAACACTTTTATATTCCATTACATGGGCCGGATGTTATATACACCACTGGTGGTGTCCCACTAAGATTTATCTCACACCCTCTCTGGGTGCTGTTTGGTACTCAGAGTAGATTATATGAATGCAGGTGTTGAAAAAGGGAAGTTTACGACTTCAAACACCTGATTGCTTGCTATTTAGGATGGATCTTGATAGAAGATGACCAAGAAGAAGATCGAGATGCTTGGGATATTATTATATTTCATTTATAATTTTTTGGAACATGTTATTCCTACTACCTTATATCCATGTTTTCCAATTTTCTAGATACATGACATATCATCATCATTTGTTGAATGTTATTCCAATTATTTCAGTTATTGTTACTATTGTACCTATTTATTTTGTGCCTTATGTTAACTTAACTACTTCCTCTATTTACCTTTGTTATTATTTATCCATTGTGATACACTCTGGTAATGAGGGCATATTCTCTCCACGGACACACCCTAGGCCCTCACTGCTAGTCGGAAGCCTCTAACATTCAGGGGGATGCGCTTGAGGTTATGTGGGCCACCAAGCTCGAGGCACCTATTAAGTGTAATATGGGTCCAGTATGTCACAAAGTGGTATCAAATAAGGTTTCCTTTATCGCTTTACTATTTGGAGACAATAGTCAGGAGATTAGGAATGCTTCGAACTTGGTCATAAGCCATGCTTGGGCATCGAAAACCCATGTTCGGTGTAAAATCCATGTTACCCAAAATATAATTGTTGTTCTGTTTTTCCTATTATAGTTGACCTTATTTCACTATTGGGTGATGCACATGTTGTGTGGTGTTGTTGATTTTTCTTCTTATTGAGATTCTATTTTATCCTTGGCCCGATGATATGAGGGTAAGGATCATTGTTACATGCATCATATTAGGCACCTAGAATTTTCATTCCATGCATATTACCATGATATATAGGCGAATTTAACTAATTTTCATTGCTTGATATGCTTGTGATTGTTGATTGATGTTGTGTTATGATTGTATTATTCTTGGTTGTGGTTGAGTGATTTTCTGTCTCAATTCATGAGGTGTTATGGTACCTCATAGTTTGGGGTGAGTAATTTACCGAGCCAATCTATTATACTATAAATAAATGGGTAACATTTTCATTGATAAGGTGTATGGAAACTGATTCAATGGGAATTACTATCCACTATAAAGTGAAACATGACATCTAAAATAAAATGGTTACACACCCTTATCCCACCTTATCATGTTTATGAAAGGTAAAGGAGTGAAACTAGTAATTAAATGTAAAATGAAATGAAACTTATACTTGAGAACTTAACATTATCTAGCCATTTAAGTGGGTAGTCGGGGTAGTATGCCTTGGGTAGTGATTATTTCATTATTTAGATTCTGTAGTGAGGCTATATTTCCACTTAAGATTTTCTTGAGGCATGTTCTTGGCATTTATTTACCAATGTTGCCATGATGTCCTTGTATCGTATGCCAAGAAGATGATGACGACCATGATCCAGATGTGATGGGACCTGAACCTTCAGTATTACCCCCAATAGATCCACTTAAGCCACCAAATACTGTACCTGAATTGGGAACTGAAACCCAAGTTCGTGATAGTTTCATACATTTGATTCATTCCATACATGGTGATCCATGAATTTCACCTATAATGGCTGATCAACTCATGAGTTATAGCAGTAGCATCCTCCTACCTTTTCAGGGGATGGTAGTCTATAGGTTTTTGAGTCTTGGATAGAGGCAATCCTATACATCTTTGAGCATATAGAAATGCCTCCAGATCGTAGGGTTAATCTTGCTACATACATGCTTCGGGATTCAGCCAAACACTGGTGGGATGTGGTTACCTAGGCTGATCACCATCAAGGCATGGTATGGGTTGATTTCAAGACTATTTTCTATGACCAGTTCTTTCCTCATATGCTGAAATCTAATATATCCATAGAGTTCATGAATCTTGAGCAAGGTTCTATGTTATTTATGGAGTATTCAATGTGTTTCATAGAGTTGCAATGATTTTCACCGCTTCTTGCTGGTGATGAGCTTTCGTGTGCTAGATGATTTGAGGATGGGATTGTGTACACCATCTGTATGTAGGTGAATGTCCTTAACATGCCTACTTTTTCTGAAAAAGTAAATTAGGATCTTATCGCTGAGCATAACCTAAGGAATAAAAATAATACTGGGCATAGAGGACCAGTGTCGTGATAGGCCAATAGTTCTTCTGGTGGTAGGAAGCGTTCTCTCGAGGTTTCTTTTTAGTGTAGTGACAACCAGAGAAACCACTTTGACAACTCCATGGCTTTTCATTAGTGTGGACGATGGGGGCATTTGAAGCTTTAGTGTGATAGATACCCACTGAAGTTCCATGATTGCAAGCGTATGGGGAATCTTTATAGATTCTATAGGACCTTTCCACTGGTTTTGAGTGGAAGAGGATCTGTGCTAGCTCCACCTTCAGGAGTGAGTTATTTTGCACCGCGTCAGACGGGGAGTTAGAATAGCACCGACATGACTAGCTGAGGAGGAGGTTGTGGTCATGGTAGCCAGACCCTTGATCACCAACAGTGCTAGTAGAGCAGTTTTGATCGTGGTAATCTAGTTGTTTCATAGGGTCGTGGATATGGCCAATTGCATGCACTACAACCAATAACTGAGGATCAGGCTGCGGGACCCTTTATAGTATGAGGTACTATTATTGTGGCATCTACTATAGTATTTGATTTATTTGATACATGTGATTCAAAATATTTATCTCTGTATCTATCATGGAATGTCTTGGACTGGAGATACAATATTACTATGGTGTAATGAACCTAGATACACTATTAGGGGTATGAACAGAGGGAATATGCTAGTGTAGGGATTGTCCCCTAGATATAGGAAGTTACCCTTTCTTATGGAACCTCTTCATTATCATGATGACAAGTTTCAATGCCATTATCAGGATGAATTGGTTGGTTCTGAATCACACATTTGTAGACTGTTATCGCCACATGGTATCATTTACATCACTAGAGGGTAGAAGTTATCTACATAAGGGTGGGTGATGTCTAGGATAGTAGAGTGAGACCAGAGCATCATGTGATAGGTGAAGTAACCACATAGATCACCAATATCTTCATGGAAGATTAGGGTTTACAACAAGCATATTTCCCTCCAGTAGTGGATCATTTTAGGAATGTCTTTCCTAATGACTTTTTTTGGATTACCTCCTTAGAGAGAGGTAGATTTTGTGATTGATATTGTTCTAGGAGTATCTTCAATGTCCATTCCTCCATATAGTATTGAACCAATAGAGATTTCAGGATCTCAAGAGACAGTTAGAGGATTTAGAGGGAAAACACTTTATATGGACCAGTACACCCTCTTGGGGTTCACCCATTCTTTTCTCCAAGAAGGTAGATGAAAACTTACATCTATGCATGGATTACATAAATTTGAACTAGATTACAATCAAGAATCAACATCCACTGCCTCAAATAGATGATCTCTTTAACAAGATCTAAGGAGATAGGGTCTTCTATAAGATCGACCTGAGATCAGATTATCACTAGGTGTGAGTTAGGCCATCATACATAACTTGTACAACTTTCTGTAGTAGGTATAGTTTGTATGAGTACCTTGTTATCTCATTCGGTCTTACAAATGTTCTTGCCATTTTCATGGATCTAATGAATAGGGTGTTCCAGCCATATATGGATTCTTTTGTCATGGTCTTTGTGGACGACATATTGGTGTATTCTCACACTCGTAGCGACCATACCAACTACCTTGAGATCGTTCTGATTACAATGAGAGAGCATCATATTTATTCCAAGCTTGTAAAGTGCCACTTCTAGATCAACAAAGTTCACTTATTGGGTCATATTTTCTTAGAATTAGATGTATCTGTTGACCCGGAAAAGGTTAGTGCTGTAGTTTCCTGGGAGCATCCCAATAACATGTTTGATATAAAGAGTTTATTGGGAATGGCTGGATATTATAGGCATTTCATTCAGGACTTCTCATGTCTTGCTTTGCCTCTTACTGGTCTTATGAAGAAGGGTGTAAAATTCCTTTGGTCAGAAGTGTGTGATAAATCCTTTTAGGAGATGAAAGGGAGGCTTGTCTCAACACCTATTCTAATCCTTCTAAATTCAGGCATAGGTTATACCATCTTCTACAATTCATTAGGAATAGACCTAGGAGCAGTGCTAATATAGTAAAATATAGTCGTTGTGTATGGATATCTAAATTTGTGGCATCCTGAGAGAAATTACCCAACTCATGACCTTGAGCTAGCAGTAGTTGTCCATGCCTTATGTTTCTAGAGATAATACCATTTTGGTGAGCACTTTGTGGTGTACACGGACCACAAGAGACTCAAATATATCTTTACTCAGCATGAATTGAATCTCAGACAAAAAATATGGGTCAAATATATACAATACTTTGATTTTGATCTTGCCTATGTGTTTGGGAAGGGCAATGTGGTTGCAGATGCACTGAGTCAAAAAACTCAAACATAGGATGTACGTGAAGCTGGTGATGAATGAAATTTAATGGCCCTATTTTCTGAACTGGATCTGGAGTTTCATGATAGTCACGAGCAGTCTTACCTCTCAACTTTTACAATTAAATCTTCCCTCCTTGAGAAGGTAAAGTGTAGACAATTTTCAGATCTTGAAGTATTGATTCTCCATGAGAGTATATAAGGATATAACCCACCTACGAATTGTTCTATGGATGGAGATGACATCTTATGTATTCATGGACGTGTATGGGTTCCTATGGATATGATAGATGAGTTGATGAAAGAGTCCCACGCTTCTCAATGGGAACTTCATCTAGGCATCTTGAATATGTATTGAGACATGCGACACCAGTATTGGTGACCTGTGATGAAGAATCAAATAACAAGCTTTATCACTAGGTGTTCCACCTATTAACAGGTGAATGCGGAGCACCAGATACTTGCATGCTTATTACAGTTGCTTTCATTTTCTCATTCTTTTGTTTTCTCGTCATCCTCTTTTCCTGGAGCTCGGCGTTGCTTTTTCAGATAGCCTTTTTTTGTGGATCATTTTACCCTTCAACTTTGGTGTCATTGTCTTCTCTCCTTTTATGGTGTTTTTGGTAGGTTTATTTTAGTATTTCATTCGAATCTTTGTTATATTCGTGTGATTAGTCTCACAATGGTGCCTTTCTATCCCTAGGTGATTAGGGTTTCATCTGCTCTTCACCCCTTCCTTTTGGTTTCAATTTTCTTCTGGTATGGTGTTCGGATTTCGAGGCTCGTCCTTCCTCCTCCGCTGCTCTTTCTACTATTCCCATCATGCTAGGCCCCAACCTGGTCGAACCCTATGGTTCTACGGTGGCTTGGGAATGTGATAGAGGAGTGATGGCTCGGGTGCTTTGGATGCTCTTATTTTGGGGTTTCTGGTTCATTGATTCTCTATATTGGGATTTCTTCTTAGCTTGGATTTCAATCCCATTCGGTTTTTTGTTCATTTTTATACTTTTGTTTGGATGGATTTGATTTGGAATGTGTTTGGAATGGTTTGTTCATTGTGTTGGCGGATGGTGATTCTGATGATGAGTTTTAGTCATCAGCTCCGGCAGTGATAGGTTAGCGACGACGACGGTGGTGCTCCTAAGAATTTGATGATAGGCGATGTGATTTTGGCTAATGTGGGTTTCTTGGATTGAGGCCTCCTCGGAATCTGATGTACCTTTTTGAATTTGTTTTTAAATTTTGAAATCTGTGATAGTGTTGCTATTTTCCGATGGGATGGTTTCGTTGAAGGTTGGATCGTGAGGCGGTAGCTTCAAGGACGTGATGATGGTCTCTTTTTTGAAAATTGAAAAAGGTGATGTGTCATCGTGCACATAGTGAGGCAATGATGATGGATCTCATTTGAATTTTGAATGGCGTGTTTGAAGGATTGTGGCGTGGTTTTATTGTTAGGGTTGTTATTTTGAATTTTGAAATATGTAATGCGTCTTCGGTGGCTTTTCTGTTGGTTCCCACTCACCCTAAGTGGATTCTTCAATAGAATAAAAAAAATGGATTGTGGAAAAAAAAGTTGATTTTTGGGATGTTTTGATTTTTTAATCTAGAATTTTGTAAGGTTCCCACTTGCCCATAAAGTGGGTATTTGGAAAATTATAAAAAAAAAGGATTTGGTAAAAAAATCATATGATTACATGGGGTCCCCTATACTATCTTTTTAAATAGGGATTATCATTTTACATCATGGTTCTGGCAGGGATTGCATAAGGATATGGGAACACAGGTGCTTCTAATCAAAACTTTTCACCCTTAGAATGATGGATAGTTAGAATGGACAATACAGGTTCTAGAGGATATGCTTCAATCATGAGTCCTTGATTTCAGTAGTTCTTGGAAGAATCATATCCATCTCATTGAGTTTTCCTATAATAATAGCTTTCAGGAAACAATTCAGATGTCTCATTTTGAGGACTTATATGGTAGGTCATGTTGTTCACCTATGTGCTAGCTAGAGGTAGGTGAGGCAGCACTACTACTAGGTCCTTGTCTTGTTCAGGAGACTTCAGAGAAGGTTCAGTTGATCAGAAATCATATGACTACTTATCAGTTTATATAGAAATATTATGTCGATCCCCATTGATGAACTCTAGAGTTTGAGGTTGGGTATTGTGTTTTCCTTTGGGATTCACCCAATATAGGGAATATATGGTTATAGAAGAAAGGGAAGCTATCACCTCATTATGTAGGGCCATTTGAAATCCTAGAGAGAGTTGGGCTGGTATCCTATTGGTTAATACTACCTCAAAGGTATCATGCCATGCATTACATCTTCTATGCATCATAGCTTTATCGATATCATGATGAACCATATCATACCTTTGATCCCAAGGAAGTTGAGTTAGATGTAAATGATAATTTTGAAGAGTATCCAGTACACATCATTGATCGGAGAACGAAGTCTCTTCGAGGCTGGTCTGTCCCTCTGGTTTGAGTGCTATGGCAGTACAACCATGTGTAGGATACGACTCGGGAGAGGGAAGCTTATGTACATTCCTAGCGGCTAGATTTGTTCTCAAATAGTGTTTCACCACCCTTGGAAGGTGAACTCGGGGATGAGTTCTTTTAAGGGGGAAGATCGTAAGAATCAGATTTTCACTCAGGTATGAATCCTTTAAATTTTGGTATAATTATTTATTTTGGACCAAATTTGGATGCCTAATGAGTTAGTGAAGGTCCTGAGGCTGTTCGGGGCTTGTTCAGAGCCCATAACCCAGATTTTTGGGAAAACAGGCCTGGTGCATGGTTTATAGTAAACTGTGTGGGAAGGCTGCATGGTTAGATCAAAACCATACAAGTGGCATGTTTTTTGGATAGATCCTTACTGCACAGTTGGTGCAAAATTTCCCTAACCATGTGACCTAACCATGCGAGTGTCCCTTTTTCCCAGGTACCCATGCATGGTTTGCACACAACTTGTCAAACCATGGAGAAAAACCATGCATAGGCTATTTTTTAGGTAAAATAACCATTTTCCCCTTAATGATCTAATTAAGCCTCCTACATCCTCTTAATCTTAATTCCTGTAGGATTAAAATATTTTACTCTAATTTTGGAGATCTTTGAAGGACTAAGGCAGGGATTGAAATATCGCCTTCATCCAGGATCTGATCGAGCTTCCGTTCGTCACGTTGGATGTGCAACGGTAAGTACTCAAGTCATTTTTGGCCATTCTTCTCTTCTATTTCTCTCGACCTATTTATTTAGGTGTGAGAATTTCCCCCTTTCTCACCGATATACTCCATTATAAGAAAAAATAAATGCTAATATCAGAGGATTAGATTCGTACTACCCTAAGGTGGGTGATCTATAACTCATCCCTCAAGTTTGTTGATTTTCAAATTGTTGTGTGAGGCCTGCTGATTTCATCAGGTGCCTTTTATGGAATTTATATTCCATTCTTATATTCATTAGAAGCGTATGGTTATAATCTTTCCAAACATATGATTATTTTTTAGTGGTTACTCCCATAACTCCATCCATCCCATGTAGTATGTTTTTTATATAATTGTTGTTTTAGTGTTTTGACGTGTTTGAGACACCATTTAGGTGTGCCTTGTCTTGACCATTATAAGGGAAAGCTTTCTATATCAAATTTATTTATTTATATTGTTAATTTCATAATGTAAAGTACCATTTATACCCACCACTTTACCCGTCCAAGGTAAGTTCTTCACTTGATAATTAAATGTGAAATGGAAATTGGAAAGTATACTAAGTATATGACTTGGCCCTATTAAATATAATTGAATAATAGGTTGCATGTATGTAGCACCCATTACCATGTTTATGGAAGGTAGTAGAGTGAAACTTAATTATTGAATATACCTTGAATGGATTTAATAAAGGTTGCATGATACTTTTCCTTCTCACACTAGTGAAAGGCATGGCTTGAACCAAATTGACTCATTGATCATTTATGAGTTGATTAAATGGTTGCATGATCAATTAGCCTTATCACACTATTGAAAGGTAATGGATTGAACCTTATGAATTATATATGACTTCATTATAAAAAATAGGAGTGGCCTGATTTGAGCTTGCCATAGATTCCCAAGTGAATTCCTTTAGCACTCAAGGACCCCATTTTGAATTCAAGGATATGGATTGATTAGATTGATACCAACCCAAAACCTAATCCTTTTTTAAATTTGGATTCCCTATATGATGTCATAGGATACCTCATATAGTACTACAATATTCCTTGGATACACTCTTTGGATCCAACATTGACATGTAGGTTCCATGGTTAAAGCCCATCGAGCCCAGTCATTTATTAACCCCGTTTTACCTTGGATAAAATCCTTGGAGTAGGTAAGCATATCATTGTGGAATACCTTGTACTATGATACTTGAATTACACTCTTACCCTTATCTAGGCTACAATAATTAATAATTTGGTGACCCTTGAGGTCTACACTGCCTTGGTTATTACCCTGGGACTTCATTATTAAACATCATTACAGGTTTCCTTGTTACATCTTGGGACCTTCACTATTATTAACATGTGATTTATTTAGTAACTGGTAATAATAAAATAATGATTTGGTTATAGGTTCAGACACCGGCTAAGGGATGAAGCAGGTACTTGGGTATTTAGTTACATTGTACTGCTTTACTTTATATATATGCATGCTTGTACACTGTTATATTCCATTACACAGGCCAGATGTTATAGACACTGTTGGTGGTGACCCACTGAGATTTATCTCCCACCCTCTTCCGGTGTCGTTTGGTACCCAGAGTAGATTACATGAATGCAGGTGTTGACAAAGGTAAGAACACAGATTCAAACACTTGATTGCTTGCTATTTAGGATGGATCTTGATAGCAGATGACCAAGTTGAAGCTTGGGATGCTTGGGATAGTATTTGATTTCATTTATAATTTTGTAGAGTATGTTATACCTACTACCTTGTATCCATGTTTTCCATTTTTCTAGATACATGAAATATCATCATCAATTGTTGAATGTTATTCCAGTTATTTCAGTTATTGTTACTATTGTCCCTATTTACATTATGCCTTTTGTTTACTTAATTACTTCTGCTATTTACCTATGTTATTATTTATCCATTATACTACACTGTGGTAATGAGGGCATAGTCTCCCCATGAACACACCCCAAGTCCTCACAGCTAGTCAACAGCCTGTAGCATTCATAAAGATGCGCTTGAGGCCATGTGGCCCACCGGGCTCGGGACACCTATTAAGTGGCATCTGAGTCCGGGACGTCACACACATTATATAAATGTTTTTAAATGCATTATAGACAAATATATATAAAGATATTATATAAATACTTTAAATAAATACTTATACATATAAAAAAATGTATACACATATAAATATTGGTATACATAATATAAATGTAATTATAAATATATTTATTCAAATATATAAAATTTTTATATGGTTTTATAAATACTATACATTTATATTATGATTTATATTATGAATATATTATATTAAATACATTTTTATTATATATTTATGTATAAATATATTTATATTATATTATGTATACAAATATATATAATATAGACAACATTAAATATAAATATAAATATAAATATTATATATTATATATTATATATTTATATTATATATATTATATTATAAATATTTCATTATATATAAATTTAAATATATTATATAATTATTTTTTATATATTGTAGTATACCATATTAATTATAAATTAATTTAGTAAATATATATATCATTTAATTATATTATATATATTTCCAATTATATGAATATATTTAATTTTATGTGTGTATATATGTGTGTATACATGATATAATATAAACCTATATAATTACATACATAAATATATAATATAAATGTATTTAATATAATATATGTATAATATAAATCATAAAATATATAAATTTATAGTATTTATAAAACCAACATATAATTTCTATAGTTTCAAAAATAGCTGTAATAATAATAATAATTAATAATATTATTGTTACACAAAGACACACATGTATATAAGTATATAAAAATAATTATGTAAATAATTATATATATATATTATAATTATATTATATCTATAAATATTATATAAATATATAAATATACAAACATACATACACAAATATAAATGCATTTATAAATATATGTATAAATATAAATTTATATTTGTAAATATAATTATTTATATATATTTTATATACACATAATATATATATTATACATAAATATATATTATATAAAAATATTTTACACAAATATATTATATATACACTAATATATTATATTATTTATATTTCTATACACTAGTATATATATATATAAATATATAAAATCCAAAATTCTTGTATCTAAATAAATAAAATTTATTGTATATATATATATATATATATATATCAAAATGCAATCAGCTTGTGTGGTTGGGGCGTGAAAATCCTTCCTCCTGGTTCATGGTTTGATTCCCATCGAGGAGTATTTTTACTCCCTTAGGTGCTGGTGACGTCGATCTGTGTGTGCTCGGGTTGGGCCTGGGCCTCAGTAGATGTCTGCGGGTGGGGTTGTCCGGTGGGGTCGGGGTGGTGGGGTTGTCCAATGGTTGTCAGGCCGGGGTAGGGGGGGTGTCTGGGTGTTGTCCAGGGGGTGGGGGTTGTTGTGGGGGTGTGTCGAGAGGCACAAGGGTGTGCCAGGGAGGGAGGGGGGTGTTGTCTAGGGGTGGCGTGGGAGTGTTTCGGGGGGCGTCTGGGTGTTGTCGTGGGGGATGTTTCAGGCATCTGGGTGTTGTCTAGGGGTGGCATGGGGGTGTGTTAGGGGGTGTCTGGGTGTTGTCAAGGCATTGTCATAGGGGTGTGTCGGGGGGCCTCTATGGGTTGTCAAGGGGTGGGTCCCGAGGTGGGAAATTTTTAAAAAAAAATAGTATTTTAGGGGTGGTTATATTAAATCCTACCTTAAACTTGGGAATTTGGAACTCATTTTTGGGTAGTTCCAACCACCCCCTAAACTGATAATAAATTTAGGGGCAGTTAAAACTGCCCCTAAATGCGCTGTTTATGGTGTATTTATAGTGGAATTAGAGAGGTTTTAAACACCTTTTAATCTAACCACCACTAAATACAAGGTTATTTTATCAGTGCTTACCTAGAATCACCTCTAATCATAATAAGCGCCCAATTTAGCGGCAGTTATGGGTAACCAAATCTAAATTGGTTAGAGGGGGTTATTACCCACTCTAAATGAAAAAAATAACCCATTTTAATTACCTTATTTTTTTGTAGTGTTCTCCTATGAGATCAAGGATTTCATAGGGTCCAATATACCGAGGGCTGAGCTTCCCTTTCTTCCCAAACCACATGAATCTCTTCCAAGTTGAAATTAGAAGTAAGACTTTGTCACCAACATCAAAATCTAAGTCCCTTCAAAGATTTTCAACAAAGCTCTTCTACCAACTTTGAGTATCCTTTATGTGTTTTTGGATGGCATGAACCTTTTCTATAATCACTTTCACAATATCAGGTACAAGAAGTTTTTTCTCACCAACTTCATCCCAAAAAGTAGGAGTTCTACATCGCTTCCCATATATATCTTCATAGGGTACCATTTGAATACTCTAATGGAAGATGTTGTTGTATGAGAACATAACTAATGGTATATGTTGATCCCATCCACCTTTAAATTATATTTATCATGTTCTCAACATGTCCTCGAGTGTTGAATAGTCCATTTAGATTGACCATTAATTTGAGGGTGATAGGGCATACTGAAATTCAATTCAATATTCAAAGACTGTTGAAGACTTCTCCAAAATTTTGATATGAAACTTGGATCATGATTAGAAATGATAGAAAGTGGCACTCCATGCATCCTTACCACTTCATTCATGTATATCTTGGTGGGTTTACCAAGAGATAAATCTTCCCAGTTAGAGATAAGATGGGAAATCATGGTGAGATTGTCCACTATAACCCATATCACATTATTTCCTTTAGATGTTTTCAAGAGACCAATGAAAAAGTCCATAGTGATATTGTCCCAATTCCATGCTAGTATGGGTAGTGGTTGTAATACCCCTTTAGGAAGTTGTGTCTCTACCTTCACTTGTTGACACACCAAACACCTTATAGTGTAGTCAACAATATTCCTTTTCATGTTATCCCACTAATAATGATCATGAAGGTACCTATACATTTTCATTCTTCCAAGATGTATAGTGAATATAGATCTACGAGCTTCATCCACCAGCTCCTTATTTATTTCTGGAATAGATGGAAGACATAGCCTTGTACAAAATTTCAATACACCTTCTTGATCAATATTGAACTCAAGAAACTTTTGATTCTTCACCACCTCTATCTTATTATATAATAAAGGATATTATCTTTGAGTTTTCTTAATCTTATCTAGTAATGATGGTTGAGAAATAATTTGGGAAGAGTTGATGATTTCCCTTCCCTTATAATTCCCATGTCCAGTTTTACTCGGTCTTTGATCAAAGGATCTCCTTTAATCCTCATAATTTACAAAACAATAGGGTCTATCCTACTTAATGCATCAACAACTTTGTTTGTTCTTCTGGGATGATAATGAATTGAACAATCATAGTCTTTAAGAAGTTCCAACCATATCATCTATCTCATGTTCAATTCCCTTTGCATGAATATATACTTCAAACTTCAGTGGTATGTGTATATATCAAATTTCTCCCTATAAAGATAGTACCTCCATATCTTTAGAGAAAAAATAACCATAACCAGCTCCAGGTCATGCACATGATAATTCTTCTCATGGGGATTCAACTACTGAGATGCATAAGAAATCACCTTGTTATTTTTCATGAGGATGAATCAAATCCCTTTCAGATATGCATCACTGAAAACAATGAATCCTTCTCTGATAGAGGGTAGAGTTAACATGGGTGTAGTAACCAATATCTTCTTCAGATCTTAGAATCATTCTTCACACTACTTTGTCTAGATGAACTTGGCCCCTTTTGAGTTAACTTGGTTATTGGATTATAAAGTTGTTAATTTTTTTTTTCAAAAACCTCCTATAATATCCTGCTAAACCAAGGAAACTATGAATCTCAGTTACTGTTGTAGGATGAGGCCACTCCCGCACAACCTTTTTCTTTGAAGGGTCAACTGAGATTCCTTCATTGGTTATAATGTGCCCTAATAAAGCAACTTATTGTAACAAAAATTCACATTTTTTGGAATTTCCAAATATCCTATCCTTCCTCATAGTTTTCAATATAACCCTTAGATGATTATCATACTCCTCACAACTTTTAGAATATATCATAATATCATAAATAAAAACCACCACAAAGTTATGAAGTCAGTCCTTAAAGACTCTATTCATCAAATCCATAAATATAATAGGACAATTAGTCAAGATGAAGGGAATAACAATAAACTCATAATTAACATATCTTGATCAGAAGGTGGTATTTGGAATATATTCTTCACCATTAATTGATGATAACCAGATCAAAGATCAATCTTGGAGAAGAATTGAGACCCCTTAAGCTGGTCAAATAAATCATCAATCCTTGGAGTAGGGTACTTGTTATTCATTGTGATCCCATTAAGTTCTCTATAATCAATGAATAAATACATTGATCCATCCTTCTTCTTCACAAAGAGAATATGTTAGCTCTAAGGAGACACATTTTTCTAGATAAACCCCTTCTCCAAAAGATCTTAGTGGTGTTTCTTTAATTACTCAAACTTCACATTTTCCATTCTATATGGGGTCTTTGATATCAGCTTGGATCCAGGCATGAGTTCAATGGAGAACTCTACCTCTCTTTCTTGGGGAGTTCCAGGTAACTCGTCAAGAAATACGTCAATGTATTCCTAAATGATGGGGACATTTTCTATTCATATACTTTCATTTCATTCTTCATCTTCACCGATCATTTCCATATAGAAGGCTATGGGAGGAGATTCTAGAAAAATCTCAGGTCAAGATAAATCTCCTTTGAATATAACTATAGGTTCTCCATTCAAGACTACTAAGATTTACTTTCTTCTACATTAGATATTAGCATTATACTTTGAGAGATACTCCATCCCTAGTATAATGTCGAATTCTAGTATGGGAATGACTACTAGATTTGTGATGAGATTTTTCTCTCCAAAGTGAATAATAGAGTTTCTATACACTATTGATTCTTGGATAATCCCTCTAGGAGTCTTGAACGATAAATATAATTCTAGAAGTTCAGGTATTGATTCTTTATTCTTTTCAAACTTAGAGGAAATAAAGGAATGCGTAGAACCAAAATCAAACAAAGCACTTTCTATCTTTGAGAGAACAATAATAGTACCTACTACCACATCATTTGGAGATTCAACTTCAAATGTTGTGATAAAAAAAGCCCAAACCTACTACCTTTTACTTTTCTGAGTTTGATAGTGATTCCCCTCTATTTACATTGGATTTGGACAATGATTGGAAAAGTGACCAAGCTATCCACACTCAAATCATTAGAATTCAGGATGGTCTTGCATCATCTTCCCTTTATCGTTAATGTTGAGAAGTTAAGGCTTCAACTCACTACGGTAGTTCCAAACAATATGGACATATCTTCCACACTTGTAACATTTCCCACTCCCAAGAAATTAGTTCCCATAATGATTCTTCCCAAATTTTTTTATGTGGAAAGTTTCACTTTATTTCCTCCTCTTATGTGATAAAAGTTACTCCCCAAGTTTAGATCTAAATATCTCTTCTTTTCATTTGATTTATGAGACCACTACATCTCACTAAACTCCAGTTCAATCTTCATAACACTCCGCACTACCTTCTCATATGTGTCATAGTCTCGATTGGATAGATTATTCTATAGATGTGGTCTTAGTCCACCAAAGAATCTATAAAACTTTCCATTAATATACTTGAAAAAGCTAGAGGTGTAATAAGAAAATATTGTAAATTTTATCAAATATCTTCCCACAGATTCATTTTTCTTCTACTTTAGCTCTAGTAATTCTTTCTCTATTTTTGTTTAAATTAAACAGGGGAAATATTTTTTGAAAAAGTTTCCCCTAAAATCATGCCACTCCATAGCATCAATATCAATTGTTTTCTTCATGTTTTTAATCAATTTCCACCACTAATTAGATTCTACCTATAAGCGATACAAATCTATAGAAAATTTATCTTGTTCTGAAAATGAAGTACATAAAAGATTTTTTCTATAGAGCTTATCCATTGTTCAAAAATCAATGGGTCAATATATCTTCTAAAAGAAGGTGGTCATTAACGCATAAAGGACTCAATGTAAAGTTGTTCCATTTAGAGTGAATATGGTCTCTTGGATTGATTCAAACTATTTCACATGACACAAGTCATTTGATTCATCATTCTCATGAACTTTTCCATTCTGGATTCCATCGGAGGGCCATCAGTGCATGGTCCATTTCACTCACCATTTACGTGGTTCCTCCTATTTCCCGCCATTCTTCTTATTCCCTGCCATTTTCTAAAAAAAAGAAAACCTTAATGAAAAACATGTTCTTTTTAATAATCTTATAATTCTAAAAGAAATTTTATGTCTTAAAACATCATGCATAAATATGTTATTTTTTAACAACAATTACATTTTATATAAATTCTTCATAATGGTTCATAAAAATCTTGTGATTAACCAAACATATACCCTGAGAGTGTCAAACCAGGTATGTATTAAGGCCCATTTTCATGTACTAGGTTATGATGAGTCAGGCCTAACACACCTTGTTAGAGTTGTTACCCCTAGGTACATCTATTCCAGAACCACATACAATTGTTCATATCTAGATAGAGATTTATTTTCTCAGAAATCACTTAATTAATATTTCACCAAAATACTAGTATGTTTTCCTATATTTAATCTTATCCATAGGGTTCTTCCTAATGTTTTCAAATAATAATTTCCAAAAATAACTAAACCATACTTTGATACCAACTATGGCATCCTGAATTTTTATTACATAAACTTTTCATTTACATGGTACAAATAGAGGATCTTTTAAAGATTAGTTTTTTTGGAAAAAAGGTACATAATACATGAAAACATAAAACATTATTCTATTAAACTTTAAAGGATTCATCATAGGTTCATACTAAGTAAATTTATTGAATCTCATAACCTGGGTACATACATCAAAGGAAATGATGAGAATAAGGCCTAGTAAGGGAAAACAATGGAAACCGTTTACATGTGATCTTGAGAAATATTAATAAGAATTTGAAGAATATCATAAAAACATGAGAAATAAGTATATAATAATAATAAGAACATGAATAATTACTTGTAAATGTGGATAAAAAATTTAATTTAGACATTAATAAGAATATCACCAAGGTTTGTCATCGAGGTGTCATATTATTCACCAAGGTATCGTAAAATATACCATCTCTAGAGATTAAATTATTTACACAATACATTGGAGCACTATCAAGGTGAACCATTCATATATATTAATTTTAATATGATTCACATAGATCATAATAAATAGTTTTTACATATTAGTGAATAACCTTGGAAAAGAACTAGGTTTGGTTATTTAGAAAAATAAAATAAAAGGGAATTTCTTGAGGAGAAGAGATAAGTTTTGAGAAGTAAAATCAGCAACATAATAAGTATAAAACATGGTTTTAGAAAATGGAAAAAAGAGAGGGTACATGTGTCTCCCATTCATAAAATACTCTTAATATAGTAAATGGGTAAAATTAATGGTATAGAAGAACTTATTTTGGAAATTTTAAAGACATACCACAAAAAGAGGAAACTTGAATGGAAAAGAGAAGTGAAAATTTCCCTTACCTTAAAGAGTAACTCCTAAAAATAAAAGATTAGGAAATTGGGGGATTGAGGACACCTTGGGAGGTAAAAATATCTGAGATTCATGGAAGATGAATTGGGATTTAAATAAAATGGAGAAATGGGTGGGTATTTATTACAAAAGTGGGGGATTCATTTATTAATTTCTAAATAAAGACTTTGGACACCTAGGTAGTGGTAAATGAAAAAACATGGGCTTTAACATGGTATTTTCCCATGGTATTGGAAACTTGGGAAAACTTTTATGTTATTTTAATCCATAAGAGTTGACCATCATTTTATATTAATTATTTTGGCAAGGAAAAATAAAGTTTCCACAAAATAACAATTTTAAGGATAAAGTTTCAATTTTAATATTTGGGAAAGTAAATTATAGATTTGGAAATTGATTAAAATATATTAAAATACTTGATATTAATATAATAAAATTATTTGAGTAATGGATTGTGCTTAATTAGTTATTTCATAATTACAATATAATTATGATGTAATTAATCACATCGAAAAACTCAAACTGTATTTTACTATTCATGAAAAAAAGTATTTTAGAAAATTATCATAAATTCACTCTAACATAATTTTGACATTATAATTTAAAAAATGATATTTATTTTATCATAATAATTCTATAAATATGTGAATTTTAACTTTTAAATATAAATATCTGTATTTATTAAAAATTATAGTAGATTGAAAATGCATTGAAAAATTTCTGACACTTGAAAAAAAATTATTTTATCATTTATTCTTAAAAAAGAGTGTTTTAATCATATTATTTATTTAAAATAAACATTATTAATAATACCATAGTTTATTATAATAATTATATCTTTTCTTAAAAGTAAAATATTTGTCTGAAAAATCAATTTATCAAATTCCATCTCAATTTTATGAGGCAAAACTATTCTTAAAAAAGAATTGATGGAATAAATTTTTTATTTATACAAAGGTATTACACTTTAGGTAACTAGTTCCTTAACACATGACCCCTTATAACACCTTCATACGACCTAAGGGTGAGGTGTACAATGGTGATAGACTCAGATAACATCACCTGAGTGGTAATTTTCACTAACTTGAACTTATCCCATAAGAGATTTTTTTTAAGACTTACTTGTTGAATATCATTTTGGACTTGTTCAAGAGATAATCCTAGTAATGCTACCTCCCTCCCAAGCTCAAAAAATGGGCTTTGTACGACACAACTCTACTGGTTGAGGCCATCGACTCTTCCTTATGCATAAATTATCGTTTTTTCTTTCTACTTATAAACACTAATTATAAAATTGAAATTATTATCAAGATTATAGTTTCCAATGGTCATATTTAAAATTAGTCATAATTGTTCAATGGTCATATAACGGTTAAAACTTGATGGTCACGTTTCAATTTATACTCACTTAATTATTAATGAGATATAGTTTTGTTGTGTATAATATAATATAACAAACAATTTTAGGAAACAAATATCATTAAAAAAGTTTAGTTCATTAAAACAATGTTTTTATGACTTTCCTTGAAGTTGGTAAAGAAAAATGAAATCATCCATGAAGGCGGTGAATCGACACATCACGGATGATGTTTTCATTTTTGAAATAAAAGAATAAGAGAAGAGATTTCATGATGCATTAGAATAATAATATTATAGTATATATATGATACTGGATTTAACATGCCACTTTGTATAGGGTAGGTGAGTAGAGGATAAGAAAATAAAATAAATTAAAAGAGAAAGAAGAACAATTTTACCTCTTGAATATCATCTCCTTGGGAACCTCTTTAAGACACTTGGATTTGGTCTTTTGGTAAGACCAGTAGGTATTGGATATGGGGAAGAGTCTTGAGAAAGGAATTAGGAAAAGCTTAGACAAGATTAAATGATTAGAATGTGTGAGTAGAAAGGGTGGTGAGGGGTGGCATTTATAGGGGAGAAGAAGAGTGTTTTTTTAATTATTTAATTCATTAATTTGTTATTTTGGATCAAAACTATCAATAGTGTTGATTATTGTGAATAAGTACAGTAATTAGTGTATGTGAGTTCGAAATAATGGTTGATTACATCATCAATGACTCAAAAATTCATGTCTTTAACTTATAATGTTAAATACCGTAAATTACCGTATTTCACTATTCACCAAAAATTCAACTATTTTATAAAAATACCAAAAATTCACCCTAAATTTTTTTCGACATGTAGATTTTAAAAATGGACTCTATTTTATGAAAAAAAAATTATAAGTATAAGAAATTTAATTTCTAATTAAAATCATCATTTATTTGAAAAATACTGATTTTAATATTATAATCGATTTTACGACACTTTGAAAAATTAATTATAGTCTCATAAAATTATCTTATAATTATAATAAAACAAAATATTAATTCATGAATATATTTTATGAAAATAAAATTTCATTTAAATTATATATTAAATATAAAATTGTAAATAAACATTTACGTTTCATAAAAAATACAAACACTGAATTTATCATTTTTAAAACATTTATTTAATTATTCCCTGATATAAATATATCATATTCTCATTTATGAGAAACTAAATTTTATTTATACTTTCATAGGTGAGGTTATTATTCTAATGTACACATTACTATTCTTAGCGGTCGTATTACTATTCTAATGACCATGTTAATATTTAACAGTATATCACAGTTCGTTTAAGATTGGTGTTGCCTGAAAAATAAGCTATTGAATAAACTGAATTTATTTAAGAAGATTCATATCGTAAAATTTTGGGGTGTTATATATGAATTTTCTTCTATATAAAAGGTTGATTTTTTATCCACTTAATAAATCAACTGTTAGATAAACTCATGATCAGGTCATTTATTATTTATTTATTTATGTATCTTGCATCATTTATTTTATGGATACAATACTGTTATCACATAAATAAATGAATTAATGTGAAAATATGAAATTTATATAAATGGATTATACATAAATGTTTTATTTAACATGGTTAATTAATTAAGTAAAATCTACTTAATATTAAAAAGATGTGTAAAAGATAAAAAAATATAAAATTTATGCATAATAAATTAAAATCCCTCAATTTAATATTAATTCGGTCTAAGCCTTCCATCACTTAATTGGTAATGAAAATATAGAACTAAGTGTTTAAATGAACAAAGTTTGGACAGTTTATTTTATTGGGGAGTTCTCATGAGAGTTTTGGATTGACTGAACCAAACTTGTATTGAATTTAATATCCAAAGTCTATTCAATACAAATTTGGAGGAAAGTGTTGAGGAAATACAAGTTAGGATATATGGATTAGGGATTCCACTCAATGGATCAAGGAGATGTAAGCCCATAGTTGGAAAGACCACCTACCTAAATACCTTCTTATGGTTTTCATGGATAAATTATGGATCATAAAGAAGGGAAATTTGAATCCTTTCCACTAGAATATCCAAGAGACTAGACATTCTGAGTTCAATGTCGAGGTCTATTAGGAATTGATAAAATAGCAGGAGACTTAATAACATTAAATTTATTATGTTTCACATATTTATTAATCAAGTAAATCACTAATAATTTGTTTTAATTATTGTATAAAAATGGAAAGAAAAAAATAGTGTGATCATTCTTAACTTAGGGTATGTACTTAAAAATAAAAATTTATGGATATGGTAAAATTGTTTATGCGATACACTATTATCAAAAAAATTATATTATGTTTTGGAATCCCCTATTCCTATTCGGTTACCCCAACATGTGAGTGAAGATGAAAAGGTAGCCTACCAGAGTTATGCTGAGGATGCTTCCTAAGTATGTTGTATTATATTATCATTTATATTTAGAGAGTTAATGATAAAACATAAATACATGGATAATTACATCATAATATCTCATCTCTAATCTCTTGAGAAATAGAAATAATGGCTTGAAATAAATAAGATTGTCAATGCGCCATATTAGTGTAAAATTGAAAACGCAAATCTAAATACCGATCATGCTTTCAAAATGCTGGGATATATTGATCAGTTAGAGAAATTAGGATTCTACTTGGATAAGAAATTATCCATTAATATTATATTATTATCCTTACCACATAGATTATCCATATTTTTCCAATCCCAGAAAACAAAATAGATAAATTGCTCAGGAATTTTTTTCCATACTTCACCAAGTGGATAACAATTGGTTGAAAACAGTTTCTCCACCCCCTTTGGTGAAAATTTTGAAATAAAAGGATAAAGATACCATGGATGATCCAAATAAAAAATATCCTTTTATGGCGTTATTCAAAGATACAAACGGTTCAAAGATAGAAGAATTAATAAGTAGCTATTTTCTTCTCATATGGACAAAATGAACACTAGAAAAGAAATTGCAATGAATTGAAGAAGAAAACACCTGCATTCACTTAAGGTATATTCATCAAGTTTTTATTCACCATTTGTGTATTAAATACAATATTCTTACAACATACATGTATATAATTATAGTAAACGAGAAAAAATATAAAGGTTATAGAGTGAACTCAAAAAAATCTGAGAAAAGGTGATTCCTATGTCATCCAAGGGGATTTCACTATTTCTCATTACCAGATTTGATTGGTTGAATTTGGTAATAAGTGTTAATAATAAATTTATCTCAGTTTTAGGATAGACATAATGTGAAATTATTTCATTTTTGGAATAAATGTTATTATGGTACTTTAAATACTAAACTAATAGTTCAGTAACTCTTGAATCACATATATCAATTGAAATAAATGATTAATATAAAACATAAGACTCTTACCTGATTGTGGAAAGATAATTATTTTTAAAATAAAACTGAAAGTAGTTGACTTTTTTATACCCAAGAAAGTGTTTTAGTCTCAATTGATCTAAGATAATGGATATAAAAACAAACTAATTATCATGTTTTAGATAAAGAAAACTTTATAAATAAAGGTACATCACAAAACTTTTAGAATTAGTTCAACATGTCCATGTGAACTATTCTGAAGATAAATGAAACTTTATACAATTCATGATATTTATTTAATAAATTTTAGAAATACTCAGTGAAGTAGATGAGAGAACTTGGTAAAAATTGAGGAATATATGATATGGATTGTTGGAAAAAATCTTATCTAAGTAATAATTAATCATATATATAGAGTAAAGGTTATCCCTAACTCACATTTACTTATACACATCATTGTAATTATGGAAGTAAAAGTAATATCAATTATGATTCTTATATATATTGAAAATTCTCCAGCATTCCTTCTAAGACTTGTTTTGAAAATAGCAGCGCAACAACTAACCATATACCAACCATATTTTCTAATGTATATAATATCAATTGTGATATGATAAGAATCTACCAAGAAACTACCGTACATGTTTTTGTAAATTTTTTTTGTTAAAAGTTGGCCTTAGCTATAAATGGAAATCTAAACACTAATGTGCATCTAAGTTAATGATCCTATAGACACTAAGGATATTAACGTCCAGTCAAGATTGAATATATTTATATAAAGAAATCCTATCTCTTTGGATATAGTGGGAGCATAATTTACTTATATAGGTTAAGGATATGGATTCATATTGGTTGGAATAGGAATACTAGACTGCACTAAGCTAAGTGGGCGGAGTAGTTCTAGAGACTCATACTACGTAAGAACTTATAACCAAATAGGTGGTTTATGTTCACCAAGGTGGGTGATACATATCTTTTATTCTTCTAGGATAAATATTCTTATAATTCATAAGTAAATGGTAATATGATAAGGTTGAAAAGTATGTATAAATTTAAGAAATGGACTCCATGTATCAATATTCAGGGACTCTGTATTTTGAATGTTTCTAAGACTTGATATTGATAGTGAGTATTCAAGAGAAATTGGAAATGGATGGTACAAGATAATACCAATACAAAATGATATACTATTTTAAAGTTTATATTATGAAAAAAATTATTCACCAGTCATCATGACTAAAATCCTTTTTGAATTTTACTTATCAAATCATATTTTTTATGACCATAATATTGGGATATTGGTTGTAAAGGCCACCTAATTTAGAGGAATACTTATGTAAGATGTCTATATGATGTGATCAAAAGGAAAACCTATGGTCTATTTATAATAGACATAACTAAAAGGGGTCGGCGATATCAATAAATGCTAATAAGATATGAAGATTATAGAATATTCATTTGGAAACGAATGAGTGGCATGTGCCTCTAACCGGTTAGTGGGAGTGCTATAAGTTTTCAATATAAATATGTTTATAACATGTTGATAACATATTTAAAACAAATATAGTGTCTTAGAATCTTGGTAAGATTAATGAATGAAATCTCTCTAAGTATAACTTAAAATAGAAACCATGTTCCAGGGAACAAGATATAAAAATAGATTCATGGGTTTTCTAAATATAGTCATATTACATATATTAACAAAGGATTAAAAAATACAAGTTGGGACAACTCAAAACTGAGTTTTTTTAGCATATAATCCTTCTAGTAGAACATGCATGGGTAACAGAAGGGATTGTGGAGATTGAAAGAATTTCACAAGCTTAAGTGCTAGGAATTCATCTCATATTCCATGTTATGTATTGATGTTTGATATTAATGATATATAAATAATAGTAGGTCAATATTAAATATATCCAACACAATTTCATTTAATTTCAGTTATAACTATCTGACGGTGCTTTGAAAAGTAAAACTAGATGAGTTCTTGGTGTGTGGAGAAGTGATAATACTAGTAATCAAGGGAATTGAAAACTTGTATACAGTTGGTTAAATTTGATCTAGTATCCTAGAAAAGGGCTAAGGTAACATACAAGAAACAATTATCACACTCAATGGTTTCCATATCTATAATATCTAAGTATGTTGTGGAATCCAATGCAGCTTAAGAAACAATTTAGCAACGTCTTGTTCCAACTTTGTGTTATACTAAAAGAAATAGATTTATCATTTTATGATAATATTTAACTATGGATTTAGTTAGGATATTAGGATTTTGAAATGAAAAAAGAGGTGGATACTCAGTTATATAACTACTTTAGGGATTTTATTAAGATATTAATATTGTAGTAAATATATTTACCACATATACACATGGCTTTACCAAACCTAGCCACAAAATCATGATAGGCCTAACATTTGTATCCATACCCACCAACAACATGTTTTTCATGTGAGGAATAACTAGTCATTAGTATTTGTCTCTAGTGTAAGTGGGATTTTGTTGGATTTGGTTCCCTATAACCAACTACTTTTTACTTTGGATTATTTATATATAATCAATGAAGTGAATATTAATATAAATATATTATTGCATATTGTTTTTTCTTCCACATAACATTTATGTGATAACGTCCTAGAGTATCTATCGAATTGATAATATCATAATAGTTCTCCGCTATGATTAGAAACTTAAAATTGTATGATGATATTCTTAAATATAATTATATGGTTGGATAACATACTACGATAGAGAACATAGTATATATACCATTAGGTGTGAGTACTCGTAAGTGTATGAGGCTTCTTTTCATGAAATTAACACTTGGTAATCTCCATGATGGGAGATTATGAGAACAAACCCTCTAATAGGAATTACAAATGTTTTGGTGTCACAAGATATTGCTATATAAGAACATGTGTAATGGTACTTAGAATTCAATATTATTATTAGTACATTTTATAACTCACACACTTAAAATTATTTTGTAAACCATGATGATAATAGTTTATGAAGAATTTGGATACGTGTTGGTGAATCATGAGTGTTGTGTTATTAATGAATAGACTGAGGAAGGATTTTCCCTTCTATATTTATGGAAGCATACATCTCAATTTTTTTTATTAAAATAGAACTTTCAAATTAAATTCCATGTCCATGGTGCAACAACATGTTTATCTTCTATATTAAAAGAAATATGTATCGATAACATAGGTTGAGGATATAGATATTCAACCTACTTGATGAGATATTGAGACAAAGAGATTATATTACACAGTGAGTGTTTGTATGTGGTTGTAATCTTTGTGACATCAAATTCTTTTTCTTGGATTTCTTATCCCATTTCTTGATAGAAATATTCGAATTTGGGTAATCCCACATAATGCACATTAATTTCTTTTTCTTGGATTTATTATCCCATTTGTTGATAGAAATATTGGAATTTGGGTAATCCCACCTAATGCCAATGAGAAATAATCCTAGAGGGTCACACACACTAAGTGTTACCATTGATCTCAATTAAATTATATTTTAATTTAACTAATGGAATAAATATTATTCTCAAGACTGAGGAATAATTTTATTCATGTTTTATTGATCACATAAATTAAATAAATATTTATCCACCAAATTGTGAATAAGATATAATAATTTATTTTATTGAATATTTAATAAATATTTATTCATTGGTTTCTGCATTAAAATATTTATTTATGAATAAAATGTCTATTTGGGTATTCAATAAATACTAAGGATGAAGAACAGACCAAGACCAAGTTTATTGATAAATATTAATTTTTTAATAGGTAAAATAATATATATCATTTTGCAAGTTAGCACAAACCATAAAAATAAAAATAATATTTTATTATTATATGGATTGAGGTTTTTAAAATATTATTATATTATTTAAGGGATGGTGTGAAATTAAATAATATTTTAATCTAAACCATAGCTTTATAAATATATGTTTTTTTCTATTGTGTAGGGTTAATTGAAAAATTTAGAATTAAGATTAATTGCACACAACAAACTTCTCTCTCACTCTCTTGAATTTTCCTCCTCTAAAACTCTCAAGAATGAGAAGAACTCCTTCAAGCATGTAAGAACTTAAGTGATCAATATAAAAAATGAAATATAATTGATTCACTATGCTAGCACCTATAAATTAATCGATGTTGTTTGAAGATCAAATGAGCATGAGTGGATCAATGCTAGAGGGATTCTACACTTGGATTATTACAATGATATTATGGTAATCTAGAAAAGGGTTTTCATTGTAATCACCACCTACATCAAAGAAAGAACCTAAGATGAGGCAATAATTTATTCTGATCTGAATAAATTAATTATACATTTAACATAAAAATATCCTATATTGGTGTTTTGGGAAACCCTATGTTAAAATAAGTTTTAATATATCTCCCACCATAGGAACTTATACTGTTCTTGAAACCTTCATTTATCACATTAAAAAATTTCATAATGCATATTATGCTTGAATATGAGAAATTTTTTATTAACCTTAAAATGGGAAGTGATCATATAATTACCTTAACTAGAAATGAAAAAAATAATTGATCACTTTAGAAGATCAAATATATGTCTACATTACAGTACAGTTTTTTTAATAAATAATGTTTTTTTTTCACAAGTCTCAACTAAATCAATTGTGATTTAGATATTTTCAGGAAAACAGATATCATATTGTGACTATGGATGGAGTAGGTGTTGAATAAATTTACATAACAAGCATTAATAATGAGAAAAAAATAATTTTAAAGAAACTTTGGAGGTTTCTTTATAATTTTTACTATGAAAATATATGTACAATCTAATCAAATATGGTAAACCAAAATTTTACTGGCCACATTACCTTAGTTGTATGGCATGATCATTTCATCCATTTAGGTTCAATTATATTGAAAAAAATTATCAAATGTTTGCATTAACATCCATTGATTAATAAAATATTTCTTACACCTAATGGATATTCTTTTTTTCCTAAAGGTAAATTAATTAAAAAACCATCACCATTTAAAGTTTTGATTTAATTCCATTGGTTTCTTTGAAATAATTCATAGTGATATATGTGGTTTAATGCATCCATAATGTATAAAATTTATATATTTTATGATTTTAATTTACATTTATACTAATAGGTATCATGTGTTCTTATTATCAACTCCTAACATAGTGTTTTTGATATTTTTTTTTCTAAATAATTAGATTAATAGGACATTTCATGGGTTATTCAATCCACATTTGACTTCATAATGTTGTTGAATATTCACAACTTAATTTCAATAATTATTTCTCATCAATTGTAGAAAAGTGTTAAACATTCTATCCATGTCAACCCTCAAAATATTATAGATAAATAATTTATAAATTGTTTACACCTTATTACTATACCACTTCTTATAAAAACAAAATCTCCTAGTTTGTTATAGAGACATGAACTGTTACATGTCGTAACATTGATTTAAACATGACCATCAAGTTATTATTAATTTTTCTCTTTGTGATTATTTTGTGGTCATGATCTAAAAATTATGCATTTATGGACATTTATTTGTGTTTTATATGTTATATTAACACCCCTATAATGAAAAAATGAGGACCCCAGAGAAGGTTAAATATTTAAGTTGGGTTTGAGTGTCCCTTAATTAAAAAATTTCTTGAAAAGATGATAGATGTATTTAAAAAAATATTTTTTGGTATTCATTTTTATGAGAATTTTTTTCTTATATTAAAAGAGGAAAATAAATAAATATAAATTTAAATATCATGGAAAACGACATCATTATGAAATCTTGACTGTAACATCTCAACATGGCCTATCACCCCTCAGCCTCACTTGAGTTAAGTCAAAATTCTACACGATCTTAGTCTTATCCCTCTGATCACAAAATGCTAGAAATAAATGTAAAGGTTTTTGACATCAACATTGGGGGTTGATTTACCCTCATACCAACCATTCTTCTTATGCCAAAAGTTTACCAAAATACCAAAAAGAGGTGTATATAAATCACAAATTTATAGCCTTTAGATAAAACAACAATAACATAGTTGAAATCTATAAGTAGGATCTCATATAATCTATTCCAAAATACATTTTTTAACTAGGTAAAAGACTATACAAAACCCAAAATGAATAAGAAAATAGAACCCAAATATAAGACAATAAATCCATATATGAGACTCTTTAATGTGGAGCTCAAACAACTCCTCCATGCCACCAAAACTCCATGAGTCTTCCTATAATATAGAACTCTTACTCTATGGCTATAAACCACCACTGAAAAGAATAATGCCTTCACTTTACTGGTGTCCTGTAAAGTCTAGTCTACCCATCTACCAAGGTGGGAAAATAAGATTGAGTATCATACCCAGTAGGATTTCCCCAATGCCCCCATGCACCCCATGTATGTGAAAATCTATCAAGACTTAATGAATTTTATAAAACATGTCCACCACATGAAATTTTATAAAACCACCATGAATTTTTTTAAACAATAATTATAACTCACATTCTCTCAAGAAGAAAAATAACCAATAAATAATAATTACATAAATCCAAGACAACATCACACACTTGTTTATCTACACAAAACCCTAGGAATCCTTAGACTACGAGTACTAACCAAGAATTGGATATTACTTACTCATGAGTGGACCGACTACCCTCAAAACCCATCCTATCATTACTAAAAAAGTACCCACACACATGTGGGAGTTTCCACAAACTCAACTTGTCATTACTGACAAGATCCCCACACTTAAGTGGGACTTTTTTATGAATCATATCTAATCCCTCATAAAAAACAGATCAACAACATCAAAACCATATCCATAAGATACAAACCATCCATTGAAAAGTTAATGCTACCAATGAAAACCATGAAACACATATAAACCAATCCTAACTTATTAAATAGATACTCGATTCCATAGAAAACAACCATAAGACGAATGTAATACTATAACACCATTTTCTAAAAAATCACTCACGAACCCAGAAATCCCCATTTTTTATTTACTCAAAAACATGAACACCAAAACCCTTAGTTTCCTAAACCAAAAATTTATACCAGCTTAAATCATTTCAAATACAAGAAATAATTTTATGAAAAAATCACACCAAAAACAAAAAATTTACATTATAAGTTTGAGTGATAATCCACTTAACTTAACCCAATTATTTCATCAAACTACATTTCCAAAGTTGAGATCCACTATCTCCTTGACTTACTCAAATCCCTAGAACACAAAGCCCCACATTTTTTAACTCAAAGACCTAATTTTACCCAAAAACTACCCAACTAGGGTTTTATCAAGAGAAAAATAAGAATAGAGAAGATAGGGGAAGATCTAAAGAGTCTTAACTTCAATATAACTTACCAACACCATAATATCGAAGATATGAGAGATAAATCCACCCAAAAATTCCACTAAAATCACCTTAGGTCGAGATATCCAAGTGGGATGGTTAAAATTAGGAAAAAATAAGGGTTTTGAGAGGTTTTTTAAGTGGTCATATGACCTGAATGCATGTTCTTGAGTGACCATAAAAATTCCATTGTATCCAAAATATTTGGTCTATGTGGTATGATTGTATAGCTATAAGAAACTATGCATCAATTGTGCAACCCCCTCTATCTCACCTAAATACCTTTACATGTTCTTCTTGGGAATCCTATAGGGTCTCGATGACTATGCATCAACCATGAAAGGCCTAAAAACCTTCCAAAATCATCCAATACCACTCTTAATCCTCATAATCACCAATATAAATCAAAATAAAACTTTAAAATATCACAAACAGAGCCCTATAATACTCCCTACCATTAGATTTATTGTCTTAGGGAAGTTAGAGTGATTCATCTATCGCCCATTTCAATCATTGATGACCAAAATATACATTCAAAAGTATGAATACTAATAAAATATCTCACTCTCATATCGCCCTCTTGACAATAAATAACATAAATTTCCTTTTTCACCAAACACATACCCAATTCAACACCACCTAATCCTAACTAATAGCATGAAAATATTTGTAATATAGTTCCATAACTAAGATTTATGAAAGATATCATCCATAACAACATGATAACCAATATATGATATCCTTGAAACACAAAATATCCTCAAGTACTCCAATATCTATAATATTATACTTACCCCTCCTATGAAACCACTATTGTCATACCTTGGTGACCACCTCAAAACACACCATTGGATATAGATAATCTAAATACATTTAGAAACCGTCAAAAGATGACTTTTTTGACTCAAAACTATATCTATCTCCTTGTCAAATTATTGAACCTATCTCATCGCCTCATGTAGGATACTTGGTCTGGGAAAGTAACCTTCACCTACTTATTCATGTAAAAAAAGAATGGTTGGTCCACTCATAAAACCAATCAAGGGAGATATCCTCATTACACCCTAATGATTTATGTTTCATAAGAAGCTCCTCCTACCTCATAAAATACAATACTCACATAAAATCCTCAAAATCAACGGGACATGATCTAAGCATTCTCTAAAATATCTACATAACCTACTTAATCTAACCATCCATATGATCATGGTAAATAGCACTAAAAATGTACTAGGTTCTCATCATGAGATTCCAAGATTTTGGATAACATCTAATTAAACCTGGGGTTGTATTTCAAAACAACATACCTTGGTACCCCATGAAGGTTCCCCACCCATCATATATTCTCTCACAAACTTATCTATAAAAATAATTCTAATAGTCTTCTAATAACTATTATCGTAAAAAAACAACAACGAGTGGAATATAGTTTTCTTATGACCCACAAACTTTCATATCATATGATCTAATCATGTTCTTCTATATCTATAAAATTTTATCGCACTGCCCATCTATTCAAGGATGTTAGATAATGATAAACTGAATTCCCATTACTTTTTGAACTATCATTTTAACCTTGAGTTCCTATTCAACCAAATAAATTCTAGGATTGTACCAACTTTAATAGTTTACAAAATTCCATTATCTTCCAATTCTCTACAGTATTCACCTCCCTGAATTGGTATAAGATAAAATAATTTAACCAATCTATTCATGAGTACCTATATAAACTCATGATTTTTAAATCTCTTTAGTACTTCCATGATCAAATCTTTAGAGATTTTTTTTTCCAAATGAAAAACTAGAATAGGGTACAATTACAACCTTCCAATTGAGACTTATCTATTCCACCTTTAGAAACTGATAGGTAATATATTTATTTAATTGAGTAAAGAACACCCAAATAGTAACTGAAATGTTCCATCATGTATAATTATTTGGATACCCCTTTGTGGTATCCCCTACCCTACAGGGATTCCTTTATAGTCAGATAATTAGAAATCGGGAACTGAGTTTATCTTTATCTATCTTTAATTTTTTTTAATAACAACACTTTGAAAAATTAAATTACTATATCAAATCACTAGCCACATCTAGTCAGTTATCAAAGGTACTAAGCTTAGTTACTCACCATTGATTGATGCATATTCTTGTGTATTTACATCTTAGTAGTATATATCAACCAATAAAATCTCAATGCTAATGTGAAACCTAAACCAACCATGGATTGAGCCTACCATTTATTTACCTCCTTAATTTTAGACACACAGTAGTTGGAAAAGGGTCATACCCTTAAAAATTCAATGGCATTCTCCCCACTATTGGTTTTTCCTCATCCATGTCCAATAAGCACCACTATATCCATATTTCATCATCACCCAAATGATATCACTTTTAAATCATGATCCTTATAATTATATAGACCTATTATGAGTGTTTTTATAGGGTCCATAAACATGGAAGTGATCCATGCTATGATTTTCTGGTTACATCAACAATCTCTTTCTATAACTCCTAGGTACTGCGGAATATGTCAAACGTTCAGTGACTTATCTTGGTACCACAAAAATATCACATTTCAACCAAATGGAAACTGTAATTCACTCCCAATGTGAATTTATTTACTTCTATTAATTTTTATATTACCACAGCTAGGACACCCTCCTTGTTTCCTCAAAATTCATCTTAAGTCATTTAATCCATTAACATGAAAGAAACTTAATCTATCACTATCAGCTGCGATTGTCTAGATATAGAATCTTATCAACCACATGATATAATTATCCATATTTTTAAAAAATCCTCCTGACCCATGTGGCTATAATATCCTGGCTAGCGACCACTCCCCAGTGTCCTAGTTGGAGTGTCACATGACCTTAGGCAAGCTTCTCTATATTCCGAAGGCTGTTAAATAACAATGAGGTCCTAAATCACATGTTAAGGATACTATTAACTCAACATAATAACCACAAATAAGAATAAAATTAACCAAACATCACCCATAATAACAATTAGATCACATAGAATTAATAAAACATATCCATGTCATAACAAATGAAATGTTGTGATATAGTCAGACATCCTATTGATCACCCATTAGGCTGATCACATATACAATATAAAAAAAGAAATAAAAGTTCAAAAATAAGATCTACTACCATCCCCAAGACTCACCTAAACCTATTCATGAATCCTCATTGAGTTTATTCAGCTCGATTCACTGTATAACCTATGCTCAAACCTACACAAAAGACATAAGGTCTGCATGCACACTAGATTTCCTATACAGATTTTGAGAATTATATCTTAGTAGGGTCTCACCAAGTACCCATAATATATTCCATCTAATCCATTTATATGTATAGGGAATGTAAATACAGAATCATAAACACATAATAATACATGTTTGGTCACTGTGTACTAATTGGGAAACCATAACACCCAACCATACCTGCTTCATCCAATACTAAAAACAAAGTCACCTCATGCCAAAAATCACAACCTATACCTAAAGACCACAGGTTGGGTGTCTCACTAAGTCTCAACCCATACCTAAATATGTTGGTCAGGGTGCCTTATAATATCTCAATCACTACCTGAAGATATAGGGTAGGCTGTCTTATCAAGTCCTAACTACTAACCTCTACCTTGGGGTAGGATCTGTACCAAACCATTAATATACCGTACCTAGTCTTGACCTACACCCTCTTTACCGGGGTATAGTCCCATAATCACATCCTAAACCACCCCCTATCACTCATGGGAGGTTTCAAATCAATTCACAGATCATACTTTCTAACTAAAGGGAGGTTGTACACCATATCTTGAACCATCCCTTCTCACTATGGGGAGGTCACACAAAAAATATTAGATTATCCTTTATCACTCAATGGAGTTATCAAAACATATCCCAAACCATCACCTCTCACTCAGGGGAGGCCGCACATCAAATATTGAACCATACATTCTCACTCAAGGGAGGTCACACATCAAATCCCAAATAATACCCTCTCACATAGGGGGTATCACATCAAATACCAAACCAATCCCTATTTAGGAAGGTCACACATCAAATACCCAAACAAAAAATCTCTAGAAAGGTCATATATTAAGTATAAAAACTTGAATACTACCTTATCATTTATTGAATATCCCTGCTATCATATTTTTACTCAAGATGAGTCCATCTATCCATTCTTATCACTATGGTTCTAGTCACTCGATACCTAGACTCATGTCTCAAATCACATCTCTTCATCCATCTATCCTTATAGGGTAATATACAAAAGAACATCTTTTTCATGAAAGAATGACATTCCAATCTTACCAGTATTCTTGTCTCACTCATGAGGTCATCTACTGGGGTCCTTCAGACCCATATTAGTCTCTTCTCATAGGCACCAAGACATATTCAACACGTCACAGTGCTATCCCATCCCATATGCCCAATCTAACCCCAGCCTCAAGAGACCAGTCCATATCCTCTTCCAATTCAAAATCATAACCCAGTCCTAATAACCATGGACCATACCAAGTTATCTCCAACTAATCCCCTTGGAATCAAAATGACAAGTCATCTGAGAAATTCCCTTGGAACTCATCGGGGTCCCATCTCATATCTCCCCTTGGAGATCTCTCAATCTTAAAAACTAAAGGAAATATTCCCAATCATGACACATCTAGTAATGGAGGAATTATCCCACCCATGAAACTATCCAAGGCTATAATCCACCTTCATGAGGGTGTTCCCTATCATGCGTGTGATGTATGACCATCTCACTTGTCATTACTAATCCTAATCCTATCATGCATGCCTGAATAGCCCTAGGAAACAAAACTAGTAAATTCACATCTCATCTCAATACCAAGGACCTATCTTAACCCTCTTGTAATCCAACAGGTTCCTTCCCCCCCTTAGTGACATCATCTCCAAGAAATCCCAAAATACCCAAGGTGTAATGAACTACCCAATCCAACTATAGGATGCTTAATGACATCCTATATCCTTAAATATACACTCTTGGTTCTTATTACTTTCACTTGATCACATACAAACATAAATACATGAACAATCATTCATAAACATAAACATGGTTTAGTATTATAGGGAGCACTTATCTCCAACATATAGTTTCCATCCTTACTATGCTCTACTCATCCTTGTCCAAGCCCATCCATGTATTTTACAACATTTTATCATCACCCGAGATCCTATATCAAGCCATAACATCCATAATAATTAATTAAAACAATTTATAATTAATTATTTAATTTAAACCAATTAGGAATAACTACCTAAAAACTCACTAGGTGGAATAATAACACTAAAACCATGAATAATGTGGTGTAATCCACTCCCAACATGAACTCAGACCTAAGACACATAAAATACCCATTTATTTACCCAAATTGATGAAAAATTAAAACTAATTTCACAAAAAAACCTAAATAAATAAGGTTAGTGACATAACTTTAGTGAAAAAACATGACACCTAATGCGTTCATCCTCCAGAGACATCCTCAATCCACTATACACAAAAAAACCCCATCATTCCCACTCAATTAGACTATGATATGATAGGATATCCACTCAACCCTATCCCAAATCATCTTAAAAATTAGAGGGAAATGAAAGAGAAGAGGGAAAAAAGGAAACAGAGAGAATAACTCACCTTAAACTACCATGGGAAATTCCTAAGAATCACACCTATCCAAGGGGGATAAAAGGGAGGAAACAAGGGGAAGATACAATCTAAATGTCCCTCTATTGATACCCCTTATTCCCTAAATCATGAAGGGACTGAGCCCAAAATGATGGGCCCAAAACTATTAAAAAAATATGGTAGAAAGTAGTTCATGACATGACCATGTGGGTCATGCAATGACACCTTCACACTATGACCATGTTTAATTATGCCCCTATGGGTTAAAATGTGACTACCCCAAGCAATCATCATTATAGAACGACCCCTATGGGTTACAAAATTACATATCCTAGGTAGAGGGCCCAAACCTTGAACAAAATTTGTCATAACGTGACCACTAAGGTCATGTCATGATCTATTGACCCCATGGAGTCTCATGGTGTCACCCTACACTACCGCACCACGATCACTCCTAGATACATGCCTCCATGTCAAGGAACCCCTACCACATCATGGCCTCATAACCCATCACTACATGACACATAATAGTTGTAGTGAATCCTACCTTTTTTGAGATAAATTACACAAGTAAATATGTAAGGGCCCATAAAACAATGTGTAAGAGTCACCATCCCGATGTGACTTCCCTCACCATGACGTTACCATATGTAAGGGTATTTCCCTTAACAAAAAATCCCACACAGAATTTTCCATTCCATGACACCCATTGGTCACTGTGTGACCTACTACCTTCACATATTCACCATTTTGTGACACAAAATAGTCATGTAATTACCTCCAACCCCCACACCATGGTTAATTCTAGGCTATTATGTGACTCCTCACCCAACCCTCATAATGGAATGACCTTTCCCTATCATGTCCTAAAGAACATTTAGAAATTTAAAAAGTTCATCTCTAAATCCAAAATTTTAAACCTCCTCTAAAATCAATGACCCATAAATCCATGGGTTGTTACAAACTCTCCACCATAATGATTATCATACTTGAGAAGTAGTGATGGTCCTCTAACCATCATTCCCAACCCATATCAATCATCGATTCACAACTAAATCTCTAGGTTTTATCCCAAACTACTAAACATTATACCACTACAAAAATTAAAACACCAAGGAATAATATTTGTAAAAATTTGATCCACATTCTCATCACTATCTTCAATGATAAGATAGTTTTCAACCACACCTATAAATCCTAGAAAAGTTAAGTGTCATAAACTAATTCGTTTATAAGCTTATAATGTTATCCACCATAAGACTTTGCTCATAAAGGAGGATTCTGGATCATGGTTCTCCCAAAATAGAATTTTCCTATCGAAAACACACTTCCAGTGATCCATAAAAACACTCATTAAGGTTTCCACCTCACTGCACACAATTTCACAAAAAACATCAGTTAGTCCTAAATTGGCCGACCTCTCTAAAAAATGTTTAGTCTCACCAACTGGCACATCATCACATCACTTGATACCAATTACTTAACTCCCTGAAGGAATCAAAAAAATTTCAAAACACCCATACTAAAATTCACACACGACAGTCTATGTAATTCCACGGTTGGTTCCTCAACCACCCACACTAGCTATCATACTTTATCTATGGGCACCAATGTACCTTCGATCTGAATCACTCTTGGATAACATAAACTTCCATCATGAGACTGATTATATTACCTAGAATCTATCTAACACTGTATCCACATCTGAAATATAGTATTTTCTAAGGAATCATATAAAATCAGATTTACCCTACTCACCTGCATCTAGATTCCATATCAATTGCCTACTGACCATTCTCACCACATTCATGACCATAAAAACATGAGGATCATACATCCACAACTGATACGATGATCCCCATCATGGGAGTATCATTTTTTTCCTCATTGAACCCAAAAAACCTAATATTTACTTCCCATGATATATAAATTACCAAAAATAATGATCAAACATGACCATCCCACTCATGTCCAAGTGATAACATGAAACAACCATCACTACCCATTCACGAATCACCCAAAATTTCATCCTTATCCATTTTCAAAATCCACCCACAATGAAAGTTACACCCTATAACAGTAAATGGTGTTCTATCCACCATATGGATTACCTTACTCTTCCCCTTGATTACAACACTTGATAGGTTCCAACATCACACACATGTTTCTCCTCCTAAGCCATGATCACCCCGTCCCCCAAAACTCCTATTAAGGATCAAATTGGACCGATCATACCACCAAAATACTATCCATTTCTTATATAAACTCTCACCATAGAGGAAAACATAATATTCTCACCAAAACCATGGGTCACTATACCTTAAAGCATTTAATTGACCCCATTGGTCCTCATACCATGCACAATCACTCATTGATCAATAAACCTAATTGGTACCATGCATAACCAGCGCACACCTACCATCATGCATTGAAAAATTTCCATGAAAATACTTTCCAACAATCACTCTACACTTACAAAGGTAGAGTGAATATATAGACAACCCTATAATAGGTTCTCATCGACTATATATCTCAATATTATCCACACCTAATAAGAGTACACTTCCATACCGCCTGATCGTACAACATGACTCAATCTCCAATGTGTCGCATGTCATAAAAACTAGGCTCAATAACCTAACAAACAACCATTATACCATCTCATATCAATATCATTTAACCAAAATCACCTCATTGATTTATTTCCAACAAGAATGGGCCATCTCACTCATGCCAAGGTCAAAAACATGATCACCCACTACTCATGAATTGTTCAAAACCAAAAAGTTTATACTCATGATTTATCCATTATAGATACAACCATATAGGATAACTATCTAATAGGTATTTACATACAACCAATCCATACCTCTAAAACTCAACCTTGATACCAAAATCACTCCAAGTGCTTTGTATCTCAAAATCCCAAGGCATCTCTTATGCTTTTCTTCTACCCTCTCAGGGGTATCTACATCTTTAGGGAAACCTTCACTCATCCTCAAATATCTATCAATAATAAAACAACTACACATAATACACCAGGGTTGATCACTAAGGAATTAAATGCCTATACCAACCCACCAAGGGTCATTATACATCCCTTGTGAAGTGCCCATTGGATTTTTTAAAGGTTTTATTTGTTTTCAACCTAACATGAAAGAATAATTTAAAGATTTTGAGGATGATATTCAAGTTTTTGGATATGTTTGAAGTGATTTTGAGAAGGTTATATAAGTACTAAGATTAATTTGAAAAGGTTCTATGCTTATTTTATGAAATATGGACTTCTTATGTCTAAAGCTAAAAAATGACCAAGTCTATTTTGTATGACTTTAGAGATCCAATGTATGAATTGAGGCATTTAATATGAATATAGAGATTTTTTATATGACTTTAATATTTTCATAAGACTTCATTCATTTTCATAAGATTTCCATGGATTTTTTTATGACTTTGAGGAAAAATATATGATTTTTGAGGCTAGTCTTATGATTTCAAAATTTTCATAGGTCTTCAGAAGTCTTAAGAAAAACTATTTTTCTAAAATATTGAAAAATGAATGAAAACCATAATAATTTAAAAAGTTTTATGAAATGTATTCTACTAAAAACATAATACTTTAACACTTAGTTAAATTTTAGAAATATATTGATCAAAAAAAGTATTTTTAAAATTATCTTCTAAATATGAAGTAAAAACAGGTGATGAAAGATATATTCTTCAATGATAAAAACATCACATTTAAAATGTGATTCAAGTATTATAAAGATTCAGTGATCCTAATTTCATAAAGAACAAGATTAATCATAAGAAAAACATAATGAGACAAACTCAAAATGGAAATGAGTCTATTTTCAAGAATAAAATAGATATAAATATGGATGACTATTTGTTGTTCCCCAATTACTAAAATCACATGAAATCATTAAATAGATTTAAGATGAGTTAATTTTGAATTTATGAATATTATTTAAGATGCGTTTTAAAAAAAATGTGCAACATGAGTGTGTTTTTGTTGGGTTTTCTTCATACCTAAATAAAATATTATTTTTATTAAGTTTTATGAAGATTTAATGAGTTATAGAAGTTTGAATCTAATTTTTTATGAAGAATATGATAAATTGAGTAGTTTTTGATTCTTGAAAATGATAATAAGAACAATGTGATAGGGTTAGGAAGAAATCCAGGAAAAATTATAGGGAACCAAAATTGAAATGTAATAATCATACTTTTGGGATGATGATGTAAATGTATTCTTGGTATTCAATTTTTGGATCTTGAAAACGAAAGGATGTATTAAATTCTCTCAGATAAAGTAACCTTAAAATATCAAGGTGGTTATAAATAAAATATATAAAAAAGTATAAAATAATAATGTTGTTGTTATACATAATGAAAAAAGTGTAAGATACTGAGTGGAATAGAATAAGAATTGTTTGAAGCTGAGGTTGAGTGAGTTGTGTAAAAATATTATACTTGATATTTTACAAGGGAGAACATGAAGAAGAATGAGGAAATCCTATATATGAAGTGTAATTCATCAAAATATATGTTTCCTGATCTTGTAGTGTTGAGTTTTATAGAATAAGGAGATGAAAATCCACAAGGGGTTCTATATGCAGTGAGTTGAGAAAGATCAAGTTCATAAGGGTTTATTCACTAGGTATATTATTAAGTGGCTATTACTATTCTTGAATAAGGTGAGTTTTATATTCTAGATATTATATTACTTGTTCAAACTAGAGGGTCTCCAATATATTTATGAAGTAACCTATATCTAAAAGAAGACTTATCTAATATGGTGGTGATTGTATTTGATTATTATCATTATGATATTTTGGAACCTTTGGGAGGTAGTGTATGTTCTAGGAAGCATGGGGTTAGGATAATAACAAACCAAACCATTTTTATTGATAATAATATCTTAGTGTAAAATCTATAGAAAAGGATAAAAATTAGTTATATAAAGGAGTAGGCTCACACATTGTGGATGGAATTTGTAAAAAGTGTGGTGTTAATTTCACTTATTTAATTTCATATCATTTGGGTGAGGCTAATTTTTATCTACTCAATAGGGTCATTTCCTAATCGATTATAGTGGTTTATTTCAAAGAAAGAAATTTTATAAAGGGAGAAACACTAATTCAAACCCCCCATGTAAGTATATCCATTTAGTTTGTAGATAATTTCAAGTGATACTAGAGATGAAGGTTACCTATGTTATATTATCTTAGTATGTATTAATATGAATAATATCAAATCTATAAATGGTATAGGTGTGCCCACATTTGATGGAAAGAATTTCCATGATTATAAAAATATAATTATGTCATTTTTGTTTTCTCAGGGTCTTGATATTATTGATGCAACTATAGTGAGAAATAAACCAATTCAAACAGGCGATATAATGAAATTTACTAATAAAAGGAATATTGATGTTGATGTAAAATATAAGAATTCCATTTTTATGTCTCTATCTAAGAAGGTTTTTTATGAAGTGAAGGGATTAAAAACTTCTAAATATATTTGGGATAAACATTTAATAAGTTATGAAGGGAATTTCAAAGTGAAATAAACCAAGATAAAAATTTGGGGAAGTAATTTTTAAGATATAAATATGGATTAGGATGAATCCATTGATGATTACCTCAGTAGAGTGAATGAGATTGTGGTCAATATAAGAGACTTTGATGAAAATATAGATGATTTAATTACTATAACAAAACTCATAAGGAAATTACTTGATAGATTTGATCCTAATATTTATACTCTTTAAGATAGATAGAAAATATTATTAAACTATCTTCATAATATCCTCATTACCTATTAAATGTTAAAGAAACATGACTTGAAGAAAAAAGTGAAAGATGGAATGGATTTTAAAGCCATAAGAAATATGAAGAAAAAAGAAGACGAACCTAAACCTTTTGATTAGTTTGATGATGATGATGATGATGATGTAGATAATTATAATAATATAAAAATGTATCTTATCACTCCAAATTTCAGAAAGTGAAAGGGAAAATACAAGGGGAAATTTACCTTAAAATGCATAAAATATGGAGGCATTAAACACTTAATAGTCAACTATCCAAAGAAGAAAAACTATGAGTTTTATGTTTATTAATATTAAGAAAAATCTAAAAATAATAAATAGTAAAATGTTATAAATTATTGAATAAGATATGTGACAATAATAAAATATTTACAAGAAGAAACATAAAAAATGTGAAGAGTAAAGTGGAAGAGTAAGACAATTCCTCTTGAAGTTAATTTGAAGAAGATTCACCTAAAGAGGTTACAAAATTTATGGATTATGTAGAATACCAAGTAAACTCCTCAAATAGAAATGAGGAATATAGTGAAGATACTTACATGATGCATATGATCAAATCTGAGATAGAGGCTCATTATGAGAAAAATACCAAGCTGAATCAGGATATTAAAACCTTTAAGAAAACAAATGGGAAGAAAGTTGAAGAAAATGAATAATCTCTCAAAAGAGATACTAAAATCATTAAAGAGATCAATTAATTCAATATGGGCATGAAAATATCAAGAAGGGAGTTTAAGAAAAACTCAAGTTAAAAAAAGAAAAAATGGGAAAGCTGGAAGAAAATATTTTTATGGTTAAATATGAGTTAAAAAGGGTGAAAGAATAATTAAAAAAACCTATTTAAGTTAAGGATTAATCACCTATAATAGTTTATATATCTAGTACATCATTTCAAGTTAAATCTGCACTGAAATCTAAAAAAATGTGTTTTTTTTCATAATAGTGTAGGTCCTATTTCAAAATCTATTCAATTTCATGCTATAAAAGATGATGAAAGACTATTTTATACATCAGGAAAAGAAAAAAATAATGTAATAAAGATCAACCTCCTTGAAAAAAAATCAAAATTATGGATGATCTAGATAACAAAGTGAAAAATCTAGAATGTAATTTTCTAGAAAACATTATGGATTTAACATAATATTTAGACTTAGTTGTTATTGTTGATGTTTTTGTATTTTTGGCCAAAATTTTTACACATGGTTGTAAAATATGTCCTTACCTAGAAGAAATCACCAATCATAGGGAAAAATCTATGAAGTGATGAAGAATGAATCTTCAGAGAAGAAGGTTGTGAACATATTTTCTTCAAGTCTTCCTACTTAGAAAACGTTTGGAATTTTGAAGGAAGTTTCTAAAAAATGTGAGAGACCATATAATTGTATTTAAAAGTGAATGAAAAATATCCCTAGATATTTATATTATAAATAGAAGAGGAAATAATTATAGAATAATAATCAATAGGAGAAGTCATCAATAGTGGTAGTGGAAATGAGAGAAATCTAGAAAGTAAGACCATGGATCCTTGATAGTTGGTGTTCTTCACACATGACTAGAGACACCAAAATATTAAAACATATAGAACATCATGAAGGAGGATTAGTTACATTTGTAAATGATAGCTTCTTGATAACCAAAGGTGTTGGAATTATTGATACTGTGTTAGAAATACCCAAATACAAAAATGTGTTATTTTTGTAAGGACTAAAACACAATTTTCTTAGTGTTAGAATTTTTTTTGATGAAGTAAATGAGGATATTTTTAAAAGAAATCATGAATTATCAAATGTTTTATAGATGTAAAACTCATCACAAGAGGTGAAATAATTAATGTAAACTTATTTTAAATTGATGACCCATATAATTCATCTTACATGAGTGTCAAAGATGAGAATGATTTATGGAATAGAATAATTTACCATATTTTATAAAAAAATGAGAAATATTACCAAGCATGAGTTGGTGAGAGACCTTCACATACTAAAAAGGGATAGAGGATCAGTTTGTGACACATGACTAGAAGGGAAGATGGTAAAAGGGAAACATAAGAAGGTGGATATTAAGTCCACTAGACCATTAAAACCCATATACTTAGATGTGTGTGGTCCAATGATGAATGAGTCAACTAAGGGTGATATCTATTTCCTTAAATTTATTAACGACCAAACCTAGATGAATAATGTTCTCTTTATGAAGAAAAATCATAGGCTCTTCTGGTGTTTAAAATTTTCAAAAGACAGGTTTAGAATGAACATAATGTCTATATTAAGATAATAAGGTTTGAAAATGGAAAGGATTAAGTATTAAATGATTTATAAATATACTTATAAAAACATAGAATACAGATTCAATATATAATACCATAAAAACCTCAAAAAATGGCGCAACTAAGAGAAATAATATGATCATTGTGGACATGGGAAGAACCATTCTAGATAAAAACAATATTTCATACTTATTTTGGAGATAATTTGTGTGAATTGATGTGAATATCTAAAATAAGTGTTTAGTGAGACCTAAAACAGACAAGAATTCATATGAGATTTGGTACTAGAATACTACAACTATCAAATACTTCAAGGTATTTAGAATCCATTATTATGTGAAGATAATGAAAAAATCTTTGAAATTTGGATAAAATATCTAAAAAAGGGACCATTGCAGGATATCTTTCCAATATGAGTGGATAAAAATGTTGGAGAAAAAATCAACAAAAACTATTAGTGTTCAGATTTCAAAATTATTGAAAATCATCACAGAATAGTTGAATTTATTGAGGCTAAAGTTGAATATATTGGATCTGGAAACATGGAGATTCCAAAAGATAATCTATGGAACCATAAATGAACATGTTATGATTGACATTGACTTAAATATGAGTATTAATGAATAATATATTGATAATTAAAGTAATATTTATCAAATTATAAAGAAACATATAAATTTTGAGAATATTATTGGCCACTAATATACACCCTTCCAAACTAGATGAATGTTAATACATAAGAACTAAACTACACTTATTCATCAATTAATGTAACGCCCCGAACCCAGTTACCCAGAGTCAGTGCATTATTTTAATACATTGGCATGATTACAAGGAAATAAAGTCCCGAAGGACCGATTAGTTTAACAGTCTTGGAAATTAGATTACATACATGAATGTTACATTGCACTTTAAGACATACAAAATAACATAAATAATATTTATGAATGCAATTATTCCCTTAGCTTAACCCTGCATATCAATCACAATACACTTCTTGGAATCCTAGGAAAAATAAAACATAGAAAGGGGTGAGCTCAAATGCTCAGTAAGGGTAAGCAATACAGCAGAAACTTTTATAAATAAGCATAAACATTTAAGGTAATGTATAACTAAAACAAAATCCTTTTAAACTTGAACTTAAGCATAATATAGAAAAGATAAAATGAAATAATTCCATTTACTTATTCACATGGATATTCTACTAGTCGAATAATCACATGCAATATCAATAACCACTTTCATAATGATGGAATTCATAATGACATACTATCATAACCACATAGCCAAGGCCTCGTGCCAAGACTACAAATAAGATTTTTTCAAGGCCTCGTGCCAAGACACTAGTTTGTCTCATAAGACCTACCGATGCATCGAGGAGCTATAGCGGGCTCCACCCATCACTTATTAAGTCCAATGCATTCCTCATATGAACAGGTTTAAACATAACATAAACATTCGTATTAAAACTAGCATACGAAATGTCAATACTTTCTCTATAAACCATAAATGGTATAAAAATAACACATCCACAGTAAAACATATCACAAAACCTTCAAAAAAACATGGAAGATTTGTATCATGATAAATCAACTTCAAAACAAGTTTAAAATCCATTAAATAATTTTGACATGGATGAAAATGATTTGTAAAACTCTTTGAGAGAAATACCCCTTTTTCATGAAAACATTTAAAATTCACACAATTTAGAAAACAAGTCATTTAAAGACATTTTTGAATCAAAGTGTCCCATACCACTTTGAAACTTTTTAAAGGAATTAACATTTTAAAAACATTCATGTCTATATAAATAAATCCTTAAAAACCATTTTTAAGACATGGACATAAATGAGAAAGATTTAGAAGAATAAATATTTAAAACATTTGAAATGATGTTTTAGTAAAAAGTCCCTTAAAATAATCCCTTTGAAAATTATTTCATAAAACATGGACATGGATAATAAATATGTACCAGAAGATACTTACGTAAAAACAACCTCAGATAATAAAGAGATTGTGAAATTAACCCTTACCAATTTGGTAACTTACGAAACATACAACCCATGAAAGAGGTATCATACAATGAATATGTAAATACACATAAATTAAAGTGTATTACAAAAAGAATATAATTATGGGCAGTGCATACACCACACAAAAGGAAATAGTGGCAATATGACATGAATCTCACAGGAATAAGGAGTGAGATGAAAACCCCTTACCTTGCACTTTCCTTTAGCCGAGAGTACGTTTAACCTCCTGTACGAAGATCATAGTATGTTATTAAATTATACCAGAACCATATTAATATTTATGATATTATATATGATTCATTTATGACTTTATACTACCCATGTAATAATAATTTCCATGTTAAATTAACATTTCGGGTAATAATCTCTTTCTTTATCGTACGTGTTTTAACTTGTTACTCGTGATTGTATCACTTAGATAATGATTTAAATACTTCCATAATATAAAACATGATAAATATATCAAAAATATTTAGAATATAAATATGTATAATAGACATATATATTAAATGTAAAACACCGTTTATGGATATGGTAGTCCGTACGTATGCATAAACACTGTTTCTGTTTTCATATAGTATTGAACAGAAGTAAGTGAATATGATATATGTAAGTACATAAATAATTATATATATAAATAAATATATATATCTCCAGTAGCATTATTATGTCATATATTACATACTTATTAGTATTATATATTTTTATAATCGTCGATGAATGGTGAACATGGAAATGAATCTCATCGCGTCGTGGAGACGGTAATCCGTACGTACGCACGAGCAAAAATATAATTCTTTTGATATTAAAATAATATATAATTGGATAGTATATCATATATAAATAATCCTTATAATGTTATATTTATTATTTACATCAAATACACATCATTATTATACCTCACGGTATATATGAGATACGGGATTTATTATTTTAGAATAGGAATAACAAAGAAAGAAGAAGTTGAAGAAGAAAGGAACTTGAAAGAGGGTGGTGAAAACATTACATCTTCTTCGGGTTCTTCCTTTTGATTTGATCAAAAGGGCTCCCTAGGTTGGATTTGTGATAAAAATAAGGCCTCTAGGTTGAAGTTAGGGAAGTTGAGAGAGTATTTGGGTAGGGTTTGGCCGAACAAAAATGCTTTTAAGGTGTGAATTAATGAGAAGGGGGAGTGTCCTTTTATAAGAGGGGTGAGGGGCACCTTTGGAAAAGTTAGAAATATTATTTTATAATAAATTCATATTCGGTTTCTAATGGATAAAAAGTGGATTATTTAAAGGTTAAGGTGGTGATAGGTCTAAAACCACTCAACCAATAGGATTTATACAGGTTTGGGTTACTATATTAACCTTATCTTTAAATATTAACTCTTAGTTAATTAATTTCACTTTTACAATGTCTCTTTGTATTTTTATATTATATGGTTAATAAACATACTATATACATCCAAGAGACCCAAAAGTGGTTAATTAATAAGAAAACTATCATGATATAAGTCTCTTGGACGAACCTTAGATTTTTAGGAATTTAATATCAATTAATAATATAATATTTTTTTAAAAACTCTTTTATGTCAATTTTGACACTATTTAATAATTGATTTTTGTAAAAATTATAACAGAATGATTACTTAGATAAAAGTTAATTAAATCACTCCTAACATGTCATATTAACCTATAAAATTATTGGTATTTATAAAAAGTCTCAAATTATATTTATTTGGGTATTTATAATATCAATTATTCTAATTTTTCATTAATTAGGTAATTACTACATCACCATTGTATCATAAATAAATTAAATTATTTAATGTCTAAAAATTATAAATAAAATACCATTATGTAGGAAATATTTTTATCTTTCTAATGAATATTTATAGTTGAAAATAAAACATATATAACCCTATGTAATTTTTTTTTCTAAAAGATATATGCTTATGTCATTTTTGTATTTATTTTAACTTAATTAATATAAAGTGTAATTATCACTTACAAGTGGCTCCATGGGGTCCCAAAATCAACCCAAAGATGCCCATGGTCGTACATGTTTCCACCAATAAAGTTAGAACACGTTTTAGGATAATTTATTATTATTATAATATTATTTTTAACCCTTATTTACCGGATTTACCCTTTAACCATGGTAAATAAAATATTTACCGAAGTAATTATTCAAAATGTCTAAAAATAAAAGTTACCTATTTACACAATTTGGACATACTGATTCCAAATATGGAATCCATTTTTCAAAATTCAAAACACAGAAGTGGCAGAAATTAATTTAAAATTAATTCCCGCTGTCAAAACAAAAAGCGTGTTTTTAAGATATAATAACTATCAAAAGATTGATACTTGTTTATGTCCAGTTTAATTGTGAAATTATGTCCAATGACCAAAATTATATTAAATGGTAAAAATATATTCTAAATATACTTTAAAACCACTCAAATTCATAATTTATCACTACTAATTATTTTGATTAAAAAAGTTGTTTTTAATTAAAATTTAGTAATTTTCACTATTCATCAAAATATAAAAGTTATCCGAAAAGTACCAAAATTTCACCCTAGGCTAAATTCGATATTACAAATCCAAAAATGAAGTCCATTTTGAGAGATAAAATTTATAAAATTTTAAAAAGTGTGTATTACTATTCATAATGGCTACTTTGATTGGTTGTGGTGTGTGTTAGAACTCGAAGTTGCGTACAACACACGCTACTGTATTATTCAAAGAGAAGCGTACCGTGGAAGCTTGGGGTGTTACATTGTAAATTTTTTATGTCCCCATTTTAAAGAATAAATTTATTTAGTCAAATATATAAATGTTTAAAATATTGGATTTAAAAAGGGTTCACTATTAAAAGTTGGTAAAAGTGGATTTTTGAAAAATACTTCTTTTATCTGAAAAAAATGAATTTGTTCTTAAATTATGTCTATGAAACTCATAATATGGATTCTAAAATTATAAGGATTATATAAAGTTCAAAATTTAGTTAATACTATTCATAACCTCTTTTGAACGACTTGTTTGGTAAGTCATGGTGCGTTTGAACTCGGTGTTGCGTGTAGTGAAAGTTACTGAATTGTTTTGAAGAAGTACATACTAGGAAATATTGGGGTGCTACAATTAAAACTCAAAATATTTATGAGGAAATCGAGCATAAAAAATGGATTGATTCTATGAATGAGGATCTTGATCAAATATAAAATAATTCCACTTTGGAGCTGGTACCATGGCCAAAGGACAAAAACATCATTGGCACTAAGTGAGTTTTAAAAAATAAGATAAATGAGAAAAGTGAAGTCATAGGGAATAAAAAAAGGATAGTTGTAAGGGGTATTATTATATGGAAGGATTTTAATTTGAATATACCTTTTCACTGTTAGAAATACTTGAGAGCATTAGGATGTTCATGTTTGTACCGGCTCATAAACATTAATTTTTTTTTCAAATGGATGTGAAGTCTTCCCTCCTAAATAGTGATCCTTAAGAGGAGATTTTCATTGAACAATTGAAGGGTTTGTTTCTTTATAAATATAATAACATGTTATGAAATATCAATAATTATCTAAACTATTTAAAATAGTCCTCAAGATCTTGGTATTTCAAGATGTATAAATTATTGAGAATCAAGATTTTTTCCAAAGGAAAAGTCAATAATAATCTCTACGTAAAGAATCTATCCACAAAACTCTCATTTCCATAGTTTTTATAGATAAATTAAATTTATAGGTAAAAAAGTGAAACTTTGTGTGGGGTTTTTTTGAGTAAATGAAGAGGCATTTTGTAGCATCTATGTTGGGTGAGATGTTATATTTTCTGGGATTAAAAATAATTCATGGGGATTGTAATATTTTTCTATCTAAATAAAAATACTCTATAGAATTGTTAAATAGGTTTGTAATGGAGGAATATAAAGGTATTTTTACCCCTATAGCCATTGATAGTAAGTTTATTGATTATTTGGTAAGATATAATGTGAATCAAAGGGATTATAAAAAATTTATTGGAAACCTTTTTTACTTAATAGTTTTTAGAACTGACATTGTATTTTATATAAAATTATGTGATCAATTTAAAAGTGATCCTATGGAATCTCACATACTGGAAGCCAAGAGAATTATGAGATACATCAATAATACACTGAGTTATGTCATGTTTTATAGATCTAGTTCATATTTTACCTTATAGGGTTTTATGGATGTTGATTGGGATAGTGAGTGTATTGATAGGAAGTCCACTTAAGGTGGAACAAAATATATTTTTGAAGGAAAGCCTCAGAGTGGCTTCTCTCATCTCATCCACGGTGGCTAGGGTTCTTGTAGGTTCTTCTTCCCTTCCCCCTTCAACCTGGATTGATCTCAAAGTCATCCTCTCTTGGATCGGCTCTGCCTCGGCATGGCTTGGCATCGACGTGGCGCGGTGGGCATCTAGAGTTGTCGACGTTGTCTCTATCATATTGGTGTGGCATGACTCGGCCCTTCGACATCGTTTTGGCTTCCCGTGGCTCCGATATGAGCTCGTCCTGAGTGGCTCGGTCAGGACATCACGCTTCCGGTGTGGCTATTTTGGCTTCTCGATTGCGTCCATTCTTCTAGTGTGGATTGATGCGGCTTGGTCATGACAACATGATCAGACTGGATTTGGTGGTTCAGTTTGGCATGGCCAGGTGACACCTACGACATGCTTCCAGTGCAACTCGATAATGGATTTGGAGTGGTTCTAAGGGGGGATGTACTAGGATTTAGTTTTCTGTGTGTTTTTTACAGGTTTTTTGATTTGGTTCATCCAAGATATGTTTTATTGGCCGTGAATTTGGTGAGTTGTTTTGGTTGGTTGATTATTGTTGGAGGTGCAAGGGATCGACTATTGGGAAACCCAGACAATATACAAGGAATTTCTTTAGATGAGGATAGAGCTAGTCATCTTCACCATACACGACTCTTCAAATTTAGAAAATTGAGAGGGCATGGAGTCACCATCGGTACCGGTCCCGTGCATTTTTTCACAAAACAACTTTCTTAGTATCCATGATCTGGTGGAGGCGTGCCTTAATAATGTTGATACTGGGAGGAGACACTTCTACATAGTATTTTTCTGGGTTACAACGCTCTTGTTTTTCGAATTTTGGTAATGTATTTATTTCCTTGAAGTCTTGGTCACCCCCTTACCCTTAAAATCGGGCTTATCCAAAATCAATAAAAATATTGGCCTTTGGGACATTCGGTCCATCACTTAAGGTGGAACATTCTTTATTACTGAGATTCGTGTAGCATGGATTAATAAGAATCAAAGTTCAATGGATTTGAGCACAACTAAAGTCTATTACATAATATCTACACATTATTATACTCAAATGATATAGATTCATGTACAAATAGAATACTTGAGAGTTAAGGTTGAGAAGAAACTATGCATTACATATGACAATTAAAGTGCTATATATTTTCCAAGAATCCAATTCAACACTCTAGATCAAATAAAATTGATCTTAGATAAAGAAAATGTGGCATAATGTTATGTGAAAATTGAGTCTAATGGGACTAAGGAACAAGTTGAAACTATTTTCACCAAAGAATTTCCAAAGGATAGGTTATTTAAATTAAGGTTAAAACTTTATTTTAAGTATTCCCTTATCACTTGAAAAACGTACAGAAGGTATCCCCACAAGGATTTGGTTTGTGTTGTAATAGGGGAAGAGAAACATGTTATGGCTGTTCAGTTGTTTCTTTTCAAAGGGGGAGAATATTATCAAATGATAGTTTATAATTATTTGTAATCTATTTTCATGTTTATTTCAAATAAGGGACAATTTTTGTAGTGAGTTGAAGGAGATAGTCATTTGAATCACTTGGAAAAAAGTTTCTTATCACCAGGGGATGAAATTATCTAAAAACACTACATTATCTTATAGTGTGATGTCAAGATGCATCTTCATTGAGATAGTATATAATTTAATGACATTTTAGTGAGTTTTATGATATCAATAATGGACTTGAGAAGTTTAGTAAGAGTTGAGAATGTGTTTCCATCAAATCCAAAGGGGGAGATTGAAGTTCCCATTAAAATTGTTGAAGGTTTTATTTGATATCGAATTAACTCGAAAGCATAATTGGAAGCTACTAAGGTTGAAATTGAAGTGTTTGAATGTGTTTGAACTATTTTTGAGAAGGTTTGAGAAGGGATGAGATTACTTTAAAAAGGTTCTATGCTTATTTCATGAGGTCTGGATTTCTTGTGTTTAAAGTTGAAAAATGACTAAGTATATTTTATATGATTTTTGAGCTCCAACATATGAATTGAGGAATTTTGTATGAATTCATAGGTTTTTTTTATAAACTTATAGTTTTTTAATACTTCATGCATTTCATAAGGCTTCATTGGATTTCGTATGACTAATAGGAAAAACATATGATTTCCTGAGGCTGGACGTATAACTTCAAGATTTTCATAGGACTTCTCAAGTATTAAGAAATACCATTTTTCCTAAAAATTGATGAAGGTATGAAAACCATAATACTTAAAAAGTATTACAAAACATTCTTTACAAAGAAAATAATACTTCAACACTTTTAAAAATTTGATAAATCCACATATCAAAATTATGTGTTTCTAGAATTCTATTTTAAAGAAGAAATACAACCAGGTGATGTAAGATATATTCTTAAGTAATGACAACATCACATTTAAAATTTTATTGAAGTAATATAAATATTTAGTGATCAAAATTTGATTAAGAACAATATTAATTAAGAGAATAACCATATGAGATGAAATCAAAATGAAACTAAGTCTATTTTCAAGAATAATGCAGATGTAAATTAGGATGATGACTTGTTATTCTTAAGTTCCTAATATAACATAAATAAATTATAGTGATTCAATCAGATCTTTTTTTAATGTATGAATAATAACTGAGTTTGAAAAATAATTTGAGTTGCGTGAGTGTAGATTTAATGGGTTTTGTGTATATATAAATGAAAAATTATTTTTGTTAATTTTTATGAAGTTCTAATAAGTTGAAAAAGTTTGAATATACTTTTTTAGGAACAAGATGATAAAGAGGGTTGTTTTATAATTCTAAAAATGGTAAGTAGAACCATGTGATGGGTTTGTAGAGAAATCCATGAAAATTCATGAGGAACCAACATGGATATTTAATAATTTTTGTTTTGGCTTGACGACATAAAATTCCGTGTTGAGTTTGAGTGAAGGAGGAGAAGATACTAAAAGGGTTCTATATATAAAGATTTGAGAAAGATCAAGTTATTCAAGGTTTATTCAAAAAGTATATTTAGGATCATCTTTTCTTGAATAAGGTGAGATGAATATTCTAGATATTGTCTTGTGTTTCCTAAATTAGAGGGTCTCTAATCTTTTTTTAAATAAACCTATATCCAAAAGAATACTTCACTGATCTGGTGGTGATTATATTTCATTACAACTATGAGGAGATATTAGAACATGCCGGAGGCATTGTTTGTGCTAGGAATTACGGGATCAAAATAATAACTATAGTACCCTTGGATGAATTGACCACTGATAGGGGAGGGGTGAATCAGTGGTTTCATTTTATGAATTCATTTTCTTTCAAAATCAACCTCTTGAACTTGTTAAGGTTCTTAATCCACTTAGTGATATCTCTCAATCTCACTTCATGTGTAATGGTAGCGATTGAGAGAGAAACACATGGTATTTACAAGCACTACCATAGATCCGAGCAAGGGATGTGCCAACTTTTGTTAGTGCTAACCAGAAAGCACTGATAAAAGGGGGGATTTTATTAGCGCTAGCTAAAAGCAATGATAAATCTACCCTTTATTAGTACTAAACAAAGATCTAATAAATATGTACCCTTTATCAGTGCTTTTTTAGCACTGATAAAGGGTAAATTTATCAGCACAATTATTAGCACTGATAAAAGTGTTTTTAATAAAAAATATTATTAATTTATATAAAATTATTATATTTATATTCAAAAATAATTTTTATTTGTATACATTAAATAAAAAAACATGTATATAATTAATATATATATTTTAATAATTCATATATATATAATGTTTTTAAAAAGAGTATATATAAGATTATAATTAAATAATTTCATATTTAAACAATTATAAGATTATAATAAATTTCATTAAATACTAAATATATTTATTATATTTATTATCTTTAAAATCAAATATTTATAATTATATATAAATACCTTTTAAATATATATATTTATAATTATAATTATAAATAAATATATTTATATAAATAAATATATGTTTCCAATGAATTTGGTCAATAAATATATTGATGCATGAATATAAATGATGTTCATATGTTATGTATTCATCGTTAATGTTCATTTACACATTACACCCTCATTACTATTCATGTTGTTTATATATATGTGATGACTCATTTCTTATGATCTATACTTTATTAGGTATATATATATATATAATTATATACTAATATTTATAAATATATTTATAATTATTAATAAATAATTATATATATGTATAATTATAAAATTATAATAAATATATTATTGTACTTATAAAGTTATAAATATATAGAATTAAATAAATATATTTATAAATATATGTTTTTTTCTTACTTTCATTAAAGTAAGTATCCTCATTTCGTGTTTCAAAAGTGTTTAATCACTAATTGGACTTTTCAATAGTTTTTTCTAAATAAATATAGATATATTTAAATAATTATAAAATTATAATAAAGATATTAATTATATATAATTATAAATATAATAAAAAAATTATTATAAATTTATAATTATAAATAAATATGTATATATTTATTATAAATATAAACATAAATATAAATAAATAAATATATTTATATATAGTTATAGCTATAAATAAATAAATATATATGTATGAAAATAATTATAAAATTATAATAAATATATTTATTATACTTATAAAGTTATAAATATATATAATTAAACAAATATATTTATAAATATATATAATTAAACAAATATATTTATAAATATATATAATTAAATAAATATATTTATAAATATATACAAATATTTATAATTAGAATTCTAAATAATACATATATTTTTAGATAATTATTAAATTATTATAAATATATAATTATATATATTTATAAAATTATAAATGTAATAAATATATTGGTTATAATTTTATAATTATTGATATATATATATATATATTTATAATTATAACTATAAATAAATATATATTTATTATAACTATAAATAAATATATATAAATATATATTTATTAAATAATTATAAAATTATAATAAATATATAAAAATATTTAAAATTATAATTATAAATAAATATAGATATATTTAAATAATTATAAAATTATAATAAAAATATTAATTATATATAATTATAAATACAATAAAAATATTTATTATAAATTTATAATTATAAATAAATAAATAATTATTATATATATAAATATAAATAAATAAATATTTATTTATAGTTATTATTATAAATAAGTAAATAAATATATATTTATTATATACACAATTTTATAAATATATATAAAAATATAAATAATTTATTATCATTATAGTTTTATCATTGATTTTTCAGTACTAATAAAGATAGGCCTTTATCAGCGTTTTCTATTTTAGCATTGATAAAACATACCTTTATCAGTGTTTTTTAGCTAGCGCAGATAAAATGTTTACCCACTTTTATAAATAAACCCTAACAGTCTCCTCCTCTCACATGCCTCAAGCTCTTGCGGAAGCCGAACCCTGCTGTCGACTCCTCCTCCTCCTCCTATATAGCCGCTGACTCCTCCTCCTCCGCCACTGTGAATCCATATTCCGTAGTTGTGAAGCCCTCCTCCTCCACCGCAAAGCCCTCCTCCACCGTGAACATCACCTCCACCACCGAACACCATCTGCTGCAAACCTCACCTCCGTTATGCACCAAACCCCACCTCCACCCTGAACCCTTCCTTTGTCGCGAACCTACCTCCTCCGTGTACCTCACCTCTGTTACTAAACCCCACCTGTACTGCGAAGCCCTTCTCGTCTATGAACCCACCTCCACCATGAACCCAACTCCTCAGGTTCTACCATGATGAGTATTCTTGTAATTCTCTTAGTATTTCCTTTATATTTTCTCATTGTACAATTTCCATGATCAATTCCATATCTGTAAATTTTCTATTTCTGATCAAGGATATTGATGAGCTTCTAGGGATAGAATATGTATTGTCCAAATCATCATATTTGATGAATTTATGGTGTAGATATTTCAATAATCATCATATTGAAGTGGGTCTTGGTGCATTAGATACTTATTTCCACCAATGAGGTAATAATCAATGAATATTTAGGATTAGAACTTGATACCATGTGATAGGTATATAGTCAAGGATGTTTTGGGTGTGGATCTAGGATACCTAGGATAAACTCTATAGATCCTCCAAATAAATTAGTTAAAATAAACATGTTTATTTGATTGAAATTATATTGGTAATAAATATATTTTTAGAATCTTGAGGATTCTCATTATTGACTTCTTATTTTTTTACATTGATTCTTTATTTCCACAATGTTATTATTTCTACCAGATAGTGCATCTCATTTGATTTATTTTTCTTTCCATTTAAAATGAACCACATAAGTAATTTTTAGATTGATATACTTTTATTAATAAAAAAATTATAATAACTGATAAATAATAAATTTTATTAACATGAAAACAATGAGTCTAGTTTGTGACTACAATTAATACCCTCCATGTAGTGATGTATCTAATATTTCAATTGTTTTCATCAATGGGTGGAATTATATTTTTTGAGGGTGATTATTATGTCTATATTGGAGAGTTGGATATGAAAACTAGTTATGTAGGACCGATATTTTTATAGCTGGGTAGAATCATAACCCATTTTTCTAGAGTAATTTTGGATGATAGAGAGAAATATCAGTCATTATGTCCTACTGTCATTGAAAAGTTCCTAGATGTATTTCCCAAGGACTTATCTAGGTTACCACCCAAGGGATAGGTTGATTTTATTATTGTGTTCTTACCAGTTGTGAAGAATATGTCTATTCCACCATATAAGATGGATCCTGTAGAGCTATGAGAGAAGAAGGATCAATTGAACGACTTCTAGGTGAAGGGGTTCATATTAATGATTATGTCCCCTCGGTGTTTCTTATTTTTTTAAATAAAAATTCAAATGTATCATTTAGAATATGTGTGGACTATTAGAGGTTATTCTAAGTGATAAAAATGAACTTATATTCACTTATACTTATTGATGGAATATTTGATCAACTTAAAGGTGCTAAAGTGTTCTCTAAGATCTATTTGATATCAAGTTATCATTATTTTATGGTGTGGTATTTTGATATACCAAATACTATATTTAGGAGTATGTATTTATTGTATGGGTATCTAGTGATTTCATTAAGATTGAAAAAAATACAATGTTAGTGTTCATGGATGAGATGAATTGGGTCTTCCATCCTTATATAGATAATTTTGTAGCCATATTTTTCAATCATATCATCTTGTATTCCCAGTTGAGGGAGGAACATGCTCGATATCTAGAGACCATTTTGAGAAAACTTAGGGAGCATCAACTATATGCCATGATCTCAAAGTGTATGTTTTGGAATGATAATGTAAACTTAATGGGGAAAATGAAATTATTGGATAGCATATTTTTAGAACCTGAGAAGTTTTATGTTATAATTTATTTAGATACGCCAAAGAAATTTTTTGAGATCCAAATCTTTTTGAGAATTTCTAGTTATTACCAAAGGGTCAATCGGGATTTTTCCAGATTGGAAGTGATAAGAAGTAATTAACCAAGAATGTGGTATGGTTCCTTTAATTAGATGTTCATGAGAGATCCTTCTAAGAACTTAATGGGAGATTGATGAGAACACCAATCTTAACCATAAATGTTCTGGGTAATGAGTATGGATTATATTGTGATGTATCAAGTGTCATGATTTGAACATTTTCAGTCCATGATGGTTATGTGGTTGCTCATGGGTTTAGAAAGTTAAGGACACATAATAGAAATGCCCTAAATACTTTACTAGATTTGGAAATAGTGGTGATTTTCATGAGGTGTTATTGGTATTATCTTTATCATGATATATTTTTTGGAATAAACTAAAAAAAGTCTTTGAAATATATTTAATCACAAAGTGAAATGAACCATTAATAGCGGAGAAGGTTTGAGTACCTATAGTCCTTTAACTTTGACCTAATGTATACACTCAATAAGGGGAACATTTTTTCTAATATACAATATTGGAAGGATCAAGATTAGGTAGTACATGATTCAAGCATCAAGTGGAAGATGGTTTTCCACTTTGAAGAGATGTGAATTTATATTCAAAAGTATCATAGCCAAGTGACACTTATGTCTTTATCTATAACTTATTCACTCCTCATTAGTATTATGGGAGTAAACTATAGGATTCATACTATTTATTCATAAGAGACATGGTAAACCTTTTATAGATTTATATTTTATAAAATGTTAGTTATTTTCTATCCATGTATCCTTTATAAAGTGCCTCTCTTGGGATTTATGTCTTCATGAAAATTCCTAAGTGGATATTTTTAAACGATTAAAGTGTTTTTAAATGTTTCTTAAACAATTATATGTGTTCAACATACCATATTTTGGTTTTAAATAGCTTTAAAATGATTTAAATACTTGGAATGGACTTAGGTTCCATGCTAAGTGTAGGTCAACTCACCCGATTTAATTCCATAAAGGGATGTGAATTTTTTGAAAGTGTATTTAATTCAAGTTTAATTTTAAAAAGGGTGTTTTATTTTAAAGAGGAATTTGTATAAATGGTTGGTTTTTTAATGGGATTTCAACTGTGATTATATAAATAGTTTTGAAAGGAATTTTGTGTTAGCTTCTAAGGGGAAGAGTCTCAGGAAATAAAATGAAAAAATAACTATCATTCAAATGTCAAGTTACCCTTATTTGAAAGACCCCTTTTGTGTATTTATTTTGTTAAATATTAATATTACCAATTAAAATAGGATATATATGAATAAATAATTCATGGATTCCAATCATCTTACAAAAGAATATGAAGATGGAGTGAAATAGTTCATCAAGTTTGCAAAAGATCATGCATATGACCCTTCTCAAAACCCTTAGCTGTGTTTATGCTATTGTTGTTAAAGACAAGTTATTCCAGAGGAGTTGGAAGAACACTAGATCTATCAAGGAATAGATAGAAGTTATAAATTTTGGAATAAAAATGGGGGAAAAGTGAATGTAGCTAGTGTATGGGATAACACTATGTTTTATGGATCATCTGATATGATTACAAGTATGGAAAATGAAGAAGACCATATTGAGGACATGATTATAGATATGAATAATGATGAAGATCGTATTGTGGAAATGACAAGGACATTTGAAGATGAAATTAAAATTATTTGATTAGTTAAAGAGTTGTGTAAATACGCTATTGTATACTGGTTGCATTAAATATACAGCATTATCAACCATATTGATGCTATATAGTTTGAAAGCAGGAAACAAATGGAGTGATGCTAGTTTTATGGAACTAATTTCTCTCTTGAATGACATTCTCCAAAAATATAATGAGCTCCTAAGATGAACATACGATGCCAAATGAATGCTACGCTTGGTGGGTATGATCTTTAAAAGAATACACACATTCCCGAATGACTGTATGCTATTTCAAAAGGACCAAAAATCACTTACAAAATTCACAAAGTGTGGCGCTCCACAATACAAGAAAAATGAATCCGGTACCATGAAAGTTGTATTATACTTTCCAATCATTTCAATGTTTTGGAACCTATATGGAAGTGAGGAGACTATATGGAAATTAACGCGGCACACAAATACAAGAAATGAATATGGGAAACTATGTCACCCGATAGACTCTACTTAGTGGAAGATAATTGATAATGAATATCCTGAATTTGGAAATGATCTAATAAAACTTCATCTTGAATTATATATATATGGAGTGAATCTTTTTAGTTTTCAAAGTATCACTCATAGTACATGGCCAGTTATGTTGGTAAATTATAACTTTCCACCATGGTTATGCATGAAATGAAAATAAATCTTGTTATCTATGCTTATATTAGGACCAAAACAACTGAGTAATGATATTGATGTTTATTTGGATCCATTGATCGAGGATTTGAAATTATTGTGGGATTCAGGTGTTACATTATATGATGCTTACATAAATGAATATTTCTCATTGATATTCATGTTGTACAGAACCATAAATGACTTTCCTGGTTATGAAAATTTTTCAGGATATAGAATTAAAATAAATCAAGGGTTTCCTATCTTTAAAAAAGGTATATAGTTAATTAGATAAAAACATTCATTAAAAATCATGTTTCAAGGAAATAATAGATTTATACCCTGATGACATAAGTACTGATCTTGGAAAAAATCAATCGATGGAAGTTTGGAAGAACGTACAACACCGTCTCCACTAACTGGTGATCAACTATTTGAGAAAGTAAAATATGTGGAAACTGATTTTGGTAAAATATTTTCAAAAAACCATACAAAAACTGGTTGAAAAAAGAGATCGGTTTTTTTGAATTACCATAATATAATTTTCTGTACTTTAGACATTTTCCTGAAGTTATAAATGTTGAAAAGAATGTATATGATAGTGTCATCAACATAATTCTAAATGCACAAAAAAGGATGGAATTAAGGCTAGGTTGGACATGGTTGACATGAGAATATGAGAAGAGTTGGTTCCAGTGAAGGGTGAAAAATGAATTTTTCTTCCTCCAACTTATTACACTCTTTCTATGTAGGAGAGATATTAGTTTTGCAACTTCTTGAATGATGTAATGTTTTTAGAGGGGTATCATTGAATATCAAGAACATCGTTTCAATGATTTATTTAAAGTTAAAGGGTATGAAATCACATGAATACCATGTTTTGATGAAAAATATAATGCCTCTATATTTAAGTTGCATTTTCCCAAGAATTTATATCATAATTTAACCAAGATTTGTTTCTTATTCAAAGATATATGCATCAAAGTTATAGACCCGACAAAATTACCAACTATGGAAAGAGAAATTGACATCATATTATGTGAATTGGAAATGTTCTTCCCACAAAAATTATTTAATATTATGGTTCATTTGATGGTTCAATTGGTGATAGAGATTTAACTATGTGGTCATATACACTATAGATGGATGTATCCCATTAAGTGGTATATGAATATTTTGAAAATTTATATCAAAAATAGAAGTCTTCCATAGGGTTTTATTGTGAAGTGATATATTATTGAGGAAGCCGTTGAATTATATACCAAATACCTATCCCGTATGGAAATCATCGGTCTACTGAAATCTCGTCACACTGGGTGACTTGTGAGTGAAGGAATTTCTAGAAGAGATGTTGTCACAATCAATATTATAGATCAGGAGAAATCCCACCTTTACATTTTTCATAAAAGTTTGGAGGTTTCCCTATATGTTAAAACCCACAAAAAAATTATTAGGAATTTGAATCCATCAAGGTATGAAAGATGGATATCAAATAAATATAATCGATATTTTATAGGATGGTTTCAAGACCATATTTTTTAAGGAGTTAGATGAAAATATGAATTCAATTTTAGAATGACTTTAATGGAAAGCTAGGGGACCAAGTGTGTATGTATTATATTACAATGGTTATGTAACTAATGGTTACATGTTCTATACAAATGAGTATAATAAAGATAATACCATGAAAAATAGTGGAGTTACACTTATGGCTGAAGCGATACATGTTTCTAGTACTAAGTACATAAATCCAATTTATGCGAATATTTCATACTTTGGAATCATCAAACAAATATGAGAGTTGGATTATAAAACATTCTAAGTGCTTATTTTTCAATGAAGGTGGGTTGATAATAGGATTGTTGTTAGTATATATAAATTGGGATTAATGAAAGATGATTTCAATAAGGAAGAGAAAAAAGAAGAACCATTTATAATGGCATCATAGGTAATACAAGTATTTTATTTTCCAGATCCTAAAAAATGAAAGTGGTAAATTATTCTATTATTAACCAAAACCACTGAAGGGTTAGATGAAAATTCAACTGAGGATGACCCTTTTATTGGGACATCGTAATCATTTCATATTGGTCCTAATGTAGATTGAATTTTTTATATTATAGGAGACTATAATGAATAGATTTGGATAGTCGATAGAGGTTTCAAATCCTTTTAGTATTAAAAAAGAGAGTTCAATAATCATGCTTTTTTTATATAATATAAATCATGTTACATCATGTTATTATCCATTTTATGATGCATTTATGTATTCTAAATTAAATTCTAAACCACTTCTGTAGATAATGACTTCTGCACTTATTGGTGCTCCTAATCTCGAGGAACTATAGGTCTCTCAACCTACTACTGCTCACAGTGAAGAGGAACAACAACCTTCTGCACATTCTGGTGCTCTCATTCTCAAGGAACAATATGTTTCTCAACTTGATTCTTCTCTCAGTGCAGAGGTACAATGACCATATATCCATGCTAATGATACCGCTCTAGAGGAACATATTGACGATGTTGATTCTAGGGAAATGGTAGGTGATGAAGGACCAACGACGCATAAAAAATAGAAGAATCATAGTTTGATGGTGTTAGAAAAAATCATTAAGGAGAAATTCAAAGGCATCAAATACAAGGTCAGATGGAATGTGTGGTCCCAACATGTTAACCAAAACAAGTACATGGTCAGTAGCAACATTGTAATTGTCACCCAACAACGTGTGTTGATTGATGTAGATTCGTGGAACCATGTTGTTACCAATATTAAAGCACTGATGTGGGAAGATATTATGGTAAAATTATGATATCATTTATTTATTTTACTAAAATATAAAATAATAAAACATCGACTTACTCATCATCATCCATTACAAAGTGCATTTATAGTAGATGAATCCCATAAGAAATATGCATTAATTCTTGCTGGAAGGCTTTAGAGAGTATTTCAAACATTTATAATAATAAATCATCTTAAATATGCTAAAGGAAAATAAACCCACACCCAAAAATTATCTATGCACACCTAATAACCCAAGAATCATGGGATGTGTTTACTATCCATCGTGGTGATGTGTCTTTTCAGGTACATTGTGGATAGTAATACGTTGTTTGACGATATGTTTATTCATCACTTTTATTGATAGTTTTTATTTATGAAATAGAAACTGAGTAATGCAAATAAGGAATGAGTATAAAAATCAGCGTACCCCTACTGTAAAGTAAGGATGGGGTACACTTTACTTGAGAAAAATTGGTATGTATTTTAAATTTACTGTAATAATTTTATCTCACATGAAACAAATTCATAATTATGTTCCTCTGTTTATATGCATATTTATGACTCTAAATCCAAATCCACTTCCATCCCATTCCATGTGATATGGAATGAGTCATATATAACTAAAGACGAAATAATAATAGATGAAAACATACAAAAAGTGTGGGAAACATGTGTAAGTATTACATAATAAAAATTTGTTTTTCTTTAAATCGCTATTACTTAAAAATGATAACTTATTTTCCTATATTTTCTATTTGAAATAGTCATAGGAATCAATAACACCTATACCATATAAACACATACTATCGGTGGCCTTGGAGTGACCAGAATAGTATGGCCATGTCAGAGGTGCGGGTTTTGGGGTGACACTCCTAAAATATTTTGAGAAAAAAAAACAATAGGAGGATCAAAGTGAATTAAAAAAACAGATGAGAGAAAGAATAGATACCCTTGAAGAAAAATTCTAATGTAAGAGTGAGATGATGTAAAAATTTATGGGGGGAGGAAAGGTTAAAAAGAAACTAAAGAATAGCCACCGTGTGGAAATATTGCCCCACCCCCCACCAGCTATAAATCAAGCCATTCCTCTAAAAAAGATGTCTTAACTAAGGTAATCAATGTTCTAATAAATGTTTCTGTGAAATATAAATCAGACAGACAATGATACCTTTACTGTACTGATATTCTACAGGGTGATAATAAATGTGATTTATATCTATCAACACCCACCCATCGCTTTGTAGTGAGGGATACAATGTTCAATATCCAAAACAATATGCTACACAACAGACCACTTACAACAGGTCATGTGCGAGTGTATATTAGATTATCCCATGAGATAAGATCAGAGCTACCTATTCCAATTCATGAGGAAGATATTCATATGGTCAAAAAATTTGTTAGAACATTCATCGCATGACTGATAACATCTTAAAAAAAAACATGTCTGTAAGGGGGTATTCATTTCCAATTTATTTTTCAAGCTAAACCTTTAAAAATTAATGAGAAAAGGTTTAAACTGATGAATGTTGTTATAGAAAGACAAAGGTAAGAGGATTAAATGAAATACTGACTCAAAACCATCTAAATGATCGACCAACCGATCAAAAAGATCTACTGAAAGCACCATTACCCCACCCCATTCTATACCCATATTTACTAGCATTGAAGGTTCACATGGATACAAAGTTAAAAGATGGTCGTAATCACATAGTTGATTTTGAAGAAAATATGTACAGAGAGAATGATTGAGACTTCATTAGTGTTGAGAGTGTAATTAAAATCCTTGATTATGATTGGATAGGAGGCTTAGTTTTAAATGTATACATGAGATATGTTTTCATTATTTTATTTTTGAAAATCTGATATACTGGGTTAATTATGACTAAATACATTTCATATTTTTGGCAGGTGTATATATGAAAAACAATTTAAGGGATTTTCCCATGAATGTTTTTGGACTCTTTAGTCCTCACATCACCTCTATAGAACAACAAAAAATAGATACCAATAAAAATGATGAAATAGTTGTAGGTCTGATCAAATTGTTTGGTAGAAAAATTTTAGACAACAGAATCTATTTAATACCAAATATGAAAGGGTAAAACTCTAAAATTTAATCATATCAAATATATTTTCATTTATTTCATTAATTATTCCTTTTTGTGTTTTTAGGCATCATTGGATGTTCATTGTGGTAAATTTGGATACTCTAAAGATTTATTTCCTACATTCAATGATTGGATATCCAACAAAATGTCCACACATGATGAAATTTCTCAATTTTTAATACACTACATCCAATGTTTTAGAACTAAACATCAAGTTATATAATTTATATTATCTTTTAATGATGATTCTATTATAATAGGGAGGTGCATCAATATCGTGAAAAAAAGGAATGAGGCCAAGGTATAAGCACAAGGACCAAGACAAGTACTACGACTGGACAAGTATCAAGGTATATATAATAAAATTTCACTATCCAAAAACACATCAAAACAAATTACTTATTCTACTCAATGTTTCTATAGTGTCTGAAAAAAACTTATGGAAAATATTGTGGTTATTATGTTTGTAAATTTATGAGAGAGATCATATTCCATGAAAAAAATAGTATCTCTGAAGAGGAATTTTCAAAGATAATTACTATTTCATTTAAAATATTTATTAATCCTTTGTTTATTTATATTTTCTCAATTTTACTATGACTTTTGAAAAGAATCATATTCATAATATGATATACATGTGTTCAGAAATTAATGGGCAACATACCCGATGAAGGAATGTACACAAATAGCATGAAGATGTAACTTCCATAGAAGTATCATATTGTTTCATATTTATGTTTAATTTAATTATTTTTATTAATAATCACATAATTTTTTTTCTTATACAAGTGTATTCTTTTGTTCGAGTCAGGGCTGTTTGTTCGAAACTGATTATGCTTGTGAGAGATTGGACTTCGAGGCTGTAAATCAGAATTCAATAAGAATGTGAAGTTTTTTTAATATACTATGTTTTTCCTCATAATATTATCTATTATCTACTACATTAACATAATCTAAATTAAATGTTTTACTACTAATGAAAACAATGTCTTCCGTAGACTTATTCTCCCTCAAAACCTTGTCACCCCTGCACTGTTGGCATTTTTCACTTTCCTTCAAAGGTAATGGAGGGAACTTGAAACAAAGTGATAAATTTTGAAATTTAAGTGTTTCCATTTCAACAAAAAAAGAAAATAGAAAGCATGGTAACACACGATGTGGCCAGTATGACTCAAAGTGTATCTTTTTATGTAATTAATTAATTTTGAAATCATTTTATCTACTATTTTTAAGTTAATTTCCTTATCATTTTTATCTAATACTTATTTAGTTTTTTATACAGATCTTTTTAGGAAATTATATTTTCCTTCCAACTATCTATAATAATTCAGAAAAGAGAGAACATGTTCTTTTTATGTGGAAGAGGAAACCCCATGTTATATGAAAACTAATCAAATGAACGGTGTGACTGGTATGATTAAAAGTGTCCGTTATCAGTTTAAAATTGACATTTTAGTTCAAAACATATCACTCAATGAAAAACAAGAAAACACACTCTGATTTTATTAATAATTTAGGACATAAATTCATAAGTCATTTTTGATGTTCATGAATTAGTCTCACTTCAAACCAACACATGATGCGATTGGTATGACTTATAATGGGCATTTTCAGTTTGAAATGTCATTTTAGTAAAAAAACCCAAGTGACATACTGAAAACTAAGAAAAAATATTTGTATTGTTTTAATACTCTAGTAAAATGATTTATAATTCATTTTTGACATATAATAATCATCCACACCTCAATACAATGCACAATGTGGCCGATATCACTCAAAGTGTCTATTTTTATTTAAAATTGACATCAATTTAAGTAAAAACAACAAGTGGAATACAAAAAATATACCCAATTCATTCATATTGTTTTGATAATTTTGAAAAATGATCCATGAGTCATTTTTGACCTGCAGGAGTCAACTTCACCTCAATATGATGCACGGTGTGACTGTAATGTAAGTGTATCTTTTTATTTAAAATTGACATTAATTTAAGTAAAAAGAACATGTAACATACTAAAAACTAATAAAACACTTTTTTATTGTTTTTATAATTTATAAAAATGATCCATGAGTCATTTTGACCTTTAGGAATCAACCATATCTCAATCCGATGCACAGTGTGACCGGTATGAATAAAAGTGTCTGTTATCAGTTTAAAATTAACATTTTAGTTCAAAACGTGTCAGTCATTAAAAACTAATAAAACACACTCTAATTGTCTTAATAATTTATAAAAACAATTAATAAGTCATTTTTGATGTGTATTAAGCATTATCACATCAAACTGATGCATGATGCGACCGGTATGACTCATAATACATGTTTTCAGTTTGAAATTCCATTTTAGTAAAAAAACATAACTGGCATACTGAAAACTAAGAAAACACATTCTGATTGTTTTGATACTTTATGAAGATTATCTATAAGTAATTTTAGATATGTTGTAATCATCCTCACCTCAATACGATCCACGGTGTGGTCGGTATCACTCAAAGTGTTTCTTTTTATTTAAAATTAACATTAATTTAAGTAAAAACAACAAGTGACATAATGAAAACTAAGAAAAAAAATTCATATTATTTTTATATTTAAGGAAAAAAATCCATGAGTCATTTTTGACATGTAGGAATCAACCCCACCTAAATAGGATTCATAGTGTGCCGGTATAACTCCAAATGTGTATTTTTATTTTAAAAATGACATTAATTTAAGTAAAAAGAACGAGTAACATACTGAAAAATGAGAAAATAAATTAGTATTATTTTGATACTTTAGGAAAACTATCCATGAGTCATTTTTTATGTATATTAATGAACCCCACCTCAATAGGGCACATGGTGTGTCGGTATAACTCTAAATGTGTCTTTTTATATAAAATTGACATTAATTTAAGTTAAAAAGAACAAGTGACATACTGAAAACTAAGAAAACACATTTGGATTGTTTTTATACTTTAGTAAAACAATACATGATTCATTTGTGACTTTTTTGAATCAACCACACCTCAATAAGATGCACAGTGTGACCAGTATGACTAAAAGTTTATGTTATTAGATTAAAATTGACATTTTAGTTCAAAATGTGTCACTCACTAAAAACCAAGAAAACATGATTTGATTATCTTGATAATTTAGGAAAATGATTAATAAGTAATTTTTTACATGTATGAAATAGTCTCACATCAAACTGATGCATGATGCGACCGTTATGACTCATAATACACGTTTTCAGTTTGAAATAACATTTTAGTAAAAAACACAATTGACATACTAAAAACTGAGAAAACACATTAATATTGTTTTTATATTTTAGGAAAATGATATATAAGTCAATTTTGACATTTAGGAACGAGTTTCACCTCAATAAGATGCACGGTGTGGCCGATATAACTCAAGGTGTCTCTTTTTATTTAAAATTGATATTAATTTAAGTAAAAACAACAAGCAACATACTGAAAACCGACCAAACATATTCAGATTGTTTTGATATTTTAGAACAATGATCTATAAGTAATTTTTGATGTGTAGGAATCATCCTCACCTCAATACGATGCATGGTGTGGGTATCACTCAAAGTGTCTCTTTTTATTTAAAATTGACATTAATTTAAGTAAAAATAACAAGTGACATACTAAAAACTGAGCAAACGAATTTTTATTATTTTGATACTTTAGGAAAATGATTAATGAGTCATTTTTGACAAGTAGGAATAAAACCCACCTCAATATGATTCACAGTGTGACCAGTATGACTAAAAGTGTCTGTTATCAGTTTTAAAGTGGCATTTTTGTTTAAAATGTGTCACTCACTGAAAACCAAGAAAACACACTCTGATTGTATTGATAATTTATGATAGTGATTCATAAGTAATTTGTGACATGTATGAATCAGTATCACATCAAACTGATGCATGATTCAACCAATATGACTCATAATGTGTGTTTCTAGTTTGAAATGACATTTTTGTATAAAAACACAACCAACATACTGAAAACCAAGCAAACATATTTTGGATTGTTTTGATACTCTAATAAAACAATATATAATTCATTTGTGATGTGTTAGAATCATCCAAACCTCAATAAGATGCATGGTGTGTCTGATATAACTCCAAGTGTCTCTTTTTATTTGAAATTTACATTAATTTGAGTAAAAACAACAAGTGACATACTGAAAACTAAGCAAACACATTCAAATTATTTTGATATTTTAGGACAATGATACATGAGTCATTTGTGACATATATGAGTAAAATTCACCTCAAAATGATACACGGTGTGACCAGTATTACTAGAAATGTCTGTTATCAGTTTAAAATTGACATTTTAGTTCAAAATGTGTCACTTGCCGAAAACCAAGAAAATATGTTCTGATTGTCTTGATAATTTAGGAAAATGATTAATAAGTCATTTTTTATGTGTATGAAGTAGCCTCATGTCAATACGATGCATGATGCGATCGGTATGACTCATGCATGTTTCCAGTTTGAAATGATATTTTAATATAAAAATACAAATGACATAGTAAAAACTGAGAAAACACATTCAGATTATTTTGATACTTCCATCAGTAATTTGTGATAGGTTGGAATCATCCACACCTCAATCCAATTAATGGTGTGACCGGTGTAAATCCAAATATGTCATTATTTAAAATTGGCATTAATTTTAGTAAAAGAACAAGTGACATACTCAAAAATGAGCAAACACATTTATATTTTTTTGATATTTTAGGACAATGATCCATAACTCATTTGTGACATGTAAGAATAAACCCCACCTTAATAGGACGCACAATGTGACTATTATAAATCGAAATGTGTCTTTTTTTATTAAATATTGACATTTTATTAATGTATTCTTTCATATTAATGTTTAATTTATTTCTTTATAGTATTACTACCAAAATATTTGTTTTCTTATATAGGAGGAATCTTTTTCTCGGGTTGCGATGATTTGTTTAGTAACTGATACCACGAGCATAAATTTTTGAGAGGGGATCATGATTGTCAAAAAATGAAACATTATTTTTTTAAATGTTTTTTGGATAATTTTATATGTAATTATATAAAACATTTTTTGAAATGTATATAGTAGTGTTTTTTCGTATGTACCATGGGTGAATATTTTTGTATGCCTAGTGTCACATTAAATGTATATAGCATTGTTTAAAAATACAGGTTTTTATAGGTTTTTTTCTAGGTGTGCTGTTATATTAACAGAACATTGTGGCTAGTTAGTACTTTATCAACACTATTTTTTAGCACTGATAAAGGGGACCCCCCTTTATCATCGCTCCGATTAATAGAATTTTTTAACACTATTAAAATCCATTTTGTGCACTGTTAAAGGACATAAGTGTAGTAGTGAAAGTTTGGTACAAATACCTAATCATTTAAATGTTGGTTATTCCCACCAACATAGATTATCCTCTATAATATTATTATCAATTACAATGGTTGATAGAAAGTCACACTGTATCTCTATTGAATCTACACAAGAGGTTCTTTATACTACATCCCACTGTGTTACTAGAATATACACTGGCCAAATCCAAAATCCGCACTAGAGAATTCAGCTCCTGAATCACACAAGAGACTTCTCCTACTCCCAACTCCAACTGAGAGGATTCATCCTTTAATAAAGGTTTTATCCACTGTAGGTTGATTTGTTAATCTTCCTCCACAATCTTTCTATATCACACTTGACCACGTACACTTCAAGAACCTTTGTAGCTCGCTGGTCTTACTCACAAATCTTTGATCACCTATATTTGATTTGCCTCAATTCAACAATGCTTGGGATATGATTCCTTTTTATGATGAAGTATCAACATCCCTTTTATGTGTACAATAAATACACAAAAATTCTTTTTGATTATTTTATACAATAATAAATTGCACAATCTAAATATTCTTCAAGTACACTGAATTTCATGGGGTTCTCAATATATAAAATCTAGAACATTTTCTTATTCTTCCTTTATTATTTTATGTGATTCTCATCCAGTGTCATGAGTTCTCAAGGTATGTTCATGTATTTAATCAACACATTCATGTCGTTCCCTGTACTCACACAATGCATGCACTTCTTCTCCTTCCAGCAAACCTGAATGGGTGTAGGGTGAACTTTTGCCTCATGCGCGCTCCTCCTTCACACAACAATATATGAAGACACACTATTCAATTATCTTATTCACACAAGTAACACAGTCTATGTTCAATTATTCCCTCTCAATATTCCTCCATGCAAGTCTGATCTCTCTAACTTCGCGTATACCTTTCTCGCAATAGCTTCACGCAAGTGCGGATAAGAACGAGAGTTATTAGTTCTTCCTCACGCAAGTTGCAAGGAAGTTCACAAAAACTCGAAGTGTTTTGAATAATTGGGTCTTTTGAGGCTTATTCGAGAGTGTTAAATATAGTTTAAAGATTCATATTCACATAGGAAGGGGCTACATGGATCCTCTTCCTCACACATGAAGAAGCTATGTAGAGGCTCTATTTTCTTCATAAAACAAGAGCATTCCCAAGATAATTGGTAGACTTATATTGGAATTTACTATACTCCTTTTATAAGTGTTTACCCACTACCTTATATCAGAGAAAATAGCCGTGTCAAGCTTTTAAAAATAATTCCTTGTCACAGATTTTTTATCACCCAAAGATCTTGGTGATCTTCAAATATGTTACACTGAATTTTAATGTACCTCATATCAAATGATTTCACGATGACTTCTCACTTGAATGTGATGTGGACTGTGCACCACTCCTCATTTTAAACCTCGAACACATACATGATTTCCAACGACCTTTGAAACTAAAGTTTTAATTTAGCCTAAGCTTTGTATTTGATATATTTTCATGCATTCATGATGGAGATTTCATTCATGAAGATTGGAAGGCTCATAGTCACTTTATCTCGATCAAAGAATATCCATGGTGGTATTGAAACATAAAGATTTTTCAAGTATGTGACTTTTCTAGCCTATAAAATATAAACTATAAGACCAATATAAATGAAAATTAAAACATGTATTAAACATATAATAATTAGTCTAAAATAAAAAAAAATCTTAAAAAATGTTGATGAAAAAAATTTATAAGCTTTCTAATCCACAAACTTGAAACATAAAAATGTTTCAAGTATGTAACTTTTCTAGCCTATAAAATATAAACTATAAGACCAATATAAATTAAAATTAAAACATGGATTAAACATATAATAATTAGTTGAAAATAAAAATAATTTATTAAAAAATATCTATGAAAAATAATTTATAATCTTTCTAATCCACCAACTTGAAACTTAAAAATGTTTCAAGTACATGACTTTGCTAGACTATAAAATATAAACTATAAGACCAATATAAATAAAAATAAAAACTTGGATTAAAAATATAAGAAGTAGTAAAAGTTTTAATTTTTATTTATATGGGTCTTATAGTTTATATTTTATAAGCTTTGAAAGTTAAGTAGGTGTCTTTGGATCCTCCTCAAAATTCCTTCTTTTCACTCTCACTTTCGAGTAACTTTTCTTACATTCCTTTCATTTTAATTTATTTATTTTATATATGGAACTCTTTATTTTCAAAAAATAATTTAGATTTTTAGGATATATTTTAAATTTTATTTACATTGTTTTTATACTATATATTTTATAAGATTTTAAAGTTATCTACTTGAAATTTAATAATTATTCCTATGTTACAAGTAGTCGACTTTGAAAGCTGTCAAATATAAACTGTGCCTAAAATATTAATGAAAAGTAAAATACTAGATAAACATATAAGAAGTTCTAATAGTAATAATAGTATCTTAATTTCAATAGAAACAAAACATATAAATAAATACGTTTAATCAATTTGTATGTCTATAATGAGGATATTCCATCCCAGATGAGGATGAACCTCTTACATGAGGTAATTTACATTACCATTTTAATATCATATATAAATTTTTAATTAATAATTATTCTTGAACCTTTAGTTCTATTTACACCTCTTTGTGATTTATTATTTTAATTATTTTGATTTAATTCATTCTTATAAAGTTTACTTGATTGTTAATCATAATATATTATTAGCATGATTTCCATTAATTCCAACAAGCTAGAGTTTTCTTTGATCCCACAAAAATAGATGAGGTTTCTCCCACCAAATATGGTCAAAGTGGGTGTGAAAATGTTTAACCTCTCATAGGTTTATTTACCATGTTTCTCATGCTATTTTCTTCAATTTAGAGGGGTGAATTTTTTTCTATCACATCCCATATTCTATACAAATTTTGGCGATTCTCAAGCTCTCCAAATGTATAACATTTCTATTTCTCTTGATTCTTTGAAATCAATGAATTCAATTGAAATTGAAGTGTAACAATCTGAAATTGCACATTATTTTGGGAAATTTATTCCTTGATCACACCTCTTCTACCTATTGATGCGTTCTCTTGATAATTTCAGGTCATTGAGATGGAATGAATGAAATGCTATCAAAAAATATCTAATTAATAGGTAGTAATTCTCTTGGTGCTCCAACGAATAATGGGAAGGGAATTAATTTGATGGTTCTTGGGCACATATTCACTTGAATTTTGTGAGGGATCTTGAATCCCCCTTAATTAAGGTATTTCCAAGTCTCACAACTTTGGTGGATCCTGATTCTAGTTCTGGTTGGCCATATAGTAGTGGTGTTGTTCACCAAATTCCATCCCACATAACATGTTTTGTTACTCCTCTTTCCATGCCTTGATAGTGTTGAAGCTTACTCCCTTAAGGATGTACTTAAATTCCAAAATTTAGGGACTTTAAAGTGGATGAATGAGGTCCTTAAAATTACTCAAACATACCTTAAAATAGATTTTAGCAAAGGTAATTCTAGAAAATATAATCTATTTGAAAATTTTTATAAGTAGTTATTGTGACTATTTTTTTATTTTTAAATTTTTATCTAACTAAATGCCTAGAAAACAATGAAAAAACCACACATATCTCTAAAAATGGTTCCCATTTGTGGTTGAAAAAAAATTTGAGCACACATACCGATTTGTATTGGGTCATCTCCATAGGGATAAATGGTTGATTCACTAATTCACTTATATTTGGCAATTGGAAAATGATGATGAATGAGAGAGTGTTGTGTCAATTTTCTTGAAATAATTCAATTTTTTTTATAATTAAAGTGTGTGTATGATGTATATTGGTAAGGTAAGTGAGTATTTAAAACAAAAAAGTATCAAGGATAATTGATTCAATTGGAGTTTTATAGGGGTCTTTGGTCAGTAATCACCCTTTTATTTCACACCAAGTGAATTGACAACAGAAATGTAGTTGAAAATGGAAAATGCACTTTTACTGTCATAAAACACAAAAACATGCATTTCACAGTGAAATTCATAGAAAAAGACCATATAATGGCATTAAATCATAGGAAAACTGATTTATTATAATTGGTGACATGTAAGAGCAGATGACACGTGAACTGGACCTACAGTCTGTGTGATATGATTGAGTGTGTTGTCTTTTAAAATTTGATGATCTTTAAAAATGTGTGTCGGGCGGTCAAAACCATCCAAAATACCTTAGAATGCATTGAAATCAAAAGATAACAACTGTGTAGTGAATTGTGTAATGTTCGAGCATATGGTACATCAACCAGAGGTTTCATTTGACCGCAGTGATGGAAAGCGCAATTCTAGTGTCATAAAACACTAAAACAGACATTTAAAGGTTATATTTATAGAAAAAGACCTCTTAATGGCTTGAAACCATAGTAAAACCATATAATTATTATTAATGATGTGTATGAAGAGGCGACACATCAATCGGATGTGTGGTCTGCACGGTATGACTGAATATGTGATTTTTAAAGATTTAGTGCCCTTTAAAAAGGTTCATCGAGTGATAAAAACTATAAAAACAACCTCATAATTCCATGAAATCAAAAAAAAAAAAAAACAAAAAACAAAAACAAATGTGGAGTAAATTTTTAATTGGTTGAGAAGACAGTATGTCAATCAGAGGTGTTGTTTGACTGAATTAATGGAAAATGAAATTCTAGTGTCATAAAACACCAAAAAAGATATTTAATGACCAGATCCATAAAAAATGACCTCAAAATGACTTGAAATCATAGAAAAAATTTCTAATTATTATTCTTAATGTGTATAAGGAGATGAAATGTCAATCATACATGTAGTCTGCGTGGTATGACTGAATTTGTGGTTTTTAAAGATTTAACGCCCTTTAAAAAGGTGCGTTGAGTGGATAAAACCATCTGAACATACTCAGAATGCTATAAGATCAGATGATAATAACCGGGGATTGAATTTTGAAATGGTCGAGTAGATGGTACGTCAATTAGAGGTTTTTTTAACCGCACTGATGGAAAAAACATGTTTAGTGTCATAAATCACTAAAACATGCGTTTAATGGTCAGATCTATAGAAAAAGACCTTAGAATAGAATGAAATCAGAGAAAAAATGTCTTATTATTATTCGTGACATGTGTGATGAGATAAAATGTCAATATGACATATGGTGTTCATGGTATGACCGAATCTGTGGTTTTTAAAAATTTGACATCCTTCAAAAAGGTGTGTCGGGTGGTGAAACCAGCCAAACAAAATCGAAATACCTTGAAATGAAATGAAAAAAACTGTGAAATGAATTTTGAAATGTTCAAGTAGAAGGTATGTCAATCAGAGGTGTCATTTGTTTGTGATGATGAAAACACACACTTTTAATGTCATAAAACACCAAAACAAGCGTTTAACGGTTAGATCCATAGCAAATGACCTTGGAATGACATGAAATCAGAGGAGAACCATATTATTATAATTGGAAACGTGTATGAGTAGAAAACATGTCAACTGGACCTATGTCCTACATGATACAACTGAATATGTGGTCTTTTAAGATTTTATAACCTTTGAAAAGGTGTGTCAGGTACTCAAAACCAGCTAAATGACCTCGAAATTCCATGAAATTAGATAAAAAAACCGTAGAGTGAATTGTGAAATGGTTGAGTATATGGTACATCAATTGAAGGATTTGTTTGATCACAGTGAATAAAAACATAATTCTGGTGTCATAAAACACCAAAATGGACACTTAACGGTCAGATCCATAGAAAATGACCTCAGAATGACTTGAAATCATAAGAAAACTGTCTAATTATTATTATTAACATGTATAAGGTTACGAAACGTCAATCAAACATTCCATCTACACTGTATGATCAAATATGTGGTTTTTAAATATTTAACACCCTTTAAAAAGGTGCATCAGGTGTTCAAAACTAGCCAAACAACCTCAGAATTCCATGAAATCCGACAAAAACAACTGGGGAGTGAATTGTGAAATGTTCAAGTAAATGATGCATCAATCAGAGGTGTCGTTTGACTATGATGATGGAAAATTCATGTTTAGTGTCATAAATCCCCAAAACATGCGTTTAATGTTCAGATCCATAGAAAACAACCTCAAAATAACATAAAATCATAGGAAAACTATATTATTATTCATGATGTTTGTGACCAGACAACACTTCAATTAGACATGCTGTGTTCACGATATGACTGAATCTGTGGTTTTTAAAAACTTGATGCCCTTTAAAAAGGTGCATCGGGTGGTGAAAACCAGCTGAATGAACTCAAAATTCCATGAAATAAGATGAAAACAATCGTCGAGTGAGTCATGAAATGGTTGAGTAGAAATTTTGTCAATCGTAGGTTTCTTTTGTCTGCGATAATGAAAAATGTAGTTTTAGTGTCATAAAACACCAAAACGGGTGTTTAATGGTAAGATCCATAGAAAACAACCTTAGAATGACTTGAAATCATAGAAAAAACATATTATTATAATTAGTGACATGTAAAAGTAGTTTAAACCTCAACCGGACCTACAGTCTGTGTGTTGTGACTTAATATGTGGTCTTTTAAGATTTTATGACCTTTAAAAAGGTGTGTCGGGTGGTCAAAACCATCCAAACAACATCATAATACCTTAAAATCAGATAAAAAACCGTGTAGTGAATTGTGAAATGGTCAAGTGGATGGTATGTCAATCAGAGGTGTCGTTTGAACACAGTGATGGAAAACGAAATTCCGGTGTCATAAAACACCAAAATGGACATTTAACGGTCAGATCCATAGAAAATGACCTCGTAATTACTTGAAATCAAAGGAAAATTGTCTAATTATTATCCGTGAAGTGTACAATAAGAAGAGACATCAATAAGATGAGAGGTCTATGTGGTATTACTGAATATATGGTTTTAAAGATTTGATGCCCTTTAAAAAGGAGCGTCAGGGGGTCAAAACTAGCCGAACGACCTTGGAATTTCATAAAATCAAACGAAAAAAATATGGAGTGAATTGTGAAATGGTCAAGTAGATGGCATGTTAATCGGAGTTTTCATTTGAACGTAGTGACAGAAAATGAAATTCTAGGGTCATAAAACACCAAAAATTGGACATTTAATGGTCAGATCCATAGAAAAAAACCTCGGAATGACTTGAAATCATAGGAAAACTGTTTAATTAATATTCGTGATGTGTATGAGGAGACGACACATCAATCATACATGTGGTATATGCGGTATGATTGAATATTTGGTTTTTAAAGATTTTACGCCCTTTAAAAAGGTGCATCGGGTGGTCAAAACAAGCTGAAAGACCTTAGAATGCTATGAAATTAGATTACAACAACTGTGGAGTGAATTGTAAAATGGTCGAGCATACAGTACATAATTTGAAGGTGTTGTTTTACCGCAGTGATAGAAAACGCAATTCCGGTGTCTTAAACCACCAAAACGAACATTTAATGTACAGATCCATAGAAAACAACTTAAGAATGACTTGGAATCATAGAAAATTTTTCAAATTATTATTCATGATGTGTACGAGGAGATGGTGTGTCAATTAGACATATGGTCTGCATGATACGACTAAATATGTTGTTTGTAAAGATTTGACACCCTTTAAAAAGGTGTGTTGGGTGGTCAAAACCTGCCAAATGACCTTATAATGCCAAAAAATCAAATGAAAAAAACTTTGGAGTTAATTGTGAAATGGTCTAGTAGAAGGTAATTCAATTGGAGGTGTCATTTGACTACGGTGAAAGAAAACACAATTCTGGTGTCATAAAACACCAAAACAGACGTTTAATGGCCAGATCCATTAAAAATGACCTTAGAATGATTTGAAATTATAGGAAAACCATATTATTGTTATTAGTGATGTGTACGAGGAGAAGACATGTCAATCAGACACATGGTCTGCATGGTATGACTGAATTTCAAGTTTTTAAGGATTTTAGGCCCTTTAAAAAGGTGCATAGGGTGTTCAAAACCAGCCGAGAAACCTCAAAATGCCATAAAATCAAACAAAAACAACTGGAGAGTGAATTTTGAAATGGTTGAGCAGAGGATATGTCAATCATATGTGTTTTTTGACCGTGCTGACGGAAAACACACTTATAGTGTCGTAAAACACCAAAATGGATGTTTAACAGTCAGATCCATAGAAAACAACCTCAGAATGACATGAAATTAGAGGAAAACCATATTATTATTATTTTTTAAGGAGAAAAAATGCCAATCAGATGTGCAGTGCGCACGGTATGACCAAATCCGTGGTTTTTAAAAATTCCACGCCTTTCAAAAAGGTGAATCTGGGGGTTTAAATCAGCTGAACGACCTTCAAATTCTATTAAATCAAATGACAAAAACTATGGACTGAATTTTGAAATTTTCGAATAGACTGTACATCCATTAGCGACGCCGTTTGACCAGGATGATAGAAAATTCACTTTTAGTGTCATAAAACACCAAAACATGCATTTAACAATCAAATTCATAACAAATAACATTAGGATGACATGAAATCATAGGACAAACAACTTATTATTATTGGTGACATGTGCAAGAAGAGGAAACATCAATCAGACATGTGGTCTATTTAAAATGATATAATAAGCGGTTTTAAATTTTTAAAAAATTATTCAAATTTTTTAATATGTTTTCAAAATCAAATAACTTCGATCTATTATACTAATATTTAATTGAAATATGTTATTGTATTTTAATTATTAGTTGGGATATTTTTTTATGTAATAATTTTTTATTAAATTTTTTCATGCAGTTATATTTGATGATGGATGTGGAGATTAGAAGATGATGAGATGAAGATATTTATGTTCCCACGAGTTTAGATATTTTGGATTTTTTTTATTTTTCAAATATAGTGGTTTTTTTAGTATTGTTGTGATTTAAAAAAAACCTTATAGTGAAATCCATTTGGTGGTCGCTATAAGGTTTACCTGGTCAAGCTATAACGACCTTCGTTTGGCTGTCTCTATTGTGAACTCTGATGTGGTCTATAGAAATTTCCAAATGATGATTGATATAGACCATCTTGGGTTAGACTATAGCAACAACCATTTGGCGGATTCTATAGGCAATAGAAATGGGCCTAACACTTCCACCATTTGGAAGATTCTAGGTGGAATCTATAGGCCTTTAGCGACAAATTTTTGTGGTTAATAAAAGCCTTTATTCTACTGGTGACATCAAAGGCTAATAAAGTATCTAGCTCAAACCAGTCAATGTCTGTATGTTCCTCTGTCTGTGACTGAGGAGTTGAAGGAGCATCTGGATGATCATGATGAACACCCTCATCCTATGCAACATAAACATCCATAATAGGGTTGTCACCCCACGAAACTTCTATATCAGGCTCAACAACCTCAACATTGTGTGGTGGATCAAAGAAAATTCCATGATAAATCTCATCTATGGAAGGAATCAACTCTGTCACAGATCTGTAAAAATATATCCGGTCAATTGCTCCTCCCTCTACTGGATCATAGATGTAAATGAGACTAGTGATACGACCATCCTATGAAAAAAATCATGCTATTAAGTAATGTTAATAAAAAAATTATTCAATAGTGAAAGGAAGAATGATTACCAAGTCATGAAAGCCCCATCCATGTTGTGTAAGAAATATAACTAGGGACCTATAGATGGACTAGCCACAAAAATGGAGAGAGGGATTGTGATACAACATTTGTTATGCAGATGTAGATAGACACAGAATGGACACATCGTATATACACCTGGCTATAAGATAGAGGATCATCCAAGCCACATACACAGATTAGATTGATATTAGATTGATGATGCATGTTGTATGTGCCTTACTGTCATGAAACATGAGTATCCTAGGATGTGAACAATGAATGACCTACCATCTACAAAAATGATATCATCATTAATTTGTTTATAACGAATCCAATAAAAATTGTAAACAAAAAAAACAAAAAAAGCAAAATAAGGTAGACAATTAGAATGTATAATTCACCATTATGATGAAAAAGAGGTAAAAAAATATATGTGGCCAGTTTGTTGGTTTATTCTATAAATTTTTTGTTTTATTGATCTCCAATGGTGTTTAATTTATTATAGTTTTTTTATATTAATCAGCAGTGATGAAAAACCTACATAGAAAATGTGGATGCACGATACATTCATTTTCAATGTCTGTTTCTTTTTTAATAGTTATAGTATCACAAAATTATTTCTAATTGAATCAAAAAATGAAACAAAACCAAAGTTTAAATAGGTTAAAAATGGATAAATTTTTAAATAAAAGGATCCATTACTGAAACCTAGGCATACAAAACAAAATATACACATTCATGACAAAATATAGAGACTCGATCATGGATAATGGGAAGTGGAGCTCTGTCCTGCCACTTGGGGACATCTCTTACAAGTATGTCCTTCTTCATGAAAAATGCTGCATTGTAGTCCTCCTCCCTATTATTAAGGCTAATCCATCTCATATCTGATTCGAGTAGACTTTGGCCTTCCCTCAAGGGTAAAACCTGGTAATATGAAGCCAATAATTTAAAAAATGTCAGAAATTGAAAAAAAAAACATAAATGAAAACATTACCAACTTATGAAACCTGGAAATATCAGGGAAAAAGTTGACTGATCAGTAAACAATGAGATAGAATGAAAGTCACCAATAGGCATCCAATATGCACTATAAAAGTTAATCAAATTTCTCATGTGATACACCAGTTCAACATATGACTCCCATGATATGTTTAATGAAGCATAAGCTACAACTACATGTGCATAAGGATATATCAATGCCTTAAAGTTGTTGCAATCATAGTACCTGCTATCCAACATGACCATAAGCACTCGACCACTAGTGTATGTAGTCTGGTCAGAGAACTATCTTACCTAAAAGTTTCTCTTTTCCCAATCAAAGGTTAGAACAATCCATCTTGATGCCTCATGTAGTATCTGATCAATGTCACTTTGAAAATGATGAATAAAATGCATTCCCTTTTCTATCCTTTGATAGGAATTTTGGGACCATTCAACAAAGTAGTGAACACATCTATAAAATTTCTCTTGCACTAACCCTATGATCGAACATTTTCACACACCCTTGAGGACCCTATTTATGCACTCTACTATATTAGTGGTCATATGACCATATATCCTACCACCATCATATACTAATGACCATTTTACCTTTGAAATATGAATAATATATTCATACACATATTCATTAGACCGTATAATCTCTTAAATACATGGATCAAACCTTTCTTATTGGGGATCATATGCTGAAACCATAAGAGAATAATTTATTAAAGATGATATTAAATTTTCCTTCAAAATAAGTAAGTTCAGAAAAACATACCCAACATGAGGATTGCCTTCTTTATTGCCTCATCTCTGAAATGATTATGAACATTACTTACAATACATCTAATGAAATATCTATGATAAACATTTATCTCTCTCAATGAAACCCCATCACTATTTACGACCTCTATAATCGATCGATGACGATCATATATCAGACACACTCTCTAGTTTTGCGTGACATGAATGTGTATACATGAAAAAAACCAACACTAGGTTTCAAAATTATCACTTTCAACAATAGAGAACACAAGTGGTAGAGAATCATGATTACCATCCTGTGTGGTATCAATAATTAGAAAACCTGTATACTTTCCATAAAGGTAAGTGTCATTGACCTGAATGAATTGTTTACAATAGGGAAAAGAAGCGATGCAAGACATAAATTCCCAAAAAATCATATTGAACTTCACCCTTGATCTATCAAACCACTGATTGGGGGATACATACTCAACTGATTCTAAATGATAAATATTCTGATTACTGAGAGACAAAAATTCCATAAGTTTTGAAAACATTGCATAAGATTCATCCTAATCACCATACACTTTTATAACTGCCTTCTGTTTTTCATTCCAAGATTTGTTGTAGGATATATTATAGTTAAATAACCGTTGGATTCATTCTTGAACAAGGTCTATATGATGTCTTGAAATGTTTTTATCATATCTAAAATAACAGTTGATATAAACTATATATCAAGTGAAGAGTGATCCTATGACAATATTGGATTAACATAAGTATGTGAGCCTTCTAATTTAGTTATCTTCCAATATGAAAAAAATTATCATATATTTCCCTTAATTGGAATCTACATTCTGGCCTATATTTTTCACATTGAATGAGATATTTTATATTTTTCAACTCATCAAACACAAATGTGAAAAGCATCTCTATATGGTATTGTTTTATCAAAATTTTCATGGTATGTTTACTTTCAAACTCCTGCCTGATAAAGATGGCGTTATCAGTTAATGCAGATCTATTCCATATAATGATAGGGATTTCAGAATCTAGTGTAATGAAATACTAATCAAAATGTTTTTCATGCGACATTCCTTTAACTAAGGAACTCAATACTGAAGGATGGTTACCACTAACTGGCGGATTCTGTGGATTCCTATCTATCATAGGAAACTCAGACGGTTCATTCCCTACATCACCCTGCTATGGATACCTATCTATCATAGGAACATCAGAAGGTTAATTTTCCACATCACCCTCACCCACATCATCTCCTGATGCCTCATCAAATACTTCATCCTTAGATAAATTTTCATTCACTATATCAGTAGTACACAAAAGGATGTCCCCTACACTTCCTTCTAAATTCTGATAATATTATTTATGATTTGGTTGTATCATATGAGTCATATGAGGAATCAATGAATAAGAGTGTTGTGAAGGACCAACTTCTACAGAGTTCACAAAACATGGTTCTGTAGTAGTAGGTTTCACCACATCAATATGAAAAATCACCACATAATATTACATTAGACTATTACTATACTATTTATTAAATAACAAATATGCATCCATCTAATATTCATCATCAACCAGAGGGTACTAGGTGTGCCATAAATGTTCCGAACATTGAAGATATTGATATGTTATTGAATTAATTGATTGATCAACCCTTAGTTTTAACCGACTATGAATCTTATTCATAAATTCATCCAATGTCACACAATCATGAGTATTTTCCACTCTTGTAGGTGAAAAACTATAGTTAAAACCCTACTCAGTATAAATTATCTCACCATTTCAATATATTTACACAGACATGATTACCTAGAAAAAATAATCAATAAAATAATATATACAACATGAAAATTTAAATTATTTAAACTGGTTATGATTTAATAATTGACTTTATCTTGATACTTTTTCTATGGATTGGTTTATCAATATTTTATAAACCAACCAAAACCTAAGGGGGATACTTTCATGTTTATTAGCTCAAATTTTAGCTACCATCAGTCTCTTCTCAAGCATGGTGTAAAAATACAACTTCAAATAACAACACCTCTTGATGAACATTCTTTTATTACAATGATACTCACATGAAAGTGAGGGGGTTTAGGGGTTTTAGATACATAAATTTTTTTAAGAGGACACTCATGTCTTTACATACTTAGAGAGAGGGATGACACGTAGGTCATCAACAAGGGAACAAAATGAAATTATTACATATTATATTACTAAAAAATACATGACATGAATTTTAAATCATACATCGGTTAGTCATCTCAAGATCATCCAATTATTATAAATTAAATAATAGAATAAAAAAATAAACATGCAATTTCAATGATACATTATATGGTCATCTGAAGATCAGTAAACATTCTATATTGCTAACATATTTGTTTGAGAAATTTATTATGTTCTTAATATTGTCCCTTTATGTACTATATTTAATAAATAATATATATAAATACATCTATTTATAACCAGAATGTCACAAATATTTTTCACTGTTACATATGATAAACTATAACTAAAACCTTGATTGATATAAATAAACTCACTATTGAAGTATATTGACGGTGATATTATTACCAAAAAAATTTAATAAAACATTATATATTTTTATACCACATCATAAAATGTTTCATAAATTTTAACATGGAAAGGAAAATGAAATTATTATAAATTATTTAACCACATACACAAAAAAGACACGAAATTTCAATTATACATTGGTCGGTCATCTCAAGATATGTCATCACACAATAATCTTAACATGTTTTTTGGTATATTTATTATGTTATAAATATTATATAAATTTACATATAACTGGATGTAATATATAATAAATATCTACAACTGATTTCCTAAAATTTTAACTTTTCAATGTGTGTATATATATATATATATATATTTAATAATAACATTTATTAAATTTAATTAAAAGTAATATAATTATTATACACCTGTGTTATTTTTAATTTTATAAAATTGCATATGTATATATATTATTTTTGTCATTTTTATAATTTTCAAAATATAAGTAATTATATTTTATACTTTATTACTTGGAAGACTAATTATTTATACTTAATATAATTTAAAGTTATTACTTATAATAATTTTTTTATACTTTTAACAAAAATAATATTACACATATATTTTAATAAATTTAAATATGATACTTAATATTACTAATATATTTTTAACAATATATATAGAAAATTACCACCTACATCGCAGTTGGGGGCTTTCCTGAGTGGTAAAGGCTCCCCGTAATCCTATATCAGACCTGAGTTCAAATCCGGGTGGGAGAGAATTTCCACAGGCAGGCGGTGATGCAGAAAAGATGCAGATAGACGGTGATGTAGATAGACAGTGATGCAGATATGATGCAAGCATGACATTGCACTGGGACTTCAGGTCAGTTTGTGGGCCTTTGGGATATGTTATGGGCTTCATTCCCATTGGGCATTAAGTTCATGTATTGAATAGATAAGTCTTGATGGGTGGGCTATCCCTTGGGGGGATATGACCTGCCTTTATGGACTACATGTGTGGTGTGTGTGTGTTTAATGTAATTGTAACCCCAAGAACCTAATATATATAATTACCACCTACATCTATAGAATATATACATTTAAAAAAAATATTATTCTCTAAATATAAATTACATTTTATATATAACATTTTAATTTTATAAATACCTTATTTAAATTTTATAAACATTAAATATAAATTAAATCATACAAAAAACACAAATTATACATCCATACATTCATGTATTGATAAATATTAAATAAATAAATCATAAAAACAAAATAAATAACATTTATATAATAAAAACTCTAAATATAAAATTTTCCTTTTTAAAAAAGCTGCAAATATGTGTTGAGAAAGATATCCTACAGAATGTCACAAAGAATACCAGAGGAGAAGAATGATATTTGGAGGGGGGAAAACCTTTTATAAGGAATGCCTGACCAGATGCATGAACCCCATTCATGCAGAATTTTTCCATTCCATGAAGGAATCTTGAATGGGGTTCATGCTTCCTTCACTGCATCAAGAACATGTGAATGTGGTTCATGCTTCTTTGTTGGTAGAGGTAGAAGCATGAACCCTATTCATGCTTATTTCATGGATTGAATAAGCATGAATGGGGTTCATGCTTCTAGGGTCCCCTTTTTAAAAAATTGGGAAGCCTATCCTATTTATAATTTTTTTTAAAAACCCATTAAAAAAATATTTTAGCCTTCTGCTCTGGCATGTAAAACCCTTAGAGTGTTGCTGGAGGAAGAAGATGATGCCAATTATTTAAAATCATGAGTGTGGGAGATCAGATGACGTAGATTAATTTCATTGAACAACCCATGTTATATTTTTTATTTTAATGGTAGAGGAAGAATATGTGGTCACATGCTTGTCTCACATTGATTCTTTGTTTGTTCTGGGTTGCGGTTTATCAATAATCATGTGTCCTATTATTGTCTAAGCTGGTTACAACGGATCATCACGTGTTACACCTTCACATGCCACATGCTTCAGTGAAGTGAGCTTTTGGACCAACTTATGAAACTTATAGGAATGGTCTCTATGGAACTTATACATGGTTACAACCAAAATATGTAGGCACTATGCCTACTCGTGATCCTCTACCACCCATGGGCTGGCCTAAGATGGTTCCCTTGGGTGTGGTTGACCTATGGGTCCCACAGATCCTGGCCTAGGCTAGCCAGTGGGTTGGATCCTATTTTTTAATTAGTCCACCACTTATAAATAATGCTTAGAAATATCTAAGTATAAATATGAACTTCAATCCATTCTCAAATATCCTCAAGTCCTAATCCTCATGCAATAAGAGATATTTCATGGGCTTCTTCTTCTATAACATTGTACTAAACAATGTTTTCTCCTTGACACATGTCTTTGACATTAAGATCAGTCCAAAAATTGTCACTTTTGATATGAAAAATTGCTCGAGCATGACATCCAATTCCATCAAGTGAATCCATAACAATTCTATAAGCATCACCACTCACTACCATAGATCAGTGTAAGGGCAGTACTAACATTTATCAGTGCTAAGAAAAACACACTGATAAAAGGGGGACCTTTATCAACACTAGTTAAAAGTGATGACAAGGGGAAGATTTATCATCACTAATAAAATCATTGAGAACATTTTTTTAATAAAAAATGTTATTAATTTATATAAAATAATTATATTTATATTAAAAATTAATTTTTAATTATATAAATTAAATAAAAAAGCATGTTTACAATTAACTAGTACCCAACCCATGAATATGCACGAAATAATCATTGAATTCTTAATTCACATACACAACCTCATAATTTAGAGTTTTCAATACATGAAGAGTAAGAAATGTAAGAGTAAATAATATTTGATTAATAAAACAAAATCGAATAAAAAATAAACAACTGAACATAGTTATTGAATTTTGGATATGTTCAATTTTTCTTTTTTATCTTGTATTTATGTTCGTTGAACTAGTTTTTAAGATCCTATGAACTTGAACTATCTATACTGAATTCAATGTTGACTTCCAAACATGTATGAAATTGTTCTTGATCGAATTCATGTATGAATCTTCAAATAATATGTTTAGTAAAATGTTCAAATGTTAAAAGGATATAAAGTTTAAAAAAATGGAGATAAATTCAAAAACGGAGTTGAAATTATCATAGCTCAACTATAAATAGAAAACAATTTGAATTATAATAACACATATAGCCCTATAAATGTTTGTGAAATAAATTTGGAAAGTAAATTTAAATAAATACTCCTATAAGAATTGAAAAAATGTATATAGATACAATATAAATGATATGTTCATAAAAAATATTAACAATTTAGAATGAATGCACAATTTATGTTTAAATTAATATCATAACTCATAAAATACGTGTGTGTATATATGATAATATAAATTTATATATATCATAATATATATTCATAAGATATCCAATATATATATATATACATATTTTTATCCAATTTAAATTATTTTACTACAATGATTAAACTAGTATATATAATGTTATTCATTAATGTTTGGAAGGATGTCGAGATCTTAAATTAAGACCTATCATTAAAAAACACTAGTATTTCTCCATGCAATTTCATGACATTTGATTTGTATTTTTATTTTTAAAAAACATGGTGATTATTAATTATAACATTAAAATAACAACTAGTAAACATGGAATTGAGATATTAAATTAAGACCTCTCGTTAAAAAACACAAGTATTCCCCCCGTGCAATTGCACAACATTTGATGTGTATTTTTATTTTTAAAACACGCGTTGATTATGAATTATAACATTAAAATAAAAAATAGTTAACATGGAATGAAACCATGTGATATTTTTTTAAGCAATGATAAAACACATGAAAAATGATCTAACAACAATATAAAGATAAATGATCTAAATTAAATAAAACCAAATTTAAACAATTTTTTTATAACTATTGTAATTTTTTTTATCAAACTAGAAGAATCAAAATAAATGAACATAATTTTGGAAAGAGGATAATACACATTGAGATTCAAAATCATTAATAGCTTGAGGTGCATTGTAATTGTGAAATTCAAGAAACATATTAACCTGATAAAAAAAATAAAAAACACATTTGTAGAAAAAAGATAACATGGTACATTTTTTGAGATTTATTAAACTATAAAAGAATTTTAAAAATAAATTTTATAGATTAATATATTACATTTCATATGATTTTAGGATATAAATATTTACAATTACTAATGAATTATAATGCTTTTATAACTATTAAATGGGTTTTAAAATATACTCAATGAAAATATTGAAATATAATAATGTTGTTTGGGAATGAATATGGTGGTGTTGAGAAATGCATAATATACCCAAATGAGATACTACCTATAGAAAAACACATGGTTGAAATTTGTTTCCATGCTGAATTAATCATGACATCGGATCACCATAACTCCCATAAAAAATATAATAAATTCATCCCTCGATATATATATCATATTAGTTATAGAAGAAAAAAATGTAACATAAACTTATGTTGAAAGCTCATGCAGAATAATATGGTTTCTTCACAAAAAAATGAATTAGAAAAGGAATTTAATAGGTTTTATTCACCACTAATGGACACACCACTAGTCTCACCAACCCATAGTTCTAACCAAGGACCAAATCATTCAATGGGGACCAAGTTATTTCTCTATGTTTCAGCTAACAGGTCAAAAAAATCCGCCCTATCAAAAAAATCTGGATCCTGCACCATTTTATTCATCCACAGATCATACCCTATGACCATGAAATTAATCCAAACACAAAAAACCATAAAAAATCCAAACAACACAAGAATAGGTTTAATATATTCACACCTTCACCTATATTGTGTATATTATATGTTACTCCAATAACATTCAGCCATGTGACATTACAGAAGGAACTGACCCACTCCTCATTGAAAAACACAAAAGGGCCCAACTTCTTTGGCCATGAGGATACATCCTGGTACAATTCTTTCATGGAATGTTTAGGATCCATGATGTATTTCTAATATTGTTAAGCTTATATCCTCACAGATACCCTGCTAACCCAGAGTTTGGTCCTGGATTACTATAAATAATATTTTGGAAGATCATGTATAGAACATGGATAGTTTATATTAAATGGAATAAACATGAACTGTAAGGCTTGAAATTGAAGTCATACATTGAAGAATAATTTGACAGAAAATTAATTAATATAAATACCAAAAATATGTATAGAATTATATTTAAGACCATAAATATTACAGAAAAGTAGTAAGATTGAAAATTGATAGTAGTACAGAAAATTATATATTCCAAAAGATATAGAATCCCACATCCAATTAAAATTGTTCACTATATATTATACATAAGCAGTTACTACTTCAAGGTATTTATTTATAGTTACCTAAAAAATGATACTATTTTCACACTATAAGGCATATTGTATCTTTATATTCAAACCACATATTAGAATTATTAAACCAATATATAATCATATGAATGTAAATTAATTTTATACATTAATTGGAAATTAAAAATACCATTAATGTACTAGAATAATACATGAAAAGGCTACTAAAGGTTCATATAAATTAAAAGTGACAGAAAACTATATTTATGTTGAAACTGTATAGTTATATTTTTTATTAAAGACACTCAATCACGTCATCAAGCCTCATATACACTAAAATACATAATATTTGGTAATAATTTAATGTTTATCCTATTGAATAGGCATAAATAATGAAATTGGAACATTCAAAAGATTTAATATTATATATATATATATATATATTTATATAAAGATCTATCATAGAATCAAAATAAGAAATAAGAAAATATTTCAAAAAGAATCATATCAATATATATTCTCAGTTCATTACCTATTATAGCTCTCTAAACAATTGAGTGGATTCAAACAAAGTTTTTTGAGTGCATGGGGAGGCATTGAAGAAGGACGGTCACAATACCCTAGATATATTTCTCCTCCCCCCCCCAATAGCTTCCCACTATCATTCCATATCTAGGTATCCAATCAACCTTCAATATTCCAAGTTCTGTAAGTCCAATCCAAAATTCAATTCTTCCTTCCCCTTTTACAAAGACATAGTTTATGTAGAAGAATTTAAAATTCATCACAATGAGTAGTGAAATCATTTTCATTTTTATTTTTTTGGTATTTTGTTTTTCTTAAGACTCTTAACTCTAAATGTTCCCTATAAATAGTGCAACATTTCTAATAGGATTAAGGTATTCAAAACCATAAAAATATAATTTTATAACTCATACAATGGTATAATAGTGAAGTAAAAAAATCTAATTGAAGGTGGATAAGTTGTTGAAGATATTTTCAAATATCATAACCTATGAAAAAAGTAAATGGAAATGATGGAATATTGGGTGTGTATTACGTGAAGTAATAATTGAGAAATGTTGTGTTATTAATGTTAATACTATGTATATCAAGGATCAGAGACATTAATTTATGTTTCCATGGGAAAACTACTGAGGATGCATTGGGAATGTGATGGATCAATAAAATAAATTCATCTCAATATGTATTTGACTACTTATTAGTGTTACAATCTCCCTCAATAATTACAACTACTCCCATGTTTGATCACACACTTCCTTAAGATGCATGATCAAAGAGAATAAATTACATAATAAAAATAATTATTTGGGTCAAGAAAAAGATAAAATAACAAGAGTAAAATCTCCCTCAATTAAATTAAGTGTGAAGAATGCATGATTTCAGAAAATACATGAACAAAAATTTAAGTGAAACATGGGAAAATATATATAATAAATGAGATATATTCGATCTCATTTAAATGTTTATCTATCCCTCTTTCATCCTCAGTGATCACCCAAGTTGAATCTTCTATTAATTCTTACCTTGAATTCTTCCACTTCCCCTATAATCCAAAGCTCCAAGAATATTTTAGTTGAGTTGGTTCCTTCTAGATGTTAATCTATAGTCTCCTAGTTTGAGAGAGTCTTCAATTTCCCCAGTTCTTTATTATTATCCCCATTAATAAGAAACAATTAAATGATATGAAACCCATATCTACGTCAAACTTAACACAAGTTAGCTTCTAATTTTTTAGTTTATAACTACCTTGGTAACTACACAAACTCCTAAAATATTTCATAAACCAATTTTAATAGGCTCACGTGTACTTCAATAACTAGTAAACCTGGAAAAATATGTTGTCCCAATTAATTATTCATTATATTAACTTTAAATTTATATAAATATTATCATAATTATTCTTATTCCACCACATTATTTCAATTATATGAAACTAGATATTAATAATACATTCTTAACTTGAAGTATTTAATAAAAGTCACAGTCAATGCTCCTTGTGTCCAACTGGATTGGCACAACTTCAGCCTTGCTAAATTTTTTGAACATTGGAACCAAAATTGAAAGTCCCAGAATTCTAAACAATCAAACTGAATACCTCATACAATGTCTTTGAAAAGATATATAATTCAATTATTCATTAGTTCAACCTTCTATCAATCAATAATTCATCAATTTCAATTTTTTAACAGGATGTTTCATTGAAAATCAACTTCATAAATGCTCAGTAATTCATCTCTTCCTATAAACTGAAGCTCATAATGGTAATCCATCCTATTCATTTAATCCATGGTGAATTTTAGTTCCCTCATCCTTAATAAAATGGTTTCACATTAATCCTCTTCTGTGCATATCAGTTTCAACAAATCGAATCCAATCGTTTATTCCTCAATAGAATCTTAATGCACAAAAGACTAAGATGTATTTAAGAGTGCTCGGTGTATCAAATACTTTAGCTAAATAATATTGATCAAACATATCTTAGGTATTGGAAATAAAATCTCATCTAAGGTTTAGTGCCTAACTTCTAACAATTCAACAGCTCACACAAGTATGGCTCAAAAAGATAAAGGTTCATCTTTATCCTTCACCAAAGAAAAATTCCATCCCTAGCTGTGTTTATTCATCGATATCATCTTCAAAAAAATGAAACCCATTGTCATTTTAAAGTTTATTTGAGTTCAATATTTTTACAATTTCACTCTTGTTTTTTGATCAACAATTGGTTATCATAACTCTGATAACTTTGATTTACACATAATACTTTCATACAATTACTTTATTAAAACATTCCTAGAATGATAGAGGAATTTTGATATAGTGGGTGAAAAAAATATGAAGTAATAGGATACACATTTACTATAGAAGAAGTGGAGAGGGAATACGATTTTATGAGGTAGAGATGTTGATAGTTAAAGGGTCATGGAGGAGAGGGAGTGGAAAATATAAGGATACAGATTTGGAGGATAAAGGTTTGGAGGAGAATGGTTTGAAGGAGGTAGAGATGATTATTTTTTTGAATTTAGTAATTTATATAGTGGATTATGATGATTGTTTTAGAGGATAATTATTTTAATTTAGTCACATACTGTGGGAAAAAGGTAATAATTTATGTTCATCACTGTAATAGTAAATATGATGTAAGATTTCACCTGATAAAGGTCATTGTGATAAAGTAAGCACCACCCTCATCAACTACATCCCACTTTCAAGGCACAATGTATCCAACTATAAATAGGTAAAAAATTAAGAAAACGAAAATAATGAACCTATATAAAATGTAATCAACCTGTATGATTTCGACATTAATTCTCAACAATAAAATTTCACTAAAAGAAACTTATTTTTCAAAAATGTAAATCAAAATGGTTTTACATTAAAAAAAATCCAAAGATACCTATTTTTAAAATAATCCCTTCATTAAAAATGTCCTCAAATGTAATAAGGATAGAAGAGAAAAATAAGTTATTATATAAGTTATGAAACATACCTCTATTAAAAATAAGCTGAAATTTAGAGATTAGAGAGGTCCTAAAAACCCCCCTTGCTAAAGTCTCATAGAGGTTGAGTAAAGATTCCCTAGAAGTATCTTGATTCAGAATTATGAATATCCAAATATATTATCATAAGCATGTAAATGTGGAAAGGAAGTCATGAATAAATAAAAGAAAATATAGAAATTTGTGAAAAATTACTTTAATAATAAATTAGTGTCACCCAAAATTAATTAATTTTTGAATGATAATATAGATATTTTGAAGATTAATAATGTATAATTAAATAATATATGACTTATTTGGAGAATAAATTATCATTTTTCACAAAAAATGAGAAAAAATTTATAACTTATCCATCAAGAGAAGAGTCAGATGTCTAAATGCTAGATGTGTAGATAAGATGATCCATAGAGAATATGAACCTGATTCAACAAAAAATGATCCAAATAGATGATGATCAAAGAACACTAGATGTGAATCAACATATGTGAAGAATAAAAGATTAATAAGGTAATCCTGATTCATAGATACAAATCACCACATGCAAACCACCAGACATGAAACAATAATGCGAATCACCATGAATGAATCACCAAATATGAAACACCAGATGCGTATCACCAGATATAGATACATCATAGAAGAGAATCTTAAATCATTTGAGAAGGTGATCCCGATTAACCAAGAAGATGATCCTGATTCATCACCAAATGTGCCAGATATGAAACAAAAAATGCATGAAATCAATTAAGAAATAACATAATAAGGTTCTTTAAAAGATAAACCAAATTAGTAAAATATACCTCTCATGAAATGTCATTTAACCAGAAGAAACAAATACAGATCCCCCAGAATAGATACCGATTCACCTGATATTGATCCACTGAAAGAAATATAAGTTTATCCAATAGAAGAATCAAATGTCAAACCACTAGTTGTGTAGAGAAGATGATACATAGAGAAGACAAACCCAATTAAAAAAAAATGATCCACAGAGATTATGATAAAATCCCACAAAATGTGAATCAACAGATGCAAAGAATCAAAGATTAAGAAGGAATTATGGATTCAATGATGTGGTTCACCACATGCGAACCACGAGATGTCAAAAAAAATGTGATTCACCTAGAATGAATCACCAAATGAGAAATACTAGATGAGAATTAGTATATATAGATACATCAGAGAAGAAAATTTTAAATCATTACAGAAGACGATCCCAATTCACCCAAAAGATGATCCCAATTCATCGCCAAATTTTCCAGATAAGAACCACCAAATACATGTAATCAATGAATAAATAACATAAGACAATTATTCAAAAGATTAATAAAATCAGTAAAATCTACCTCTCAATAAATCCAATTGAAAACAGATCTACCGAAGATAGAAAGACCAAAAAAAAACCCAGAGATTCCCATTGGCGATCCATAGTGTGTTCTCCTCTCTTTACCATGGTTTTTCTAACATTGAATGTGTTATTATTATCATTGACCATCAACTACCCATGAAAATTCCAAATACATTTTCGAAAATCAGTATCCATTTCTTTAATAATGAGGTAGGCTCTCAAAATATCTCAATGTAAATTTTTTTGAGTCTTCTTAGATCAAGGGAATTTAAAAAAAATAAAAAATCAAGGAATGTTGAAATTTTATTTGTTTCTCTTCCTATAATGGCCAATAATTTAGATTATAAGAGATTAAATTCACATTGAATCTAAAAGGTACATGGGGGTGGAATAATATGGATCAAAACCTTTCAATAATAGAGGTTCAATTGGATATTTATATACAATACCTTTCAAATTATGATTTTGATAGCCTTAGTTGAGTGTGCATGTAAATATTCACTACAAATGAAATACCTGCAAGTAAAATCAACTTCCTTCTAATTGTCCTTGAATAATAATAGAATATTAAAAAAATAGTGCATTAGTGGAATAATTATCAAAATTCATTGGCTAATATACCATTTTTAAATATTCCCATCCACCATAAAATAAAAATAATCACAAGTATACCATAAAAATTTTAGGAAGAATTTGAAGTTTAATACCTCTGTGCAATGTAGTAAATATAAATGGAAGAGAAATATCCATGAATCCTCAACTAAAAAACATGGGAACATGTAATATAGATTTAACTTACCTCATTAAAGGTTTAAAGTTTCATCGAAGGATGGATCTAGGTAGTCTCAGGCTATTACTTCTGGTAGCAGGATTACCTTGCAGGGGAAATGAGTGTCTGGTGAGGCAGATGTGAAGCTGTTAATTCCATGAAAGACACCATGATAAGTCCAAATTTAAGAATTAATTAATAAATACCAATTTTTTAAAAATTATTTTAAGATAAGTGAAACAAAAATAACATGAAAGAGAATAATTACAACATTATTTATCTCTAAACATATGATAGCCTACATAAAAAGCATCACCTGCATGCCACACAAGATGTAAAGCTTATACAATTACCTATATACATGTGAATTCCAAAAAAAATATCATAAGAAGTCCAAAAATTTACACATGTCATGGGAGAATGATATTGTGTTTTGAAAGAGTGGACTACTCACCCGTTGGACCATTTAAAATCAACTTATAATGGCTGTAATCAATTGTTGAATATATCATCCCTCTCTACTCCATAGATCTTATGAATTTATTATTATTTCAAATCATTAAACTAACCCACAAGAATATATGTGCATGAAAACACTATAGAAAATCTAATATTGAATAACTATTGAATATTGAATAACTATATACATGAGAATAATTGTATATATTTTTTTCAAATACAAAAAATATTTATCAAATAAATCAAAAGAGTTTTAAAAATTTAAATATAGAAAATTGATGAACCAATATTCAGAATAATCAATATGAACTCTGTAAAAAAACATGAATATGAATCTAATTATGTGAATATAAAGAAAAAAATAAAATAATTAGACATACCAGATGTTCCTCTCTGATTCAAACATGGATATCCTGAAGTAGGGACATGGGCTTGGGTTTAAAGGATGTGATGACCTAAAGTAGGGATAATGGTCTGGGATTTAACTGGGAACTTGTTCAGTGATACGAATAGGTAAATCATAAAACAATAAAATTATTAGAATGAGATTGTGATAAAAAAAATAAATTCCAAATTTAATTATCAAAAGTTACAGGAAAATATGGAAAATTAAAATTGCAACCATATGGATTGATATAGAAAGGGTTATCAAGCTCACCTAAGATCCAGAAGAAAGATTCAATATTCAATAGGCATAAAAGATCATGATGTGAATCAATGAATCTGAATCAATGAATCCATGTCATTTGAGTATACATATCATGAGAATGTGCCAAGGATAAATGAGTGTGTTTGAAAGAATTGAAAAACTGACATTGAGATATAGAGGGTTTCCCTTTATTCCAACTTCAATATGATTGGATTGAATATTATAGTAAAATATCTTTGGATATATATCTGGTTGAAGAGTGATGTAAATGTTAACCTCTTCAGTGGTTTGATCCCATGAAAAAAATTTCTGACCTGAATCAAATATAAATGAAATTTCAAGTTTTGTTTGATTAAGACATTCACAGAACTTCTAATGCTATTGAGATCAGAATAACCAAAAAAAACTTTAAGGATATCAAATTATAAATACTGTAAACACATGTGTACCTATATAAAAAATATAAAGGGTAATAGAGGGAGATACCACCATACATGAATCCATTTTGCTTCTCATCATCCAATTTCTCAACCATGTATGGCGTTTCCTTCCCAGATTCCCCTATGCAGGTACTATTTCTACCTTTGGTTTAGACTACTTCTAAAGGAAAGGGAGGAAAATGGGGTAGATGGAGGAGGAGAGGTGGATCTAGATCTAGGATTATAGTAGGTGAATGAATATGAAGATACATGTATTAGTAGAGGTAGATCCAGAACATGCATTGGGGAGGAGGAGAGGGTTTTGAAGAGTACCACCTGATGGGGAGGTTATGGATCTGAATTGAATCGGGGGGGGGGGGGGTTATAGATCTGAAATCAAATAAACCCCCTCAATGAAAAAATTGGATACCGATTCTAGGATATAGAACTACTGAGGAAAAAATTCATGCTATCATGAGTATATTATAGGCATGATGAGATTTTAGATAGATAAAACCGTGGTTGATAGGGGGAGGGGAGGTATCAAGCGTTAGGGAGGTGGAGGTCGAGATGAATCGTAGAATAAGGTAGGGAGGCAGAGGTGGAGAGGGGAGGGAGAGAAATAGAGATGATGCGGTAATCAGGAAGGCATAAGTGGAGGTAGAGGCGAGATGATGAATCAGGAGGGGAGTCAAGGAGGGAGATGGTGAATCAGGAGGGGAGGGAGAGGAATAAAGATGATGAGGTATTCGAGAATCACGGTGAGGAAGCCATGTTAGGGAAATGAAGGAGGTGGAGACACATGGAGGGGGAGGGGATTCCCCTTAGAATAGTTATTGCATACTTTTTTTAATAATTAAAAAATATATATAATCATTAAAAAAAGTATTTATAAGGTTATAATTAAATAAATATATATTTAAATAATTATAAGATTATAATAAAATTTATTAAATAATAAATATAATTATTATATTTATAATTATATATTTATAATTATATATAAATACTTTTTAAATATATATATTTATAATTATAATTATAAATAAATAAATAAATAAATAAATAATCAAATAAATAAATAAATAATTAAATAAATATAAATAAATATATGTTTCCAATGAATTTGGTCAATAAGTATATTGATGCGTGAGTATAATTGACGTTCATATGTTATGTATTCATCATGAATGTTCATTTATACATTACAACTTTATTATAAATCATGTTGTCTATATATGCGATGACTCGTTTTTTTTCTATATACTTTATTAGGTATATGATTCATTTATGTTATACCCATGAATCTATTATGTTCTCATATAAACTTATAAAATTAAAATAAATATATATAAATAATAAATATGTGTATTATATTTATAATTATAAAATTTTAATTATATATAAATATTTTTTAATATATTTATTTATAATTATAATTATAACTATATATATATATATAAATAATTATAAAAATTATAATAGATACATCAATTATAATTTTAAATAAATATATATATATATATATAAATTTAAAATTATATAAAAATATTTATAAAAATATTTATTTATACTTATAATTATTTATATATATATATGTAAATAATTATAAAATTATAATAAATATATTTTTCATACTTATAAAGTTATAAATATATATAATTAAATAAATATATTTATAAATATATACAAAATTTCAGGCCTACGAGCCATGTAATGAGCTTCATGCCCATTAGGAATTCGGGTCAAGATATATATATATATATATATATATATATATATAATGTAATAAAGCAGCTATTTGGGTGAGTTATCCCTTGGGGGGGCTATGACCTCCCTTTCAGGTCCATGTGTGTGTGTGTTTAATGTAATTGTACCTCCGATCATCTAATATAATAAATAAATATTTATTATATTATATTAGGTGTTTGGGGGTACAATTACATTCAAACACACACACACATGCCTGAAAGACAGATCATAGCCCCCAAGAGATAACCCACCCAACCAACCTCTTTATTACATTATATATTTATGGCCCGAAGGCCCAGTGGGTATGAAGCCCATTACATGGCTTGTAAGTCCACAATTGGATGGCCCAGAGACCCTTCCTGCATTATGCCTGTGTCACCACCTTCATGTCATGCCTATGTCACCACCCCTTTGATGGCTCGAAAGCCCAGTGGCTCGAAAGTCCATTCAGGATGAATAATACTGCTGCTATAGTACCCCGCTATTGTACCTGTTATGGCACCCGCACTGCTAAAGTGCTATAATGCCTACTAAAGTGCCTCCAAATTTTTTCTCCCACCCTGATTTGAACCCGAGTCTGATGCAGGATTATGGGGAGCCTTTGCCACTCGGGCAAGCCCCCGACTGCAAATAAATATATATTTATAATTATAACTATAAATAAATATATATTTATTATATACTTTTAATTACAATTATATATATTTATATTTATAATTATAATTATAAATAAATAAATAAATATTTAATTAATTATAAAATTATAAAAAATATATTTATTATAATTATAATATTATAAATATATACAATTAAATAAATATATTTATAAATATATACAAATATTTTAAAATAAATAAATTATTTTTAATTATAATTATAAATAAATATAGATATATTGAAATAATTATAAAATTATAATAAATATATTAATTATATATATCAATAAAATTATAAATATAATAAATATAATTCTTACAATTTTATAATTATTTAAATAAATAAAAATAAATAAATATATTTATAATTATAATAATAAATAAATACATATTATTATAATTTTTTAATTATAAATAAATAAATATTTATTTATACTTATAATTTTAAATAAATAAATAAATAAATAAATGATTATAAAATTATAGTAAATATATTTATTATACTTATAATGTTTTAAATATATATAATTATGTAAATATATTTATAATAATATACAAAATATTTATAAATAAATACAAATATTTATAATTATAATTGTAAACAAATATAGATATATTTAAATAATTATAAAATTATTATAAATATATTAATGATATATATTTATAAAATTATAAGTATAATAAATACAGTTATTAAAATTTTATAATTATTTAAATAAATAAATAAATATTTATTTATAGTTATAATTATAAATAAATATATATTTATTTAAATAATTATAAAATTATAATAAATATATTTATTATATTTATAATCTTATAAATATATATAATTAATATATTAATTATATATATTTATAAAATTATAAATATAAGAAATACAATTGTTATAATTCTATAATTATTTATAATAAATATATTAATTATATATAATTATAAATATAATAAATATATTTATTATAATTTTATTATTATAAATAAATAAATATTTATTTATAATATTTTAAAAATTTATAAATATATATAATTATACAAATATATTTATTTTATATATAAATATAAATAAATAAATATTTATTTATAGTTATAATTATAAATAAATAAATATATATTTATTATATATATATATATATATAATTTTATAAATATATATAATAATATAAATAAATTGTTAACATTATATCTTTATCAGTGCTTTTTCAACACTGATAAAGATACACCTTTATTTGCACTAAAAAAAACGCTGATAAACTATGTCTTTATCAGTGCTATAATTTTAGCACTGATAAAGACACCATTTATTAGCATGTTTTTAGCATTGATAAAGGTGTATCTTTATAAGCACTAATAAAGCGCTCATAAAGGTAGGTTTTAATAGTGATTTCTATTGTAGTGCTGATAAAACATACCTTTATCAACACTTTTTTAAAAGTGATAATAAAAGTCATCCCTTGATGTTATAAAAATAACCCTAACAGTCTCCTTCCACTGTGCCTTCAAAGATTTCACAAAACTATCTCCCGGCCCCGCCACCATCTCTCCCTACCCCACCGCCCTCTCTCCGTGCCCCGCCTTCTCCTTCTCCTTCGCCGTCACCGTCTCTGTTGCTCCCTGCCTTATCGCCATCTCTCCCACCACCATCGCTCCCTACACTGCCACCATCCCTCCCTACCAGCGTCACTCCCTATCGACATCACTCTTTTCCACCATCTCTCTTTGTCACCATTACTCCTTGAAAGGTAAGCCCATTTGAGATCTCATCACTCACTATCACCTTAATTTTATGTTGTTTTTTGTTTGATTTTTGTTATGTTTTCTTGATGATTTCCACCAGATCATGGAGGAAATCAGCCCAGTAAATGGGGATTTTTCTTAGATTGTGTAAAGGAGGGTCTGGGATGATGTATGTATGCTATTTCATGTTGTTTAGAATAAGTTCTATTGTTGTTTTTTTAATTCTTTTAACCAAAATTAAATTAAATTTATGATCAAATCATTATTGTTTTTTAGGTATTCTGCCTAAAATAGTGTTTGGAGTGTGTCTTATACCTTCTATGGGTGTTTGGTTATGGTTTCGATGTGATGGGAGTGCCCAATGAGTTTTTATAATTAGGCATGTTTGGATTAATTATGAAATTAATTAATATTGAAATTATAAAATGATAGGATGTTACGGTTTATGTTTGTGAAACAGCACCCCCATTCCCAAAAATGTTGATCATCAAAGGTTTTAGCCCTCCGAATAGATCTTTTGTGTTATGAATATCCAACATTGACACCCTACGCATCTGCAATATCCCAATGTGGATGTCAGACTCCTTTACGATCATGCATGTCCTACACAACCGCTTCTAACTTGGGTGGAACCAAAATTTAGAGAAGTAATTTAGTAAAGTAAGCACTTGAAAGTAGTTCTATTATAGTGAATATTTCCTCTTATTCCATTTTCTCATGACTTTCCATAGTATTCCTTTTGGATTTTACATCGATCAAGTACATCATTCCTTTTTCATCAACCAATTTTATTTATAATTCTCTATAATCTTCATTAGTGGTGATGAAGACATGAAAATATTCCTGTTCATCTACTTGATTAACCTCTTTCATCAAGACAAATTGGACTTGCTCCTCTAAAATTTAAAAAATCAATTATCCTAGATTAAGATTAATTAACAACTTCCCCATGGATATGAAATTTAATCCAATGATTATTTGTACTTATCATTCTTCCAAAATTTCTAGAATGATAATATCAAAGGGAATGATTAATTTACGTACATAAACCAAGACATCATCCTAAATTCCATTGACATACTCTATGGACCGGTCCTATAGTTAAAGAATAACATACATTGTATTTGGATTAATTTTAATTAAAATATTTAGTGTTATAGACAGGATATCCCCTATAAATAAAAAAGGGCATTCTAGAAAGTTCAAGCACTGATATTGAATGGAAAATAAAAGCTACATGGATCTGGAAGTTTTAGTGGAAGATTTCACTGAAAAATAACTAAGAAATCCTCTCTTAGAAAAATCAATCCTACATCTTCTAATTTTTATTATTATAAACGAGTTCCTTAAAGAACTTGGAACATGATGTCATTTGTGACATTTCAATGGTGAATGGGATGTTGATATACTATTTCTTGAACATTTCCATTAACTTTTTATATTACTCTTAATCCATTCCATGGTTCATCCTCTTTATAAAGAGATTATGTGTCATTTATGGATATGCTTTGGTGAGATTTTATTTGTCCTTCTCAGTCCTTTCTACATCATCTTATTTTTACTAGCTTTCTTATATACCATGTTCCCTTTATTTTTCTTTCTACTTCATATTTTATTTATCTTTATATTATTGTTATTTTTAATGTGTTTATTATACTTATGCCTATATGAGTGTCCATGAGGGATAAATGGTGTTTTACAAGTGATTTTATCCGTTGTTATTGAAGGATATTCGATTAAAAGTGTTTTGGAAAATACCTAAATATATTTTTTAAAACAATGATTTGGGTTTTAAAATCAGTGGTAATCACCAACTTGATGTTTTAAAAATTATTCTTGTGTTAATTAGATTTCAAACCAAGAGCATGGGTTATTTGAAAGTGTTAGAAATGTTGGAAAATGTTGTTTTATTTTTAAAGTGGTGAGTTAACCCTTATAATCTATATTTAAAACCACTTTTTTAGCCTTTTTTAATTTTTATATCAATGTTTTAGGGTGTTTAAATATTTTAAGACTTCCAAATGAGATAAATTATTTAAAAAGGGTGTGTTTTCCCATATAGATTGGATTTTTAAACTTAATGCATATTTAAATGTTTTTCAATATACATTTAAAGGGTAGTGTAATTTTCCATTTGAGTTTGAAAAGTTTTCTCAAATGATAAAATTTAGAATGTTTTGTATTTGAAACTATAAGAATGTGTGAGTTTTGAAAATGGGGTTTTATCCCACCATGCCTAGTTTTATGGAAATGGTTGGTTTTCAAACATGTTTTAGAAAACTGTATGATAGTTGGGAACCTATTTGAGTTTTGAAATGTGTATTTCAAAAATGGGTATTTATGAAATAGTTTAAAGTTAGATTTTAAAAGTGTTATTTTACCAAGAGGCATTGTCCAAGGAATTTTTTTTCCAAGTTATTGTTTTAATTTAATGAAAATATTAGAAAAAGGGTTTTAACACACTTTTATGTGTTAATACTTATTTGGTAAAACTTCATAGAATTTATTTATTTTTCTACTATATTTAAAACTAGGTTTTTTAGGATGTAATATGATTGTGATCTCTTAGATTTTGTAGGTTGTGGTGGCCTATTGGAATTTTAGATCACACCTATATTTTATAGGTTCAGGTTTGTTTTGGATTGTTTCCCTTCCTTTGGATCTTTAGAGAGGGATATATTGTTGGATGGTGACCCTAGTTGAACATATTTTTTGTATTTATTTTTTTAAATATTAATCTTACCGAATCAAATAGGATGGATACAAATAAATAATGGATGTATTCCAATCATATGATAAAAGAGTATGAATATGGAGTGAAAGATTTTATCATGTTTTCAATAGATAATGCATATGACCCTTCTCAAATCATTTTTCCAAGTTTACACTGTTTTTATTCAAGAAAAAATGGTCCAGAGGAGTTGGAAGAACACTTGATCTATCATGGAGTAGATCGAAGTTATAAATGTTGGAATAAACACAAGAAACAAGAGAATGCATCTAGTGGCTGTGATAACACTATGTTTTATGGATCATGCGATATTATTAAAAGTGTGGACAATAAAGAAGACTTTATTAAGAATGTGATTATAGATTTGAATGAAAATTCATATTGAGGAAATGAAAAGGATAGTTGAAGGTAAACTTCGTTATTGAAAAAAATTATCTGAGAAGTTAAAGAGCTTTGAAAAGATACCATTTTATGATGGTTGCACTAAATATACAAAATTTTTATCCATACTGAGGTTTTATAATTTGAAATCAGGAAACATATGGAGTGAAACGAGTTTTACAGAACAACTTGACCTCTTGAATGACATGCTTCCAAAAGATAATGAGCTCTTGAGCCAAACATACGATGCCAAATGAATGCTATGCTCGATGGGTATGATCTCTAAAAGAATACATGCCTTCCCAAATAAATGTATATTATTTCACAAGTACTAAAAATCACTTATAGAATGACCAAAGTTTGGTGCTTCTTGATACAAGAAAATTGAATCATCTGCACCTCAATCTGATACACAATGTTCCCAGTATGACTCAAAGTGTCTATTTTTATTTAAAATTGGAATTAATTTAGTAAAAATAACAAATGACATAATAAAAACCAAGAAAATAAATTTTTATTGTTTTGATACTATAGGGAAATGATCCATATGTCATTTATGATATGTAGGAGTCAACTACACCACAATATGATGTACGGTGTGACTAGTATGACTAAAAGTATGTCTATTTATTTAAAATTTACATTAATTTTAGTAAAAAGAACAAGTGGCATAATAAAAACCAATAAAATTCATTCAGATTGTTTTTATACTTTAGTAAAATGATCTATACGTAATATTTGATGTGTAGAAATAAATTGAACCTCAATTGGATTCATAGTGTGACCACTATAACTCTTAGTGTGTTTATTTATTTAAAATTGAGATTAATTTTAGTAAAAAGAACAAGTGACATACTTAAAACTAATCAAACACATTCAGATTATTTTTATACTTTAGGAAAACAATCCACAAGTCAATTGTGACATGTAGGAATCAACCATACCTTAATATGATGCATGGTGTGACCAGTATAATTCCAAATGTATCTATTTATTTAAAATTGACATTAATTTAAGTAAAAAGAACAAGTGACATACTGAAAACAAAAAAAATACATTCATATTGTTTTTATAGTTTTTTAAAATAATCCATAAGCCATTTTTGATGAGTAGGAATCAAACACACATCAATAGGATGCACGGTGTGACCACTATAACTCTAAGTATGTCTTTTTATTTAAAATTGACATTAATTTTAGTAAAAAGAAAAAGTGACATACTGAAATCCAAGCAAATAATTTTGGATTTTTTTGATACTTTAAGACAACGATCCGTAAATCATTTGTGATGTGTTGGAATAAAAAACACCTCAATATGATGCATAGTGTGACCAATATAATTCCAAGCATGTCTATTTATTTAAAATTGGCATTAATTTTAGTAAAAAGAATAAATGACATACTAAAAACCAAGAAAACACATTTGGATTGTTTTTATACTTTAGTATAATGATCCATGAGTCATTTTTGATGTGTAGGAATCAAAAACACCTCAATCTGATGCAAAATATGACCAGTATGAATAAAAGTGTCCGTCATCAGTTTAAAATTGACATTTTAGTACAAAACACGTCACTAACTGAAAACCAAGAAAATACACTCCAATTGTCTTTATAACTTAGTAAAGTGATTGATAAGTCATTTGTGGTGTGTATGAAATAGTATCAAATCAAGCCAAAGAACGATGCGATAGTTATGACTCAAAATGTGTGTTTCCAGTTTGTAATGACATTTTAGTAAAAAAACACAATTTTCATACTGAAAACTGAGAAAACACATTCAGATTGTTTTTATACTCTAGGAAAATGATCTATAAGTCATTTATGACATTTTGGGATCAACCAAATCTCAATATTATGCATGGTGTGGTTGTTATAAATCGAAGTGACTATTTTATTTAAAATTGACATTACTTTTAGTAAAAAGAACAAGTGACATTCTGAAAACTTATCCAACACATTTAGATTGTTTTGATAATTTTTTAAAATGATCCATGAGTCATTTTTGATGTATATGATTCATATTCACCTCAATCCAAAGCACGGTGTGATTTCTATGAATCAAAGTGTGTCTTTTTATTTAAAATTGACATTAATTTAAGTAAAAGAACAAGTGACATACTGAAAACTGAGAAAATGCATTTAGATTACTTTGATACTTTAGGAAAATGATCTATTAGTTATTTTTGATGTGTAGAAATCATCCTCACCTCAATCTAAGACATGGTGTGACATATATGACTAAAAGTGTCTGTTATTATTTTAAAATTGAAATTTTAGTTCCAAACGTGTCACTCACTGAAAACCCATAAAATAAACTCTGACTATCTTGATAATTTAGTACAATGATTCATAATTCATTTTTGATGTGTATGAAGTAGTCTCATGTCAAAACGATGCACGATGCAACTGGTATGACTCAAAATGTGTGTCTCTAGTTTGAAATGACATTTTATTAAGAAAAAAACTGGCATATTGAAAATTGATAAAATAAATTCAGATTATTTTGATACTTTAGGAAAAAGATCCATAAATAACTTGTGATGAGTTGGAATAAATCACACCTCTATCCGATGCATGGTGTGACCAGTATAACTCGAAATGTGTCATTATTTAAAATTGACATTAATTTTAGTAAAAGAACAAGTGACATACTCAAAACCAAGAAAACACATTCATATTGTTTTGATATTTTAGGATAATGATCCACACCTCATTTTTGATGTGTAAGAATCAAACCAACCTCAATATGATAAACAATGTGACCGATATAACTCCAAATGTGTCTTTTTTTAATTAAAAATTTACATTCTATTAATGTGTTCTTTTATATTAATGTTTAATTTTTTTTCTTTATAGTATTACTAACATAATATTTATTTTATTATATAGGTAGAATCTTTTGCTTGGTTTGAGATTATTTTTTTGGAAACTGATACCATAGTCGAACATTTTTGAGAGGGATCATGTGCATCAAAAGATGAAACATTAATGTTTTAAATGTTTTTTGGATAATTGTAAATGTAATTATATAAAACATTGTTTGAAATCTATATAAATTTTTTTTTTGTATTCATTATATCAAATTTATTTCAATTAAATTATATATTTTTCATTGATAGGTTATAGGTTTTTCCTGGGTGTTCTTTTATATTAACAACACAATATAGAAAAGTAGGACTTTATCAGTGGTAAAAAAACACTGATAAAAGAGACCACCCTTTATCAGTGCTATGATTAACAATGATTTTTTAGAACCATTAAAATCCTTTTTCATTGTAAATGGGAATATTTGTAGTAGTGACTTCATAGGAACTCACAAGACACATATTGACACATCATTGACAACTAATTAAACACTGGGCCAAAAAATATCCCCCTTTTTATTTTTTTGTCAATATATCTTCACATATTTAAAAGTCAATATGCGTTCCCAAACTTTCTCCCCCTTATTTGAAATCAAATTCAAAGGGTAAGTTGGGGTATTATCATTTCATGTTTCTTCTAAAAACATGTTCTTCTCCCTTATATAAAAATTTATTATTCAATTCTAAGAGAGGGATGATCTCACATGGTTTTCTTAGAAAAGAGACTTTAGTTAATCAAATCTAAGTCTACATAGGATAACTCGATGTAGAAAAAATAGAGATGTAATTAAGGTTTTCCATACTATCTATAAATAACCATGCATGTGAAATCATGCTTAGAAATTCTCAAATCTTCTTTTAGAGATTAGATTTATCAATGGAATGCTAAATCCTACACACACTTCAATAAAAACATCTAAAAATTTCAATTTCAAAAGATATAATTCCTCCTTTTTCTTATTTTAAAATCAATCAAGTACCCCCCCTTAATTGATATGATTAATACAATTAAGAATAAGGGATGTAATTTTTATTGACAAACCTCATCTTCAAAATTTATAAATATATTTAAAAGTTCTGTATTCACTATGTAGTAAAGATTTAACAAATTTATCTCATAAATTCTCCCCCTAAAGGGATACATACTTCTATTTAAATTCCTTATATGTTAGTACAAAATCATTCATATATAAGGGAATAATGAGGGAACTTATTGTTTATCAGGAGAAACATTGAACCTAAGAACAACCTCTCAACCTGGGCCATTATTTTCTCCCAATATCAACATGGGAATATTTCTTTCGACTCATATTCCTATATTTAGTATTATATACTTCATTATCTTTCTTATTCTCTTAGAATTATTCTTTGTGTGAAATAGTTTTTTCCATTGTATTCAACCGATCAAATGATGCATCTGGTGATTTTATTCTATTTTTAAATAGTTTCATTTTTCTAGGAAGACATGTCAAATATGTGTTGGTTGTATATCCTGACTTGTTTCACATTTAAAAAAAGATACCATCACTATATGGAATAGTTTTTCCACCTCAATTTTTTTGTCCACTTACTTTCCTTTAGATTCAACAAGTTTTTTATATTCCTATAATTTCTTAGACAATTTTAGTTGATTTGGCCAAAAAACTAGGTAATATTTTTTTGATATTTTCTATCTTCTCGTAATCTACAAAAGAATTTCTACTATTTCTTTGTTGAATCCTATTACCTTTATCATAATATAGAATATTTCTTGGTAGTATTATTATGCATTTATTAACTTTTTAACCCTTCTTCTTACATATTCCACATACTTATTTTAAGAATTCATATCTGTTTTGAATTGGAAACTTGGATGGATTTCTAGTCACAATATTCTTTCTATGAAAGTTTGTTCTCATTTTTTCATCATGAATCCCCCTTGATTCATAGATGTTTTCTATAAATGAAATTTTATACTATAAAGAGCATACTTTTTTCCCATATGTTTCACAACACCAGTAAAAACCACCGAACCTAGATCTTTCTTCTTGATATGTATTTTTTCCAAAAACTTGTTTTTGTTGAACTTATTGAAACTAAGACTTATTTTTCCTATGGGGTAGTAAATATCTTGACTCATTTATTTCTCTCTATGATATAGTAGAGGATATCTCATTTTTTTCCTTAGTGATAATTAGTTTAATAATCATCTTGTTTTTTGTCATATATCAAGATTGACTTGTCACCTATTTTCTTACCTGCCTTCTATTTTATTACGGTCTTATCTTCACATTATCAGTTGATTTGTTCATGATTGGTACATACCATCACTAATCATAACATCTAACACTTATATTATAGTAATCATAGAAATATAAAAAGCATTTAAATATGTTCTTTGTAAACAGATTCATTTTCTATGAGTTTTTCTTCTCTGGTGCAGGTATTATCTTTTATTTAGCTTTTATCCCCCTAAATTCAACACTTCTACTATTTTTATAAATTTTTTATGTTATAGAAACATTATAAATATTCATGACTAAGCTTCCAGAAACACCAAAAATAGTATATGGAATTTATTCTCTTCTTTTATGGTTTAATCTGTTTAGTTTTCACAGATTGGGAACCTTGCTTATTTTGAGTGACACCACCACTCTTTAAGACACTTCTTGGGGACCCGTTATTTATTCTTATTTTAAAATTTACTATTGATGTGGTGGATTTAATATCATTTTCCACCATCCACAATTTCCCATATTTTGGTTTAAAACTTGTACCATCACTTGAAATATCATTAGAACATAAAATAATTTCTAGGTTATGGGATACCTTATTTTTAGAGGATGATTCCATTTGATTAGGGGATGATCTCATGTTCTTTATGGAATCATGATACTAAATACAAAATTGAGTGGAAACACCTATTCTTTAAGTTATTTGGGAAGTTACATATTGTGGTGATTTCTAATTTTTCAGTCTCACCTCCAGTAGGAAACACCTCATGTTGAGGGAGTTCTTCTCATCCTCAACTAAACTCAACATGGCTTCCCAATCCTCCTTTACCTTCTTCATTTGTTCTTCATCCATGCTTCTTAATTCTTTTAATGAATTATCAAGGTACTTTAAGCTATAATCTTTATCCTCTATTTGAGAAATTTTAAAAACCATATAATTTTTTTTCAATTTTTTAAATGCATAGACATATTCTAAAAATACAATCTCAAATAATTATTTCTCAAAAAAACTTTATTAAAATTCTTCAACAGCTTCAGAATATATTTCATTGTGAAGAGAAATTGTTTCTTTCTTTTCTTTCACAAGTTTTATAGGAGTGTTTGATATTCTAACCCTTTTAGATAATGCATCTTCCATATAATTATCCTCTTCTTCTGCCTATAAATTTTCATCTTAAAGACACTTTATGCTTAAGATAATACATTTTTCCACTTCTCTGGGGATATTATTCATATGTTATTTGAATATAGAATGAATATAACTAGTTGATCCATCAAAGACTTAGCATGATTCATTAGAATAATAATAATCAAAATAATCACTAAAATATATACCATTTTAATTACCTTCACTTAGTGGTGTATATGTCTGTACTACAAGATTATTTTTCAACTTTCTTTCCTTTCACTTATTTCTATTATTCAGAGTATTATAAGAAATTCCTAGATTAGTATAATTAGGGGTAACTTAACTTTTCTAAATCTATGTAATCTCACTAATTTCCTAAAATATTCACTTCAGAAAAACTCTCTTGGATCTTTAGAGGTGACTTTACTGCTGAAACAACTTTTAGTTCCCCAGGATAGATAAACCAATGAGAGGAGAGGGGTGAATTAGTGATTTATTTTTATGTTTTTTTATTTCTAATTAAACCTATTGAAATTTTTAAGGTTTTAAATCCACTCAATGATATGTATTTATCTCACTTAGTGTGCAGTGATAGTAATAGAGAGATAAAAACATATTATTTACAAGATTCGGTACAAAAACCTACTCCTTGTCATGTTGGTTATTCCTCCCAACATAGATTCTACACTATAATATTATTATCAATTATAATGGTAGATACAGAGTCACACCGTATCTCTCCTAAATCCACATAAGTGTTTCTTTATACTATATCCTACAGTGTTACCAGAATCCACCTTGGTCTTCCCCAAAATTCACACTAGAGACTTCTGCACCTAAATCACACAAGATACTTATCCTTCTCCTAGTTTCAACTAAGAGAATTCCTCCATTATTCATGGTTTGATCCATATAGGTTGAAATTATTATCTTCCTCTATGATATTTCTGTATCACACTTATTTTTTCACACTTCAAGAACCTTTGTAGCTTACTGGGGTTTCTCACAAATATTTTATTGCTTGTGTTTGATCAGTTACCTTAGTGAAAAAATACCCAGGTTATGATTACTTCTAATGATGAAGTTAGGAAATCACTTTAATGTGATAAATAAATACACAAAAAATTTTCTCAATTATTTTATACAATAATAACTTGCACAATCTCAATATTCTTCAAGTACACTGAATTGTATGGTATTATCAAGATATGAAACCTAGAACATATGTTTATTATTCCTTTATCATTTTATGTTCTTCTCATCAAGTTTCATGAGTTCTCAAGGTATGTGCATGTGTTTAATCTACACATGAATGTGGTTCCTTGTACTCACATAGTGCATGAAATCATGCATGCACTTATTCTCTTTCCAATAAACCCGAATGGGTGTAGGGTACACTTATTCCTCAGGTGTGCTCCTCCTTCGCACAATAGTATAAGAAAATACATTGTTCACTTATATTATTCATTAAATTAACATAGTCTATGTGAACTTATTATTTTTCAAGCATACTCCATACAATTATAAGATCTCTAAATTTGCATACACCTTGCTCATGAAACCTTCATGCAAGGGCATAAAAGAACAAGAGTTCTTAGTTTTTCCTCACTTAAGTTATAGTGAGGTATATCAGGTAGTTCATGAAAACCCAACAGGCTTCATGGAACCCAGTCTTCATGAGGCTTATTTGATAGTGTTAAACACAGGGTGAAGTCTCATGACTTTATATTATTTTTTCACATAGGGAGGGGCTACACAAATCCTCTTCCTCACACAGATAGGAGTTACATGGTGGATCTGTTTTCTTTTGAAAATCATAGCACTCTAAAGATGATTGGAATACTTCTCTTGGGATTTATTTCACTCATTTTATAGGAATTTACCCACTGCCTTATATCTAAGAAAACAACTACGTCATGATTCCAAAAATAATTCCATGTCATGAATTTTATATCACCCCAAGATCTTAATGATCCTCAAATATCATACATTGAATTTTAAGTTAGTTCGTATTACATAAGTCCATAATGAATTATCATGTTCATGTGATGTGGATTGTGTTCCACTATTCATTTTAAAACTCAAATACATCCATGCTCTCCATAACCTCGATAACTAAAGTTTTCATTCAGGAAACACTTTGTATTTAATTTTTCTCATGCATGAAATAAGGAGATTGCATGCATGGATATTTGAAGGATCATTATCCCTTTATATCGATTATAGAATAACCATGTAGGCCTTGGTTTGAAAATTGAAGGTTTAACCTTCTACTCTAGAATGAAGAACCCTTCGAGCGTTGCTAAAGGAAGAAGATGACACAAATCGTTTAAACTTAGGAGCATGGGATATTAGACAATGTATATTAATTAAATTTGATGTCCCATATTATGTCCATCATTTTAATGGAAGAGGAATTGTATATGACCATGAACTTGTCCCACATCGATTATTCAGGTGGTTTGAGCTGCGGTTTATCAATAGTCACATGTACACTCATCGTTTCAACTATCTACAGGGGATTAACACCTGTTACACCTTCATAAAACACAGGATTTCCCCCAATGGGATTTTGGACCAACTTATATTCCTTTAGACCATGATCTCTATAGGCCTTATACATAGCTCATCCCAATATATGTAGAAAATATTCCTTACCACTCTACTCTTCCACCCATGGGTTGGATCAGGCTAGCTCCCTTGGGTGTGGCTGACCTCTGGGTCCCACATATCCTGGACTAGGATGGAAAGTGGTCTGTACCTTATTTTTTTAATAATTCCACATCTTATAAATAATACATAGAAATATCTAACTATAAATATGAAATTAAATCCATTCCCAAATATACTCCTCAAGTTCTCATCCTCATGGAATAAGATATATTTCATGGTATTATTCTCCTCCAACATTGTACTAAAAAATGTTTCCTCCTTGACACATGTCTTTAACAATAATATCAGTCCAAAAATCAACATATTTAACATAGAAAATTGCTCGAGCATGAAATATAATACCATCAAGTGAATCCATAAAATTTTCCAAGCATCACCACTTCATCCAAACTTACCAAACACATATTGACACATCATTGAAAAAAATTAAACACATATCCCAAAAACAACTAACCCAACCACATTTACTGATAACATGATATTAGTGAAAAATTTGTAGCATGGGACAACAATCATCCGTGGAAAAGAGTAGGATCATAAATTGTGAAAAATCCTGATAAAAACTATTGTGTGATTTTATTTTCTTTAATTTCATATCACTTGGGTGAGTCTAAGTTTTATCAACTAGATATGGTCATTTCTTAACCAAAAAAATAATTTTATTTTAAAGAAAGAAATTATAAGAAGAGAGGTACACCGATTCACCTCTCCCCTTTCAGTGTAACTATTCATTAGACTAGGACTTTTAAGTGGTATCTGAGATAAAGGTTCCCTATGTTTTATCTCTAAATGTGAAGGAATATAGATTATATAAAATCTGTAAATAGTTTATGTGTGACCATATTTTATGGAAATAATTTTCAATTTTATAAAAACAGAATACTATCTTTTTTATTATCTTAGGATCTTGAAGTTATTGATATATCCAATGGGATTTACACTCATTAAATGAGATAAAAAACTAAAATATACTCATAAAAGGAACCTTGAGGTTTATTTAAAATCCAATAATTAAATTTTGATATTTATCTCTAAGAAGGTGTTTACTAAAGTTATGGGATTAAAAACAACTAAAGATATTTGGGATATACATGAAAGAAGTTATGAAGGGAATGTCAAAGTGAAAGAACCCAATATATAAATTTAGAGAATAAATATTAAAGAAATAAATATGGTTGAGGCTGAATCCATTTATGATTACATCACTCAAGTGAATTAGAATGTGAGAAAAATATTAGGCTTTGGTGAAAGCTAGAATATTTTATTATTGTAAAGAAACTAATGAGGAAATTTCCTGATGGATTTTATCCTAATATTTTTACTCTTAAATTTTTAGAGTATCTATCATTATATGAGATTCACAACATCCTAATTGCCTATGAAATAAGAAAAACACCTTCCTTTAAGAATAATATGAAAGTTGAAATGGAATTTTAAATCCATACAAAATTTGAAGTTGAAAGAAAAAGACCATGGAACTTCTACTGAGTCTGAAGATAATGATGATGTGAATAATGAAAACAAGAGAATCACGCCTCTTATCTCCAATTTTTTTGAGATGGAATGGAAAATACAAGGGGAAACTACCCTTGAAATGATTTAAATATAGAGGCATTCAACACTTTTCAGTCAACTATCCCAAGAAGAAAATAGATGAGTTTTATACTGATGAACAAGAAGAAAATACTCAAAATAATAAATGGGAAAAAGGATCTAAATTAGTGAATAATATATGTGGCATAAAGAAATTATTTATAATAATAAATATAAGAAATTTTATGAGTAATTTTTAATATTAAGACACTTCCTCTTATATCCAATCTGAAGATGAGTAACCTAAAAAGGTTAAACATTTATGAATCATGTGTAAGATCAAGAAACCTTTTTAAGAAGTGAAGATTAATGTGATGAAGTGACCTACATGGATCATATGACCAGATATGATTTATGGTATTTTCTTGAGAAAACACCAAGTTGAATAATGAAGTTAAAACCTTGAATAAAGTTGATAAGAATAAAACTGAAGAAAATGAATAATTTCTCAAAAGAGATACTAAAATCATTTAAGGGAATAAGAAATTCAAGATTAAGGGTGTTGAGCAAGAAATGATCAAGAAGGATCTTATAGAAAAACACAATTTAAAAGAAGAAAAAATTGTAAAACTAGAATCAAATGTTATTATGGGAATAAGAGTTAAAAAGGTTGAAATATGACTTCAAAAAATATATTAAAATTGAGGCTCATTATCCTATAGTAGTTTATATTTCTAGTATATCATTTTTGGTTAAATCTGCACCTGAATCTACTGAAAAAGTTAAATATTTTTTTCTTAACAATATAGTTCCTATTTTATTATTTGTATAAGCATAGGGAAGAAAATATATTTAAATATATCTTGTACATCCAGTGAATAAATAATAATTTAATAGAAATAAAACTCCTTGAATAGAAATCAAAATCTATCCAGATCTTCATAGTGAAGTCAAAAATCTTGAATGTGATTTTACGGAAAACATTATATATTTAACATAAGATTTAGATTTAGTAGTTATTATTTGTTCAATTTTATTTTAGTATAAAAGGATTACACATGATGGTTTAACATGTCCTTACCTATAAAATGCATGAATCAAGGGGGAGAAAATTTTAAGTGAAGAAGAACAAATCTCTAAAGAAGAAGGATATGAATTTTTTTTGTAAGCCTGACAACTTAAAACAAATTTGAAAGTTTGAAGTAAGTTTTGGAAGATGTAAGAAACCAAGGAATTATATTGATAAGTGAATGAAAAATATCCTTTATAGAGTTATTCTATAAATAAAATGGGGAATAATTACATAAGAAGAATCAAGAGGATAAGTCAATCACAGTGGAAGTAGTAATCAAAATAAGAAATAATGGAAGAGCATAGATTCTTGACAATGAGTATTTTGAATAGATGATGGAGATTCCAAAATCATGAAATATAGTGAAGGTCATGAAGGGGTATTAGTTATATTAAAAAATGATATATTCTTGAGAATAAAAGGTGTTGGATCTGCTAAGATTTATTAATAAAGGCTCAAATACAAAAATGTCTTATTTATGAAAGAACTAAAACATAATTTTCCTAGTGTTATCCAATTGTGTGATTAAGTAAATGAGTCCATTTTTCAAAATAAATCATGCATTATTAAGAGTTTAAAATATAAAATATTCATCATATGAGATAAAATAACAAGTAGGATTTTTTTTAAAATGGAGACCCATTTAATTCATAATATATAAGAACCAATGATGAGAATGACTTATGAAATAGAATAATTGGCTATCTTTTCTAGAAAAAAATGAACAAGATTACCAAATATCAGTTTATGAGAGACCATCCCAAGATAAAAATCGATATTTTTTTTGTGACACATTCCTAAAAGGGAAGATGGTCCAAGGTGAACATAGAAAGGTGGATATTCAGACAATTAGACCATTGGAACTCATATACTCAAATGTGTGTGGTCCCATGAGAAACAAGCCAAACAAGTGTGATATCTATTTCATTTTATTTATTTACAATTTCACCCATATGACTAATTTTATATTTATGAAGCACAAACCATAGGCTCTTTAGATGTTTAAATTTTTTAAATGACATGTTGAGAATGGATTTGGTGTCTATATTAATAAAATGAAGTATGATAATGGAAATGAGAAAATATCCAATGATTTTGAGATCTACTTAGAAAAAAATTGAATAAATAATCAATATATCATACCATACACTCTTTAACCATATTTTGTGGTTGAGAGAAAGAATAAGAACAATGTGGACATGGGAAGAACTATGCTATAAAAAACTATCTTTCATAATTCTTTTTGAGAGAATATGTGTGCACTAATATACATATTTAGAATAGGTGTTTAGTGTGACCTTGGATACACATGTTTATATATGATATGTGGTACCATAAAATTCCAACTTTCAAATACTTCAAGTAAATTAGAATCCCTTGTTACATGAAGATAATGAAAAAAGCAGACAAGTTTGATGAAATAGATAAATAAGGGAACTTTGTGGTCAATATTACCAATTGGAGTGGATAAAAATACTAGATAAAAAATCAAAAAAATTGGTAGAGTGTTCAAATTACATTTTTTTTAAAATTAACATATAATAGGTAAATTTATTGAGTCTTAAGTTAAATATGATAAATCTAGAAACATGAATATTACAGAAAAAATCTATGAAAAAAGAATAAAATGAGCGGGTTGTGATTGATGATAACTTGGATGCGACTGGTATTCGTGTCGTAGTGTGTCCAATTTGAATTTTTTTATAACCAACTAGCTACAATAAAAGTGGAGAGCAGGGTCAAACCGCATAGATCACAAAATCTAGTTCACTAAAAATATCTCGTTGGACAATGTTCAAACATACATAAGTTGAAGGAATTCCTATTTTGTGTATGTGTTTTTATTTTATTTTAATTAAACTAAAAGTTGAGAAGGAGAAAGAAATAAATTAAACTACAATTAAAAAAATAATTATGAACTCTGAATCAAAAAAATGTGTTGGGGATGTTGATGTTGCAATTAAACTACTACGAACCCATGCAAAGTATTCTTTTATGTGATTAAATATTTATTCTGTCTAATTATCACCGGTTTTGAAAATATAAGCATTTTTTAGATTCTTATTTTAAATCCACCAATTTATTTAAGGTCCCATTCTTTGGTGTCATAAATAAATTAGAAGACTCGTTTAAGTACTGAACTACACGGGGAAATGACACAACCCATTTCTCACAAAGTTGTGCCACCAATTTTTACTTACAATCAGTCAACATGGTTTACCTTCTCGGAACTGCTGAATTGACTTATTATTAAAATGGACAGTCTCAATTTTAGAAGTTAATTTAGTGGAAAATTAATTTTAATAGATAATCATTAAATTAAAATAAATTTAATTGACAATTAATCACAAAATGAAATCATTACATGGAATACACAATGATTTTAATTACTCGATAAACATCCCAACATAGAGAAAACTACCCCAAAATCACAACTAAATAAATGAATACAGTAATGAGATGATAAGTCATGTAAACTAAAACTACGTTACTTAAGGAGATAATCCGCCCAGTTTTCACTCTTGGTGTGTGAATAAACACACAACCTATCAATCTTTCAATGAACATGATTCCTCCCCACATGCATGTCGATGTCATCCACTTCCGGCGTGAGGAGAGGGATGTAACACGAGGAGGCTGAGGGTTTTCTGGCATCACAACGAGGCTGTGCAGTGGAATTCATGATCTTCTTGTGTTGTGCACTGTAGAGAGACCCACCAATTTGCAGTGAAGAGGAGGTCACCTACAAAAGGAGTGGATGGTATAGGGGGTTTGGCTGGGGAAGAGGGGATAAGGGGGCATTGAGATGGGTAGGGGAGGGGAGGGGAGCGGGTGAGGTGGCTGGGTAGGGGAAGGTAGGGGGAGGCAGGAGGGGCGGCAGGTGATGAGGGGGATGAGGGCAAGCAGGTTGGGTGTTGGGAGTGGGGGTGAGTGGGGGAGTAGAGGGGATCGGGTTAGGGAGATGGGGTGATTAGAGAGAGGGGAGGTAGGGGAAATAAGGGGGGTGAGTGGAGAGAGAGAGGGTGTGGTGGGTGAGTGAAATGGGGAAGGGGAAGGTGGGGATAATGAGGGAATAGGGAGGGAAGACCGGGTCAAGGGGAGGGTTGAGTAGATAGGGGGAGGGGGAACAAAAAGAAACTAAAATTTAAAAATCTAAAAACAAACTCAAAATTTATAAATTAAAAAAATCCACTTATCTAAAATAATAATAATAAATTAGTAATAATAAAATTAGTAATAATAAGTAGAATTATATATATATATATATTATATTTACAAGTTAAATTAATATAATAAATTAATAAACTAAAAAAATAATATTAATTAAACTAAAAATAAAAGTTAAAAAAAATAAAAAAATAACTAATATTAATATAAAATTAACTAAAAACTATAAAAACAACTAAAATATTAAAATACTATAAAAAGAACCAAAAAAAAACAAGAAGCAGTTACAAAATTAATTAAAAATAATTAAAAAATTATAAAAAATGTTAGTAAAGTCCATGTACATTAAATCCCCACCCTTAAGCTTTTGCACTCCTAGAAAAAAAAATTAGAAAGAATACACAAGTGGACTCGTAGACAATTCAAAACATCAAAATTACAAGTTCCAAAATTTTCAATCTGTTTTGCCCACAAAAAATCACGTTTCATTTAAAACATCAATTTTCAAAAACCATATTTATTCCCCTCACATTCTTTCCAAAGCATGTATGTACACTCATTTATCATGTGTATTACCTTTCCATCACTCTTATTACTCAAATATTTGATCAAAGTTTTGCTCAATTCTCATACACATGCATTCTTACCATAGTCTTTCCATGAATTTCACATCTATACTAGTGGAAATAAAAATAATGCACCAATATCAAGGAATTTACATGAGGTTCAAATGTCTCTGAGGTTGCGGGACAGTGGGTAAAAAAATTTGATAGTTTTTTGTTAAAAATGAGGGTTGAATATTGAAATAATTGCATGATAAATGTCAATCCAAATGTCTCCTTCAAAATCTCTCAAAATCCTTCTCCCCCACACGTAAAAAATTTATTGTCCCAAATCATATGATAATAAAATGTTTCTCCCTTTTTTTTTCTATTTTTTAGACACAACAAACTCAAATAAGATGGGAAGGAAAAACTAGTGAGTATCAACTCTAAAACCCCATGAAATAAATGTCAGAAAATAATCCCAAATAATGGTACACAAGTAGCATGTACACTATAACCTCTTAGTGAAAGTAGGTCCTATAGAAATCTATCTAGCTCCTGGAGTAACAGATCATCACTTTTATAGGTATCCCTAAAAGATAGGGTTATTGCGTAACAACCACCAATGTACACATTATTGGAACCAAAAAGATTCTATATTCCTATAGAAAAATACCTGTAATGAATGTGGCTACTATGAAATATAACACATATAACCATGATGGGATAATGTCAATCCATGTGAATCAAATTACTCACTGCCTCTCAAAGAACCCTCTCCATAAATAAATCTATCCCTCACACTTAGATTGAAAATTATCATGAAAATATTCAAGGAATGGGTAGGGAAGGGTATCAGCTATAGGATCATCCTAAAAGTATTCTTCATGGATTGTAAGGTCTACATGATGGAGAAAATGTATGGGTGGCTAAGTGGGTCAACAAGGATGAATAATCAAACAGATTCCTATGTCATTTTAGTGAAACTTTCAAAATTTCTATCGCTTTGATGAAAAAACATGGAAAGTTCCCGAAGACATAATATGTTCAAGATTCACTCAAGAAAAAGAGAAACATAAGATGATGCAAAAAGGGGTCAAAATAATCACAAGTATGTGTAAGAGTTGGTGTCCTAGAACCAACTGGTTTTACTTTTATTACATGGATATTTAATGTATTATTACATATTGTACATTGTTCTGTATGATTATGATGTAATAATATCCTAGAGTATTTGTTTCATTGATAAGGTCACGACAGTTCCCCGCTATGATGATAACCTTGAAATGTTATAACAATATTCTTAAATATAGTTCTGCGATTGGATGACATGCTATGATGGGACACATAGCATGCATACCATCAGGTGTGGGTACTCGTAAGCAGACAAGACATCCTCTCATGAAGTTCACACTTGGTAATCTCTAAGATAGGATATTATGAGAATAGACCTGCTAGTAGGAATTCTGCATGTTTTGGTGTCATCAGATATTTCTATATGTGAGCATGTGTAATGATCCTTAGACTTTAATATTATCATTAATACGTGTCATGACTTACGCATTTTGATTTACTAATGAAAACCGTCACGCAGACAGTTGGTGGGATGTAGGGTACATTGGGTGCGTCATGAGTGACATGTTATTAATGGATAAGTCAAGGAAGGATTTGTCCCTTCCATTTATGGATGTTGATATCTCAACCCTTTGATTGAAATAGAACCATCACACAAAATTCTATGGCCATGGTGCAACGACGAGTTTATTTCAGGTATTCAAAGAACGACGCATCAAGCATAAAAGTTGAGACATAGTCATGAAACCTTCTTTATGAGATATTACAACTAAGGGATTATATTACACAGTGAGTGTTTTTATGTGGATGTTGTTGTTGAGACTTTATGTTCCTTCTCTTGGGTGCCTTGACCTGTTGCTAGACTATTCTCTTGGACTTTAGGCAAGCCCGCCTAATTCTAATGAGAAAGAATCCTAGAGGGTCACACACTAAGTGTTTTTGGTGGTCTCGGTTAAATTCTATTTGATTTTAATTAATGAAATAAATATTATTCTCAAGACCATGGAAAAATTTTATTCAAGTTAAAATGATCGCATAAATTAAAGTAAATATATTTATTTATTTTATTAAACATTTAATAAATATTTATTTACTAGTTTGTAAATAGAATATTTACTTAAGAGAATAAATTATTTATTTATTTATCCGGGTGTTCAATAAATGGAAGTGGAGTTAGAGAATATCAAGTTCGGTTCGGTAGTAAAATAATTATTTGCAAGATGGTAAATAATTATTTAACTAGTTGGCACAAATTAAAATAACGCTGCTATTATTTTATGATGCAGAATTTTATTTATAATTCTGTTTTATGCAAGTTGGCGCACCATAAATAATGACACAATATTATTATTAAATGTATGGGTTTTCTCTAAGTTCATGAATGTATTTAATTGTTTCTATGAAATTAAATATTGTAACTGAAATTCCATGTATATAAACAGGCTAGTATGCCTATTGTGCCATACACCACAACACACCACATACCTGGTGAATTGAGAATTGTTGAGCCAAATAATTTCTCTCTTGAATCCTCTTCTCTCCCCTCTCAAGAACAAGATACGTTCTTCAAGGCCGAAGAATAGGATATCAAGAACAACCAACACAAGATACTTGATTATCCATACTAGCACCTGAAGAACAAGCGGTGTCCATTGAAGGCCATCAGAACACGTGTGGATCACTACTAGAGGGATTCTAGTTTGGATCCTTACAAGCACAATTAGATAATCCGGAAGGGTCATTCCGGACAATTAACATCATCAAAAAAGAAAAATACCAACGATCCAGGTATTATTTTTCTTTATAAAATCAATTAAATTAATTATAAACATGATGTGCAAGATCCTATATAAAGGTTTTAGGCCACTTTTTTCTTTATCTAAATCTTTGATTATATTCTGTGGATACTGGAATTCATCGTCGTATTGATCCTAGAATAATCATTGATCATGGTAAAAATCAAATTGGGTCCCATCCCAACCATGCTTCCACTGATCTTAGAACCTTCAAGTGGTATCAGAGGGGTTACATTATAGTTTATAATTATTTAAATATTTCATTGATGAATTATGCATTTAATAATTTAGTTGTTTCAATTTAAGTTAATCGTTCTACAAATCTAAATCTCGAGATCTATTCCTCCTCTTTCTTTTCTCATTCACCTTACAGAAACAATATTTTCTTTTAATTTTGATTAAAATAAAACAGAGGATCTCATATGGAGGTGCCAAAGCTTCCTAGACGTACAACACCAGAACACACAACGTTTATTCAGAAGTACATGCCGTGTAGTCAAGATTCAATGCATCAGACCGGTCTGCCAAACCAAGCCATGTGTTGGAGTGTTTCTAATTCTTAAATGACTCAGTGTTTTGATCAGGAATAGGTGGCATGTGGTTTCCAGATTACACACCATGTGG